>JAWZYV010004260.1:0-1200000 GCA_038373885.1 Cheiracanthium punctorium
ATTAGAATTTTAGCCCTTGCTATTATGGGCCCTAATAGCCCGAATGGATCGAACAATTTCGCAATTGTGGAGAGCACAGTTCTTTTGGTGAATTCACAATTATTTCCTCCTTCATCCTTAGTAGATACCTTGAAAGAGAAGGAATCTGTCTGTGGCTTCCATAAAAGCCCGAGTGTCTTCGTCTCATTTTGATTGGAAAAGGATAAGTCTTTATCTTCATTTAATTCATCTGGCAATAGGTAAGGATTACTAGCTGCCCATTTATGCAATTGCATGCAAGCACCTCGTAACAGTGAGACAAGCTGAGCTTGGAGTTCCTTCCCTAATTCCAGATCATCGCTGCCTGTTAAGATATCATCCATATACACGTCTGAAAGCAAAACTTCAGCAGCTAATGGATAATCCTTGCCATCGTCTATTGCAAGTTGTTTCAACGACCTAGTGGCTAGATAGGGAGTGCTACTAGTACCATAGGTTACGGTGGTTAATTTATATTTCTTCACTGGATCTTCAAAACTATGTTTCCAAACGATTCGTAGCAAATCGCGCTGAGATTCATCTATAGCAACCATCCTAAACATTTTCCTTATGTCTGCAGTTAACGCGTACTTGTGAATTCTGAATCGAAGTAGAATTGAAAATAAGTCTTCTTGTATTATACCACCATTCATTTGCAATGAATTTAGAGATTCACCAGTGGAAGTAACAGACGAAGCATTAAAAGCTACGCGAAGTGGAGTTGTACTATTAGTAGGGCGATAAACACCGTGGTGTGGTAGATAATACGTCATCGCTGGCTCTTCTTCTTCAATTATCTCTACCATGTGACCCATTGTTTGGTATTCTCGAATAAAATTACGATATAAAATCAGCATTTCCGGATTTTTGACTAACCTTTTCCATAAGGCCTCGAGTCTATTCAAAGCTGTCTGTTTGGAGTCCCCTAAACAACTGGGATCCTTAGATAAAGGCATCTGTACTATAAAGCGATCAAATTCATCCCTTTTGAAGGTATTTAAGAAATGCTGTTCACAAATTCGTTCTTCTTCGGATTTAACGACCGGATTTTCCACGTCCGTTAAATTTTCTATTTCCCAAAATAATCTAATATTTTTGTCTAATTCATCAAGAGTTGAAATAAGACCACAATGAAAGTCAGGACTAGTGTTTTCATGACGCATAATACCACTAGCAGTGAAGCCGAATACAGTATCTTGTAATATCAAATTACCTCCAGCTAATTTCAATTTTTCAGGTTTTAATAAATCAAGAATTAACTGATTTCCAAGCAACATATGTATTTTACTTGGTAAATGAAAAGATTTATCTGATAGATTAATGCCGTCAGGAATTTTTATCCCCTTCATATCAAGTTTACACGTTGGTGTAAAATCTGTAATACTTTCGACAACTAAACAATCAATTATTCTTCTAAACTGACCTTCCTTATTTGAAATTGCAATTGAAACCTCATGCTTTATTTTGTGAGATGCACCTCCAATACCCGAAACTAAGGTATTTATTTTTCGAAGCCTTAATCCTAAAGCTAACGCAGTATCCAACGTGATAATATTCACCATAGAACCGCAATCAAGAATTGCCTTTATCGGGAACTTATTTCCAACGTTATTTTCACCAAAAACAAGAACAGTACTTAAAACCACGCTTTGTTTATTTTTTCCCGATACGAAACTCGAACCAATAAATCCTTCCTCTTTCCCAGCTGGTAATGCAGACTGACTGACACCTTGGTACGGAGGCGAAAAGGGTGGAGAATTCACATTTAACTGGGAATTTACTGCTTCCGTTTTCAAGTGGTTAGTACAGTAAAACCTGTGTTGAACGACCCCCGTATTTAACGACCACCTGGTCTTGTCGACCATGTCTTAGCGGTCCCAAATACAATATAATTATAAATAATGGTTTATTTTCCTTATTGAACGACCACCTGCCTGACGCGACCAACGACCGCTATGTATAAGAAACAAATTTATTTTAAATCCTATTTTAACGACCGCGAATTCTTAAAAAATTCTTATTTTACCCTATTTGAGTAAGTTCGTTATTCGGATGATCAGCAATCACAATCACGCGGTATGGTGAAAACGAAAGTCGACACATGTTTAGTTGAGTTGTAACACAGCTTCCAGTCAATCCATGAAGTCAGTGAACGCAATAGCGGCATGCACGCAGTTACTTGTGTTACTGCTTCTTGGAGGATATTTATTAAAAATAGAATTTTATGCATTTAGACATTACAGTGAATCTTTCAGCACAATTTCTTCGTTTAAAACATTTCTTCGAAAAAAAATTCCATCACAAAATCTGCGCACTGTAGGAAAATACTACCGAGAATGGTCATTGTTTCGACCAATGAGCGATGCCGATACTGGCGAGAACTAAATACGAAAAATTCAACACAAAATTTTATTATATTTTTCATTCTTTTTAAAATTTAAACATATTCTAATTTCATTTATTAATATATATATATATATATATATATATAAATCTCACTGTCTTTCTCTACATATTATAAAAAAGTAAGTACATAACTGCTTTTTATTATATTATATCTACATAAAAGCCGTTTCAGTGATAATCAAATAAATTCCAATTCTATTGGTAAAATTAAGTACGCTTAAAATTTTCTCAAAATGTATCGTATTACCTGAATTCAAAGACCGACCCTCCTTAAAGACCACATTTTCTTGGTCCCAGTGGTGGTCTTTAAAAACAGGTTTCACTGTAGTTTCTTGTGGCGAATGCTTATGATTATCGACACTCTTATTCAAACTTCTACACAATAAGGAATTATGCCGTTTAGAGCAGAAACAATTTCGAACACTAGGGCAATTCGATAATTTATGCAATGGAGATAAACAATTTATACAAAGATTATGACTTTTTACTACATCAAATCTTTCATTAACTTTCATTGAATTGAAGCGTTTACATTTAAATAAACTGTGTGCTTGTTTGCATAAAGCACAATTATTAGGCTGACATTTCGAAAGAAGCACTTTCGGTTTAGAATGGAGGGGAATGTTCTTTTGCTTGTTTTGGTTATGAAAGGAAGCATTTAAACTTTCTAAAATTTGACATCTTTTTGACAAAAAGGAGAGAAAGTCTTCCCAGTCGGGAAATTCAGTACTGTCCAAGGTCATTTCATATTGCCTACGAGTCTCATGATCTAGTTTGTTTAACACAATATTAACCAACATTTGCTGAGAAAGTTTGTCGGGTTTCAAATCAAACAATTCTAAAGAACGAATATGCTTCTGAATGTTATCAAGTAGGGTTCTTAGATCTCTTGCCGATTCATTATTTAATTTATTCAAGGACAAAATAGAATTGATGTGAGATGATGCAATAACACGTTTATTCTCAAATCTTTGTTGCAAAGCACCTAATAAAGAATCGAATGTATCGTTCGGCGTTTGCAAATGTTTAGCTTCTCCCTTTAACGAAGCTTGTAAATAGTGCAGTTTTTGTTGATTTGTTAAACTTTCATTAGATGTGATAAGGGAGTCAAATTTTGATTTAAAGAGTCCCCATTCTTGATACGATCCGAAAAATTCTGGTAAATTTATTTGGGGTAATTTCAACTTTACATTTGTGCATACATTATTCGAAATAGAATGCTCTATGTTCTTGTCAGAAATATCAACAACTTTACTAATAGAAGAGATGAAAGATCTAATTCTTACCTCCTGTTTTTGCAATGCGTCATCGAGGATATCCAAATCGTGTTCTTTATCTCCAATATTTATTTCTTCCGGTAACTTATAATACTGGAGTCTCAATTCTTCACAATCGCTTTGTGTTTATTTAAAGAGTTAAATTTCAAGTCGAGTTCAATGGCTTTATCTGATGACGGAACAAAATCATCTAAATATTTGGTAAGTTTGGTTACCTGTGTTTTCAGGCTGCCTAATTGCCTGTTCAACATTACGAGAGTTTGTTTATCCATAGGTCCTCCGGCTCGACGGACCAGAAATGTTGCGATACGAAAAAAGTAGACTGTAAGGCGAATGATCAACAATTAATTTCTTTATTCTGTGACTATTTAAAATTAAATGAGTCAAGAGGGTACAACGATGCCGTGCTTACGGCTTACAAAACGAGACGACTACTTGCGACTGGCGAAAATCACAGCTACCTCCCAGAACCCATCGATAGGGTTGCCAGGATCGAGTTGGCGACAAGATACAATTATGAATGAAGGAATACAAGCAATAACACAGGTCTTGCGACGGAGGTTTATAACATGTATACCCAATTTGAGCTCAATCGAATGTACTGTTTAAACGCTAGCGCACTTTCCAGAATTCCCCCCATAGGCCATAATGTAAAAGAAATCTTTGTCGTAGCCCTGTAGAAAAACTATAAGTCCTATACACACCAAAATCAATACCGGTCTTGGGACGGTGGTTTATAACATATATACCCAATTTGAGCTCAATCGCATGCCCCGTTCAGGTGCTATCGTGTTCACTCACATACACACAAACACACACACATACACACACACACACACGCACACACATACATACATACATCTCGTAAAAATAGCATAAATGAATTCAGAAGACCTCAAAACGTGTAAATACACCAAAATCTCGAATTCGAATTTTTTCATGATTACAATACTTTCCTTACATGGTACATGTTCGGAAAGTAAAAATTGCAGTTTAAAACAGTATGCTTCATTTCATTTTAAAACTGTGAACTCATTTGAATATCCCATTCATTCCTAATACTTCAAAAAAGATATTAGTTTCGATAAATTCGTGAGGAAACGTTTCTTGATTTGCATTCAAAAAGGTTTTCATAATTTACATTTTTTTCGCGGAATTCTCCGAAGACAAAAACAAATTTTTCGCCTATCATATTATCATATGTTGAATGTAAAAAAGGGAATAAAAATTTCTCATTGGGACTCCTCTACATCACTGATAAGCATAATTTTTACCGAGTAAACAAGCATATTCTTTTAAAAAACTACCTTCCTTTCTCATGTACAGGATAAAGTTTAAATGTATAACTATATGCACTAGTCCGTTTTATATGCAAATTGCATCACATTTTTACTTCCTTGTACGGAGGAGTATAAGGAAGCAATGTAATCCCGAAAAATTTCGGGGGCTAAATTTCGACGAAAAAACCGGTTTTTACTACTTCTAAATTTATTTTTAAGAATTATTTCGGTGCATCTCATCGTACGCTAGCATGCACGTTCATTTAAATGCATCTGCAACTCATTTTGACCGACGCTGAGTCTGTTTTGTCCAGTTTTTAAAAACCGTTTGTACGTACGTACGTGCGTATGTATATAACTCGCATATCTCAAAAACTATTGGCCGTAGAATGTTGAAATTTTATATTTAGGATTGTTGTAACATGTAGTTGTGTACCTTCATTTTTGGTCCCAATCGACTGTATAGTTTATCTACAGGACCGCCAAAAGTTTCGAAATACATTACGCTCTATGGGTCGAATTTCATTAAACTCGCATATCTCAAAAACTATTAGTCGAAGAATGTTGAAACTTCGTATTTACGATTGTTCTAACTTGTAGTTGACAACCTTCGCTTTTGGTCCCAATCGAAAGGATAGTTTATTTAGAGGGCGACCCAAAAGATGTAAAATAAATTATGCTCTATGGGCAGAAATTCTTTAAAGCCTATTTTAGAGATATTAAGCTGTTTCCATACCCAAAATCTCGCCAGTTTTTGCCGAATTTGGCGAGTTTTGCCGAAATATTGTCAAATTTGGAGATGCTTAGTCATTTGGTCCATGCCCAAAATATCGCCATTTGTCGTCAACCTTGGCTAATTTTGCTGAAATATCTTCAAATTTGGAGATAGTCTGCCATTGCTTGGTCCATGCCCAAAATCTCATCATCTGCCGTCGATTTTGGTGAGTTTTGCCGAAATAAGCCCCAAATTTGCCGCCAAAAATTATTTCGTATTTCGCATAACTCTTAAAACTTTTAACCGTAGAATTTTGAAATTTTGTATTTAGAACTATTGTAATATCTAACTGTGAATCTGTTTTTTGATTGCGAACAACTGGGTAATTTATTTACAGGGTCAGCCAAATGACTTTAAACACATTAAAATGTATGGATACATTCAATTCATTAAAAGTCTGTGGTCAATGACTACTTTGGCTATCCCCAAAACCTCGCAAACTATCTCAAACTTATCGGGTTTTGGTGAAATATCGCCAAATTAAGGGTCAGAAGCAAATCTTTTAAATTGAACCCAGCTTGGCGATATCGAAATATTTGGCTAGAAATCGCTAAACCTTATTATTACTGCAGTATTTTATCTCTTTCAAACAAAATAAGTTTAGATGAAGTGCGCCGAAAATATTTTGGATTTAATAGACGTACAAAGAAGTCATGTGTTGTCCACATTTTATTTAGGTTATAGGCAATGACAACAAATTTCAACGAATGCAGTGAGAATTTAATATATACGGTGTCCCATAAATACCATCCAAACTCTTCACAACGATATCCCTCAACGGGGGTACATAAAAAATGCCGAAAAAACTGTACCTGCGCGACACAGAGTTTTCGATAAAATACGGGAAAAAAAGTATGACGTCAGATCCGGTGCAAGGAAAAAACACTCTCTTTGGCATATCAACAGAATATTTGAAAATTATAAAGGCGGAGTTTGAAGTATCCGATATGCATATCGAGACAGGATTGAACGTGCGTATAATGGATGACTTCACACGTCTCAGCGGTGCCATGTCTACGGAAGTACAAGCATCATGCAGACGAGCAACCGTCCGTTTGTGTGGTCACTATTTCTCGATACACCAATTCTTTCAGATGGTGACCTCCCTGTGAGTCATATAGGTCGCAGTCACACTGGTGACCATAAGTGACGTCAACAGGAAGTTAGTGTGACGTGCCAGTGATAATAGCTTATGACTTCTTTGTGACCTCAACGTGACGGATAGCTTGTGACGTCTTGCCAGATCTTGCGACTTATCGCAATTTTTGCTACTTTTGAAAGCCACTAAATTTAATGACTTTGCGATATTGCTACTTTCTTGCTACCTTTTTTATGATTTTGTGAATTTTGAGTAATTTTGCGAATTTCTCAAAAAAAAGCTTTTTTTTTTCAGTTTTAAATCAGTGGAACATTTAAGTCACAGTGCTGTGAATATAACGGCGTTGTATCGTCGTTGAAGTCGCATTGTCGTGCACAAGTCACAGTGTGACTTCATGGTGACGTCACGTTGTGACGTTGCCGCAGAAGGACACTAGACAGTCAATGCGACTTATTTGTGACTCATTCGCGACGTCCCGGGACGGTCTTGCACGTCGCAGTGACTTCATGTTTAGGTCACGCTGCTATTAGAGCTATCATATAAATGACAGCAATAGGTTATAGAAATAATACTTAAAATAAAATGTAATCTCGGGAAAAAAAAAACAAAAATATTAGGTGGTCTGGGCGCTAAACTTCGTTCTCATAAGGACAGGCAAATGAAGCAGCATCCGGCTTGGTCAGTGCGTGGGAGAGTCACCTCCCTCTCGGCTCGACTGCTGTGGAACCGCGTATTATAATGGGAACTTGTGCACGTGAAATCCCTCGTGGCTCCAGTGTCTTCCAGGTTTAACGCTACCTCTGGGGGTGCCGATTTCAGGGGGTTGGTCCCTCCTCTGGAATTGGCTCAAAATTAGGAGACCCCTTGCTATAACGGTCTTCCTCTCACTAAGGCACACTCTAATGGCAGCCACGCTTTTCGCTGTCCCTTATGAAGGATCTGGTACCTCTGTAGTTGCCAGAGGGCATTAGAAACAACAACAACAGAAATCCATGAGTTCTGTATATCACAGCAAGATTTTTATGGATATCTCTTTTCTTTGAGATTAGGCAGATATGTGAATGACACCACAAGTGACGAATTAAAAAAAAATACTCTCCAGTCTGCACCTGCGGTAAAAAAACCAACGTAAGTGCCAAATTTCGTATTCCTACCTTTAGTAGTTTTGGCTAGGCAAAATATTCACTTACGAAAAAAGAACATTACTTTGGGGCACGCCTAATACATTTATCATTCATGGAATAAAAAATGGTATCAGAGACTTATTTACACTCTCCATAATCTAGCTTGTAAAACTAAATTCCTTAATGGACTGAGACCTGTCCATTAATAAATCTTATACATAATATTTAAAGCCTTTAAGCTTCATTAACAGAATCGTATGTTAAATTTCATTTCAAAACATAGAAATAATTTAAATATTCCGTTTTCAACACCATCCATTAGCAAGACAGACGCCTGAGAACCATTTGCATCGAAAAAGGCTTTCTCAAATTATATTTTCACGGAACCATCTGCAGACAAAAGTGGAATAACTTGCAGAGAGTTTTATGTTGAAGAGAATCGTGGAACGGAAACAACTTCTTCATGCACCCTAATGGGAAAAATTTGATTTTCCATAAGGTATACTCTTTTGATTATGATTGCTTTGAAAAAAGTAGTGTAGGATAGCTCTTTCAACTTCTCTTTTATTGGATCGAATTTGGAATCGGTTGTTATCGGTTTCTGTTTCTCATAGGTAAAGCATATCGTCCTGTATTCAGAATGTGTGGAGTAGAATGCAAATTTCTGACGCGTACGTGAGAAAGCATTTTTACTCTTCAAAAATATATATTGTGCAACACATTTTAACATTTATAATGGAAATTCTCGCAAATAAATTTTAAAAATTTGAACACTATCTTTCTTTTACAGGTATTTCATTGTGTTTCGTCAGCCGAGCAATTTTTAAACCATTAATTTTTGGAGTATGCTCTGAGTTCAAAATGTTTTCCAATGATATGTAGCTATTTTTAATGCTATGTATTTTATACTATGACATATGTATTTTTTAATAGGAAAAATATTCTTTTAATAAGATATTTAAATAAACATTTTATTTAAAATTTCGGAAAGATTTTCATCGAAATGTGGATCTGTAGTTTACAGCCTTCCCCAAGATGACGAATTGCAAAATTATTATATTATTCAAAAAAGGATTTAAAACTGCTGTAGAATCCAAATATTTCCATAATACCGCGTTCTAGGTAATAATTCATCGGTACGCAAAATTTCAGTTCAATAAGATTTAAAAAAATCGATTTTACTGTGGTCATTATAGCAGCTTCCCGTCAATATTGTTACGAAAATCACAAGTAGATATATCTTAAAATAGTACAACAATCTCGAAAAGCAAATACAACACTTTATTCAGCAAATCAAAGCACTAATATCTCATAAAAAAACACAGAAATTACCAACACATGCAGCACCACATCAATAACTAAATCGCAATGTCAATCCTATAGCTCTCCTCTCCTTATCCACAGTCTGTTTCAACTGACTCACAGAGACTGGTATTTAAATATTTCCAAGCAGCTCGTGAAATCGCATTTCTCGATCTTTCTCATAACTTCTTTCCTAATTGAAATGCAGCCAAAATTTCACTACTTTCGAAAACTTACTTTTGATCGCCAAAGTCGCTAAAATTTGTCGCCAAAACGGTCCCAAAATTTGTTGCTAAAGTTAAGGTGTCACATAATCATTTCACCGGCAGGAATGCCTTTACAACTAGTCTCTTTCCAGCAAGACACATTAAAGCGGCAAACAACATTGCCATTTTGTAACAATGGACTATGGAGCACTTAAATTCTTTTCTGCACTCTTGTAAGAGAAGTATCCAGGCTACATACGTTAGAACGTAGCCTGGGTACGTAGTTTTCGATATTACTGTATTGTCACTGATTTTTAGAATGTCTACATAACTGTAAACTTAATTTGAGACTGGAAAGTTAACGAAAAACGGATTGCAAGATTTTGATCCTGACTTAAGAGAGCAAGGAACGTTTAATTTGCTTTTTTTTTCATTTTCAATTTTGTACACTCTATGTAATATCAACTCTATAAATAAGATATATTTTTGAATGCTTTTATCATTTAAAATCTCAGAAATAATTATTTTTGTTCATAAAAGCATTATTTAGTGAAAAATAAACTCTAAAACTAGAAGTTTACAAAATGCTCCAGGTGCCTATCATATCAATTTAAAAAACAGAATTTATCTAAACAAGTTAAAAATGAATATAAAAGCATAACTTCTCATTAAATTTCCCATACATTTAGTTGAGAAGAAGTATTTCATGATAAAATTCTATTTTTCAGAATTTTGACTCGTTTTATTTTATTTAAAATGTACTCATAAATCTTCATCATTTCGTTATTATTACCGAAAAACATTCAAAATTAATTATATTCATGATATCATTCAATACATTCATGAGAAATTTGAAAGAAATGCGCGCAAAATGATGCGCATTGAGCATTTCCAAAGTACACATTAATTGTAAAAGTCGAAACGGAGAAAAATGACGTTAAAGTGCCATATGATCAATAACAATCCTTTAGATGGCGTTTCTTGAAATACTAACTAACAAACGTTTGAACTGTAGGTAATTAAAAATTGAACTTGCTATGGAAAGCTAGAAAAAAGCTTCATTTTGGGGCAGATGATTTTTTTTTCGCACTTTTGGTGAATTTTCACCTTTTTGAACGTCCCCTGTTCCCTTAAGATATACAGGGTGTCCCATAAAAAGCGTCCAAACTCTGCAGAGCCAGATTCCTTGCTGGGAGTATATTAAAAATGCCCAAAGAACTGTACCTGTACGATCCATACTTTTCGAGAAAAATAGGAAAAACAAAATATGACGTCACATCCGCTACGAGGAAAAACAACTAGAAACATTAAATTGGATACTGGATTACACATGGGGGACTCGGTGTTGTGGGCGCTACAATCTGGCACCTATGGATTGCTTTCAATGAAAACGATTGAAAGAATTGATCTATCGAGTCCTAATTACAACAAATAGGGATTCAGTACCTCTCCTTCGTGCTGGTGTATTTATGTGGGTATCAGATGGAACGTAAGCAGTTGGGCAATACACTGCGCACGCATGCAAACCTCGATATGCACGGTGGACATTTTGAGCATCATTTTATGAAAGCATATGCAAAAAAAAACTATGTTCAGGATTCCAATAAAGGCTCTTTTTGTGCACCGGAAAAATGACGTTTCTGCTTTCTTCTCGCACTTTTCTTGAAAACTACGGGCCGTACAGTTTATGGTTCTATGAGCACTTTTTATGTACTCCCAACGAGAAATCTGACTGTGCAGAGTTGGGGCGATGTTTATGGGACATCCTGTATAGTCTGAGTTAAAGATTAATAAAATTGTTTTTCATGGTGTCCCTGTAATCTCAATTTTATTCATTAAATGGTTTGAATTACAGGCGATACGGTGGAGATAACCTGCATTCAATCACTTTTTGTAAATTGAACGTGATCGGTGCAATGAAAGTAGTTACTTAAATCAGTCTCATAGAATATTTATCCTGCACTTAGCAAACCCTAATTTGTTTGAAATGTAGTTAAGCTAATTAAAACCATGCTTATTGAGAGGAATGACTGATAGGTGCTTATTTTTTAATTGCAAACAAAACTCAATTATTTTTAGAGTAATTAAAATTAGCCTGTCCTTTAATCGATTCTCATGCATCTACATTTCATTTTTAAGCTCTGTGAACTTGCCCGAATTTTCCATTTATACCTACATGACGCATTAAAAACTATTAACCTTTTACAGGCCAACGTTAACAATTGGGAACATCAAATTAAAAAATCTGGAGTGACTCCACTCGACTTTCCGAACACTTACGATTAAGATCATTACCAAGCATTTAAATAAATTTTAATCGATGAATAATTCAAACATATATACCAATATTCCTCGCTGGGAGTATATACAAAACAACCATAGAACTGTACCTGTACGATCTATAGTTTACGAGAAAAATAGAAAAAACAAAATATGACGTCACATCCGGTGCGAGGAAAAACAACTATACACACTCCTATACACACCATATACACACCAAAATCAATACCGGTCTTGCGACGGTGGTTTATAACATGTATACCCAATTTGAGCTCAATCGAATGTACCGTTTAAACGCTAGCGCACTTTCAAGAATTTCTCCCCATAGGTCATAATGTAAAAGAAATCTTTGTCGTAGCCCTGTAGAAAAACTATAAGTCCTATACTCACCAAAATCAATACCGGTCTTGTGACAGTGGTTTATAACATATATACACAATTTGAGCTCAATCGAATGCCCCGTTCAGGAGCTATCGTGTTCTCTTACATACACACACACACATACATCTTGTAAAAATAGTATGAATGAATTCAGCAGACCTCAAAACGTGTAAATACACCAAAATCTCGAATTCGAATTTTTTCATGATTACAATACTTTCCTTACATGGTACATGTTCGGAAAGTAAAAATTATTGAAAAATTAAATTTTATCAATATGGACTTGAATACATTAGCGGATATAGTTAAAAGATTACTTCATTTTTGGAAATAGAAGTTATATTTATATCATAAATGGGAAACTGGACAAAAAAAAAATCATAAAAATAGCCATTTTCATAAATTTTTACACAACTATTTTGATACACCCCCTTTCCCCTTCAAAATTAATTCATATCTTTACTTAAATATTATCTTTTAAAAGATTTAAAGAAAGATTTAAAAATAAATCTTTCATTAATTCTTAATATTTCACTTATTACTTAAACTACCCATCACTATATTTTGTTTATGAAAGCAATATAAAAGTATAGTCAGAAATGACCCATGCTCTCAATTAGAAACACAGTGAAAATTGTATAAATATCCCCCAGTTAAATGACTAATATTCTTTAACTAAAGCATTCGAAGACAAAATATGCGAAAAAATAATTTAAAATGTGGCTAGATCTGAAATCGTTCTATAAATGGTTCTATAAAAGTTCCGATACAGTCACGAGGGACGATTTTCTTGATTGGCATTAAAAAATGTTCTCTCAAGTCACGTTTTCACGGAATTCGCCCAAAACAATGACGGGCATTTTGATGAAATTGTAAAAGAGCATTTTATGCTATCATACGTCATATACAAAAAAAAAAGTACTACTTCCATTGGAAAATTTGATTTTTACTCGAAAAATTCATGCATTTCCTTTTCATAACATGTACAGTGAAAAGAAAGAGAAGCGAAAAAGAATTGTCAACGTAACTTATATATAGCAGATGAAGTTTGAGTCGATTGATATCAGAATTTTTCCATCTCATAAGTGAAATGTGTCTTATTATATTCAGAAAATACGGAACGAATGCAAATTTTGAAAATCCACGAATAAAAAATTACTTTGGATTCTACTTTTCACTTCCTATATTCTGTCGCGTATATTATCAGTCCCTGGGGAAATCGTCTCAAATTTTACTTAAAGTCATTGCCTTTTAAATGCTATAGTCTGAAGAAAAGTAAATAAAAATCAGTAAAAGACGTGTTGTATAAATAACAAATTTTTAACCAATTCATTTTTAGGGCTTTTATTAGAATTTGTGAAAGCATATAAAATTCTATTAGCACTTTCCAACAATATACACTGAAAACCATATTTTGTTCGCGATCTTTTATACGAAAATTTTATTGGTGCCATTTTAACAGAATAATTTTTTGGAACAAAATATTTCGTTCAATATATCATATTTTGTTGATTGAAAGAAAATCTATTTTAACTGAATAGTTTTCTTGGAGCAACAAAATAATTCATCAAATAAAATATAATTTTGCCAATTCAAACAAAATTTTGGTTGGATCAGTTTCAACCGAAGAGTTTCGTAGGTAACGCAAAATATTTCGTTGAAGAAAACAATATTTTATTTTCAACTAAAATTTGGTAACCGCCATTATAACATAAGAATTTTGTTGGAACAACAAAATATTTCATAGAATAAGAAATTCTGTTCATTCAATGAAATTTTGTTTGAAGCCTTTTCAACCGAAAAATTTTGCTGAGTAAAAAATATAATTGAATCAATAAAAATTTGTACATTCATCAAAATTATTTGGTAAAATAGCGGTAGCAAAATGTTGTTGAATTCATCTGTTAAAAATTGCATCAAGTCTAAATATTAAAACCAAGCTTAGCTTATAAATTAATTTTGTAAATTAAAAAACTCTGGAAATACTTTTATAATTAAATTTTATATAAACGAAAAATAAGTTTAAAATATCTATTTTCCAGCTCCGATTCTAATAGAATTATGTAGCTTATGAAAGAGTCTCTCAATAAATAAAAAATTTAAAATAAGTTACTCAAATTTAAAAAAAAAACCTTTTCTGAAAGTCTTATAATTTAAATCAGCATTAAAAATTTAATGTAATTCAACTGTTATATGAAGATGCAAACATCAATACAAGTAATTTATTTTGAATGAATAATTATATTTCTTCTTTTAATTAAAATATAAATACATTACATAATAAATAGACTTCTTTTAAATAAAATGTTATTTCTATAAAACAATCATTTATTATTATATAAATTTAATTTGTGAAGCGAGTTGATAAATTGCGGAGGTGAGGCGAAACATTGCTACTTTTCTATACAGAGGATAGAAATGTTTCTTTTCTTAAAAAAAAAAAAAAAACTATATGTACGCGGTCGTTTATAAGAGTCTAAACTAGTAAAGGTGTTTTGGAAAAAAATTCCCAGTTCTGTGACATTATTTCGTTAGTTGTAAGCGGATGTGGTTATTTTAGTGGGTTTTATTGCGTATACGGACTCAAAAAACTGTTTAAAACGTTTAGAATGGTAGAGTATACCAGGACGATTCTTAAACACCTGAAAATTTTACGTTGCAAACGTTGTCTTCACAACACCAGTTAATAATTACTTTAAGTGAGGAGTTAAAGTGTCAGCTATACCTTTAATCTGGTTTTAAAAACTATGCATTCGTTTCCCTAAAATTTAATCATTCAAAACGAAATACAAATTTTTTCAGTATCCTTTACAGCTTTTTTACTAGAAATAAAACTAAGTTCTCCAAACATAGACTGAAATTTTACATTTTTTAAACGTTTCTTTTGAAATGATGATTTACAGCTATAGAAAAAACAAAATCCTACCTTATATTGCTGCGTGTTTCAAACACGTCTTTTCTTAGTACTTTAACATTCCCAAAAATGTGTAAAGAGTCGTTTTGTGTGAGATACTCTATATGTCATCTGAATATGTCACTAACTGTATAAGTTGAAACATAAATGCACTAGTAGTAATTAAATTTCACAGTTTTTTTAAAAATATAAAAATACATATCCATTATAAACACCAGAAAAGAAAAAAAATAAATGAATATTAAACAACAACAACAACAAATTGAAACATTCCCATATTTTAAATTCGCACTTACATTAAAAGTCCTATTTTTCTGCCTCATGCATTAAGTTGGAAAGTGTATCATATTCATGAGTGTGCCATATTTTTCTTACTTCTTCCATAAAACACATCTTTGAAATGAAAATCTATCTTAATCATTACTCAAACAGTTTTACAATCATCGCCAAGCATATTCCAACTATACTTCAACATTTAAAAAACTGGAGTGGTCATCATAATCCACGAGTGTACCGTATTTCTCTTCCCTGTTCCATAAAACACCTCTTCGGAATTGAAATCTATATTAAAATCGCCTACTAAAACTATTATACAATCTTCACGCTTAATAATTCTGTGCAACATTTCACCAAAACATTGTACTAAAAAGTTGGCTCCATTAGATGGTAAAACCTTGTACCAACACTTGTTGCTCAGGTTTAGCTAAATTTGATGAAGCACCAAATGTTGTAACAGAGTTTCACCACCTTATAGAGCTAACTTTTCTAGTACCGTTTTTTGGTGAAATGTTGCTCTAAATTTTTTAGATTGTTCGCCAAGCACATTCTAACTATTACCTTTGTAATAAACTGCCGCGTTTGCCAGTTTCTAGCCAAATCTAGAAGATATCGCCAAGCTTGGCTTAGTTTTGAAGACTTAATTTTTTGGTATCAAATCTAGAAATCTGTTATCATAAATTGCAAACCGCTGCGGATTTCAATATTTTACTCTCCTCTCCCCCCCCCCCTGCGCTTTATCTGGCAAACACATTTGAAAAGTGCTTCGTCGTGACAAATTTTGTAGACAAGTTGTGTGTTTCATAGACAAGTTATTATGTAGACAAGTACATGCTAAAAAAAACCTGCTTGATTTTAATAGCACTGCAGTGCTAAAAAATTGAACGAAATTACATACGTAAGTTGATCCGCCCATAATTTAGATTTGCATATACATTTCATCTTAAAACCCCAAATCCACCCATTAATAGAATTATATTCACAAAACCGTGAACTACCTGTCTAAAATTCCCATTTATACACCACGCATTAAAAAGGCATTAGTTTCGACGGGGTCGCGGAATAACTTTCCTTGATTTGCATTCAAAAAGCTTTTCCCGCGATTCGCATTCCCACTGAATTCTCCGAAGAACAAAGGCTGAATTCTTCTAAATTGTAGAGAAAGGCGTTTCATATTATCATATGTGTCTTATATATTAAGGAAAATAAATTCTTCATAGTCCCCTTCGCCACACACACCGGTGCAAAAATTTCATTTGCATTCTGAAAAAAAGTTCTTTTTCGTGAACTGTGGGTTGTGTGTGTGTGGGGGGGGGGGATAAAAAACTGCTTTACCCTGCACATTTGGGGAATGAAATTTTATTCTATTGCTATATTATGTGCTCTTCTCCATCTTATGAGTAAAACGTGCCTTTTTATATTCGTAAAATACTGAATGAATGCGAATTTCAATAGAACAAGGAAAACACTTAGCTTCGCAACTCACCCACTTGTAAAGTGCAAGCGGCATTTTATCATCTCTCAATGGGAATTGTTTCAAATTTCGTTTGTCAGTTCGCATTGTATCTTTCTAGTGTGCCTATCGGACTGTAAGAAGCAGATGAAATAATTTTCTTACGAGAAAATTCGAGAATTCATCGATAAAAGGTGTCTATTAACCCTTTTACGCGCGGTAATTGCGCTGTGAAACCACCTTATTTCACTGGTACCCCCCCCCCCCCCCCCGCAAAAAGTGGTTAAGTGCGGTTGTCGTCATCGATCCATTTAACTACCAACAAATGGCTGTCGATCAAATAGCCCATGTGGCCTCACAGAGCTAAAGATTTCCCGACTCAGCTGCCTGTGCGGCCGCACAGCCAGATGGGCTATTCGACCGATAGCCATGCTGTTGGTAGTTAAATGGATCGATGGCAAGGGCTGAACTCTTTAATCGTAGGGCAGTCTATCCAGTTGATCTTCTATATTGATTTGAAAATGGGTTAATTTGGAACCGATTCTAGATGACAGACTTGTACCTGGATGGACAACTCTGAAGTACAATTTTTACACGCAGGCCATTGGAGCCGTGAATAGATTTTGCACCTCCTTTTGCGTGCACGATCCCAAACCAGCCCAGTCGAGAGAGGTCCGTCAACCTTTCAAGAGTTGTCAGGAGACAACTCTGATTCACTTTTGCTGTTCTAATTGAAACCGATCTTTCACCAACTGGGCCACTGCGAAACACCGGATTGGATTGGATACCATTATATATATTTTTACTTCCTTGTACGTAGTATAAGGAAGTAATGTGATCCCGAAAAATTTTGGGGGCCAAATTTCGACATAAAAACTGATTTTGACTACCTCTAAATTTAATTTAAAAATTTTTTTCGATGCATCTCATCGTAGGCTAGCATGCACGATCATATTAACGCGTCTGCAACTCATTTTGACCAGTGGCGAGTCTACTGTGGCCAGTTTTTCCATGCCGTCTGTACGTACGTACGTACGTACGTACGTACGTATGTATGTAACTCGCATATCTCAAAAACTATTGGTCGTAGAATGTTGAGATTTGATATTTAGGATTGTTCTATGATCTAGTTGTGCACCTCCCCTTTTGGTGGCAATCGAATGGATAGTTTATGTACAGGACCGCCCAAAAGATTCGAAATACATTACGCTCTATGGGCCGAAATTCATTAAACTCGCCTAACTCAAAAGCTATTAGGCGTAGAATGTCGAAACTTCATATTTTGGATAGTTGTAACATCTAGTTGTGCACCTCCCCTTTTGTTTCCATTCGACTGGATAGTTTATCTACAGGACTGCCCAAAACATTCGAAATACATTACACTCAATGGGCCGAAATTCATTAAACTCGCATATCTCAAAAACTGTTAGGCGTTGAATGTTGAAACTTTATATTTAGGATTGTTGTAACATCTAGTTGTGCACCTCCCCTTTCGGTTCCATTCGACTGTATAGTTTATCTACAGGACTGCCCAAAAGATTCGAAATACATTACTCTCTATGGGCCGAAATTCATCAAAGCGTTTTTTAGAGGTATTGGGCTATTTCAAACGACTCAGAAGTGATATATGCTGTAAAGAGTTAGAAAATGAATTTCTCTATTAAAAAAAGTGTCTTTATCATTTATAGTTCTGCTACAGGAACACTCAAAAGATTTCCAATACATTACGGTCAATAGCAATTTTAGGGGCATTCATCCATTTCAAGCACAATACCGTCCTACCACATAAGTTAGGTAATGGTCCGACCACGGTCACGTGCCTCCCTCAAGAACTATGCCAAAAGTCGCCAAGCTTGGCGACTTTTGGTGTACGTGTGTGCATATTTAACTCTCAAATCTCAAAAACTATTATGAAATTTCATATATAAGAATGTTGTAACATCTAGTTGTGCATCTCGATTTTTGGTTCCAATCTACTGGAGAGTTTATTTACAGGACCACCGAAAAGAATTTCAGTACCTTAATATCTATGGACATCTTCATTATAATACAACTGTAGACAGTCATTGTTTGGTACATGCCCAAAATCTCGCCGTCTGTGTTTGACCTTGGCGAGTTTTGGCGAAATATCGCCAAATTTGGCGATAGTCAGTCATTTCGTCCATGCCCAAAGTATCGCCATTTGTCATCGTTCTTGGCGAGTTTTGGCGAAATATCGCCAAATTTGGCGACAATCTGTCATTGTTTGGTTTATGCTTAAAATCTCGCCAAATGTCGTCGACATTGACGAGTTTCGCCGAAATATCGCCAAATTTGGCGCCAAAAATTATTTCCTATTTTGTATAACTCTAAAACTTTAACCCGTAGATTTTTTAACTTTGTATTTAGAACTATTGTAATATCTAACTGTTTTCAATATCTTTTTTGACAGCAATCGACTGAGAATTTATTTACATGGTGAGCCAAATGACTTTGAATACATTGAGGTGTATAGATGCATTCAATTCATTGAAGGTCTGTGGTCAATGATTACTTTGGCTATTCCCAAAATCTCGCTGACTATCTCAAGTTTGTCGGCTTTTGGTGAAATATCGCCAAATAAAGTGTCAGAAGGAAATCTTTCAAATTGAACTCAGCTTGGCGATATCGAAATATTTGTCTAGAAATCGCTAAACCTTACTATTATTGATATTTTATCTCTTTCAAACAAATAAGTTTAGAGGAAGTGCGTCGAAAATATTTTTGATCTAATGGACGTGCAAGGAAGTCATGTGTTGGACACATCAGATTTTTTTCTTTAGGGTTTTCTGAAAAGGGAAATATCAATGATTTATAAGCCTTTTCGGAGATCAAGGAAGAAATAAGACGAAGCCTTAATGAAATGAGTCCGCAGTTTTCTAAAATGTTCGTTTCTAATTCGTCGATAACTAAATCGTTCCTATGTAATAAAAACTTTTTAAAAAAATTAAAAAAAACACTTTGTTATAATCAGTCCTGTTTGTTTACACCTCATTATTGTACACTAAATTAAAAAAAATGTAAACATACATTGGTGTTTTAAAGCTTTTCCTTTAATTGATCTGCCCTCTTATCTGGAAGTAGAAAGCTACTATTCTACAATACCCTCAACGTACTACTATGACTGATACTTTGGAGACTTGGAATATGACAGTGTCCTATTTCCACCATGAAATAGGAAAAAAAAATTTTGGAACCTTACATCGTAAAGCCTTGAGAAGTACTGTAGGAGGAATAAAGGAAAACAGTAGTTGGCGTAGAAGACACAACCACGAATTATATACCCAATGTTCTAAGAGCCAGACATTGTTTATTACTTTAAAATGAGAATACTCAAATGGCTTGGCCATGTTATCCGTATAAGGGACAGAAACATAACAAGAGGAAATTTTTTCTGCTAGGCCAAGTAACGCATTAATAAGAGGAAATCCTAAACTTCAATGAATAGATGTAGTGGAGGCTCATAAAGGGGAGGGTGCCGGGGGCAAGATAGGGCACTTACCCCCCCCCCCTCTATATTTTTAAAAATTACGCAATGGTGCAAACAGAACTGTATCACTAAGTAACATTACAAAATTGCTGCAAATTTAGGGTTGCCATCACCCCCTAGAAACTATTCTAACGGCGCCCATGAGTAAAGAAGGATATTGTTACGAATTTTTACGGTGATCTGCTCTTCTGGGTTTTAATTTAGTCTAAAATTCATATTATAAGCGTTAAATAATTACTTTTTTCATTTGTTACATGTAAATCGGTTTATTAGGACGCGAAATAGGAGCCTTTAATTTTTCCTATTGGTTAACATTGGGCTTAGTGGATTCTCAACAAACATTGGCAGTATGGCTTAGTTGCGTTCAGTTTAGGAGACTTAATTTTGGCACCAAATTAAGCAATGTTTCGTTAAAAAGTCTTTAAGCTTGCCGACATCATAATTAAATGACGAGACATTTCTCGACATTGCTAGCGAACGAAACGCGTAAAAAATAGGAGAACTTTCGGACTAGGGTGTAAAAGAAAAGCAGTTCGCAGTCATAGTTTGGAATCGCCTTTTGCTGAGTATGTTGCATTTATCTCTCTGCATTGTTTTGCTGTGAGAACCGCTTTTGCCTTCTCTTTTTTTTTTCGAAGATTATTTTGAAAGCTATTGCCTCGAGCAAATTCATTACAGTTTTAGACAACTTATCTTCATTTAATAGGAAAAAAAAAATGAAATTTCACTTCTGAAACATGATAATAAATAACTGTGCACTTTTCCACCAACGAATCACAACAAACAAGCGTGTTCAACGGTTCATTTCAGGTTCGGTTACAGATAAATTCTTACAACCAATCACATAATTCCTTCAAACTTTATTCCCAGTTAATTTCTTTGACCAATCACATAATTTCTAATCACATCATGAAACAACAACAGAACTCAACTACACCTCAACTCCTTATATGGGTTACTTGAGAACATGACACCATCGTAAACATGTTTACCCTTCTTCACAATTTGGCGAAGTTTCATACTTGGTGATCTGCCCCCGGTAACGGTATTACTCCCTTTTTTCGATAAATTTTCTCATTAGTTTCAAATGATTTAATTCAAAAATCAAATTTCTTAAGTTAATTTCTTTGACCAATAACATAATTTCTAATCACATCATGAAACAACAACAGAACTCAACTACACCTCAACTCCTTATAAGGGTTACTTGAGAACATGACACCATCGTAAATATGTTTACCCTTCTTCACAGTTTGGCGAAGCTTCATACTTGGTGACCTGCCCCTGGTAACAGTATTGTTCCCTTTTTTCTTTAAATTTTCTCATTAGTTTCAAATGATTTAATTCAAAAATCAAATCCTTTTGGGATTGTTTCCATGAATTTAGTACCAGTTTGACTGCAATTAAAGTCATGACAAATAACAATGTCATGAATGTTCTCCCTCAAGAGTTTGATAAATATCTTAAAAGATCAGTTCTTGAAAGAGACATTTTCATTCAACTGTCCAGGGGGTCAGTGACCCCCCCCCCCTCCCACCTCCAAAAAATTGTTTTTCTGGATACGTGCCTGGTAGATGGGGACATTTTCACAGCAGGCTATACTACAGCAAGTACACTATTCAATTTATAGTGGGGAAAAAAGGTAACCAAAATCTTACAAAGATTGAAAAACAGTGTTTTTGTACACTAATTTCTTCCAGTAATAATTTACTCCAATCTTAAAAAAAGATAGAAGTACTTATTTTTTCCCTTTTTTCTCATGAAAAAAATATATTCTAAAAAGTATTGAAAACAAAATATTTTCACAAAACTTTTTTTTTTGCATTTTTTATTATTGCAGGTTTTAGAATTTATTCATTTATTATGTTTATTTATGTTATTTCTCTATATAATTTTAGGCCGGATGTACTGCTAGATATTTGTAATATCCGGCTACTGCTAATCAGGGGTGCAGAATATGTTCGAATGCCCGAACGAGATTCGGCGAAAATTTTTCTCCCAAGTATATTTTTAAAAAAGGGAAGAAAAAAAAAAAAGAATTGATTTTTGTGTTCTGTGGAGTAATTAAGATCTCTAATCGAGAATTCCATTGAGTTTTTAGCCTGTGAAAGGATTTTATTGTAGGTGAAGTACGGTATATGGCGAATCTTCTGTTATCAGCTGACTGTTATAAATCGATGTTATTGCTTGTTAATTACCTTGAATCGTGCATAGCAGATTGTTCATCGAATCTCTAGAACTAAAAGCACATGTGTTTGTTCCGCCCCAACTGGGCTGATAACTAAGAACTTTCCACAAACACTGGAAGTGCAAGCTTATAAACCGGCAATTCAGCAGAGAATCTGCAAAGATATTTTAGTCTTCAGTACTGAGAAGTGGAGGCGTTTGGCAGCAAGTAAGTGTTGATCGGAATGGGTGAAGCCTTAGACCTTCTAACTTTTATGGTTACCAGGGCCGAAACCAAAGGAGAGCAAACGGAGCACGTGTCTTGGGCGTCTTAATGATGGATTCCAAAATGGAAAAAAGGGTGCGCCAAAATTAAAGTTTGTGCCGGTTGACGTGATCTCTTGGTGCAGCGATGACGATTATACGATTATTAAAATTCTGCTTTTACATTGTAGAAACATAACAACCGAAGAGTTTTTTTTTTTTTCTCGAGGTGATGGGGAGTAGAATTCGGGAATCGTCGTGGAAGGTAAATACGCACAAAATCGTACAAAATTGTTGGTTTAGCATTTTGAGAGTCATGTCACAAAACATGCATGTAATTTCATTATTCTTGTGAAGTGTTAAATCAAAGTACGTGACGTACTAACAGTTTATGACGTATTAATTTTTTACAACGAAAACTTTTTTAAATATTCTTTTTCTCATTTCATTTAGTGAAAATATTATACAAAAATATTGCAGAAACTACAATAAATACAATAAATATTGCAGAAATTTATAACTTGTATTTATTTGTTTTTACGACCAATGTGCACATATCGTCATTGTCAAACCAATATATACTATGTACGAAAAGATTATTTATTACTACCTGTTTTTAATCACAGTTATTACTTGACAATATTCTGGTTGATTCACATGGCATATCAATTTTAGCGACCACAGTTCACCATGAAATGCTTAGAGTCCCATAGAAGTATTTTTATTAAAAAATTTGGCTACTAAACTAGCCATAATAGTCAAAATGTCGATATCTCCAAAAGGTGCACTCCAATCCTAACTAATATTATAAATGCGAAAGTGAGTTTGTTTGTTTGTTTGTTTGTTTATGACGCTTTCACGCCTAAACCGCTGAATCGATTAGGATGCATTTTGGTTTAGATATAGATAGGACCCTGGAGATGCTTATAGGCTACTTAGAATTTTAGATTTTTAATTACCTTTTTAATTATTAATTAAAAACCGTTTTTACGTTGCCATGCTTGGCGAGTTTCGCCCGTATTATATGATTCATGTTTTGAGCTAACAAGAATGCTATTAGTTCAATAAAGAAGCACGTGCATCTGAAAAACATTAAATAATACGGAAATTATGCCAGTTTTATGCCAAATATAGCTATCTCTAATAATAAAAATGAATGTTCTCAAGACAAATCTACAGAAAGCAAAGCTTTGAAAATTTGAGCATGCCTGGACCCATGACTTCGGTAAAGTGTACCTGAGACTCGGAAATTTTAATAACTTTTCTAACTATTAATTAAAAACCGTTTTATCGCCCGCACAAAATGATTTATGCTTTTGAAATAAAGCAGAAATTCTATTTGCAAAATCACATGCATTTGGAAAACATAAATAAGTTTGGGAATTATGTTGATTTTACGCCAAATTAAAAAGCATAAATAAAGAAAAGTGTACTTGCGTATTATCCCGGCGGTCCGCCAAGACGAGCGACTTTTTGCCGAGATAAATGCCGGGCACATGGAATTATTAATGGTTTTGAATACGATTGGCAACAGTTTGCCAACTCATTTGACGAAAAAACAGTTTGGCGGGAATGACCGCCGGGATAATAGGTAAGTAGCAAGAAAAGTCCAGATGTGTTTCTTAAAGTTCGTAAATTTCCAAATCCTACAAATAATATAAATGTGTACGTGTATGTGTTTGGATGTTTTTGATTGAATCGCACAAAAATGGTTGGAAAAATTTGTAATGAAGATAGCTTATGCCCTGGATTAACATACAGGTAACCTTTCAAGCATATAGCATAAATAATTCTTTTATAAAGACACTCAAAATAATGCTAATGCATTGCGCTCTATGGAAACTTTGTAGCTACTAAACCGATTTTAAAACTTTTTTCACTGATTGAAAGTCCTATTCCTATATGGTCCTAGGCCTATAGGGTCCTAGGCGTATATGGAGAATTCCTCTGTGTGGAATTTTCTAAGGGATCCTAGCCCGTATTTTCGCGAGGTTTTTGAAAAAAACACGGAAAACTGCGAGCGGCTAGGTCGACAGGCGCGACCGGGGTTTGAATCTGGCACCTCCCGCCTTCCAGTTTTGAGAGCAGAACCTCTTAGACACTGGGGGGACCCTGAATGTTATAGGCTACCTTTTATGCATGTATCACAAATAGTTCTTTTACAGGGATACTCATAAGAATTATATTACGCTCTATGTGTATCTCTGTAAGTACTGAACCGATTCCGAAACTATTTCACTGATAAAAAGCTACACTATTCTTGAGTATTATAGGCTAAAATTCATGCATGTAGAGCAAATAGTTCCTTTACAGGAACACTCAAAATAATTCTAATACATTACGCTCTCTGGGTATCTCTGTAACTACAGAACCGATTCTAAAACATTTTCGCTAATAGAAAGCTGCACTATTCCTGATTAACATAGGCTAAAATTCATGCATATAACATAAATATTTCTTTTACAAGAACACTCAAAACAGTTCGCAAATACTTTCGTAACTGTCTCTAGTCGCCAAATGCCTGAAAAAAATCTAAATTTAGTAATTTTGCATACTCTGTTATTTTAAATCAAGTATACTACCATGCATTATACTTCATTTAAAATAAGTAAAAAGACAAATAATATTTAAATTCAGTTTCTTTAGTCGCAAACATATTTGTTATTCACACATGCTTCGTTTCTCTCGGGACCTAATTCTAAAGCCGACGCGGACGAAGTCGCCGGTAGCCGCTAGTATTTATCATACAGATAGATGTAAACTATGTTAAACCATTAGAACTTCTTCTGTAATATTCCTAATCACCTCTCCTTAAGAAGAAAGTTAGAACATTTTCACTAATTAATCGTTTCTATTCTTAAACTTCTATGTAAAAAGAAAGGAACCGCAACATGCTATGAAAAGATCAAACTTTCAATGTCCCGTAATATTATTCAATGCTAAACGCATGTGACAAACCTCCGAACACAGTCTGCGTGCGTTGGACTCAAGGTCAAGGTAAAGGAGACAATGGAGTGCATAGTCTCCTAGCAACCGTCGCTTCCACACCGAAAGTATTTCAGGAGTTTAATTAAAGGGCTGTATCTATATGCGAGAGGGTATAAATATTTCGCCTCGGAAGCGTCCGCATAGATGTGTTGACAATGTGTCGAGATGTAATAGAGGCTGTGAAGCGTGCTAATGTCTGTTAAATCAGAGCAAAAATAAGACAAACCTTGTTAATTCGTATTAACGTTAAAGTAATTAAAAAACTTTGTAAAAAACACACATAAGAAGTAAAAGGAAAGAGGATACGCACGTTTCGTTCAAAAATTGTTTTGAACTTCTTCAGTCCAAGCCCTTTGTCGTAAAGAACACAGAGAACTGAAAAGAGAAAAACAAGCAAGATGTTGCCACAAGGGGCAAAGAAAAGTCGAACAAAACCACGGAGAGGGGAGAAAAAAATTAAAAAAGGGGGATAAAAAGGAAAGGAAAGAAGCACAAAAAATACAGAAATAAAAATAATAAAAAAGGAACACACAAGTACAAACACACACACAAAAAAGAGAAAACAGAACAAACAAACAAAAAACAAAATAGCACACGGTTTTTTTTTTTTTTTTTTTTTTTTTTTTTTTTTGAGCATGAGAGATATGTCTCTAAGCACGAACTTTCCAAATCTTCTATTGCCTCACATTGTTGGAATTCCAATCATCGATTTCAGTTTTCTAAGGCTAAGATTTTGTGCACTCCTCAGTCTTTGTCCCATCTGGATTTTTTGGAAGGTTTTTCCATTACCCAGCACTTAGATCGTCTTGTGAACGATGGTTCTTCCGTTCCTTTCGTTCATTCTGCTTGGAAGTTGCTGTTGTAAGGTTCTTTTCACTTTCTTCGTCTACCCCCCCCCCTTTTTTTCCCTGTTTCTTTAATGTGTATGTACGTGTGTTATTGTCTTTCTTTTTCGTTTTTATTAAAAAAAAATTATTTATATATATATTTATTGTGCTGTCCTGTTCGTGGTTTTTATTTTATAAAAAAAAAAAAAACCGTGTGCTATTTGTTTTTTGTTTGTTAGTTCTGTTTTCTCTTTTTTGTGTGCGTGTTTTGTACTTGTGTGTTCCTATTTTATTATTTTTCTTTATTCCTTTTTTATTTCTGTATTTTTTGTGCTTCTTTCCTTTCCTTTTTACCCCCCTTTTTTAATTTTTTTTCTCCCCTCTCCGTGGTTTTGTTCGACTTTTCTTTGCCCCTTGTCGCAACATCTTGCTTGTTTTTCTCTTTTCAGTTCCCTGTGTTCTTTACGACAAAGGGCTTGGACTGAAGAAGTCCAAAACAATTTTTGAACGAAACGTGCTTATCCTCTTTCCTTTTACTTCTTATGTGTGTTTTTTACAAAGTGTTTCAATTACTTTATCGTTTAACACCAGTATTTTGAGTGTTTTTTCAGTCGTATTAACGTTATTTCGAAAATGAATCAATAGGGCGTAGAAGAGAGTGATCTATTTAATAAATTCAGGAAATGCATAAAATGTATGAGCGTTTCATATCGCAGCTTATGCTATTTTCGAATTTCAAATCCTTCTTCCTTCATTATATTCATTAAGATTCTGAAATGATGTCCAGCATATGCATATACTAAAAATTATCAGAAAAAGATGTCAATTAGAAATTTTTAAATTCCAGTATCTCAAGATTCACTCTATAAAAAAAAAAAAAAAAAATGTCGCTGGATTACTAAGAAATCTCTAGGAAAAAAGGCTTCAATTAATTTTCTTAGTATTATTACTAAATAAAAGTTAAATACATCAGTGTAAATGTACTTGATTACACTTGACTTTCTTCAGTACTAATGCTAAGAAAAACATGGAAGCCTTGATTCCTAGAGATTCCTTAGTTATAAACCGATTTCTTCTCTCTCTCTCTCTTTCTTTTTTAGGAGTTTTGGTCCATTTCCTATGTTCAAACGATACCTCTGGGGGTGCCAAATTAGGTGATAGGTCTCTCATCTGGAATTGCTTCATAGTAGGAGACCACTGGTGGAACACTGGCTTGCCTACTTGGCACTCCCATGATTCAAAATATGACCACATCTCAAACCCTCGTAATAGTCAGGATTATTTAGTTGGCAGCTGACTGGACCGTTGCCTACGTAATACTACACAAGGCCGGGAAATGCGGCTTTCAAAACTGGGGAAAATGTAGATGGCGCTTTTTGGTCCTATAAGAACTCATCGTTGCCTTGTTACTCCAAGAGAGCTATCTTTATATTCCTCGTATTTTTAGATTGGTACTTACGTAGTATCCCGGCGGACTGCCAAAAAAAAAAAAAAAAAAAACGACGATCGATTTTTCACCAAGATAAACGCTGGAGCATATTTGACGAAAGAATAGTTTGGCGGCAATGACCGCAGGGATAATATTACGAAAGTACCTTTAGATTTCTTTATATTGATTTATAACTTTAAATCCGCATCGGTTTACGACGCAAACCGATATGGATGTCAAAGTATGTATCGTATGCATTAAATTTCATGTTCTATCTATATAAAATACTAGCTGAAGTACCCGTCGTTGACGGGTTAGTACTGAATGCAAATTTCTAAAAGCAAGAACTTTCGTCAGCATTGTAGGAGTACACAGAATGGATATAGTATGTTGCCAAAGTAAAGAAAGCGCAATTATAATTTTTATGTATTGTTAAAATATTACAGGTTAGAGAGTAACTAAGTAATATCATTTCATTCGCTTTAGTCGTAATTATGGGATGCGCGAACGAATATTTACACATATTCAAATAATTTTCGCAAAATCTCAAAATCTAATCAACATTTTTGAAAAATTGGAAGCCTAGAATTTAAGTTGAGTGACAACCTATCATGTCACCCAATTTCGTTTCATTCCCTGCTGTCTTTATTTCGTGATGCTGGAACAAACATTTTAGCATTTTTAAACGATTTTCACAAAATCTCAAAATGTAATCAAAATATTTTTAAAATTCAACACCTATAAATTAAGATTAGCAACTACCTATCATATCACCAAATTTCGTATTAGTCGTTATTACGCGATGCTTGAAAAAATATAACCGCATTTTGGGAGAATTTTCACAAAATCTCAAAATCTAATAAAAATGTTTAAAAAATTGGACACCTATACTTTATGTTGAGCAACAACCTATCATGTGACCAAATTTCATATCATTCGCTTTAGTCGTTATTACGTAATGCGTGAACAAAAATTCACTCAGTTTGAAAC
This sequence comes from Cheiracanthium punctorium, assembly GCA_038373885.1. NCBI lineage: Eukaryota > Metazoa > Arthropoda > Arachnida > Araneae > Cheiracanthiidae > Cheiracanthium > Cheiracanthium punctorium. Next base: position 28,964 of record JAWZYV010004260.1, read on the forward strand.
GATTTTCGCAAAATCCCAAAATCTGATCGGTTTTTTTTAGATGCTTATAGTTTAAGGTGACCACCTATCATTTCACCAAATACAATTTTTTCACCTTTGCAGTTATTACGTGATGTGCGAACACAATACGCAGTTTGAAACAATTTTCGCAAATCTCAAAATCTTATCAAGATTTTTTTTTAAATTCGACGCCTATGTTTTAAGTTGAGTGACCACCTATCATGACACCCAATTTCATATCATTCGCTTCAGTCGTTTTTACGTGATGCTTGAACACAAATTTACGCAGTTTGAAACGATTTTCGCAAAATCTGAAAATCTAATCAAGATTTTTTAAAAATTCGACGCCTATGTTTTAAGTTGAGTGACCACCTATCATGACACCCAATTTCATATCATTCGCTTCAGCCGTTTTTACGTGATGCTTAAACAAAAAAAAGCGTCACGGACAGAATGACAGAAGGACAGAATGACAGAATGACAGAATGACAGACAGACAAACTTTTTTTTGAGGGTCGCATCGGATTCCCGGGTGCTTGAAACGGATAGAAATCGCAAAATTTTTGAATTCCAAGAAATGTACAGACAAAAGTCTAATTTTATTTATATAGATAGATGTCCTCACCGATTGACTTATTGAAACACATGAACGACCAGTCAAAACTATTGGAGATACAAATGTGAAATTTTAAGAGCTTATTCATTTTGTCCTTATTTTCTTGGCGATAAATAGCCCGCCCCTTATCTTTTAAAATGGGATCTTTTGGAAAACGGTGAAATCCGGTATTTTCTTTTAAAGAGCAATCAGAATAATTGCAATATGGTACACAGCAGTACACCATTTCCGCCTAATTATTTTATTTTTGCGTACAATGTAATTATGTATAGGTACGATATGAAATAATAGCAAATGTAATAAGGTAAATGTTTAAACATGTTTAAACGTCTCGAAAACTTATTGTTTACATTCAAACAGCCAGAAAACACAAACGTTGAAGGATCATAAGAGCGCCTCCAACGGTCATTTTAGTGAATTAAGTTTTCGCTCGTTTTATTGCTGAAAAACACGACCTTTTCCCGGCCTTGTGTAAGTATTACGTAGGCAACGACTGGATCATCAGAAAGAAAAAATATATATATATTTGTCAATTTCGGGGATAGATGGCGCACCCCTAGTATTTCTTGTGATTGTCAATAGATAGCCTTCACACGCGCAGTTATAGGTGTGCATTGAGATTTCCTTAACTGGTGTATAGCAAGAACCCCTTTAGATGTAACTATACAATCCTCATTTTTTGAGATAAGCGCATGATTTCACTGTCCAAACTTTTAAACACACTGCGCTTAAAAGCTTTTTTTACGCTAATTACTGAATCCATGCATGATTTCGAAGTCAAAACTAAGTGTAGCACTTGTACAGAGTACTGGTATACGGTTATGCCGTTTTCTGTTGAGAGGACAGGCAACCATGATGTGTTACGTCTGTACCGTACAAAATGGGATAGATCCCGCTCTGCCATTCTGGTATACATGCCGCAGTTTCTTTTGAACGAGACGCCGCAATTAGCAAAATGTGAATTTCTCTCCTTGTCTTATTTTTTTATATTGCTGAATGTATGTTGCTGAGTATATTTGCTGAATTTGATTAAGTGTTCTTAACATTTTTTTTCTTTTCACTTTACACAAACTACCAAGTTGGACATGCTAATAGTCGTGAATTGTAATTGTAATAATTCTGCATTTTAAAGTTCTGGCTTGAATGAAATATTGTTTTTAAAAACCGGATAATCCTTAATTTGTTACAGATTTTAGTAGAAAACTACGCCCACATTTCATAAAAATATAAAATAATGTTAAAGCAAATAAAAATGTAAGCACTATTTTACTCTTTCCCCACTCCCTCTCTAATGTTACGTTGTTCAGGAAATAACAAAATTCACTTCAATTAAAATTCAGTTAAAAAACAAGAGTTTAATTTTAGTAGCAAACTAAGTAGGCAGGCTCATATTTATTTAAACCTGCAGGTACATCTCTTTGGACTAATTTAGTATCTTTTTGTTATTAAATTGGTAATTATAATCCAGATACGAATATTTATTTTAATATTTTTTATTTATCATTTCATCTTATGACAGGCGCGGCATAACTCCTGCACAAGAGCGGCGTCTTACCGGCTGTGCAATGTTTTAGAAAAAAATTGTTAAAAAATATAAGCTATTTTTTTTAGACTTTTTTTACCGCAGTACACATGTTCCATATTTTACTATAACACAATTATGTTTCTTTTTACTGAATATGCAGCCTGGGATTTTTTACACAAATAAAAAAAAATATGTGGCATAAGTACCGGATTTACCCTAGAATAAATTATAAAGTTACGTAAGAAGAGGTAGAGAATTTTATAGTATCGATCAAAAATTTCAGGAGAGTCAATCTAAATAATTACAAGATAAAAATTTTAAATGGTTCCAGTAGAAAAAATTCCCAGTTTGTAAAATATGCCCATACAATGATTAGGTGCTGAACAAAATTTCAGACTTTCATCATAAAAGATGCCGGAGATATGAAAATAAATATATTTTGACTTAAACCACTTTTCAATGGCTCTCAAAGGGAAAAAATTTCTCACGAAATGATTACATTTTAGGGATCGTACACAAATTATGAGAGAAAACAATGATAGCATAAATAAATAATAGACTTCTGCTATTATTGGTAATCCAATAACCTCTTGCTAAATTTATTTAAACATATCTATGAAACTTTTTATGATGAAGACTGAAATATTTTACATACCCTCACGCATCTTCCCAATTGGGAATTTTTTGTACAGGGACCGTACAAATTTTGTATTTAGTTTGATTTAATCTCCTGAAAATTTTAATCGATGCCATGAAGTTTTGCACCTTCTTTTTACGTAACTTTGTAATTCATTGTATATGTCTATGGTTAATATTTTAGAGCCTATGCCAGCGTTTCTGGGAAACTCTGCGTACATCTATTACCACGAAATTTTCGTGCTATTCTTATGTATTGTACTATGTACCCGTTTAGAAATGGTTTGTGTAGTATTCATAGTTCGTTTACACGAGCACTCATAAAGGTTTTTTTAGATTATGCTTAAAATTTTGCCAATTCTGACGAAGGTACATCACCATCACTGATCGTCACATATCTATGCATCGCCAAATTTGGCGCGCAAAAAAGAAAACTGGAAAAAAGATGAGTTGTGTTGGATAATGCTTTTAATTTATGCGTTTGGCAAGATTTATCTTTCTTGTTTCCATAAAAACAGATGTTTCGATGCTGCATATTTAAATTACACAACCGTTATTTTACCATCGAAAATCAAATTTTATAATTCGAGAAGTATCCTATATTCTATTAGTTAATTAACTAACAAACGCACTAATTTTATACAGAATACACGTAACAAATTATGAGTCCGAAATCGTCTGAAATTTATATCACTGAAATACAGCGTAAGTAAAATGCCGTTACGAAAAATATAGTAGAGCCATTTAATATGCAGTAGATATATTTCTTACTGACATATTACTAGAAAACCATTCCAAACTCTCCAAATCTCGTATTGATAAAATTGCAGAACGTCTGGTCCGATAGTCAATCAAGATGGCAAGAAGCCAGGGCCGTCTTTCTTGATCGTTCAAGAAATCGACCTTTCTTATTCAGAACCATTACGGGGGAAATTTGGTTATAAAAAAGGAACATGCATTTCACCAATAGCGTTACATTCTGGTTAAATGACGTAGCTTTTTATATCATCTGTAACTAGAAGTCAAAGCCCGTTGTGGAGGGAATTACAACGGGCGCTAGAAAAAAACATTCCACGAAAATACAGATACGCTCAATATATTTAATCTTCGTAAAATATAACTCCATATTCAATTTTTATAATATATCCAAGTCAAATTTCATGCTCTTCTAGAAACGGACGGAAACTTTTCGCGAATTATTTCGTTTTGTACACATAGTCATTCTTATACACATGCAGACGATTTATTTGTGGAAAAAAAATTGTAAAACTTTGTAATCTTGAAAAATTATTTTAAATAAATTGGAATCCCCCAATTGTGTAACGTCATTTTCATTTGAAACAGCTCATTTTGTCATGCAAATGATCAAATTTTTTGACTCTCGGAAATAAAATGGAGCTGAAAAGAGCGAAAAATTACTTTAAAATGAGGGAAAGGGTGAATTTTCAGATTTTTAAAGGTGCGCAGATAGTTTACTATATTTTGATTCACGATTTTGAAACATTTCAAGCGGATCGCACAAATGGTGTGAATTTTATTGCAGTTTTAGACAATAACTTTTTAATCTGTTTGAATTAAGGACGGTAAACGTTTTGTTTTGAAGTGGTCGGATCGGAATTGTTAGAGAGTGAATCAGGGAACAGCATAACTATATAGTAGGATGAACGATCATGTGAGATGGTTATGATAATAGGAATTCAAGCAAAATTTAAAGAGTCAGAACAAATTGAACAGACATATTCGAAATATACGGATTTTTTAGAGTTACTGTTGTCAAGTGGAATCTACTATTTGTGGAAGATAACAAAAATATTTTCCTATCCAAGTGTTAATCCTAAAAGTGAGTGTGCTTAATAATTTGCTTATGTTTTTCCTTGTAAAATCTGAAGTAAAACATCATGAGGCTTTTAAAACGTTTTATAAACAAATTAATTTTGCGTGTAGTGCCTATATTAGACGCTGAAAAAAATCAAAATGTTTCTTCACATTCTGTATTATGAACTTTTATAAACATCCGTTTGATGTAGTGTTTAAAAGAAAGAAATCTTAAATTATCCTTGAAAAATAAATCGAGGCGGCGTCTTTCTTTCTTTCTTTTCTTTATTTTTTGTAACTATTTCTGAATTCTGCATATTTGCGAAACTTCCTTGTATTATTCTTAAATCTAGTAGCTTGACCGTTTGTAAAAATGTATCGTTCAATTTCACAAGACATTGAAATTTTTTTTCAAATCTCTAGTTTTAATCTTTAAAATCTGTTCAACGGTTGCTTTATTTAAAAGAACAGCCAATTCCAATATTAAGAAGCTACAGGATATAAATTTACCTAAAATAAATATGCAGTTCAGAATTTTTCAACATGCGCTGTTTAAAACCACTGAAAAATTCTTAGTAAAGGTTATTTATAACAGACAAAAGAATACTCCAAAGTTCGCCTTGAATTCTTTGTGAAATTCTCTAGAACTTAACGCAGGAGAAGCTAGTTTATTCTTAAACTATATTTGAAGAATAGTTAATAGGATGGCTACAATTAACCAGTGAATAAGATATTTATTTATTCAGTTCAAGAAGACTTTGCGATGTGTATTGTTTCGTGAAAATGCCTTTTAAACTAAAAGTGCAACGAAATCTGTCTTAACTTTAATAGTTTCTTTGATAAAGAAAAAATAAATAAATACCGCTTTTTAATTTGAAGCTATTCAAACGGTCCATTATAACAGAAAACATTAAAAAAAATGAAATTTATGCAGCAATGAATAATGATTATAGCATAATGATTATACATATTCATTATTAGAAATATGTTCAATAAAATAGCTATCACTTGGCAATACTTCTGAAAATAGCTGAACATTAAAAGTGTCAACACTTATTAAATATTTCTGTGAACCATCTAAAAATCTAAAGACGCCTTGAAAGCACCCGCATTTCATTTTGTGGAACAAATTTGCTTAAAAGGTTTCGTCAAAACTGGCTAATGTTTCAGCGATGCTCATCTTTAAAAGAAAAGAAATTGCCGTATTATTGCTCAATGAAACTAAATTTTCTCAGTTTAAGCCGCTATTGTAGAATAACGTTTAGCATTTGCATTTTATTTACTCTACTTGTGCACTGGTTTCTCGGATATATATCTATATCTTTTTTAAATATATACTATTTTCCTGAACATATTTTTTCACACATACATTTTAAATACATTGAATATAGTTAAAATCTGTAACAGAAATCGCAGTAACTGGCAATGGGAGTGTTAGTTCTAAAGGAGTAGGTTTTTGATCAGTATTATGCACTAATACACAACATAATATAATAGGGGAAAGGGGACATAGATATTTTTCTATGATACAAAGGCTCAAAAATTAGAAAAAAATTCCATAATTTAGTTAATCAGTATTGCAACACAGCGGAAACTAGTCACTGCCACAATTGATAGGAAAGTTGTAGCCATTTCTTGTTTCTACTCTCACTGTTGGAAAAATCAGACAAGTTTTACTTTTTTTGGATTTAAGCAGTAAATTGTCATTAGATAATCAATATATTTCCTTTAATTTGAAGCTTAAACTTTCTTAATCGCATGTATGTTATGGCCTTCATTCCACTGATAAATTTTGTACATCTTTTGAGTTTCGATTCAAAAAGATTTCTTAGGGTTACAATCGGACATTTTGATTGGAGTACAGTGGCACAGTGCCTCATTGTGGAAACATGTGACTTGTGCAGATACAGAAAGAACGATGGCACAATAATCATTTCTAGTAGACTTTGGATTTTATTCCATATTAAAATGAATTTTTAAAACATTTTTTAACCTTCCACTGTTTAATTTGATGCTACTTTATTATTTTTAATTCGTTAAACATTATTCAGGAAATAATTGTGAAACTGTTAAATGCATTTTAATATTATAACTGTTTTTAAATCTTGTGATTTGAAAACTGCTTTTATAGATTGCGTGTTGAATATATTAACCTGAATGTAACACCAATAATAGTAATGTGCTGTCATAATATAGCTGATTTCTTATGTTCCTTACTCGATATCGCACTGTAATCCAGTTCCTGTCACAGTGTGCCCCGCAAAAGGGCACAATGGGGCAACTTGAGTACTTTTAAAAATTAATTTTTTTTTTCATAGAACAAAGTAAGGACGAATTCTGAAAAAAAAATTGCAATGAAAGCTGAAAATTTTCGAAATATTGTTCTGTATTTAATTTTTATTTTTAATTAAAAGGAAAGAAATTATTGTAAAACAAGTGCAAATTGTCCCACAGTAGCCCCTTTCCCTTAATGGTAACTGTATTTTTTTTAAATCAACAATTCAGTTAAACAGCATGTTGATTTCATTTCTCCATTTGTAATTCACTACATAGGAAAATATATCAAAACAGTAAACAGATTAAAAATTGTAATAAAAAGTATATGTTTTTGCTGTTAAATCAACTAGTGAATAAAATAACTGTTTTAATTTTTTTGCAAGTAAAACTCATTAGCTTCATTTAACAAGAAGCCTTACAATAAAAATATTCATTAAAATACTATAGTCATTATCATTACTCACTTTTTGTTCAACGATAATTTGAGTAAACTCGAAAAATAATCACAATAACCTCCTTTATTATGTAATAATACCGACACTTTATAAATGATGCATCACAATATCTATGCATGAAGATAAAAAATAAATAAACAAACAAAAATATGCTTTCAAAATGTAATAACGTTAATTATTACCAGCTCGTAATTTTTTAATTATAATTTTAAAAGATCAGCCTATTACTGATTACCTTGAAGAACGTTCCATATGTTCATATTCATAAATCAAACGGAAGACCAAGTTCTTTAATTACTGTTAGATTAGTAAAACTTATCAACTTTACCATGAAAATTATCCTAATGATATTTACAAAATTTTTGTTCATTTTTTCTCCACCGACACTACGCAAACAAAACAAAAAAATATCAATTAAGCAATTTCCTTTGCATTATAATTTTTCTACTGTATATATAGGCTAACCGCGTCGTTAAAAATAAAGAAACGCGATCTATGATAATGTGTGAAATCGAAACACATTTGCAAAGCATTCAAAATGTGATTCAATTATCAACGCAAACAATTAACAACTAAAAAGTCTCTTTTCGCATTTAAAAAAAAAAAAAACTGGCCACAGCTTTCGCGAACAAAAGGAGTGAATTATTATTTGGTCGATAGTGATTTAGATATGGCTAAGAGCCAGAATTCATTCGGCGTCTGGTGTTATAGTGGAGGCATTTTCTTTCATTTACTAGATCGGGAATTACCTCGGACTGGATGTTAGGGAGAAGAGATAGAATTTGCCAATAACTTCACGGATAATTTATCTGTTTGTCTGACAGATATTTCATGACTTCACTTTCTCAAGGTTGAAGCTTATTATTATTTTTTTTTCCAATATCAAAAGTAGGGATGAACGCGAGACGCGGGAAATCTCGAATTGTCTCGCGAGACGAGAAAAAAAATTTTTTGCCAGACGATACAGAGACTTGTCTCGCGCGAGCTTTCTCGCTAGAATTTCTTGTGTCGTATAAATTTACGATATGAATTACTTTTCAGTCAGAATTGCAGTGCTGTATTTGAGGAAATATGCCATCCTGAGAAGGGAAGGGAGGGTACACTTTGCTTAATTTTGCGAGACTACAAATTAAATATGCGAATTCTGTAAAAAGGAAAATTTACAAAGGAAAATTTACCAATGTTGGCAAAGCCTGTTATCATTGGCATTAATTTTTTATTTTACTTCACTTATGTTTAGAAAATAACTTTACACTATCAAATGGTTTTCTTGTTCATCAGTTTGTTTGTTTTTCACATATCATTCCAGGACGAAAATTCCAGTCTTATATACCAAGAGTTCCCAACCTTTTGTACCTCAGAGCACATTTTAGAATACCGATCGGATGGCCGGACACCATTTTTTTTTCCAGGTGAATTTTTAGTTGAACAGAGTTTTACAAACACATAATGTACAAAAAGCATTTAATTCCAAAAACAATTTAATATGTAAAAAGTATGGTCAATGTTCTTGGGTAAAATAAATAATTACAAAGTAATGCATACAAAATCTACAAGTATAAAAATTCTTTTAGAGACTAGAGACTTTTAGACTTAGAGATTTATATTAAAAATATAAATCTAAGTCGGTGTGCTTTTCGGCAATCATTTTATTGGCCATTGCTTCGTAATACAGGAGAGTAAGATACTTTCAACAAATGGCGTCAGCAACCATAGAAACGGTGAAAGATTTGGCAGTAGGGCAAAACAAGATCGTTCGCCTTGTACATTTTTCGGTATTGGACGCCTTTTCCACTTTTGTGTGGTTAATCCTTAAAAATGAGAATACTTTTACTTAGCAGTTTATTAAAAACTGAAATGTTTTTATCGTATTCGCACATCGGCGAGCACACTTAAAACGATCGACGGGTGCTATGGGCAAAGGATTGGGGACCATCGTCTTATGGCCTTATCACACTAAAGGCGAAATCCGAGCAACTTCGCGCTGGACCAACTTTTCCGACGGACTTGAAGGCGTGGTTATCTTTAAGGGTTGCATAAGTAAGCAAACTCTCTCCGACGCCAAATAGTCATCGCATCGCTGATTTGGCGTGCAGGTTCTTATTTTACTTATCGTGCGTTCGTATATTCACATCGGATCGGCAGCAATTTCGGCAGCAATCTCTAATTCCAAAGTCCACTTGAACGCGGCCATAATTTTATTTACACGTGATTCTGACATCGAGCCAAGCTGCCAAGCTTCGAACATAGTCGCCATTGCTCGAAATTGCTTATGACGTAGCAGTAAGAAGTACTCTGATTGGCCGAAATTTCGTTCGACTCGGATTTTTTCCTTCGGAAAGCAAAAAGTTGGAGTTCGCGGTCGTCAAGGTAACGGCGGAGAAAATCGACCGGAAACTTGATTTGCAAGGAAAGTTGGTCGGATTTTTCTCAGTGTGATAGCCCTATTAGACAGACACTCTCCGGCACCATAACTCGTGTGAACGGTGGATGGTGAGGTCTGTGACGTAATCGGAGATGGCTCGCATCTCGAATTCCTATTCGAACCTCATGTCAAGAAATTGATATAATGATGGCTCGTAACTCAAAAATTTCGTATGTCAGGCCATTTGTATCTCAAAATGCCACTGAATAAGTTTCTAAGCCAGACAGTCCTACGAGCTCGGTCTTAAAAGAAAAAAAAAAGCAGTTTTCTTTAAGTATTTGTTCCATGCCTATCATTTTTTAGGCATTTATATTTTGAATGTTTAACAACTGACATTTAAATTACTATTTTTAGAAACGAATGATAAGTGCGTTGTGTTATGTAGAGTTTTTTTTTAAATTCTTTTTAAAATATCGCTTTATACAACAGATATACATGAGTGTAAATTTTGAATTAAATATCTCAGTTGTAAAGTTTTCTTAGATTTTTCCAGGAGTATACCAACATTTTCTTTTAATTACATTCTCTTTTAAATATATAAAAAAAATTCCAATTTAATGGTCATGTTAGGGGAACTTGATTGCTTAACTGTCTTACGTCCCTGGTACATCGAAGTGTGAGCGCAAAACCTGCAAAATTCAATGGATGTGGAGTAACACGGAAAGATTGAAATAGCAAATTGCAAAATTATAAAACATAAAATGCATTACCTTTTAAAAATTTAACTTTGTTGTAGATCGGCAAGTTACTGAGTTTTAAATATTCTAACTTGGCATTCGCAAATTAACGAAATAGAGGAAAAAAGCCACTGTGATGCATCCGAATACTTAGTACTAGTATTGCATTTTGGAATTTTACAGAAATGCCTTTTAATGCTGTTTCAAACTCATAAAATTTAGAAGAAAATAGGGATTTCAGCTTAATCACAAGAAATGTTTCAAAAATGTTCTTCTTTAACAGTCAAAAAATTTTAAATTACATTAATCACGAAAATGAATTTGATTTTTTTTATATTTAAAAATATTTTTCTTTAACTGATACTTGAACAAGGAATAAATAATTAAAAAACAAGAATACACGGTATTAATTTTTAAATTTTGAAAAATATACATGGAAACATAATTATTTTTATTGCAATAAAGTCTGGAAAACTACCGCAGAATGCAGTTTCATCCATTATTTTATCATAAAATCTCATCTTTACCTTGAAACTTCCTTTCTTTGCGTTACTAAACATTGAATATCTTTTTCGGATCATAAATGATATCTTTTATACGAATCCTAACTATACTCAACGAAATGTCATGTAAAAGTAAAGTCAATCCCAGGATGGAACATACTCCAAATACCCGGGGAAATACTAGGAGTTTCGTTGGAAGCAATAGCATCAAAAGAGCAAAAATGTCTCAGAGGAATATATCTTGATATTCAGCCAAACTAAATCATATTTTTATGAAGAAAATAGTAAAACCAAAACATTACTTTTATTTCGCTGTTGTTTTTTTATTTAGAGATATGAAACTTCACGAGTAAAAAAATAAAAAAAGTCTATAAATGAAGGTGATGCCAAACTGACACCACCATCGGTCTAGATTTTCAAAAATAGTTCTCCTCGGCAAGATTATAAAACCTAAGCTCGGTTGATTTTAAAGTTCCACTGCGACACATTTTGAGCTCTTTCTAGAAAAATAGGCTACTTCGATAAGAAAAATAATTTTTATTCATTTTCAAAAGCAGAATAATTAAAATCTAATATTACGTAGCATTTTTCAAAAGATTAGTGTTTATTATTGGAATTAATGACTAAGCTTTTATTATTCACGTAAATGTTGGAAAATGTAACGCTAGTTTAATGAAAATGATAACTGACGCCATTTAACACTTAATATCGCTTTGCGTGATCAAACAAAATAAGTAAAAAAAAGAGTAAATTGCCAGAATTTTGTAAATATCTAGTATGTTTAAACTATTATTTATAGGGACATTGTTTGGTTTGGTGTGTGTGGTGGCAACGCTACACTTGGGCGATCTGCCTATGATGAGAAGGGGTCTTGGTCGGAGGACTTTCTAAGGGGTTCTATCGCGTATTTACGTTGCATCCGGAGAAAACCGACCAAAAATCCAGACAATTAGATCGACAGAGGCGCGATGGGACCCGAATACTGGACCTTCACACTTCAGTTATCTACCATTTTGAATGACTTATCCACTCGGCCATGGTGGGGTTGTTTATAAGGATATATTTACATCTGAAAATATCTAGTATGTTTTAGCTATTATTAAGGATTCCTACTTGTATATATAATGTTTCAGCCATTGATAGCAAAATAACATTAAATAAAATTTGCATCTTGATGTCTCTTTCCTACCAATTTTTGTAGCATCCTTTAAAAAATTGATTGGATCAACTGTGCCATAGACACTATAAAAGTTACAGATTGAAAATCGGTAAAAATCAGAAAAAGCTTGGATTTTTAAAGTTGCTTAGACTTTTTACTGCATCTTCTCACAAATCTGAGAAAAAGTTCATGCATATAGAATGAAGGTTCTAGATTCGTACAGTGGAAATAAATAAATCAAACAAATACATAAGTTTTCGGTTCGCAATTTTAAAATATGCAAAGGCACGTAACATTCATTCGTTCTTGTAAATCGAACTCCTGTAGAGCAAAATGTAGATAAAATAGTTCTAAAAAAGAAATCTACTTATACAATCCACAAAAAATACACAGCGCGGCACACTTTACTCAATTTAAACAGTCTCGTTAAAATTGGCGGACATGATGGGGTGAACTCGCAGCCTCCCGAAATTTCAAAGGCCCAAAATTACGTATAATAATGCAATAATCTACTCCTGGGAAAATTAGCTTTTGCTTGTTTAAATTTGAGTAAGGATTTTGAGTCATGTGTCACTACTCTAATGTTAATAATTTTAAGTATAAAAATGAATAAAGTTGCATTTGTCAGACATTTACAGTTATTCTTCAAAAGAAAGACCGTCTCTTTCTTTAATAAATTGTGTAATTCCATTTTAGGATTGCGCATTTCTGCAGAAGCTCGTCAGGAAGGATTCACATAACTGGAAGCTCATACTTACCAAGGTACATGAATTTGGGGTTATTCAGGACAACGGGGTTGTGATCAAATAAAAGAAAGATTTATTGGTTAAAAACTTAGCCATTTTTAAATTAACATTATACTTTCTGCGGCCAGCCACCACCCACAACATAGGGGCTCCAACAGAGATGAGTTGATGAGTATTAAAGTCGATAGACTCTTTATAAGCCTATATCAGTTTTCGCGTAATAAGAAGATGATAAGTTCCTGCGATGTGCTCTCTTTCAAGTTGAATTATTTATTCTTATAAAGTATGCACATGATTTAAAGATGAAAAGAAAATCAAGTGTCATGTGACATTATTTTTAAATGACCAAATAATTTTTAAAAAATGGTATGCGGACAGCACATAACTTACTCTACGTCTATTAAACCATACACATTTTTGAAGAACTTCATTCAAACTTATCTCTTTTGATAATGAGACAAGACATTTCAGTAACAATAAGGTTTTGAGAAATTCTCCGCAAATAAACGGTATTGTGAAGCTGGATTCAGCTTTGGAAACTTCTTTTGGCGCCAAATAATGGCGATATTTCGCCAAAACTCGCAAATCGGCGACTGTTGGCGATAATTTGGGCATGACGCCGAACAATGCTTTCAATAGACTTTAACAATGACTTTCAATTGGCAAATTCTTGTTTGCAAATTCTGTAGATAAACAGCCTATTTCAAAGATTATTCCGTTATAAACAGCAAAACGTTGTCTCACGCGACGTTAAAAAATGAACGCTCGGAATACTTTCTGCCATACATCTGCATTACTGAACTAGAAGGGAAAAAATATTCCTCAAAATTCGCAAAGACATTCGCGCAACAACATTTATAAATTTTCACAGCCTGTAAAAGAAGAGCGCCATTTTCTAAATCAAAAGTTTTATCTCTGGTTGGCTTGCGTTCGCATCAAGAATATTTTAATAAATGATGCCGACTTTCAAAGCCTTAAGAGAATCCTTTTCATAAGCAGCATAAAAAATAAAACACCTTGGGAAATCTTTTGAGATTTCATTCAATCAAAAGTAGGAGAAAGAAGTAAAAAAAGAAGAATAAACTCAGGTCATGCAGAAAATTCTGAATATGTTATCGATTTATGCGCGCTCGCTGCACGACTTAAAATGTTTTTACGCGATGGGATTCTTTTTCAGGGGTTTTGGAGATACGAAGATTTATATATTTTTAATCCTAGATTATGTTTTTGTGTATTTTAGTTGTAATTAGGTAGGGACCTAAGAAGAAGCAACATCGTGCGTGCTATAGCTACTGAGAATGTAAAGAAGGTATTAAATTTAACAACTTTTTAAAGATAGAGATTGTTTGCTGCTATGAAAGCTGTGAGGTGAGGTAAAATGTTTTGAAAAGAGGCATTTTTTTAATCATTGGATCTTTTCTGTTACTAATAACCTTAAGCATTTAACTTTTTCTGTTACTTTATGCAATGCATTCATCCCCCTTCACACCTGAAGAGTACATTAGTTTTAAATGCAAAAATATTAAATTTCACTAAGAACTGTTTTTTTTTACAAAGGTGATGTAAAACAGCTATTAGATTTCAAGCAAATAATCAATACACTATATCAGATGTTATTTATTTTTTATCATAAGTAATAAATCAATCAAATTCAAAAATATTACGGCCAGGGCTGTTAGACGTAGGTTCTAGATAAACATTGTATTTATTCTCTGACACCTCATTGCTGGGTAAGGTGGGGTAAGATGAGTAGGTATTTCCTTTTGATCAAAAATATAAATATTTGGTTTTTAAATGATTCGTTTTCAATCAATATTTTCAGACATTAACAGGCAACTCAATTACGTGATTGAACTTTGATTGTGTCGATAAAGCATTTACAGTGTTTAAATGTGTAAGAGGGCAAAAAAAAAAAAAAATTAAACGAATATCAAGCAATGGCACGTTTATTTAGCACGTTATTTAGCACGTTTCAAGCACAAGCAAATTTTAGACAACACATGCCAGCAAAAGCGTCCACACTTCATAAAAAAGTTATGAACATCATCACGAATTTCGTGGGATTATGACTCTATTACACCTTACGAGTCAAAATGAAGTAACAAAGCAGTGCCGCACCTAGAGTGTACGTCACCCGGAACAAACCTTAATTTTGCCTCTCCCTTCTGTAGAACCATAACGTCACCGATTTTAGCGTCCCCGTCAATACGGCATCCAGGGTATATGCCTCTTTGCCCCCCTCCCTACCGTTGCAACCCTGAATAGAAATAAACACAAAGTCACCAGATAATCGGTCAAAAACACAATTACGAATGTTCTTCATTTCAAAGTGGTGTCGAAATAATGATACACTGAGGAAATTTAAATTAACTCTAGTTGTTTATATTTCTATTTTTAATGATAAAGCAGCTACTGTAATATATTAGATTTTAACATTTCAAACTAGGGTACGAAAACTTGTGGAATTTTACAGAGGACAATTAAAGCAGTGGAATGAAGGTTCGAAGACTGCTTGAATGACGGAATTTCGGAGGAGTTGAACAGTTTACGGTTCATGGATTATTTGATGGATGGGTAAGAGCGTTGAGATAGAAGGTTATGAACTTCTAAAGTTTGTGGGCAGTTTATTAAGGAGCCTGCTTCGACATTGTGCAGTTATTCACGTTCATTCGAAAGTTAAAATGCAGATGAGTCAAGAGTTCTAAAAATTCGATAGCATTGTGGATGTAGATGCTTGTAAAAATACTGGAAGACAAAGATTAGATGATACTTGAACTAACGAACGACGGAATGGCTGAATTTCTGAAAAAAGGAACACTTTATGATTAGAAAATGGAAGACGATTGAACTGGTACGACGAGTTACTTTATGCAGGCTGTGCATTTTGATCTTTATTAATTGTTTCTTGCAACATGACGGAACTTTTGTCATTTATTTGATGTAGAAAACGCTGCAGAATATGTTTGTGAATAATGCCTTCTATTAATTATCGACGGGCAAATATGCTTAGAGCGGATCTGTAGCAATTCTTTCGTGGTAGAAAGAAATATATTGCATTCAGGTTTTTGTTATGGTTGTTGGTATTTCATATATACAGTTATTGTAGTTGGGTGCTGAGGTTTATTTTACTATTGAAGACGAATTCTGTTGGTTTAATCTCAGACTACTCTGGTACAAGAAAACCGGGAGAAAAATTTCGTCAGATTCGTCGGAACTTTTTTTTACTGGGCATGACTATGACCGTTGCATTTGGAAAAGCTGGTGTACCTTGAAGAGGTACTACGGCTGACGACTGTACTTCATTTGCTACTGTTTGCTATATTTTATATTTTTCAGCTATTTCGAAGATGTGAATGAAGCTATCTCTCATATTGTGTTTCGAAGATGAGTCTGAAGATGCGAATTCGATATTTGTGTCACAGGCTATTGCAATTACATATTCAGGTTCTTTCTTGAGTAAAAGATATGGGGGGAAATGTACTTTAGCCCACTGCTTGGCGATTGGCAAAAAACTCCAAATTGCTGCGTTTCTGTGGACGTCGCTTGGATTGCAACCTGCTCTGCTCGATACGGTTACTTTGGGTACCTCCCGTTCAAACTCAAAACGCTCGCATAGCAAACAAGGCTGTTTAATTCAGCCATGGAATAAGTGAGCTTGATTTTTATGTTCATTTTCTCCTAGATGCACCACAGAAACGTAAACAAAATAACGATTTAGGAAAAAGAAATGTTTTTAAAAAATGAAACAATTATTTAAAGTAAAAATAACAAAATATCAAAAGTAAGCAAGAGCAATCATCGATGTCACCGCTGGCCTTTTGCGAGATCCAAAACAACATCAGTGGGTCTGGCCATTGCTGAAGGGGTCCCTCGAAAATATTTTACATCTGGCCCTTGCAAGTTCAAAAACACAACGGGGTCCGGGCATCGTTGTAGGGGGCTCGTCGAAAACATAAGGCGGATCCAAGGGGAAGGCGCAGGGGGCGCGTGCCCCCTCCGAGAAAAATATATTTACACTATATAAAGGGGCTTTCACCAATATTAACTATTCTTTACACTAGATAAAATGAATATTCACGATTTGCGCCCCCTCCGAAAAAAGTGTCTGGATCCGCTCTTGCGCTGGCCCTTTGCTAAAGTAAAAAAAATATTAGTGGGTCTGAACATCATGTAGTTCTCTGTACTGTCTTTAACGGATTAAGACTAAGCAAATTAGAATAAATGAATTACAAAATAACAATAACGCATGCTCAAAAATGCAAATTAACAGCTGAGTGACGTCATATGCAGCAAGGACCTTCGTTACTTTACCTATGTAAATCAAGCGGTATAAGCCTAAACGAATTATAATAGTTGATGATAAAATAACAATAACGTATGTCTGAAAATGAATTTTTAAGATCTTTCTACAGCATTAAAATATCGAAGTTGCAATCCATAATCGCCGCGTTATCGCCCATCCATAAAATGTTGCCAAGCAGTGGGCTTGACCAAATTTTAGCTAAATTTCAGTGATAATTTTTTACTATTACGTACTGCCCTCCTAAGCGAAAACGACATAACTCAATTTTTTCCGTTTTTGCATTTTTTTTTTTTTTTTTGTGTGTGTGTAATAATGCTCGTGAGCTACCTAAGGTTAATTAGGAAGGTCATGCCTTATTTATAAATGATAAAAAATTATTAATAAAATAAGGCGTACTTCAAAAAAAAAATCTATTGGAACACTGCGGGAATCAGTCATATCTCAGCTTATTTCGCCGTAAACTTAGAGCTTAGTTTGTAAATCAAAATTATATGAATTATATATATATTAAAATGTTTTACCTCTATGTTAGCGTGAAATTGATTTCGTTAGTCCTTGTTGACATACACCCGTTTAGAACTTCTTGCTCAAAAGTGAAGATCAACTTGAAGACAATTATGATAATTTAACAGTAATTGTCGAGTTGCTTCTTGAACGTTTACCAGGTTTTGCCCCATTCGGTATGCAAATTTCGGCATTTTTCTGTGAAATAAATCTTGGAAAGCGTTAACTCCGCTTCCTGGGAAAAGCGAGAAAAAGGACCTCTAAAAGATTTTTTGAGAATTGAACTGTGTTTTTTTACCGGTATTAAAAATAATCCTCATCTCATCCAACTCCATTTTACCCAAAGCTAAAGTCGTTCACAGGCGTAATAATCTTCACAAATTTTTTGCGCAGCTCTTTCTATTGTAGAAATGGTTAAAAGTTAATGTCTTCCGTGCATTTCAGTCACACAGGATAATACCTTTACCCCCTTTACATATTCATACGACTCTGCATTATCTTGCTACAAAATTACTTCATTTTAGATCCGGCGCATTAACACAATCAGCCGTTCATTCTTACTACTCGCACCACAATCGCCTTAAAACTGTCTTAATTATAATTTAAATAATCATTTCCGAAAAGGAAGTAGTAAGCCTTTTAATAAGCTGTTGTTATGAGTTGTGAATGCGTAACTAGTTGAGAATACACAAAGAGACTTACTTTCAACCTTTAAATTAATGGACATTTATACAGCAGTTCATTTAAAGAGAGGTTTAGTTCAGTTCCAAAATTTAACAATTCGTAGGGAATAAATCTGATGAATATGGCTATTGTTTAAAGCAGGGTTTACATTTTCAAGTTTTCAAAATTATTATTATTTCGTTTAATAAGAGGCTCAATTATTTTTCCCAGTGGCGGTTACTTGTCCTTTAGGTCTAAGCCAGGACAAAGGCCGGGATTCTTGGTCATTTTATTATGGGGGCACTCTACCGTTGTGTCAGCATTGACCCCTGTGAAGCCGACTTAACTCTAGGTTGACTAATTTTAAACCAATTCGAGATGAGAAACCTGCACATGGACCGGCAACTCCAGAGGTATCATTTCAACTTGGAGGACATTGGATCTACGAAAACATTTTACGTGCACCATCTCTCTTTAGCGTTCGTGGTCTTACGTCAGTCCAGTCGAGAGAGGTTGTCACCCTCCCAACCACTGACCGGGGCTAACGCTGTTGACTTCTTTTACTCTCATGGGAACCAAACTACCACCGATTGGAACACTGTGGGACACTGGTTCATTTTTTTTCCTTTTCGCCAAATATACTACTGTCATAAGATTACAGTGAGCCGAATTTCTGATCAGAAACTGTAAACAATAAATAGTCGTTATATAACTTATAAACTTACAAATACTCAACTTATAAAAAACATTTCAATCTAATAAATTAATCCGAATGGCCATGAAATATTATGCTTAAACTACTGGGGAAGTCTTTAAATAACTTATAATTTGATAAAATTTTCGAATTATAACATTAAAACATTCAATACAAATCATTATATTTATCCGATCGACTTAGCCTTGTTTACCATAGAAATGGATCTTTGTGGTTGTATATCAGTACTTTCGTACATGCACAACTGTTGTTAATTTTTTAAATGCATATTTCCTTTCACACACTCTGTCTTTTATATATACGACAATGTTTGGTAAACACTTCGCTCCTGTAGAAAAGAGAGCTCTAACATTTCGAAACACATCTGAAGTTATTTATTTTAATACTTCATATATGTTCAAAACAAAGAAGTTTACCTTTTAAACACGCTTTCACGTATGTTGTTTACCAACTGTTTCAAATGTGTAAAACTGGTAACATTCAACTCCATTAGTTCGAATTCTTAAGTGTACTTTAAAACATTAATTAATCCTTTTACGACTCATTTTTGCAACTCTTTTCCTTCTTTGTACTTCGCCAGAAATCTTAAAATCGTAAAAGTTTTTTTCTTTGTTCTGTCAAAAAGCTTCTGAAAAGTTTTAAAAGTAAAGGAAATTTTCAGGCAATAAAAATTTACTCCTTCATAAAACCCATTACCAACACAGAATCGCAGAAGTTGAATTGTTCCCAGAAAATTATTGCCTCTGGCAAAAGAAATTCTTAAAAGTAGTTCGGAGACTTATAGAATAACTCCAGTACTCCACAGTGACCGGAATTTCTATCTGCTACAGATTTATTTTTTAAATTCAGTATAAGAAGTATGGAGAAAGAATTTTTTTTTGCAATGAATTCTTTTTTAGTTATTTGTAATAAATTTTAATGGGCATACATCTATTCTACGAAGTTCATTGATGTATATTCTTAATACATTCTGCTTTAAATTTTAAAATAATAATTTAGTGGTTTTATTCTGTATATACAGTACAGGGAGGTCCTAAAGTATGTCCGCACGTGTATTACACTATGTGCTTGTGCATGCTAAGGCCATTTAGATGGTAAGCGTTTTCTTTTGAAATTGATGATTTAGGGATTTCTCTATCTATACTTTTGCTTAGGTTAGTGTTTTCTAATGTGTGATACGCGTACTCCCTGGGGTACGGGAAGATTTTCGTGGGAATACAGCCTGGCGTGACAAGTAGCTTATAGTGCGTTTTCGTTTCCGGAAACCTTCCGCTAATAGCGCATGCGTCAAATTTTTTTTGATTTCATCAAAATAATGTCAGTGGTAAGCTTTTTCGGCATTTGTAGACTTTAAATAAAAAAAAGTACAGTCTTTTGATGTATAACTATACTTCAGATTGAAACTAACAACAAGCAATCTAATTATGGTGATCTGCTGTCTAACCATAAAATATTTTATCCTACTCATTGATTTTAACGTATATGAATGTTGTATACGATGTAGCTTTTCATTATGTTTTATCTTTCGTTTGATATTGTTTTGTTTCTAATCTAAACTTTTAAACAAGAAAAATATAGATATCTTTTGATTGTTGTTGAAGTATATACTCTTTTTTTTTTTTAGAATGGGTACTAAGTGTTACGAAAGTTGTGAAAGAGGTACACCGATGTCGAAAGTTTGGGAAACACTGGCTCAAGTGAACAAGCTAAGAAGCAAAATTGACATCTGCAACAGAACTCAAGATTTCTCATATATTAAAAAAAAAACAGTTAAAGTACCGAAACATTGAAAAAAAACGTATATGTGAACCCCTTTCGTTCTATCCGTTCAACCAATCAAAAGGAAATTTACAAATATCGTTATTTTAGGTATACGCTCAAAATTGTGAATAAAGAATAAAGCTCTTACTTTATGGTTACACAGAAAAAATTTCAAAATTTTCGAATAGTAACACCTACATTTTTTTACTAGCGTAAACTGATGAACGCATCGAAAAGCCACATATGGCATCTAATACATATCAATATGACGAAAATTTTGCGCAAAACTTTGCAAAGAACATTGCAAATGACCAAGAGGATAGCACAGAAAGGATGTGCAATCTTGCAATTTTGCTTACTTCTACGAAAAAACAGTAATATCATCAATCACAGAACATCACATGCAAAGCAGTGCTTGTTGGAAATCTCTAAGAAGGAGTGTTAGAACATTGTTTCTTCAGCCCGGTGTTCGAACATGCCAATTAGATGACACTTAAAGGGAAATAACGAAGTGAGTTGAAAAAGCCTTTTATACTGAACAGGGGAAATCCTACCTATTTCGTGCAGACTCATTTGCAAAATCATCATTTAGGACGAGGTCTTTGTTATGTAAGAATTATACGCGATTGAGTAAAAAAAACCTCTGAAGAAACTGGATACACATACGATAGACCGTGATCTGAACGACCATCAGATCCCGTTGAAGTTGTTGCTGTAGTACATAGCATGATTACTGCAGGTCCATTGCAAGCTACAAAATGGGTCGCCCGCAATTTGGACGTGCAGTAAAGCACAGTCCTCCATCTTCAGGCCTCTATTCTTCTTGGAGTTACTTTAATCCAGACTGAATCAGACAGTTGAAGATTCAACAGTGATTAAAGCAAATACTTTAATGTACTATTGGCTTTAACCTGTTGGTTCAAATCGTTGCAAAAACGCTGCAGAAACGATTTATCTTCTTTCCCCATATTTATTTCGCGACACGGGCTAATATCTCACTATAGCAAGACGTCTTTCGCATGCTGGGATAGAGAAAGGACAAAGCCTTTTAAGCTCGGAATTAACGATGGCCACAGAAGGTTAATCACTAGGGACAGCATTTTGCGAGACGAGACAGAGATTTACAGCTTTTTGCGAGACGAGACAAATATTTTTAACATTATGATATAAGGATTTTTGAGAGACCAGACAAAGCTTTTCGACTGTTTTGCGAGACGCGAGACGCCTATTTTTCGTCTCGCGCCCATCCCTATTAATCACTGCCATCACGTTTTTGCAACTGTGGGAGCGGATAAGTTAACCATCCGTTAAATAATAATGTAAGAGCAAAAAATTGTGTCAGAAGGTTATTTATAATTCATTCATGCACCATAGTCTAGGTATCTTTTTATTCTTTCGTGTTCTATCCCCCCCCCCTCCGATTCTCCATGCCCTAAAACCTAAAGATCCGCCAATACGTCAATCACTTTTACCCAAATACCAAAGCTTTTCGAGGTGTAATGGGTAACTGAAAAACGATACTTTATGTGGATTAAAAAATAAATATAACAAACCAAAGAGTGCACCTTTTCTGCTCCACTGATCTAGCAGAAACTTTAAATAAAAAACAATGCCTAAGCAAAAAGAATTTAAATGAATTCGTAGAAATAGGGATTGTAATTATAAGGAATGAATAGAAAATTTTATCATATCATTGTATATGTTGATGACATCCAGAAATTTTTGTATGTGATTATATATTATTAAGACAAGAAACTACAATATAATGGTAATAATAATTTTTTTCGATTGGAACCGAAGCATAGAAAAAACAATTTTCTATTAAAAGAATATCTAACTATATTTTTCCCTAACTTAGTTATGTGCATTGTTTGGCAGAGAACAAAAAAAGAATTTTATTAAATGTACAACTTTTTTTTCTAAGAAACATATTGCACATGGGATTATTGCATTTTATCTTATTTGTTATCATTTTATATGAAAAAAGTAATTTCAAGAAAATCTTCCGATCATTTTATAATGTTGTTCACCAAGAAAAATATATTTTAAATTGATAAAAAAATTAATATTAGATAAAAGTAATATTACAATAAATAATGTTAGTTTAGATGTATATTTGTGGCAATTTCAGAAGAACCGATTGATTATAGTAGGGGGGGATATTAGATGGTTGAAAGAATATAATTAATTTTATTATTATGGCTTACTTTTTTCATCTTAATAAAAGATCTTGTTGCTTTAAAAATTTGAGTACAGCTTTGAAATAAGCAGATAATAATACATTACTGACCATATTACCTTAACTAATGTTGTAAATATTTATGGCAAACTATGTAGTTTAAATATCTCAATTGAATGTGTTTATCGTTCCTAAAATAATATAACCATAAATGTTCCGATATGAATATCAGATACTATTTTTCATCGTCTGAACACAATTACATTTCTTATTGCAAATTATGTGATCCATTAAATTTCTTATAAGAAAATTTTTTTCAATATGTATATTTTATCTAAAAATAATGAGAGTGTTTAACTAAATTATGCTCGTTATAGTTCTGCTAAGTTCGTTGTTTCGTATGTGATTATAGCTATTTTAATGGTTAGTTCTTTGACAATCTACTTCATTTCTGCAATTATTTCAATACTAATTTTTGATATCTAAAGATGCAAACTATTTTTTTTATGATCGACTTTATCTGCAAACGTTGCAGATGTTTATCAAAATTATTTCCTGCTGAGTTCATTCTTTCGTATGTGATTTTAACCAATCTAATTGTTAATTTTTAAGGTATGATCTACCTCATTTCTGACAATAAATTTAAACACCAGAATTAAAATAATCAAAATGTGAAATCGTACGGAATGCGGAAATCATACCTGAACAGGATTTCAGAAACTTAAATGACATTTTATTTTTTGTAGAAGTATTGCCTGAAAAAAAGAAGAACGTTATACTTAAAAGAACACTGATTTATTAAAAATTATTTACAATTTTATGATTACTTGAGTAACATACTATTTTAATGCTTTATATAAATTGAAATTAAAATATCATTCTATTGGAAAGCGAAGTGCATAAATATTAAGTAAATAGAAACAAATATTTTTTTGCAAGCTTTTAATTACTTTTTCTAATGTTGTTATTGCGGTATTGCCTCAAGACAAAGCTACGCAAAGGCTGTCTGAGGGGGGAGGGGGTTGGTAGGATTACTTTTTAAGGGGTTCTAAAGCGTATTCATGTTACATCTGGAGAAAACAGACCCAAACTCCAGACCGTTAGATTTACATCCACGCGGTAGGCGAGAACTCTGGACCTTCAC
Source organism: Cheiracanthium punctorium (assembly GCA_038373885.1). Taxonomy (NCBI): domain Eukaryota; kingdom Metazoa; phylum Arthropoda; class Arachnida; order Araneae; family Cheiracanthiidae; genus Cheiracanthium; species Cheiracanthium punctorium. Next base: position 53,067 of record JAWZYV010004260.1, read on the forward strand.
ACTTTCAGCCGCCTGCCATGTTCAGTATCTTATTCACCCGGCCATTGTGGGGCCTTTTATTTTTTACTTCCTTGTACGTAGTATAAGGAAGTAATGTGATCCCGAAAAAATTTTGGGGGCCCAAATTTCGACATAAAAACCGATTTTGACTACTTCTAAATTGAATTTTAAAAATTTTTTCGATGCATCTCATCGTAGGCTAGCATGCACGATCATATTAACGCGTCTGCAACTCATTTTGACCAGTGGCGAGTCTACTGTGGCCAGTTTTTCCATGCCGTCTGTACGTACGTACGTACGTATGTATGTAACTCGCATATCTCAAAAACTATTGGTCGTAGAATGTTGAGATTTGATATTTAGGATTGTTCTATGATCTAGTTTGTGCACCTCCTCTTTTGGTGGCAATCGAATGGATAGTTTATGTACAGGACCGCCCAAAAGATTCGAAATACATTACGCTCTATGGGCCGAAATTCATTAAACTCGCCTAACTCAAAAGCTATTAGGCGTAGAATGTCGAAACTTCATATTTTGGATAGTTGTAACATCTAGTTGTGCACCTCCCCTTTTGGTTCCATTCGACTGGATAGTTTATCTACAGGACTGCCCAAAACATTCGAAATACATTACACTCAATGGGCCGAAATTCATTAAACTGGCATATCTCAAAAACTGTTAGGCGTTGAATGTTGAAACTTTATATTTAAGATTGTTGTAACATCTAGTGTGCACCTCCCCTTTCGGTTCCATTCGACTGAATAGTTTATCTACAGGACCGCCCAAAAGATTCGAAATACATTACGCTCTATGGGCCGAAATTCATCAAAGCGTTTTTTTAGAGGTATTGGGCTATTTCAAACGTCTCAGAAGTGATATATGCTGTAAAGAGTTAGAAAATGAATTTCTCTATTAAAAAAAGTGCCTTTATCATTTATAGTTCTGCTACAGGAACACTCAAAAGATTTCCAATACATTACGGTCAATAGCAATTTTAGGGGCATTCATCCATTTCAAGCACAATACCGTCCTACCACATAAGTTAGGTAATGGTCCGACCACGGTCACGTGCCTCCCTCAAGAACTATGCCAAAAGTCGCCAAGCTTGGCGACTTTTGGTGTACGTGTGTGCATATTTAACTCTCAAATCTCAAAAACTATTATGAAATTTCATATATAAGAATGTTGTAACATCTAGTTGTGCATCTCGATTTTTGGTTCCAATCTACTGGAGAGTTTATTTACAGGACCACCGAAAAGAATTTCAGTACCTTAATGTCTATGGACATCTTCATTATAACACAACTGTAGACAGTCATTGTTTTGGTACATGCCCCAAAATCTCGCCGTCTGTCCTCGACCTTGGCGAGTTTTGGCGAAATATCGCCAAATTTGGCGATAGTCAGTCATTTCGTCCATGCCCAAAGTATCGCCATTTGTCATCGTTCTTGGCGAGTTTTGCGAAATATCGCCAAATTTGGCGATAATCTGTCATTGTTTGGTTTATGCTTAAAATCTCGCCAAATGTCGTCGACATTGACGAGTTTCGCCGAAATATCGCCAAATTTGGCGCCAAAAATTATTTCCTATTTTGTATAACTCTAAAACTTTAACCCGTAGATTTTTTTAACTTTGTATTTAGAACTATTGTAATATCTAACTGTTTTCAATATCTTTTTTGACAGCAATCGACTGAGAATTTATTTACATGGTGAGCCAAATGACTTTGAATACATTGAGGTGTATAGATGCATTCAATTCATTGAAGGTCTGTGCTCACTGACTACTTTGGCTATCCCCAAAATCTCGCTGACTATCTCAAGTTTGTCGGCTTTTGGTGAAATATCGCCAAATAAAGTGTCAGAAGGATATCTTTCAAATTGAACTCAGCTTGGCGATATCGAAATATTTGGCTAGAAATTGCTAAACCTTACTATTATTGATATTTTATCTCTTTCAAACAATTAAATTTAGAGGAAGTGCGTCGAAAATATTTTTGATCTAATGGACGTGCAAGGAAGTCATGTGTTGGACACATCAGATTTTTTAAGATTAGGCATCCGCCATCATTCATTGCAACTACGAAGTCCCGAAGTATTATTGGCTCTTTTACTATGGGGACATCCAGTAGGCAGCGTGACGAAGTTCACATATTTTTCGCGTCTTAAAATAATGTTCCCATGTTTTGTCTTTCTAAATCAAAATTTCGTATTCCGTATTAATCTCTCTCCACTCTGTTTCTCGGCTGGATAACATATTCTTTCTTTCGCGACGCTATGTCTGGGATTTTTCGGGGTTTCCCTTCTAAATTAATTTCGCTTTAGCATATGCTGTGTAAGTTCTTGGCGCCTCCCGGTCAGGGTTCCCATTAGAATAAAAAATTGGGTGAGATTTCTCACCCATCCAAAAATTTTGAGTGAGATTTCTGAAATTTAGGTGAGAACATAAATATTGTTTAACATCATTTTATTTATTTATAGTACAATTTCAATAACATCGATTTTTCCTTTCATTAAAAAATTTTACAGCTTGATCATATGGAAAACTTTCTAAATTGATATTTCCATCAGCTATTCTAATAAGATTGCTTAAATTTGCACTTGAAAGTGCACTGAAATTTGCACTTGAATTGTTAATGGATATTCAAAGTTAATGAATATTCAAATTTATTCAAAGAATCACATCCAGTTTAACTAAGCAAAAGAATTATTAACTATAATATTTTATCTAGTATAATAAAATTATATAAAATAACTTAATATTTATATAATATATTTATATAAATATTAAATTATATTATACTACAAAGTTGGTAAGATACAAATATGTGTGACAAAGTTAAAACAGATATAGTTAAGTTCAAATTCTTACTACAGTATAAGCTAGATTATCCGGCATTTAACCGGAAAATTTCAGCTTCTTTTTTTTTTTTTGGGGGGGGGGGTTCTTCTTAAAAGATTGATTAACTCTTACTGTGAACGACAACTAAACTTAGAACGGAAGGGGGGGGGTCCAAATTTCAAACTGCCAGAGGTTATCAATAATTCCATGAATCGTGGTGGTATATAAAAAAACAAACAGATGAAATGCTCTCAAAACTCATATACGATGGACACACATACAAAAACAAAACATTTTACAGCTGGCAAGCAGGAGGAGAAAAATCAACACGTCAGCTGAGCGCCGATAGCATAAATTAATATTCCCCCTCTGCATTCCGATGATTTAACCCTGTTATCTCTGAACAGAAACTCAAGAGAGGAAGGGGGGGACGCTTCATTGCGGCCGCGGCACGCTCGTTATCCGACAGTAGTAGAGTAAAAACAAATTTTTGTATTTGTAAACTGGCGTTTTTAAACTTTCAAACAGCGTGCGAGAATCTCGCGCAGGTGGCGAATATTTTACAGCGCGAGAATACCTCACGCTGTAATATTTTTTGCGGGAGATTTAAGAAATTTATGCGAGATTCTCGCGGTCTCGCACTCTAGCGGGAACCCTGCTCCCGGTCGCCCCCTTCGCTTTTCTCACGGGGTTGTAGCCTTAGGTATTGGCATTCGCCAAATTCAGGCACTTCTGTCTTGGCGTTAATCATTTAATCCGTTTCTTTCAAATTTTTATATTGTTTACGCCTACCGGACGGTGGTTATCACGTGGGGCAGTGGCTTATGAGTGCTCATATTTTACTCGCCAACCTGTAGAGAGCTGGAAGTTTTGTAGGAAGATTTTAGTGCACTTTTCGATTGCTCTCCGTCAGAGGAGGTTGTGTTCGTTTTTTTTATGGAACTCCGGCATGCCGTGTGTCCGGAACAATTAGATATATTCCTGGTGTTATTTTATGAAACAATGTTCTGTACGTAATTGAAGTTGTTTACGTCATGACTGTTTTTGCTGTTACCTTCAATAAACGTAGCTTTTCTAAATTCGAGTCGTCTTCCTGTTTCCAAAGTCCTCAGCATACTTCATGGATATATTAATTACACTATACGTCACGTAAACGGCCGAGAGGATGTTCTCTTAATCCACCTCCGTCAACTCCCTCATAGGCAGGGCTCCCTATGAAAAGATGGACAAGTTAACACCCACGCCTCCAGCCGAAATCGAATCCGGGCCTAAGATGTGATAGAATGGGTTTTTGCGCACAGCACCACCTCAGCAGGAATTACAAACAAGTTATGCTTAAAATGTGGATTAATTTTTATAATATTATAAAGCAAAAACTTCATTGATAAAAAAGACATGGGAAAAAGGGGTGGACGGCCGTCCGGCTTCCTTGGAGGGCGAATTTCCAAATGCCTCCAAATTCAGTTTTGGACATGCGTACGTGTTACATTTTACAGCAAGAATTTTATGGATGTATCTATTTGGTCTAAAGAAAGTAGAATGTGTTAAATGAACGTTTTGGGCTACCTCCCTTATTAGGTTACGAATTTCTGAAAATTTTCCTCCTTATAGAGTACCCTCATAAAACTCCCATACACTTGATATTTCATAGCATTAGCTTCAATACAGTTTCGACTGGGCTTGATATACGCAAAAATGATATTGATTTTCTGTCCTCCAAATAACTTAGCAAAGTACTTATGTAAATAAGTATAACATTATGTTTAACTTAGCAAATGTTCATAAAATATTTTGTATAACATTTTGGATTGCAAATTAGTAATGGAAATCGTTAAAAGAAAAATCAAAACTTTAAACATTTTCATATTTTAAATACGCACTTGAATGCTATGCATCAAAAGCGTATAATAATCCATGCGTTGTCCCTATTTTTCTTTCTTATTCCTAAGTTGGAAAGCGTATCGTAACCCAAGAGTGTACCGTATTTAACTCCCTTGCTCCATAAAACTCTTCTTTAGAACTGGAATTGAAATTATATTGAAATCGCCTACTGAAACCGTTTTACAATCTTCGCCACTCATATTCTAACTGTAGTTCTCCTTTGTAATAAACTGTAGCGTTTTCCAATTTCTAGCCAAATGTAAAAGATATCGCCAAGTTAGATTCAGTTTCGCGGACTTATTTTTTGGCCCCAATCTTGGCGATAAATCATCAAAAACTGCAAACCTTGGAAAGTTTCAATAATTTACCCGCGCTGTCCCGTCCTCCTATCCGGCAATGCAACCAACGCGTGTCGACACGAATCGGTCCACAAAAATGCATGGACAGTAAAACTTGGAGCGAACGAAATAGCAGTCTAGTGCTAAAAGAATAATTCTAGCTCTCCAAGATAAAATTTGAAAAGCCTTCAGATTTTAAAAGTGCCTTGTTCGAATGTTTGATCTCACACATTTCTAGAACTTTCTAAATCAGATTCCATAAATACGTGGCATCCATTTTCACGCGGATTTAAGCTTACTTTCCGCAGATTGTTGTAGTTCTCGCATTTAAACGCCGGAATTAAAATAATCACCGCGGCAAAACGGAGGCACGTGCAGAAATCATGTACTACATCTCAGCTCAGTTTCCGAAACTTTCTAAACTCGTCGTTTTCGGCGATAAAAATTCTCCAGTTCGTCATTAATTACCATGTATTTATAAAACTTTCGGATGCAATTCGTACTCGCTTTGTTTACTCGCTTGGGGGCAAAAATTTTCCGGTTTTAATCGTCGGTTTTACTCCTAAAATTTCGCAAAAAAAAAAGAAAAAAAGAAAAAGAAACATGCTCCAGTTGTAGGCTAATTACATTCCGTTTGCGAGAACCGATTATGTAAATAAACGAAAGCACTCGTTCCTCGTATTTCTCACAGACGATAATTTTTTTTCTTCTTTTCGTTTAAAAAAAATAAAATAAAAATTCTTCCACTTAATCTTTCGTGTTTGCCGCTGGGCAGTTTGCTGTATGACACACTTAAGAGAGGAAATTTAAAACTGTCATTTCGTGTTCAAGTGAATATTTTTTTTACAAACTTCACTCACGTAATGTCTTGTACGTTATCCTCAATTAACTAAAGATGAAATATTCTGTCTCCCTTAGAGCAAATTGCACTCGCATCTTCCCTAATCACCAGAGCTGATGTAACACTATGGTAACTTGAAATGAGTGAGATAAAATTTTATCCACGAATCAAAATTCAAAGATAAGTATCATAATAGGTTTTTTTTAATGGTCTCAAATAATATGACATCAGTGGGTGTTTTATTCGCTTGAGATTTTTTTACGATCTGCGTATGTAAAAAGCAATCATCTGAAAGCAAAATAATTCTTATCTGTATTAATTATAAGAACTATATTTCATATTTGTTTAGCTAAAATAAATAACACCAGCCTGCAACAATTTCTTGTTTTAAAAGTAATAGTTGTTTTTTACGTATTTTTGCATGTTTATTTCAAAAATAATATCAGTTTTTACGTATAACGTACAGTTTTTTTGAAAAGTAAATTTTTTAAATAAGTAAAAATACACAGATTTTTTGCGATTTGGATAGGATAAATTAATAAAGCATGTATGTTTATTTGTAAAAATTAATTCTGAAAACCTCTTACTTCATTGAAATTAAATAATACATTTATATTGAATATATACTTATAATTGTATTTAAAGAATTGTATTTTACCTTATGGAATGGCGTGAACCGCAGAACCATGTGGATGTCTGTTATTTCTGTTTGTGTAAAATTGCAGGATATAATAAGCAATCGAAATCAAACATTGTTTACCCAAATTTAAAGTCTGCTATAAGACATGTCGCACATTGTGAAAATATTCCTGTCCTGACACGATCTGAGGCTTTTGACAATGCTAATATATCTGAAAGCGAAAGTGATGAAAAAGACTTGGATTTCACCGTGAAAAATGAAGTACCTGAAAAATTTAATCAAGCCGAATTAAATGACTTAATTCGTGATTTAGGTTTAACTAAAGAAAATGCATAATTATTAGGCTCTCGGTTAAAAGAGAAAAAATTATTAACGACACATACGTCGTTTAGTTGGAAAGGAATCGAGAAAAGCAATTTTTATCATTTTTCAAATCTGATAACTTCTTGGTTTATTGTGCTGACATAGATGGTTTGTTACATGAATTAGAAGATATTCCTTATAATCTGAATGATTGGCGACTATTTATAGATTCCTCAAAGAGGGGTCTAAAAGCAGTTTTATTACATAACGAATCTAAACTTGAATCAGTTACAGTTGCACATTCCGTTTTCATGAAAGAAACATATGAAAGTATGGAGATGCTTCTCACTAAAATAAAATACTCTGAACACAAGTGGGCAATATGTGGTGACTTAAAGGTTATAGGTCTGCTTCTCGGGCAACAAAGTGGATTTACTAAATTTCCGTGCTTTATTTGTGAATGGGATAGCAGGGACAGAAAAAGTCATTTGATAAAAAAGGTATGGCCGAAGAGACAAGAATGGATTCCTGGTAAGAAGAATATTTTAAATGAATATTTAATAGTTCCGCAAAATATTTTATTGCCCCCACTTCACATAAAATTGGGACTCATAAAGCCGTTTGTGAAAGCTTTGGATAAAGGTGGAAAATGTTTTATGTGAGTATCTTATATCGAAGTTCCCAAAATTGTCTAGCGCTAAAATTAAAGGAGGTGTATTTGATGGAACACAAATAAAGAAATTAGTTAAAGATTCCAATTTTGAATAATGTATGACAAATAGAGAGAAGCAGGCTTGGGTTACATTTAAAAATGTCATAGAAGGTTTTTTGGGAAATGAGAGAAAAGAAAATTACAAAGAACTTGTAACTGAGTTGTTATGTACTTATCTTTTGGGGTGCAATATGAGCATTAAAATTCACTTCCTTCACTCACATTTGGAATACTTCTCAGACAATTTAGGAAAAATGAGTGACAAGCAAGGTGAAAGATTCCACCAGGATATAAAGGAGATGGAACGCAGATATCAAGGACGGTGGGATGTTAACATGATGACCGATTACTGTTGGTGTTTAAAAAGAGACAATGATGTGGACCATAAACGAAAAACCCGAAAGAGAAGCTTCTTGACTTCAAGAAAAACACAAAAGTTATCCTTCAATATCATAATATTGTAAATGAACAGCATTATTGTGTTTAGTTAATAGTAACTACAGTTGCTATGTATGCATTATACTGCATTTTGCTAATTTTTTCATCGTCATTTGTAAAAAATCCTTACGTGTTACATAAAATTTAGTTTGCATTTTGGAATGACATCATCATTGCTGATATAAATCAATTAAAATTTTACAAACAAGAAAAAAATTTTTTTTTGCAGGCTGGTGTAATAATATCATATTCTATTTTCAACATTACTGTTATCTTTAGCAACAGAATCCATTGCTGCAATTTAAGCTGTTCAAATAAAAAATCCAACGAAAGCTGAGGTATTTTCTAGACTTCTTAGATTTGGAAAAGGAAAATGCAAATATTTTTTAGATTGAAACAAACAAATCTTTAATTTACTGGAACTTGTAAAATATTAATGCTATTTTAGCTATTTTGTATTTTGTTTTCTTCAGATGTGTGACAAGATTTCCACGAAGCTCACCAATCGCACTAATGCTAGCACATTCTCCGGAGAGAACATGCGCATAAGCGTCATTGTTCCTACAGTGGCATCGACCTCTGTTGTCAAAAAAATAGGAACCGTTTTGAGAGCTTTAGTCGCTAAAGGACATCGATTCATAATATTAATCTATGATTTTAACATTCAAAAAATATAATGTTGGATTTCGTGCAGGAAACTATTTAAACAAATAAAAGGACATAAAAACATTAGGGGATACGGCACAAATATTCTCATTAGATACATTGGGCAGATATGTATTAAAGCTGCCCCTTTAAAAGAAATTGCAGGCGTCGCAGTGCTTTTGAACAGCTTTAAAAACAATAAGTGTCCCACAATGGCTCAGTCTAAGGATGGGACGACTTTTTGCGAGACGAGACAAAGCATTTCGGCTGTTTTGCGAGACGCCTATTTTTCGTCTCACGTCCATCCCTAGGCCAGTCGGTTGAAGATCGGTTCCCACAAGTGAAGCAGTGGTCAGTGTTTGGGAGCTTGACATCCTCTCTCAACTGGACTACTGTGGGACCGTGTCAACAAAGACGGGCTGATTCACATGAAGTCTGCAGTTACTCCAGTATTCTCCGTGTTGAAAGCTATACTTCTGGAGTACCTGACCCGACCCTAAGCCTCTTATCTGGAATTGGTTCATAATTAGAAAACCCACGATAAGTCTGTCGACCTTCCACTGGGCTCTACGAAATGAGAGCTGTACAATTTCGCCCAAAGACGCCTTACATAGGAAATCTGGGACTTCTACACGGTTGGCTAGAGGACATTAGAAACAACAACAACAACAACAACAAAAAATCCAGTGACTTTCCAATGAACACTTGAATTCGTACTTCTTTTTCGTACTTTCTATTCGTACTTTCTTTAATAAAAGTTCAAAGCTTTGCTCTGAACTTTTATTAACATTGAACTTATATATGTCATAAACCATCGATTCCCAGCATTTTGTCGTAGAGCCCCCCAGCAAAGGATTACTTACAATGGCGCCCCCCAAACATTCCTTAGCATACATGCAGTTTTTCACATTCTTCAACCATAATCATTTAGTCAGCTGTTCTACAAAAGAATGTTAAGCGTATAGTTTAAATAAACATTTCTTTTCTGTAATTTTCTGGTTATAATATGAAATTTTATGTTTTAAAGACTAAAAATAAGAAAAAAAGATTTTTAAAGCATGTGTTAAGACTTGCTCTTTGTTTTTCTTGCCCACCCCCAGCAAACGCACTACTTGTTCCACCATTTGGGAGATGCTGTCTTAAAGCAACTTTCAGAAGATATTCTAAAATACAAAAGTCGCTTTCAAAAAGAGCCCAGGCATGATCTGTGTAGGAAAGTATTACAAAATACCGTACACTTGAGATTTTTTTTTTTCTGAATCTTTCATATTTTTGAAGGTTGTCCGTTTGTAAAAAGGCATTATACATTTAAAAAACATTCCGATTTGTTCGGGTCTGCTGAGTTTTTGAATTCTTTTGAAAGTTGCTAAAATGTCGCTCTATTTCTTAGAAGGAAACCCCGTAGCAGTTAGCTGTAACCTAAACCATGCATTTACTACACTGCTATTACACTAAAATTTTTTTTAAAGTAAGTCATTACAAATTCACGATTCACTCACATATTTACTTCCTTGTACGAAATAAAAGGAAGTAATGTGATCTCAAAAAATTTCGGTATCCAGATTTCGACGAAAAAATCGATTTTGATATCTCTAAATGTACTTTTAAGAGTTTTTGCGAGACATCTCATAGTACGCATGCAATTATGTTCATATAAATGCATGTACAATCCATTTTAACTCAATGGAGGAATATTTTAACTAGTTTAGTTGTCGAATGTTGAAATTTTATACTTAGAATTGTTTTAACATCTAGTTAAAACCCCTTTTTGGTTCCAATCGATTAGATAGTTTATTTACATTATAGGGACACCAAAAAGATTTTCTAAACATTACGCGCTGTGGGCAGAAATTCATTAAAGCATATTTTAGAGGTATTAGGCTATTTCAAATGAATCAAAAGTGATACATGTTTTTATGGATAACAAAATATATCTCTCCGTCGAAAATAGTGTCTTTATCATTTATAGTTCATCTACAGAAACACTCAAAAGAATTTCAATGTATTACGGTAAAGGCAGTTTTAGAGACATGTATCCATTTCAGGCACAATACCATCTTATCATACTGTCAGCTAATGGTCTTACGACGGTCGTGTGCCTCCTCAAAAAATTACGCCAAACTTCGTAATTTTTATCTTAGGTATGTATGTATGCAACTCGCATACCTCAAAAATTTAGTGGTAGATTATTAAAATTTTATATTTAAGATTGTTATAACATCTAGTAGTGCAACTCTCTTAATGGTTCCAATCTATAGGATGGTTGATTTGCAAAGCCACCCAAAAAATTTCAATATATTAAGGTTTATTCATATCTTTAATGTAATATGTCTGTAGTCAGTCATTGTTTGTGCTATACCCAAAATCTCGCCAAATGTCATTAACCTTCGCAAGTTTTTCCGAAATATTGCCAAATACGTAATTATATTCGGAACCAAAAATAATTACGGATTTTGTATAACTCTAAAACTGTTTACCTGACTTTAGAACAATTGTAACTATCAGAGCTATTGTAGCATACAATTTTGCATCTCTTTTTTGATTGCAATCGACGGGATAATTTATTTACAGTGGCACTTGAAAGACTTTAAATACATTACGATCTATGAATACATTCAATTCAAAGTCTGTGGTCAACCACTATTTTGTCTATGTCCAAAATCTCGCAAATTATCTCAAGCTTGTCTTTGATGAAATATTGTCAAATTAATTACTAAGAATAAGTCTTTCAAACATAACTCATCTTGACAATATCTCACATATTTGGCTAGAAACTGCTAAACCTTAGTACCACTGCAGTATTGTATCACTTTTAACGAAATACGTTTAGATGAAGTTAACCGAAAACATTTCTGATTTAATCGACGCACAAAGAAATCATGTGGTGTCCACATCAGATTTTTGAATTTGTTTTTTGTTCTCTAGATAACGCAGTGAATCTTTTGTTTAATCAATTAGGAGGTACTTTAAATGCAATAATATAAATCACATTCAAAAAACACACATGCAATTTCTATATTTAAACCCTTTTGAATGTTGAGTTTATAAAATTTGCTGCAAACATTCAACTTTTTTGAGAGATCCTGGGTACGTGTCCTGAAAGTCTGCTGTGAATCAGTCACTGGTTTCATCCGATAAATTTGAGTGGTTGGAATTTCATAATAACGGTCCTCTCAATTCACGTTTAATTCTCCCAATTTGGAATTTTTTTTTTTCGTATGAATAAATAAGTTTATATTCAACTTGATTGTTGCATTTATATTTAGAATGCTAAGATAATACTACATTTCTTTCAGTATGTTCAAGTTTCAGTATTTCTTTAATTGACAGTGGTGTGAAAAATGGAATACTAAGGATTTTCATATGCATTAACAAAAATAATTATTTAAAAAATTGGTTGGCTGTTGCCTGTTTCCCCCCGGAATATTAGCATCTTACTATTAGAAATGTCAATTAGTTAAACATAACAGCCTGGGATTGCTATCCACTCTGGATGACTTGCCAATAGGGTTACCAGGCGAAATACAGCAACCCTACTCGCCTAAAGCTCTCTCAACAATATCAAATAACGAAAAGCAAAGTTTTTGGTGTGGTAAGATAGATACTAAAAATTATATAAGTTACTTCAGTTATTATCGACCCACGTTTGCAATTGCAAGGAAAGATCAGGAAACCCTCTCACTTCCAGTCGATGAAATAAATGTAAAGGAAGAATAAAAGGAAAAGGAAAAGGGGTAAGAGATAAAATGACATAGTCAATTAATATGTTTTTAATATGACAATAATGAAATTAAAAAATTAGGAAGGTTCAAAGGGGGTCTCCCCCTGACGAGGCTCGAACAGCGGAGTTTTATATATATGTATTCATACTTCCAGATATCCTACCTCGCGACTGTCAATCTAACGGTCTGGAGTTTTGGTCGGTTCTCTCCAGGTATAGCATGAATACGCGTTAAAATCCCTAAAACAACGTCCTCCGATCAAGGGAGCTTCCTGAGCAGACAGCCCTTGCGTTGTTTTGCCTCAATACGATACAACGCAAGTAAAAAAATAAATAACTAGAAATATGTATAAAATTATTTAATTGAAATGTATAATAAAAGAAGTTTGACTTGCGTGTTAGTATTTTTAAATATAAAGGATAGAAATATTCTTTGTTGCATTGCATTGAATTCCAGGTCTCCTTTTACGTACTAGTTTAATCCTTGCACTAACTCTCAATATAAATTACAAAATCTAAAGGAAGTTACTCAAATATACATATAATTATAATTAACCCATTAAGGGCCAAAGCTCCCGTTACGGGAACATCTATTATATATATTTTTTCTTAAAATATATTTTAACGCAATTTACGAAATACACATATTATATAAACATTTACACTATAGGGTGTGTTATATAGTGTAAATGTTTATATAAAATGTGTATTTCGTAAATTGCGTTAAAATATATTTTAAGAAAGAAATATATATAATAGATGTTCCCGTAACGGGAGCTTTGGCGCTTAGTGGGTTAACTATTGAAATAGAATCATCCTAATGCATGTAATGAAATGCATGGTTTTAAACCAATTGCACTTAGGTGTTAAAATACTAAACATCAAATTAATATTTTATATTAATTCATGAGATTATTGTAATTCATGATCAAAAAACATGTACTTAAAAAAATGAAGATAATTTTATCAAACTACGGGAAAATAAAAGTTAAAGTGGAATTAGTCTGATCATTTAACGGCCGCATAGCATAAATAAATTTTTCAAACAAGCCTTTTGGGAAGTTATATTAAACAAAGATATTTAAAGAATTTAATTAGAAAGATTTTTCAACTAATTAAAGGGAACAAAATTTTTAACTGCTGTAGAATTGATTAAACAGGTTAAAAGTGTAATGAATGTGGAGAAAAAAGCAAGAATATATTGATGCAAAAAATATGTGTTTCTGCAATCACGGAAAAATATTTCAGTAAATTCCATATGTTCTGAGACAGATAGTTGGAAATACAGCGATGTTCAAAAAGCATTTCGATGATACTAGCAATCACCCTAGCTAAAACATTTGTGTGACATAAACAATTTAGAAATGCAGTTTTGAACTTAAATAAGTAATATTAAATTCAATTTGTAATGGGTGGAATTCATTGAATGCATCACTGGCTTTGATTTTTCCGCGGCATAATATGTTGTTTCGAAGAGATTGGCGATATTTTCAGTTCATATTTCTAGCATCGTTTTCTTGATTTAATATACTGAACAAAACTATTTTGTTGGTATGACAAAATATTTGTTTGCTCTTTTTCAAAACTATATATTTTTTTTGTTTGTTGAATGAGCAAAATTTTTGTAAGTTCAGCCGAATATTTTGTTAATTTAACAAAAATGTTGTTAAAACCAACGAAATTATTCGGTTGAAATAGCCATACTTTTGCTGAATCAACAAACTTTTGAAAAATTACACAGAATATTTTTTCCTTGTGCAATAGAAACAGAATAATTGCAATAGAATGGCAGAATATGCTCAGAATGCATCACGTTAAAATGTTCTGTTCTTGAAGCCCCACTCCGTATCCCCCATCACTTGGAATATTACATTCCGACGTCAAGTAATACTATGCAACAACTTTCAATGCAGCCAGATACAGTTGTCGTTTAACTATTTCAAAATAAAGATTTCGATTACATTCATAAAACAAAACAAATGTCTCTGGAAAATTGTACGTTGTGATTACTCAATTCAGGATATAAAAATAAAAAATCTGGCGATGTTGTCCAAGACCTGACTTTTTATCAGGGTGAGAAATTGGGAGCAAAAATCTAGGCGTCAATGGCACCTAACTTTTTTTCTCCGGTTGCCAAACTGTCTCGTTCAGGTGCAGTTTCGAAAACCTTTGTTTTGTTTATATGCATAAACTATAAACAGGTAGGCTTAATGATTATGTACAATAATAATAAAGAAGATCAGGACTATTAAAATTAAGATAGTAATGAATAGTAAGTAAATATAAAATCAATTTTTATAGTTTTCCACCTGTGCATCCAGAATAAAATATTATGATACATTTTACAAGACCATGGTCTTTAGTTTTAGTTTAGAAGTATTTTATAAATTGTTGCTATATAACTACAATGTCTATGGTAGATAAACTTATGCAGTATACGTGTACTAGCTTCAAAATGTCACCTGATCAACCACCACTGTAAGGAAACAGGTAGTACATGTTAAAATTGTAGAAATATGTATTTGTATTCTCAGTGGGTTGAACTCAAGTTGGGAGAGGGTCTATGAAAGCTTTTAATCTCACCAAGAAGGATTTATTATTTTGCATAGCTATTTTATCATACTAAAAATTATTTTTATTTAAATTACTTAAAAACATATTTTAATACAAACTGTATCTTAATTATTAAAATTTTTATATTTAAATAATTTTTTTTTATATTTTCAAATAACTAATTCAATTTAAGTTCTTTTTTATTTACATTATCTCATAA
Source organism: Cheiracanthium punctorium (assembly GCA_038373885.1). Lineage (NCBI taxonomy): Eukaryota > Metazoa > Arthropoda > Arachnida > Araneae > Cheiracanthiidae > Cheiracanthium > Cheiracanthium punctorium. The sequence goes on from JAWZYV010004260.1 coordinate 68,200, forward strand.
AGGAGTTTTATTTAAAAAAGATAAATTTTATTAAGTTTAACCATCAAATAACAGTTTTATTCAAACAATATTTTTATTTGAATTATCGCAATTTAGGCCGGAAGTCCGAAATTTAGATTTTCCCCAAATCCAGACGTTTTGCTAATGTCACCTCCCCCACGCACACACACAAATAAATAAATAAATAAATTTTCTTTCGTTTTTTCACGAAATTGCATTAATTAATTGCAGTCAATCCATGTATTGTTTTCAGTCACGAACTGCTGCACTTAGCCAACCGTTATTGCAGCGCTGCAACGCGCCGCGGTAAATAAAATCCGAGATGGCGTCCGGACCGTAAACCTGTACTCTCCCGCGGTAAATAATTATATTTAATTAATGAATATTAACTAATCCAAATAACTTTTACACTGCCTTAATTAAAAGGATCTCGCACGTTCATCAATATTGATATCAAGTATTATCATCGCATCTTCCCACACCGCCGCGCCATACGAGCCGAGCTACCGCTAAAACATACATTTGCAGAAAGAATCCAATATGGCGAACGCGAGCTCGTAGTTTCCTCCGATCAACTCCATTAATATACATGGAGTTAAAAAATTATCGCTAAATTTCTCTAAGTTTCTCTATTTGTTTACATTACAAAAAGTGCGATTTAAATGATGACACATCCGCGGAAGACAAGAAAGTGTTCTTCCGCGCGTTTTTCAACCACAGAAGACTGCAGAGGATCGTTCTCTTTCTGCCACGGAGTGGTGCTTACGAAAACAAAAGTTTTTTTCACGGAAATTTACATTTATACTTTTTTCAGCACATTTCCAAAAATAGTAGTCTAGACAGTAAAAAAGTCCCCAGAATTTGCAAAATATTCGTTTTTCGCGGTATTTTTGTATAAAAATTCGCCGGAGTCGGCCGATGCCAAAATAGTCGCTTTTTAGTCGCCTGTGGCAGCCTTGTATCGGGCAAAATGTTAGGCGTCAAAAATGACGACTGGCTCTTAAATATCGGTCGTCAAAACAAAAATTACAGTTGCAAAATACGACTAACGACCGCTAATTTCGCGCCCTGCTTTTTATGTTATGTTATACAATTACTTACAAATAACACAAAACAAAATCTAAGAGGAATATCTATTTATTTCAACGTGAAGAAGGGTTTTTGTAAGGCTCTTTTGATAAAGTCTTAAAAATAAATTAAGCGACGGATGAGAGAGGTTCAATCAATGCCAGTGGAAATACTCAACAAACTGCATCAACGTTAATGACGTGAAAAAATGTCACACGCAAAAAAAAGTTATAGTTCTCAGTAAATCATTTTGAAATGATAGAGAAAGAACAGTAAGAATTTAGTGGCTCTATCCAATGAAAGGCCTTCGAGTACCACCGTAAATAGCTGGATTATGTTAGCAATTACCAGTTTATTAAAGGCATTATTAACAGTTTCCAATGAACAAAGAAGTCGTATCATTTTTTTAATGACCGTATTAAGAGAGTAATTTCCAGAAAATGAGAAACACGCAAGAAATTTTGTTTCCAACAAGTGTTTTTAATGCATCGTAAATCTATTAAATGTACTTATTTGTGCACTAAAAACGGTTTATTGATTATTCTAACTTTAAAGTACTTTTCGCTTATTTTGCAATTGCGATTGCCATTTTATAGAAAATTGCTGGATCTCAGTTTATTTTAGGGATTTGAATTTTTCTGTTGAACTAATGTTAAAGCAGAATGTTAATTCATGCTATGAGAAAGGTTTTATGTTCTAGAGTGGTTACAAATACCATATTTCATTATTCAATAATTGTTCAAAATTTACAAATTTTAAAGCGTTTCTCTACATTCTAAAAAATTACGGTACATTTATTGGAACTACCATAGCCAAACTTATTGTACTTATTATATTTCGGAAGGAAGCATTGCAACATCATTTAACAGCAACTTGGACTCTATGATCAGACTGAAGAACCTAAACTTTCAATGTATTCTCCAGGCATAAAGTTATAACCATTCTTATGTTTTCTAAGTAAGAATTCAAACTTAAATAAATGAAATAACCACTATGATTATAATGTAATGGATGATATCGATATGACGTCATTTTTCATCCAATGCGTGACCCTCAACTGAACACAATCCTTCATTCTGATTGGATCAAGTGCATGCTTTCCGTAGACACGTGACTGAAATAGCTTTGAATCAATATTGTCCATTGCAGTTCAATTAAATTTGATTGAATTCAATCGTCCGCACCTCAGTCCGAGAATTTTTTGAACTTCTTACCGAGCTTCTCGAGCTAGAAAGTTTTGCCTATAATGTACGTACAAGGAGATACATTGCTACGTTAAAAGCGTTTACTGAACTCCCACAATCAAGTTTTTTACATGCCAACCATTGTTAGAGATTAATGCAATGAGTTATATATCTCCTAAAAAGAACTTTCAAATAAATAAATCGAATTTTTTTCCACTTAAAACGTCAACAAGATTTATCATTTATGTGTTTTACCTCGACTTGCCACCGTGATCAAATATTTAATGACGAAAGTAATCCATAATAAAAAAAAAGCACAAAAAAGAAATTCTTAGATAAGGTGGAAAACGCAGACTCTTGATGTCAATATATCATGTAAGTAGCTAAGGTAAGGAAGTAGGCATTCAGAGTCAATTTTCTTTGCAAATTCTTTACGTAATGTTCTTCAGAACATGCATAAATTATCTTTTGCCGGCAGCTCATCATGAAATATAGCGTTTTTCGGATAGTATCGATTAGGGAGCTGCAGTCTATTTATTCGATATACTTTTTATCGAGACTCCTGTCGTCAGGGATAATGTTAAAGGCTTGGGGAAAAACGAAGAAGCAAAATTCTCGTCCAAACGTATTTCATACTTAGGCTTACATATTTCTAAGTTTTATTTTTATTATTTGCGTAATTTATGGAGTGAATATTTTTCTCTGTATATGTTCGGCAATTTATAATGTTGAGTAATAGGGTTATATGTTTCATAATCCAAGCATATTTCGCTAAGAAAAATGAAGTCCTTACTAGAAATTTTAGATTAGTTTAAGTATTACTAATTGAAGTTTATGGCTTATGTTCATTTATTTATTTATTTATTTTGTCATGCTGAGTTTCAAGTTTATAAATAATTTCTAACTGCATTTAAAAACTCTTTTCTCGTTCACAACAGCTTCTTGTTCACAGCTCTTAGTTCACAACAGCTTTAATCTATTGTTACAATATTTCGTAAGCTGTAGAATATGCACCACATGTATCTTTTCTATAAATAGGTTGCAATCATAAAAATTTCAACATAGGGTTACCAGGCGAAATACACGAAAGATGAGGGATAAAATGACATAGTCAATTAATATCGTTTTAATATGGCAATAATGAAACTAAAAAATTAGGAGGGTTCAGGGGGGGACTCCCCCTGACGAGGATTGAACAGCCAGGTTTATAATGACTATGTCATTTTACCTCTCTCCCCTTTATTGAAAATTGTCCGAAAAATGTGTCCCAAAAAAGCGACATAATTTTACATATACTGAAATACTATTAGTTCACAACAGCTTGAATTAGATTTTGAGACAGCTTGAATTTGATATGTATAATCTATTATTAGAATATTTCGTAAGCTGTAGAATATGCATCACGTGTATTTTTCTATAAATAGATGATAAGATGATAAATAGATGATAAAAATTTCAACATAGGGTTACCAGGCGAAATACGCGAAAGATGAGAGATAAAATGGCATAGCCAATTAATATCGTTTTAATATGGTAATAATGAAACTAAAAAATTAGGGGGGTGGGGGTTGTTCAGGGAGGTCTCCCCCTGACGAGGCTCGAGCAGCCGAGTTTTTATGTGTGTGTGTATGTGTGTGTGTGTAATGTGAAATGCTGTAATGGTATATATTTCCCTTACAAGAAAGATGGCCACCCTCCCCCTTTTTTCACGTATATACCCTCTTTGAAGAACGAACTTCAAAATGTCCTAAAATTAATTTTTAGGTATTTGCGTGTGCTGTTTTTTGCAACAAAAGTTTTATGGTGTTGTCCTTTTTTTTCTTTGAGATTACACGGGGTATGCGAAAAAAATGCTTTCGACCCCTGCACCCCCCCCCATAGGTTACGAATTTTGGATAAGGATGTCTAATCCAGAACCAGTGTTAAGAAAATCACATACAGGCCCACTTTTGTATTATTAGCAACAGAAGTTTTGGCTAGGCGAAAAACTGACGTATGAAAAAACAGCGTTACTTCTCACCCTCTTATCTATTTCAATATCAACATGTTAGTTTTGGAAAATACTCCGATCCTATTTTCCTTTGCTACCAGACTTTTAGCGGAAGTATAAAGAATACATACTAATTACCCGTTTTAGAAACACAATTTTACAGAAACATCTTAGTATTGGAAAGATGTTGGGTGGGAGCAAATAATTTTCTTTGATACCAGATTTCCCCCCCCCCAGAAAATATCAGAATGCGTATGAATCTATCCTTTCAAAAACACAACTTAACAGGAGCAGCTCGGGTTTCTTTTTTCTGATTAAGGAAACGGTACACGAAGATCATTTGCTTAAGAAAGGTGGATGCCGTGGACGGGGGACTTTAAGGTATTTCAACTATAGAGAAGATAGAGAACGTTATGGTAGTGTAACATACTTTTCGTAAATTAAGAAAATTCCACTGCATCCACATCCTCTAAGGCTTGGAGATATTTTAAAATAAATAAAAATCTTTGTGAAAAAAACACACATAAAAGGTTACTTCAAGGCGTAACGATCGTTTCGACAGAAAATTAGTTCGGTCTTCTGAACGAATTTTCGGTCGAAACGATCGTTACGCCTTGAAGTAACCTTTTATGTGTGTTTTTTTCACAAAGTTTTTATTTATTTTATCTTATAACACCAGTGTTTTGAGTGTTTATTTTCATTCTTGGCGATATCTGTTTTTACGCCACGAGGGTCTGTACTATGTATGTTGACAGTAAATTTCGCTTGTAGTTTACACTTAAAACTCGCCAAATATGGCGATAAAGCACAAATCTAGCCTCTCGGCGCATTTCTGTACCACAAGCCTCACGGTTCATCTTTGCCTCACATTTCCTACGGGTTTTGAATGGCAATGCGCTCTTTATTGTATTTATACTCTCTGGTTTCAACGCAAATTCACGTTACATATAGAAAAAACACCCAAAGCTTCAGACCGTTAGACTGATAGCCGTGCGAGAGGCCTTGACCCTGGATTTGCCCAATTCATCCATCTACCAATGTCCAGTGTCTTATCCACAAAGCATTTTATGGAAGATACAGTTTTGCGAGATCTGTGGCCCTTTTATGGCCTTCATCTTAGTTGTAAATAAGTACAAGTTCATCTTTATTTCAAAGTACAATTTACGTCAACATGACAGACACAAACATCCACGCCCAAAGCCGGTCGAAATGGGGCCCAAAGGATGGTAGTAGAGTGCGCTAGCCACTACACTGCGGATCATTTTAGCACGAGAAACATTTCGAGACAGTGTTCCTTTTGTTGCCGCACTCTTTTCGAAAATGAAAAAAGTGAATATTAATCGTAAATTTTTTAAACTTGACTTTCCAGAAATCCATTAAAACTGCGCAACAAAAAAATATGTGTATTTTTAGGAACACTTTTCAAGTGTATTACAGACATTATTCAGCATTAAATATTAAGATACTTATATTTACTATCGTGATGGGAAAAAAAATAATAATTGAAAATTTTATTTCACTCTATTTGAAAAAATCACGTCTTGTGTAGTTTTTAAAATGAAGAAAAAAAGTATTATCTCGATAAAAAGCGCATTTATTGTACGGGTTTATTAAATTCATTTTATGCATAAGCTAGAGACGAGGGTATAGCCAAATCGAAAATTTAAATTAAAATAATTATATTGCATTTTTTACATTATATAAGAAATTAAATTACATCAAGCTTGCATTTTCCATTAAATTTTACGTTTGCCATTCGAAAATTCATTTCTTATTCGATAAGCTGTTTAAGAAAAAAAAAATACTTAACTTAATAAAACACTAGGAAAACGGTTTAAGAATATCATAAAATCATAATTTAGCATTATTTAAGAAAAGATAAAGCACGGGAGTTCCGTTAAAAAAAAATAATAAATCATACGTGTAACCTTTGATATTTGAGATAAGATCTATCACTTTTTAAAAGTGATTATGAACAATAAATGACTTTTGATGCAGTATGAAAGAATACAAGAGCAGTAATTTAGTCGACATCATTACAAAAAATCACAGTGATTAATCTGACATGCAGTCATTAAGCTGATAATATTTCTTTTCTGTCGATGAATAATTATTTTAAAATCTTATTGTACATCATGAAATATGAGTATACAGGGTGTCCCCAAAAGATGGTAACACGCTTTAATTCTTTATCTATCAGAGATAAGTGGGCGATGTAAATTGTAAAAATGTCCAAAATAACGTGAGGAAAAAGTCTACCTTAATAAAAAATTCCCCGCGTTAATTTAAAAAAAGGTACATTTCTTAAATTTGTATAAGACCCCCGGATAAGAAAAATCCCAATTAGTAAAATGTGCCCCATACATTACTGAGGTGATGCACAAAATTTGAAACGTATATCCTAAGAAGTGTCAGAGGTATGAAGATAAATATATGATGATTTAAACCACTTTTTTCAATAGATCTTAAAAGAAGAAGAAAATTCAGAGGTCGTACAGAAATTACAAAAGAAAAAAATGGCTTCCACTTTAGCAAAAAATGTCCACATTAAAATTCATGTAATTCACGATCTTCTTTGCTTATGAGATGTTTTATGATGAAAGGCTGAAATTTTGTACATCACCTCATTTGTGTATGAGGCACATTTTACTAACTGGAAATATTTTTGTACGGGGGGTCCTATACAAATTTATGAAGAGTAACTTTTTAAAAATTAACGATAGGAAATCTAATTTTACGCAGTGTTTTTTTCCTACCTTATTTTGAACATTTTTTTTTCAATTTGCATTTTTCACTTATCTCTAATAGATAAACAATTGAAGCATGTTACAAGCATTTTGAGACACCCTGTATACCAGTGTTTCAAATTGTTTGACCACGACATCTTTTAGACTTACATTAGTATTATCAAATTTAAAAATCATATTGATATCACGTCGTGGCGACATTACATTTCGTCACATGACAAATACGATGTAAATGCCCTAATAGCACAGATGGTCACAAAACAGTCGCTGTAACGTCACAGAGGGTCACAACTGTCACAGGACTATCACAAACTAGTTACATTGTGACTTGTGAGTGATGCGACTCCACTGTGTGGTCACTGCGACCAGTTCTTTGTGACCAGTCACCAGGTGACGTCACTGTGAAGTCACCCTATGACTACTGTGTGACCGGTCACTAAGTGATCGCTTTGTGAAGTCACTGCGGGACTGATTTGTGACTGCCGGTTGTTGTGATGTCATAGTGACTGTTCTTTGCGACTTAGCAAACAAACTTATTTGTAATCACATTTTTTTGAGTGATACCTTATTTCAAATATTTAATGAGCAAATGCTAAAGTGATAACGACTAATATGATAAAATCTCATATTAGTCGCTACTACTTTAAAACTAATAGTTTTAAAGTAGTGGACAATAGTTGAAGTTATTAATTTTAAAAATAAATTATTTCATTTAAAAATAATATCATTTATTAAAAAAAAGTTATTATTCCAAAAAGTACAAGAGTTCACAATTGTAACCGGAGTTTGTGTAAGGAAATAATGAAATACATATATTCTTGTAAACGTTTACGTCATTGAGCACGTCACGCCCTGTGAGCAGCCCTGTGAGTCACGCCCTGTGACAGTCCACTCTGTATATGACAGTATATAACCCCCACTTTGTACAGAATTATGAATTTTAATCTTAACATTTTTATAATTTATATTAATTTTTTACAATTTTGCTAAACTTTTCCTGAAAAACATATTCGGAGACTTTTTTCTACGTTAAGCCCCTTTTAAAATCTACCGAATTAGGATGCAGAAATATGTTAGAGTGTATTACACGAAGATCAGTCAGGGTTTTGCATGAGAGCTCAGCTCCTGTAGTCTTTTTTTCTTCAGAGAATTTTAGATTAAATTAAAAATTTAACAGCCTACATAATTGCTTCTATTGACATTTTTTATTAAATTAAATATAGCAGGGGTAAAACAAAAGAATACTTAATTTTTAAATATAAATTAGGTAATTACTGCTCAAATTTACAATAAAACATTAGCAGCTCTGAGCTATTTTGTTAGAAATTCAGAAATGAACCAGTATTTACATATTATTTCTTTCAATCTGTTTCGATTACTCTCGAATCAAATGTTCTATTTCACACCCTTTTACAGGCCTGCTTACGGGAAGCAAGAGTTCAATATATCTACCCAGGGGCAACTAATATCTCACGGTTGCACGATAAGGCACCAAGAATTCGAACTGTTACTGCTGATTTGGCTATATTAATGCAGATTATTTATACGAAGTACAAATGAATTTTTTATGCATTTGAAGATTGGCGAGTTTTCGTGTCGATTGAGTAGTAACCCATTCTTTTTTCTTTTGATGTTTCATTTCGTTTTGCAAATCTTGAAACATTGAGCGGGAAGCCAGTTATGAAATATGCTTTTTAGGATACAATTTTTCCGGTTGTTGTTGCAGACTTTCGAGAAGGTTATTGCTATAGACTAGTACGATATCTCTGATAGGAGCAATAATAATTATAATAAGATTTGCTTCTGCAGTGATATCTTGCTGGTTATGGATACAGAAAGTGGATTTCAAAGTTTTACAATTGGATTTTACATTTTTTAAACACTCGGGAAAATATTACAGGTAAAGTTTTACTTTTACTGTTTTTATGTTGCTAGCTGCATCAATCTGCATTCATACCTTGTTACAGTTATTCGACTTCTTTGTGATTTAAAATGTAAGTATACATATTAGTATTATGAAATGTTTGTTTTTACTTTTTTAATTCATCATTATCTGGAATTTTCTAGTTATGTTTATCTTGCCAACATGGGCCTGTTGACTCCTTAGGCAGATAGACCTCGTGTAACCAATCTAAAAAGCATGTTTGACGCATAACTAAACTAGAATGTCCCACATTTTAATAACGTACAAAACTTAAAATACCGTTATAACGAAATTTTAGGGACCTCAAACGCTTTCTCTTTATTTGCTTTGAAAACTAATAATTGCTTGTCTTTCAAAATAGTCCCATATGAGTAATGTCGTGACGAGGGTTGCGGTTGCGACACTTTTGTGATATCGGAGTCGCCATTGTGACCACTATGTACCGGCACATTTCAGTTGCAATGTGATCGCGACTACGCTGTGACGACGCATTGTAGTCACATCTGTGACTGCGACCGCTCTGTGTCGTCACTAAAGGGTCACAGCGGCAACCGTCGTCGCAGTTGTGACTACTCTTCGGGGTCGTATTGTGACGTCACCGTGGGCGGACATAGGGACTGTGGCGTGACTAAACGGCGGCGTCACAGCGACTCTTTGTGACTCTAATGTCACTGTTTCGCGTGGTCACTTTTTAGTCACGGGTGACAGTTGTGCTATTAGGTTGTCTACCTTCTGTGACGTCCCTTCGTATCGAACATGTGAATTTGCAGAGCTACGACCCAGTGTAATTGATAATTAGTCACAATGTGACAAACTTGTGACGTTGATGAGAGACTTCGTAGTGTAATTGATAATTATTCATAATGTGATGCCACCGTGTGACAAACTTGTGAAGCTGCCGAGAGACGCCGTTGTGTAATTGATAATTAGTCACAATTTGGCGACATCGTGTGATAAACATGTGACATTGCAGAGTAACGTCGCAATGTGATTGAGAATTAGTAACAATGTGAAGCCACCGTGTGACAATCATGTGACGTTGCAGAGAGTCGTCACAATACAATTGATAATTCGTGGCGACATTAGATTTCACAGGACAAATGCGATGTAAATGTCTACCTTCTGTGACGTCCCTTCGTATCGAACATGTGACTTTTCAAAGCTACTACACAGTGTAATTGATAATTAGTCACAATGTGACGCCACCTTATGATAAACATGTGACGTTGGTGAGAGTCTTCGTAGTGTAATTGATAATTAGTCATAATGTGATGCCACCGTGTGACAAACTTGTGACGCTGCCGAGAGACGCAGTTGTGTAATTGATATTTAGTCACAATTTGACGACATCGTGTGACAAACATGTGACATTGCAGAGTAACGTCGCAATGTGATTGAGAATTAGTAACAATGTGAAGCCACCGTGTGACAATCATGTGACGTTGCAGAGAGTCGTCACAATACAATTGATAATTCGTGGCAACATTAGATTTCACAGGACAAATGCGATGTAAATGTCTACCTTTCTGTGACGTCCCTTCGTATCGAACATGTGACTCTTCAAAGCTACTTCCCAGTGTAATTGGTAATTAGTGACAATGTGACGTTGGTGAGAGTCTTCGTTGTGTAATTGATAATTAGTCATAATGTGATGCCACCGTGTGACAAACTTGTGACGCTGTCGAGAGACGTCGTAGTGTTATTAGTCACAATTTCATGCCATCATGTGACAAGCATGTGACGTTGCAGACTGACGTCGCAATGTGATTGAGAATTAGTGACAATGTGACGCCACCATGTGATAAACACGTGAATTAAGTAGATACGTCACAGTGTAATTGATAATTAGTGACAATGTGAAGCCACCGTGTGACAAACATTGACAGAGAGACGTCGCAGTGTAATTTCTCACTTTACCAATACATGTCCATAATTTGATCTATTTAATATATGTATAGTATCTATTTCCATTTCTTAATCCAGCTGTTAACGCAAATAAATATATATTATTCATATAATTTTTTTGTTTGAATTTTTTTTAAACCATGTATACGGTCCAGGGAAGTCATGGAGTCACTGGTCCTTCAGACCACCGACAAAATAGTTTAATTTCTACCCCAGCATACTGTTAAGAAAAGTTCCCTAATGGCATGCAGTTTATGTTACACATTACCTTATAGTATGTTAAATATTGCGTAAAGGACCGTATTTAAAAAAAAATCGAAACAAATGAGTATTCGCTTTACCCTGTACACAAAACTTACAAATTAGAAAAAACGAAATCCTGTTTCCAAAAAGCACATTTGCAAATCCAATAGTCACTTGAAATATCCGACTTTAGAGCTTTTCTCGCTAATGACTAAGGCGCGATTCTAAAATTACCTAAATGTAAATTAGGTACAAAGTGAAGGAAAAGTATTTTTAGTGTATTTACACTAACGCTCGTCTTCTTGCATTTGTGTGTGCAGGCCCAGCGAGAGGGGGGGGGCAGCCGGGGCACTGCCCCAGGGCCCGTCGAACTGGAGGGGGCCCGTGAATTTTTCAAAATGCCCTACAAACTTCCTTTCTGCATCTTTACTTTTAAATATTACTTTAAAAAATCACAGCCCAACGCAGTGCCGGTCCTAGCTATTTTTCTAAGTGGTGCAAAATACAAAAATGCGTCCCCTCCCTCACACATGCAGCTAGAAAAATCAATTAAAGCCTCTGGATTTATTGAACATACAAACAGAATATAAACGATCTATTTCCAAATGTTTGCATGATACTTCACTTTTTTATATTTTTTATAATACAGTATTACAGATAGTAAATACTATTATTAAAATTATAATTTAGGTAAGAATAAAAATCACCCCACAATACACTCATGTCCATAAATTAAGGATAATGAAGTTTAGGCAAAGAAAGAGAAAGAAGCAAAACAAATTTGACTTATTTGTAAAGTCTGTTTATTAAACAAAAAGTAAAGTGCAAAAAACATGCTCTATGTTTGACATAATTAATAAAAATTGCAAGTTTTACTCCCTTGAACAAATTTCAAAAAAGAACCTATTTACAAAAAACAGTATAACATGGTTAGTAGGATGGTTAATACGGAGTATGTCTCCCGGACGATGCAATACAGGCCTGACAACGCCTAGGCATGCTGAGTATCAAATGATCAATCTGATCTTGGGGAATATTACACCACTCATCAAGCAATGCACTCCGAAGTTCCGGTAGACAGGTGGGAGGGGGTTGACGGGCTGCAACTCGTCGGCCAAGCATATCCCACACATGCTCTATTGGATTCAAGTCCGGTGAGTATGCGGGCCAATGCATACGGGTGATATCCTCCGATTAAGGCATTCGTCTACAATGTTTGCACGGTGAGGACGGACGTTGTCATCCATAAACACAAATTCAGCACCCATGGCGCCCCGAAACAAACGTACATGTTGTTCCAGAATGACATCTCGATAGATGTGGCCTGTCATCGTTACACTCTGAACATGCAGGTCAGTTCTGGAACCAAGAATAATTCCTCCCCAAACGAGCCATCCTGCACCACCGTAACGGTGTCTTTCAATGGTGTTCTCTTGGTGGTAACGGATACCTGGCGCTCTCCAGATGAATGTCCGGCGAGAATCAGACTCCAAACTAAACCTGGAAAACATCACACAAGACCACTGTTGCGGTGTCCACAATGCATGCTCTCTACTCCAGGTTAATCGCAGGCGACAGTGAGTTGCGGTAAGTGGAACACATCTGACAGGCCTACGAGCATATAGACCAATGTGCCCTAAGCGTCTGTACACGGTCTGCCTTGAAACTGTCGTACCGGTAGCTGAAGAGAGCTGACGAGACAGGTCTGATGCTGTACTCCGTCTGTTTCTTTTGGCAGTAACTGCCAAATAGCGGTCCTCATTCGGCGTTGTAACTCGGAGGCCACCTGTGCTGTAACGTCTACTCACATTACCATCATCTTGGAATCGTTGCCAAAGCCTGGAGATGACACTCTGGGCGATTCCAAGTTCCTCGGATACTTCCAGCTGGGTACGTCCACATTCCAGTCGTCCGATAATTCTGCCACGTAAAACATCATCCAAATGCCTCCTTTGTGCCATAACTATGCGGTTTTTGCACTGAAAGGCTTTCACAGCGCTTGTGAACAATTTTACTTCTTTGCCACCATTCCTTATATACCCCTCTCTTACACTCTCGTCATTGTGACGTACCATCCACGCCATCTGGTGGTTTCCTGTAATTTGCATACTCTTCTTCAAGATGTGTGTGATCATTCCACAGGTGAAATTTTTATTTTAGAGATCAATTTCTGTGTGATTCTGAATTATCCTTAATTTATGGACATGAGTGTATTAACTTCTTTTATTTTTAATAACTACTTTTAAAGTAAAATTGGGCAGAATTTAAAATATATTTCTTGAGGCAAAAACAAGTTGGGGAGGGATGGGGGCCCGGGAACATTTCTGTCCCGCCTTATAAAATTTCTCTCGGAGGACCTGTGTGTATGGCAAGATTTAAATTAAACTCATCTCGAAAAACTGTTGGGTTATGTTATGTTATGTTTTGTTTTGTTTTTTCCCCTTCTTCTTCATCTGCTTTCCCGGACTCATTTGGCATTCGAATTCGAATGAAACTATGGGAAGCTCTTCAACTAGAGAATGATAGTTGAATCCTAAATCGCCAAAACAGCAAATAATTTGCCGAAAAAAGGTCTTTATTTAAAATTTTTAATGTCTCATGATTAAATGACTTTCCAAAGGTAAGACTTCATTTTACTAATTTTACGATTTTCATACCGATGGTTACCATAAAAAGTTATTTTTCTGTTATTCAATATGCAGGCCCCTATAAAAATATATGGCATAAAAAGCAACTGCATGTCATTAGAAAACTTTTCTGTTTTTTTCTACAAAACACCTACGTTCGTTGTTATTTTGAAACACACACAAAATATAAGTAATCTTTGAAACATAAAAATGATTTCTGGATTTATTTGCTCGCGTTACAATTAATTTTATTAATTTATTGTCTGTGATATCTTCACATAAAAGTATGTTACAGTGAAAACGAATTTAACCCTTTCAAACCCAATGTCCATTACAATGGACATACATTTTTAAACCTTATCTCTTTTAACCCATTGACTTCAGAGCGTTGAAACTTGCTCCATGAATAGATAAAAGATCAATCTTTTTCACATGTTTGCGATTTTTGGGTTGGCAACAGTGCGCAGATGTTTACAGCTTGCTTTGTTTGAAAATGGCGTAAGGTTCTAGTCTGCAAAAACGCGAGTATTTTCTTTTATTTTGATTTATATGAATAATTTCTTCTAATGTGTCAGTAATTTTTTTAAACAATGTTTATAAGTTAATCTTAGCATTAGAAATAGTTTTATTGTATTACTGGTTATAATTTGGGAAAAAATGGAGCGTAATCACATGTCCATTACAATGGACATTCGGTACACGTGGTTGTGATTCTTTAGGTATTTGAATTATTGATATTTTTGCTGTCGAATTTATTTTAGGCAATTGAATTGTTTTTAAAACAATAGTTTATTAGGAGGATCAAATACTCATTTTTTATTTTAGAAAAATATAATTTGAAAAATTCGAAAGATCTAAAGGAAGTTTTAGATTATATACTAGTACTGAAATATCAGATACTGAAGAATTAGAATCTGATGATTATTGCTTTGTTGATAGTGGTAATCAAACTGTTGCAAAAGGTAAATTTTGTTAAAATTCTTGGAAATTTGTTTAGGAGTTTCAAAAAAGAATATATTAGATTTGTTACATTTCAAAATGAGATCAGCTTCAGATCTATGTACGGTTGGTTTAGCAAAAAATAATTAAAAAATGGGAAGGCCATCATTATCACCTATTGTACAAAATAAAAGGATATGCCAAAGAGCAGTTGAAACTCGACCTCATCCTGAGATTATCAATGACTGTAGATCAAAAGTTGATGATAAGCATGGAGCAACCCGGTGTAAAAATTACGGTTGCAAAGGTAAAACCCATATCTACTGCAATAAATGTACAGTGCATTTATGCTTTACTATGGGGAGAAATTGGTTTTTTTTATATCCATGTCAAAAAATTTAAAGTTTATCTATTTTGGTATAGATAAAAGCAGGACTGTGTCAAAATTCTTTGTAAAACTAGGTATTATTGCTATGTACCTCCTCATGTGTAGTAAAATTACTACACTATTAACTGTTTTAAACTTATTGAGTGATGTAACATTTTTATGTAGATTTGTTATTTTAAAAAATTGATATTTAGAACAAAAATCGTAAGGGAAGTTCAAGCATTGAATATTTGACTTTTGCAACCTCGTAGACCGGTTGTCCATCCCAATGGACATTTGCATATTTTCTTAAATAATTACATTTTCTTTAATTTTTTACTTTAACATGCTTATTAGTATCATATTATGATATTTTAGAATGGTAATTATTTTTTTTACTCACAGCATTAAAGTGGGGTCTGAAAGGGTTAATGTCTTGATTACTTCCAATACTCTCAGACTATAAAGCAAAGGCAAATACAGATAAATTAACACTTAAAAACTCTATTAAATGAACTCTTCTGATATTTTAAATCATTAATTGTGGTTCTAAAACAAAAGGAGGACAAAAATAATACCCCTTTCACTGTTTTTCGGTGTTAAATGAATGTTATTTTTTCTCGTCGAATCAGTGTTTTCTAACCTTTTATTTCGGCAGGTGTTAATAGGAAAAATATTTCGCTATCTGCCGCCAACCAAAAAATTAAAAATCTGATGTGGACTTCTTTGAACGTCAATTAATTTTACATATTTTTGATGCACTTCAACTTAACTCATTTCTTTTGAAATTGAAATACAATAATTCAGTTTTATCAATCCCTTCCTTCTTGCTCACGGGCTGATCTTTTCCCCCTTATTTCTTGTGCCCTTGATATTTCCAGGCTGGAGTGTTCAAAAGTTATGTGCCAGAAAGATTAAAGCATTTCAATTCTTAGCACGGACATATTTTTATATCTTATTTTGCACAAAAGATGGCCGTTCCAGACTATTTTTAACTTAATTGCAATAGTTTATTTAAAATAGGCGGTAGCACACTACTCAAAACGTGTAGTTGTGATATGCATTTTGTAATCTTAGCTAACGTTTTTACTTAGGGTCAAAGAAAAATGTAACTAATATGTATTTACGTTATGAAGTAACTTTAATATAAAACTCTCGTTTAGTGTTTAAAACATTATTTTTAATTTTTCGCTTCTGACTGAAAAAAAAAAAAAAAAACATTCCTCTTAAATGTTGGATTTTCTTTAAAAATTGTTTTCTTTCATTTCATGGTAAATAAAATGTCTAAAACCTTAAAACGTGCATGTGTTGTACACATATACTTATTTTATACAGTTTTCTTGAAAAAAAAGAAGACACTTTTATGACTGTTTTCTTGAAAATAACACAACCTTTAAGGGGTTAAGATTTAGCGATTAGCGAAAAGTCGAAAAAAAAAGAACAATAATGGATACACAAAAATGCAAGATCTTTCGGACATTTTCTCAGCTTTAAAATATCGAATTTACAATACTTAGCATTTATCGCCCATCTAAAAAATGTCACCATGCATTGGGCTAAAGCACGTTTTACACATTTGCTGTTTCGACATTGGCTTTTATGAAGATACCCAAAATGTGTAGCAATCCTAACCTAAATAAATTGAATGACAAATACTGTTAAAACAAAGAAACATGATTTTCACTGAAATGAGTCCAGAAATTGAGTCAACACTGCACTGTGTATAAAGAACAGCAAGGTATGGGGCGGCTAGTTTAAGTACAATCTCAATCGAACATGATCTGGCTTCAAAACTTTCCTATGATGATATCATATCATCGTTTGCAGCTAAGAAGGTTTGAAAAATAAAATTTTAACTTGAGAAATAACTTCAAATCATAAATGTAAAATTAAAAAGAAAGTTATGTGTTTATTAATTACGTAAAACTGCATGTGTATAATCGAACGTGTAATAAGTTCAAAATTGCATTTCCCTTTCAAAGAAAAAAAAATATTCCAATATAAGACAATGAATATGACATGTATGCACCTAAATGCATGTAAGCAGTATTGAGTATTCCATTGCTTTTCGAGAACTTGTAGCGTAATGAATTATATCGGGAATTTGCTTCATCTCAAGATATCGGACTTCTTTCGTTTCAAGAATAGTGACATATGCTACTTAATTTATTTACCCAGATATGTACATTTTTTTTCTTTTTCATTTGATTAATGTTTCAATTACTGCATTGTTAACCATTTTAGGATTTACGGATTAATATTGTATTGTGTATTAAGGCAAAACTACTCGAGGGTGAGGACTTTTTAAGGTATTCTATTCTAACTCGCATTCACTTTACATCTGGAGAAAATTACCCGGAACTCCAGACCGTTAACCCAGAAGTTAAACATTTTCATAAATATATTCTAGGGAATTGTCACAAACACGCCACTGAAGATCAAGAACACATTTTTTCCTGTTAAACGATTTTGGTTTCATGTTAAGAGAAAGAAAATGTATCAAACTGTATAGTTCACGATCCGAACCGCTGTGTCATTTCGTGTTAACCGATTTTTCATGCTAAGCGTTATCGTGTTAAAAGTGTTTCACTGTATTAATAAAAATAAATATTTAAATTGAAAAAAACATTTTTTTTAATGTACCACGTTTTCAAAATAGTAGGGAAGACCGAGGGGAGAAAAATAATTTTGTCATTTTGCTTCATAAAAAAAAAAATCTATAAACACAAATTGTAAAAGTTTAGTGCTAATTGATAGCTCATTTCTTACCATTTCAGATAACTGGGTCCCCAACATATGGCCGAGTGGATAAATCACTCAAAATGGTAAACAGCTAAACTGGGAAGACGGCTGTCTATCTAACGGTCTTTGGTTGGTCGGTTTTCTCCAGATGTAACGTGAATACGTGTTAGAACCCCTTACGCAGTCCTCTGACCAAAGGCACCCCCTATCCAAGGCAGATCGTCCAAGTTTATCTTTGCCATAACAACTAAAACAACACAATCAGATATCTGCCACCAAAAAGAAATATCTGTTGCCTCCTGTGCCCCCTTCCCTCTCCTTGCTACTTTAAGGTTCTTGCACACGGAACATTTCGTTCTTAGGACGAACCTGAATCGATCGAATTTCGTCTGTAATAGGAAAAATCGGAAATGTTCCTTCTGTTTTTGAATAATCACAGTTCCCAAAGAATTTTAGAATGTAGGTTTTAGCTTAAGACAATGGCACACAGAATTTCTTTCCAGTGGATTCCTGCCCATTGCGGAATTTTGGGCAATGAAAAGGCTGATACTCTGGCTACAAAAGACGCCTTGATAGATCAAAGCATGAATCGCCCTCTTTCATTTCATACAACTAAATTGTTTGCTAATCTGACTCACAAGAAAACTCTTAAACAAGATATGGTTCAACTTGCGACGAATAAGAGATGGAAGATTTTGGGGGAAGAGAGATCTGTTCCCTGTTTTCCAAGAAAGACTGCAGTGGCCCTTTTTAGAGGTCTGACTGGACATGACTGTTTACAAGACTATTTCGATAGAATTAGAGTGGTAAATTCCTCGGACTGTGTTTTGTATGACTTCTAATCAACCAATGACTTTTGAACATTTAAATAATTGTGTTGTACTTTCTCAGTATGAGGGCATTGTTAAAAAGTATTGGCGAGCCCGTGAACTAATAGCTTAGGCGCTAATGTTCGGAATTTGTAAAATGAATAAAAAATGTTTCTATTGCGTGATCACTTATATTTTAAAATTTTGCTAATAGATGGCAGCAGCAGATAACATAAAACAGATTGCCCATAAAGAGTTAAAATGGCGTTTAATTTTAGTTTTACAATTCGTTGAACAAAACGTATTTTTCAGAAAAGAACTGAGCCAAAGCTGGCGTAACAGTAACAATAAAAGTATAGTTAAATGCCGAACTTTCGAAATCAGATAGAGCTAGACTAACATTCACTCATAATGTGTCATCTACTATCTCAACATCAGCTTTCTCTTATAATTTTCCGTAAGAACTTTCTCAACGACGCAGGCTAGTCTAGAGGTCTATGAACTGAGGACGCGATCCTGTGCTCTTTTTTTTTTAATTCCGCAAGTATTTTTCTTTTTCCTTTTTTTATCCTTTCTTTCTTTCTCACTTGCTTATCAAATTAACTTCAGTGTTTGAAATAACTTTTAATTATACAATTCAAAACTATTTCATTTTCCGAATTCTCGGGCAAGGATGGAGAAATATCTTAGGTCGCGGGTTCGATTCCCAGCAGTCTCGTTTGTTCTTTTTTTTAAAAGGTTGTCTTTCCCCCCCTCCCCTCATGTAGAATTTGTTTATGTTTAATAATAGCATGAAATAATTGAATGTATACACATATTTTTAAATATATATTTTTTAATGAACAACTTCAGCATTTTACGATTACAACAAATCGTTGGAAAATGCACAATCAAAACTGGTGTTTGAACAAATTATTTAAAAATATATATAATGCTATGCACATTTAGAGAGATGTAAAGGTTTTCTTTTCTTCATCAGCCCACTAAATAATAATAATAATAATAATAATATTAATTAAAGGTGACTGAACATGAAATCTCTACATAGTATAAAACAAAGTCGCTTTCCGCGTCTGTCTGTTTATCCGCTAACTCCTCCTAAACCACGCAACGGATTTTGATGCAGTTTTCCCCATCAGTTATATAAATATATATATATATGTGACATCTCGGTACAATAATAATACACACGTGTATCGAAGAAAAAGACTATATTTACGCCTTCGCAATAATGTTTTCAGGTTAAACCACGCGAATTTGTATAATTGTAATACGTGGTTTCATTTCACTTGATCAGATTATCAAGTCTTTGTAATTTAAAGAGACACGTGACTCGCCCCCTACATATGAAGGTGTTTATATTCGATAAAAGTGGATGAAAAACATTAAATTAACTACTTTCCATTCAATAATTTAATTTAGATTTCGCTAACGAAACTGACACCATTTTAATATCACGACTTTAAAAATGCATAGGATATTGGATAATAAAAGTTGTTGTGCGAGCGAAATAATAACCTTCCACAATATCCAATAAAAGTAGATGCAGTGAACAACGTAATATTGTTATTATTTTTCTTTTCTTTCAACAATTCAAATTCAATATTACAAGTGAAATTGACATCATTTTGATGTCACGGGTTGCATTAAAACATAAAAACCCGATTAAGTCGTTAAAAGGCTTTCACGTAAAAACTATGCAATTGAAAAAAAAAAAAAAAAACTTAACAGTTAGAAACATCTTTCAAGAAATTTTTGATTCGCTTTCAAACCCAATTTAACTTAATCATCCCTGGGGTAAAAATTACGTCACGTGCAAAATAATTTCGTAGCTTTATGATTTAAGTTAGCTTTAAAAATCTCGTGCAAACGACCGAGATTTAATTCCCTTTTCCGCGGGAACAGGGCGGTTATTCGCCGCAAATCGGAATCCGAGTGTATTCGGAAATCTGTTGATATTGCGGCTAGGTAAGGAATAACGAACTCAGATACAAAACAAAATACAGTGTGAAATTTTTTCCTTCTGTCATGACGTTTGCGGAATTTCATTGGATTACGAATTCCGATTTGCTGGAGTTCTTAGACTCATCATAATAAAATTAATAGGACATTAACTTGACGGTGCTTTAAAAGGAATTGGACTTTAGTTTCTTTCTATTTTGCAATTTATTCCCTTTACATGTGGGGTGACATTTCTACGAAGCCCTTTATAGAAACGTTAGTAAATCCAAACTATTCAGAGGTGCCTATGCGTTTGGCATTGTTTTGCTTCGATTGAACAAATTTTAATCACATGTGTAAAAAAGTATCTGCTCCCTCCCATATGAAGGACGGGCACTGAGTTAGCATCACACAATTATTATTCTAAAGACCAAAAGGAGAAATCTTCAAAAACTAATACAATTAATTTTAGTTCATCAGTTTCTCTTCCGACATTTTACTTATAACAAGGACGTACCCAAGGGGGGATCAAGATACTCCCGAAATTTCAATATTTGTTAGCAAAATAATAATGATGAAGTCTTTTTGTAGAAAATTTTCCCTTTTTCACCGTTTGGACCCCCTCCGAAATTTTGGACCCTCCCCGAAATTTTTTCCTGGGTACGTCCCTGACTTATAAGTAAGAAAAAATAGTAATAATTACAGTATAACAATCACATTCGAAGCCCTGAGGTAAATGCTATTAATTTCAATAAAGGAATGCTGTTAAATTAACGGTGTTATTCGAAAAAATCATGTGATTTTGGTACATAAGTACAAATGAACTAATTATGCTAGGCACTTCAAAATTTTGAAGCTGTCTCTTTACAAGCTGTACTACATACTGAAATAAACGATCAATCTGTATCAGTTTCAAAAGTTTTAGAAAAAATTCTTAAAAACCGGAAATTTTTGCAAAGCGTGTCACTCTTTGAAAAATCTTGCAGCTCAGATCCATGTTTAAAAATTTTTTCTGAAATTTTCACAAAGGCCACAGCTTTTTCCGCTTATTGCAGCGTGTAAAGCAGCTTATGAAGAACCATCTGGAATTTTTTGGAGACCATGGTACAATTAATTTATTTCAATTTGTGTACCAAGACTAAAAACAGAGTTCTTTTTTTTTCGACATACACACTTAAATATTTCTTGAAAGACGTATTTTTGAAAGAACTCATTTTGTTCGACAATAGATGGCAGCACTAAATATTTTTGCTGCAAATTAAATTGAATGCAGACGAAATAAGTGGAGCTATCTCCAGGTGTTATCTTATCATCTATTCCATAGGCGCCGACTTCATGGGGCTTGAAGGGGCTTCAGCCCCCCCAATATTTTTATTCAAGGGGCTGAGCCCCTTCAAAAACTTCAACTTTTTTGTGTCAAATCATATTTCTTCCTCCAAATCGGTTAAACTTAAGAATCCTAAAAATAGAGAATGTATCGCTAGCTTCTGTCTCCCACTCCGCTTTTTCTTTCACAGGGATTCCGGAATTACGTTGGGCGCCTGTAATGCCGTAAGGCACGGATGTCAACCTTCTTTATCAAGAGCGCAAGCACAAACAAATGACCATCAGATAGCTAGGCTAAAAGAAACGGGTGTTTTCCCCCACAAGAACCCTTCAGATTTTACACCGTGACACAATTGATGATGGAATTGCTTTCTAGTAGGGAGAGGACTGCGTTTTTTTAAGGAGGGTCGTTCTCATGTAATGTAATCTTTCTTTTTTAAATCAGTACAGCAAAAGCTTTCACTTTTGTTCTATTGTGAGATACAGACTCTTCTGTAGACGTCTGACCATAAGGGAGATTTTCCCATTATGCAAAACTGCAAACGATTGTGACATTCCCATTTCCCAGCAGTATTAAGTTTCGATGCTGAAAATAAACCGTTTAAATGTGACTTAAAAACAATTCAAGGCAGAAAATTGATAGTCAAATTTAAGTTTGAAGATTTTAAATCATGAAGAACCTTGTGAGATAGATGAAAAATTGATGTTTAATACAGTTTCGGATATAGACAGTATTCATTTCTTTATACGCTTTATCAAAACTTTACTAATATCGAACGCTTAACGTTTCTGATTTAGCTACAGTTAAGAGCTAAATAAAAAATGATTTCATAAAAATCTTCGAGCAGCACAACTTCTGGATTATATTTTATAATTGCTTGCTCTTATCTTCTCTCTTTACATATAAAACTCTATCCCCCATCAAGGGCGTAATCAGAGGTGGGGGGGGGGGAGAGGGCTACGCCTGGCTGAGCACTACTTAGCTGTCTCCCAGCCCCCCCTACGATTTTCAAAAATTTTTGTTAGTTTATACATAAATACGAAAATTTAGAAACGAACATTTGAAAACCATGAAATCTTTAAGAAAACTCGTTGTTTTAGGCAAATTTCGGTTCATTATTTTGCTACTCTTGGCTGCATATGGTGCCAGTGGCGGATCCAGAGGGGGGTCATAGTGGTCATGGGCCTAGATTAACCATCTCGCCAAGAAAGAAGGAAGAAAAAAAACGAGGGCCCAAGCCGAGCTTGGACAAGGCCCAAAATTCAGAGAGGCCTTGATCATATGCATACATATCATATTGTGTTGCTAAAAGAGAATTCCTCTTTAGAAAACCATTAGTCTCCGACTAATTTACTTTATTTTATAGCAACACTAGAGTATGCACACAATATTCTGACTATGTGCTCAGTCGTTGTTCCTTGGCAGAAAAATATGCAGCCGTTTTGTAAATATGTGCATTCATCCATATTCATCCATACATAGAGGACAAAGGAAAGGGGAGTCACAGCGAGCATGATTAACGTAAGGGTGAATGGGGTAGTTGCCTCGAACCCACAATGAAAGAAAACGATCAAAATCAAAAAATGGTTTTAGAAAAATGTGTGAATTGGGCGTGTGATACATATACTCGTATTCGACCCCCACCTCCACACCACACTTGCAAATAGCCTCCCTCTTCTGTAAAAGCACTCTATGAAGCACCTATGTTTGTAAATTATTATTTATGGAATATCAAACTAGCGTAACTGCTACAAAACCATAAAAATTATAAAGGAGGAAGGAGGGGGCTGTCATGGGGAAAGAGGGACTGTACCTAAACAGGGCCGGATTACCCATTAGGCTGAGTAGGCTTTCACCTGTGGGCTCCTACCATTTTAGAGGCCTGCGTTAAAATTTAGAAGGGAAAAAATATAATCAAACATTATTAAAGCTATTTTAGTGTTAATATTTATACAGTATATGTATATGTAACTCTGAGAAAATAATTCTGATTCATTATTGACTTCGTACACAAGAAACACTTTATGGAATTGTACACTTCTTAATTGAAATTTGAATGAATATGTGCTAGAAAGTTTGAAGCTGACTATTTAGCTTGAATTTTTATGTGCACCTTTCAGTGATACCTTGCATTAGATGGATGCATATTTTGCAAATTCAATAAGGAGAACTTTTAGCACTGTGTTTACACGAACGGGCTATGGTAATCATAAGAAGGCTTATAAACAAAATACCCTTCGTACCCCAGTCATCACAATCATATTTTATACAACTTTTTTCCGTTCTGAATAAAAATTAATTTTCGTATATTGTTGCACAAATATCATCAGAATAAATTTCAAATAACATAATGCGTTATGGTTTTAGTTTATAAAATGAATACTATGTATCCATTTAGCCAAAGCGTCTCTGACTTACCAATTGCTAGTGTGCTAGTTTAATTTGTTTTGATAATTGTTAAGGTAATCTGGAACAATTTTCCAAATAGAAGGGTGATTTAGAGTGCAGTGGAGTTTTTATATATGTTTTAAAAATAATATGGCGTAGACTATGATTTCGAATTAGATTTCATTCATTTTGTTTCCATTTTTCATATTATTGAGTATTCTTAAAAATTGTCTGTAAATATCTACAATAATTCAGAGTGATAATTTTGGCATTGTATATCTGTTTCTGTGTTATTCCACTTTTAAATTTAAAGTACGATTATATTTTATACAACTTTTCTCCGTACTGAATAAAAATAAATTTTCATATATTGTTGCACAAATATCATCAAAATATGTTTCAAATAGCATAATTCATTATGGTTTTAGTTTATAAAATGATTACTATGTGTCCATTTTGCCAGGAGCGTCTCTGATTTGCCAATTGCTTATGTGCTGGTTTAATTTGTTTTCATAATTGCTAAGGTAATCTGGAACGGTTTTCCAAAAAGAAGTGTGATTTAAAGTGCAATGCAGATTTTATATGTCGAGTTTTCTATGCCAAGTTCCACACGAAGCCCCCCCCCCCCGGCCTAGATCCCTCGCGCAGATAGTTGGCCATAACACCACATTTCAACATTTCTTTTCATTTTTAATGTTATTGAAAGATTATATGACTATTCTTAGTTTAATGTAAAATGAAAGTTTTCAGTATTAAAATGTTTATGAAGACCTAAAATAGTGTAGACTCTGAATTTTGATATATTCTCGCACTTGGATTTCTTTGTTAAATCATTTTTAATTGTTAACAAGGATGATATTATTGAAAAATTAATTTTTTTCCTGCTGTGAAAATACTATGAGAATGAATTTAAAAGTATATTTTATTTATTTATTTGTTTTTACAATTCAAATCACGGAAATCCGTTTAAAATGTATGTGTCGAAGAGAGGACTTGTAACTTTGTATGATGGTTTGTATATTTGTTTGATTTGTTTTAATACATGGAAAGGAGGTATTTATTACTTCTTTGTTTATGTTTTTTAAAAATAATTTTAAATGTAATCCGTAAAAAGTTGTCAAAAAATGTAATTTAAATGTGATCAGTTTTTCTGTCTTAATGTAGTGCGACATTTAATTAAAGTCGATTCAATTTATGGGTATTTCATCATGTAGTAAAATAAAAAATACTATTTTATATTTGTAAAAATGAATGTTTGCAAGTAAATAAAATAATCCAGATTTTAGTATTTCGTCTCGTTTGTACTTCTAGGATATTTTGAAATATTAGCTGGAGTAATGTTTTGCAGAACAGTTTTCCACATTTGACTGCATGCATTTTCTTTCGCATGAAATTATCATTAAATACATTTCGAAAAAGATTTTACTTGTTTTGCTGTTATTAACTTAATTAAAATTCAGTTGTTCTTTCAGAAGGGAGATTTGCTTTCTCCATATGTGTACTGAAGACTGATTCGAGATCTTGTGTTCAAATACTTAATTTAAAAAATGAGTTCAAAAAATTTTTGAAAAATTTATTAAATGGAATTCCTTTTATTTTCATGAAAGTGTTATGTTAAAAAAGCACATTTTGAAATCTCAATTCTAAAATTTCTGAACCCCTTAATTATACTGACGGAGAGAAGGATTTTGTGTCCCCCCGTCCACCTCCGTAAGGATACGAGCCCCCCCAATAATTTTTACAAGTCGGCGCCCGTGATCTATTCTATACTATACTCTTGTAAAGGGTTGTCGAGCATACGGCCGCCAAAGATTTGAATACAGCAAGCTTAGCACTCTTACTTCTTTTTAATGATACATAAAGAAAATAAAAAGAAAAGTCGAAAAATAAATTCTACAGAAATGAGAACTCCAGAAACAGTACGGCAACAACTACCTAAATCTCGGGTAAAATTTTCCGAATGTATCCCCCGAAAAAAGTGTTTACACAGCCGCGTAACCAAACACACGCACACAAAGTACATGCTGTTGGCCCGCGAGTTCCCTGAATTTTTTTCAAGTGGCCCCTTGCACTAAAATGGTAGGCGATCCTGCTCTGGAGCAACTTACCAATTTGTTTAAGCAACTGATCAATTGATTAGCACAAACGTATGAGCGTAAGCAGGGATTAATCTGCATAGGACCTCATTGCAGCTCAGCTCCTGTACTTCATTTTACAGAGAGAATTTTTACATATAGGCAAAACCCAGCGGAGCTCATGCGCTTCGGAGCCTACCAGTACGTTAACTCGAATTTGCCCCCTTTTTACACACAAACCGATTTCAGCTGGCTGATTCATCAAGACTCTTTTCACCTCGAACCGATCTGAGAATCCTGAGACCAACAGATTTTGGGTCTTCTACTGTGTATTGTTTAGATTTCTTCATGCTAATTTCAGACAATTTCATTTCATTTCACTGTTTTGTGAAATAATTAAAATATGTCTAATTCCATTACACGTGGAAATCTTTGATTTATCCTTATTTTAATAGAATGTACTACCAACTCCCATATCGCAGAGTCGCGAGTGTTTACAGCACGCCACTTTGTAAGCCCTGAATGTAAGTATGCTTCTACCATTTCACAGAAAGGAGATATCAGTTCGACGACTTACACTTTCGGTTTTGAATTTGAATTTTTATATTTATAATTCTTAAACAATTCTCAAAAAAATGCTATATTATGTTTAGAGTTCACCAAACCACAGTAAGCAATTTTTTTATTTAATGTACAACAATAATTGTATGATCATTTTCAAACATTCCATTCATTCACTATAAAAGCAGCATATTATTATTTACAATATGAATTTAAAATATTTTACAAAATCAAAAATGACAATGATTAGATGGATAATAACAGTTCAGCAACATTACGCAATCACTACACCCACTCCACAACTCGGCAAATCCTGCATCCACCCAGTTTCGACAAATTGATCAAAATTTAAATGACCCACCTGCAAATAAGTTAAAAATAAATAATAAGATTTTCTGTCTCCCAATGACTGGTTAGATCACATTTATCAAAAACCTATGGAAACTCTTCGAAGTAGTTGGAATTTGCAGTTTAGCATATTTGTGAGCTTATGTACTGCAGTGATATTGGAGTGCATTTTGACGTACCAGAGCATTTCCAAAAGAAGCAATTGGGGTATCTTCTCACTCGAAAAGGAGTTGTGATGAGACCCACCCGCGAGACTTGGGATGAACTGAGTGATATATACACTGCTGGCCATCGTAAATGCAACACCCTGAAGGAAGCATGCAAATAATATGAAATTTACAACATGCATTAGCTGAGGTGAGATATGCAAATGATTAGAATTTCAGCGCAGACGCACATCAAGCGCGCCTGTGGCGCCACCTCAAAGCGCTATTTAAGGCTTGGAGATTTCGACGGTTTCAAGTACAGCAATTGTGTTTTTCTTGCTTTTTTTTCAAAAAAACGATAAATTATGCCTCGTAGGAAACAACGATCATCTTTTGATCAAGTATCCGAGTTTGACAGAGGAAGGATAGTGGCATACCGAGATTGTGGGTTATCTTTCAGGGAAATCGGTCGTCGTATTGGACGAAACCAAACAACTGTGATGCGGATATGTGATCGTTGGGTGCAGGAGGGTACGACGGACAGACGTGATCGACCGCATCGACCTCAGTGCACCACGTCACGTGATGACAGGCAGATTGTACGCATGGCAGTGACGGACCGCTCAGTCACATCACGAACCATATCACAGCAGATTCAGTCTGTAACGCATCATCCAGTGTCTGCGCGTACCATTCGACGTCGTTTACAGCAGAATGGTCTGTCCGCAAGACGTCCGTTGCTTTGTCTACCTCTGACGCGGAACCACAGACGTCTCCGCCGCCAATGGTGCGATGAAAGAAGGATGTGGACGACAGAATGGAATGAAATTCTCTTTACTGACGAGTCACGCTTCTGTATGCAACACCACGACGGTCGGATTCGAGTCTGGAGACACCGTGGAGAGAGGATGCTGAACAGCTGCATTATGCACCGTCACACTGGTCCTGCACCGGGTATTATGGTATGGGGCGGTATCGGATATCTCTCTCGCACTCCTCTAGTACGCATTGCCGGTACTTTAACCAGCCAGCGCTACATCTCCGAGGTGTTGGAGCCAGTTGTCCTTTCTTACCTTCAGGGCTTGCCAACAGCCATATTTCAGCAGGATAATGCACGGCCACACGTGGCACGCATTGTCCAAGGGTTCTTCGTCAATCACCAGATTGAATTGCTTCCCTGGCCGGCGCGCTCTCCGGATCTTTCGCCGATAGAAAACATGTGGTCCATGGTTGCTCAACGACTGACCCAGAGTTCATCCCCAGCTGTCACACCAGATCAACTTTGGCAACGTGTGGAAGCTGCTTGGTCTGCTGTACCCCAAGAACACATTCAAAGTCTCTTTGAATCAATGCCGAGGCGTGTGGCAGCTGTGATCTCCAACAACGGCGGCTACTCTGGGTACTGATTTTGGCAGGAACCACGCTTCATAGAATGCTGTAAATTTAATCATTTGTTACTTGGTCAACATGTTATCTACACAATAAATTTTGTTGTGATATCTCTTGTTTTTCTTGGTGTTGCAATTTGGGTGGCCAGCAGTGTATTATGCAATTTTAATTTTAAAATCGAAAACAGTTCTTTCATCGAAAACAGTCGATTAGCAGTATTTCTGCACGATGATATCAGTTGTGTTCTTCAGCAGATTTTTAAAAATGAGAATACCGAGCAAACACACACAGATTCTCTGTGCGTCTATAAACGTTCAGAAAACATCTTCTGAACGTTAATAGACGACCAGAGAACCTGTGTGTATTTGCTGGGTATCCACAGGTCTAAAGACACCTTCGTTGGGATAGCGTTTGATAAAGTGATTAAATTATGTGAAACTCCTGATAGCATAACACAATGCATTATCAGCTTATCATTTACAGAATAGCTTCCAAACCTTACTTTAAAAATAAGCAATCTTGCCGTTTAAACCTACACGCATTTAGCACGGAAAGCAAAAGAAAATTTATTGCGTGAGTATTGTGAAGAACTCTAAAAATGCGCTAGTACCTCGTACAAATGGGAAGGATGTGCAATGGATCATCCAGTTTAGTACAGACAGACATTCATTCATGACTCTAGCACAGTGGTTCCCAACCGGGGGGTCGCCATGCCTTTTTTCGGGGGTCGCCGCAGACCGCTTTTGTAGGAACTATTCTGTAGGAACTATTTTGTAAACTATTTTCACGTTTCTTTGCCATGAGACACCATTTTCCCCTTTTCCTTTCGAAAGAAAAAATCCTTATTCTCGTCCGGGCTTTTGTGTCAAAGCTAGAAAAACTGATGTCGGTGAATCTAGGAGTGTTAACTAAAGCTTGAGAACCCATGTGTTAAGACAGAAGAGTCGGAAATAGGAATTGCAATTAATTTAAAGGGGGTAATTAGTAGCCACCTTGAAGCCCTTCAATCTGAATCGTGCGAAATCCATTTCACACATCTTAAGATGTCGCCGATCCTTCTGATGAAGTGCAGGATGAATTTTTGACTGCAAAATGACTCCTCCGCAAGTGATTTATACCAAGAAAAACCGTTAACTCAATTTTGGTGTGCTGTGTGTTGCTCATCTCCGATAATTTTTTGTGTCAAATGTTAACGCGATTTGCATCCACACTTATCTGCATGAAGTTGTATGTTCAACTCTTTTGCAGAAGAAGACAAAAGCCAGTAATAAATTAGATGTCTAAGATGACATGCCGTTGACTTGACCAATATTCAGCCAAGAATAGCCAAACTTGTCAGTCAAATTCAGCCTCAGACATCCTATTAAAAATCAGTACGTACTAAAAAGATGTTAGTATTAAATCTCAAGATGTATTTTTTAATTATTAATTTTTTTATTGGTCAAACATGGCAGATGGGGGGGGGGGGTCGCGAAAGTTTTGAAAAATCTAAAAGGGGTCGCGACTGAAAAAAAGGTTGGGAACCACTGCTCTAGCATATGCTGAAAAATATAGGTTTCTTGTAGAAAGTGCATATTTTCATATCAATATACATACCATTGCCAAATGTCTTAAAAGCAATTGTATATGCGAATATTTACATCATTCCTTTTTTAAGGATCTTTCATTTGAGGACTTTAAGTATTACTTTTGAGAGCAAATTAACTGCAATATAACGTGCGCATAATGTGTAAAATTGTTGATTTGTAAAAAAGTTTTTTTGTATATATTATCTTAAAATAAATGTTTTGTATACAGTATAAATGATTTTGTGATTGTTAAGCATTCTATGTTTAGCTAGTTGTTTCAAAGTCTAATTTTTTTCGATTTTTCATTTTTAAGTTTGTTTAAATATTTTTGTGCAGTATGATTTCAAATAATTCTAATTATTAGTTTAAAAATTAAGTTTCTTCTTTCACTTTTCCTGTATCTTTCAAAACTTTTTTAAAGCATTTTAACAGAGGTTGCGTACAATTACTTATTTTCAAAGGTTAACCTGTACGTATTTTATCTAAAAGTCAGATAAAGCCATCTACAGAAAGATAGGGATAAGGCATATATGAAGACACTTGTTTATTTATTTATTTATTTATCACGTTTGCAGCCAAGAAGGCTTTCTTTAGACAATCTGATCAAGAACAATTTCTCACAAATGTGTTCATCTACGTGTAAAATAAATACATTTAATCAGTGAATTCAACTAAGCTGATTATACCCTACACTTAGAGATTCCGTGTTTAACTTAACAGTAGATAGAATAATCAGTTGTACTTTTGAAACTGATAAGCCCTTTTTATTAGTGATTATCTCTTTAACCCTTTGAGGCGACCCTTTTTTGACGACAGCTGGCTGTGTCGGCACAGCCAGCTATCGTCATAAATGGGTCTCTATGTATGGGTCTGTATGTCTCACTATATATATATATATATATATATATATATATATATATATATATATAGTGAGTTTAAAATTAGCTTATTAGAACATCGTCTAGCAAGACAACTATTAAAGGCGACCCTTATTATGAAAATATTTTATCAGTACAAATTTGGTCTTACAACATTATGTTGTAAACAAATGAACACAGTGCTTAAAATAGGCCTACGTTGTAAACCTTGACCATGTCAAATAATGAAGGTAACACAGTCGAGAAATCTACGTCCTGGCTACATTCCTGGGGAGAAAATTCCATTATTTCTAGGGTTCAAACCCATCCTGTGCTAAATGTTTCCTTTCGTTTATCTCCGGCTGCGACGGCTGTATAAGACAGTAGGTGCAGGCTGCGGATTTATCAACTGCGGAGTGCGAAATGTTGCTGAACTGTCATTTTTCATCTACTGCTATTGAAACAAAGTATATGGAAACAATATTTCATGCAGTGATAAATATACAGGGTGAATCTAAACTCTTGGGCTAAACTTTAAGGGGTGTTAGGGTACATAATAAGGAATCAGAATCATATAGCAATGTGAGGTCAAAAACGCAGTTTTCACTTACCTGATAATAATCACTTTGGGAAAAGTAATGATGTGTTCGTCTAATTTCTTAACCAAGTTTCATAAACAATAGGCTCATCTCCAAAAATTTCCTCCGTGAAATAAAATAGAATTTTTAAACTATGAATTTTAGTCTTCTGTTTTCGGAGAAAAATACATTAGTTTCTGACAAACAATGGTCGGAAAGTGCACTGTTGTTTCAGCGCTTTTTCCAAAGTGATTATTAAAAGCTACATGTAGACGATGTTGCCGACCGCACATTGCTATGTGAATCTGATTCCTTATTATGTGCCCTATCACCTCCTAAAGTTTTGTCCAAGAGTTTAGATTCACCCTGTACACAGCATCAACAATGAATACTTATGACAAGTCGTTTTAAAGTCCCAGGAGTTATATAATTTATCAGACCAGTGGATAGCTTGCTAGGGAAGCAATTCCACACTGATTATTCTTGTTTCTGGACATCTTGATGTATCCGTCCATTCCCCAAGATTCACCCCAACTGCAAACAAGAAAAGGTAAATGAATTATTTTAAATGATGCATGTAAACAAAAAGATAAACCATATTGAATATATTCAATCTGAAAGATTTTTAGTACAATCTGACGTGCTTATACACTCTACTGCATAACAAATGCTTAAACTATTTCGTACTTTTTAGTGTGCGCAACACTTAAAAAAAATTTTTTTGAGTAAAAATGCTGCAGTTAGACCTTTCCATTACCTGTTCTTCACCAGCCAGTAATCCTTCCCATTTTCAGTTCCGTATCCTACAACTAAAACAGCATGGTCCAAAAAAATTTTGCTACAGGATGGTACGTCAAATATTCCTGACCTGAAAAAAAAGGTAATTGCTGTTATATTAACTGGTATATTTACCATAGATACTTAACCCACTAATAGTTTCTAATGAGAAGGACAAACCATGCCAAAAATATATCATTAATCAAACACTTTCCAACATTAATCTCTTTTTTTTGTGCCAAATTTGGCGATCTACCGATTTGCAGCAACCAGTGGTGGAGATCCATCGTCGTCAAACTTGGCGAGATTTTCATTAGAAAGCTCAAAAAGGCTGTATCACTATTAATGTAATTTTGCGAGAACAGCTAAAATAACTAATAATTATAAAATCCTTCAGAATAATAGCATTTCCATTCTTTAAATGAAGAGTATTCCTTTACAAGTTTCAAGCATAATATAATGTGTCTGTATATGTTTTATATTATGCTTGAAAGGGATAAATATGTTTAAAACTGCCATCAACCGTAATTAGGAATGGATGCGAAACAGACATTTTTGTCATTACCCATAGGAATTTTGCTTCGCAAGTCAAATCTTTGCGTCAAGACGATGCAAACCTACATTTCCTCTCTCGTCCACCACTGACTGGAGTTCTTTGGAATTCTTTTAAATGCTTCAGTGAAAGAATTATAACTGGTAAAAAAAACTGTTTTAATAGAACATTATTTTCTAATCTTTAACATCATATATCAATTTATTTATTTGAAAATGGCAATAGGTAGATTTTCTGAAAATTCAATTAATATAAATAATGTAAAATTAACAATCATTTTTAAGTATTCATAATTACGAGGGTAGTTCTGAAAGTAAGTTTCATAATTTTTCTTTCACACAGAGACTTTATATTTTTAAAAATGCCATCATGAACTTTCCTCCGTAGTCGCTTTCGACGACGTTGCAACGTTTGTCGCAGCGTGCAACCACTTTGAAGAAACCACTCTCGTAAAGCTCCATGACCTTCGCCGCAAGGTATTGTCGCACAACTTGCTCCTCCCAGGGCCTGATTATCACACAGGCCAACTAGGCCACGGTCTAGGGACCCCAATTTGTAGGGGGTAGGGACCCAAAATTATTAAAATAGCTTACGTTCTATTCCTAAAGGAAATTAGCTATGCTAAATTTTTAACAGTAATATAAATGGATGAAGAGATGCACTTTAACAATACATGCATGTAGCTGAGCAAAAGGGTTTGTTAATACTATATTCAGAGACAAAACAAACTTCACGTAAAAATCCACAAATTCCTCTATGGAGTGTTCATTGACGTGACGTCATTCTGAAGCATAACTTCTACATTAAAAGCTAAAAATTTGTGAACTTAGAATTAAAACATTTTGTACAGGAGAGAGTTTGAAGCTAAAGCACCTCCCCCCTTATGTATGAAATTGCGAAGAAACAGTGGTTAAGTGGTATGACCAACAAGAAATGACTGCACAGGGGCCCCGCAAAAGTGCTATTCCTTGGGCCTCTGATTGTCATAGTCGGGCTCTGGCTCCTCCTGAGCAGTCTTTTGGAAATGACGTCC
The DNA here is from genome assembly GCA_038373885.1 of Cheiracanthium punctorium. NCBI lineage: Eukaryota > Metazoa > Arthropoda > Arachnida > Araneae > Cheiracanthiidae > Cheiracanthium > Cheiracanthium punctorium. The sequence goes on from JAWZYV010004260.1 coordinate 102,286, forward strand.
AGAGAATGCTTATTTCAATGCAGGGCACGGAGTTTTGCCAGGGGGGGCTCTTCTCAAACTGATTGCACTCTGCGACATGGCTCAGTGCCACATGTGGGAAAATAGTGCTATGTGTAAGTGTGTATAGCTCATGATGCCGTGGTGCATTTTATTTTTCTTTTGTCGGCAGATTTTTTTTTTTTGTGTGTGTGTGAAGAAGAAATCACAAAATATACTTTGGGAACGATCCTTGTATATAATACACTAGCACGTAGAGACATCAGGGACTCTACCACCATGGTGTCGTAGAATATCCATGACGGATATTTCTCGCTCTCGGATAGTCAGATACTTCGGATAAATAGCCGCGACTTTCCTTTTGGTGCTACCACGATGAGTGTCGATTAAAACAAGCGAGTATTTTTGTGGTTGCTAGAGGTCTATCCGACACTCAGAGCGATCAGCCAATCAAAATACTGGGATTTCTCCCCTTTTTCTTAAACGAAGGCATCGTCTTCAGAATTTTGGAAGACTCCGGAGACATCCATCACGAGTGGAAGCCCGATTTTGACAGAACCGACATGCTAAGGAGCGGGGTCCTTTTGTGGAAGTAATTGACACTCCACGATCCACCCAATAAAAACCCATGCATCTCGTATTCCCCGATACCGGAATGCAAGTTTTCGCCTTCATCCAACGTGTCGGGAAAAAACAGAATTATTTCCGATAGTCAATACGACAGTGAAAAAAATCACGATAGGATCGTGAGAAGGCATATCGGATATTTCTCGGATTGTGAAGTCATGAGAAGAAGGCTCGATATATTCGCTGGCGAAAGCTTTCCGATACTATGGTGGTAGAGCCTCGGGATACGAGTCATCGTCAATATAGTCACAAACCTCGCTGTACAACATTCCCAGAGAATCCTATCTGAGAACTTCTAAAGGACAGAAGGCTGGAATTTTTTTTACCGTGGATAGCACGACAAAAAAGGGAAAACTGAGAAAGATAAGTGAAAGTGTAAAGTACTAAACAAAATTGAAGTTAATGAATACCGTAAACAGCTTAAAAAAATCTTTTTTTTTTTTTCATAGTTACACTTTGTTAAATTACGAATATCAATAAATATGAAAAAAAAAGTAGGTTTCTAAGTTCAAATTTCCAAGAAATATTCAGTTTTTCTTGATTTTCGGAATATCTATTCAGCTGGACTAGTGGGGTTACTGAAGTCATGGCCACAAGTGCTTCTTTTGGAATCCATCAAAGCACCGTTGTTACCCGTTGTTGGATCTGCCATCGTTATCACACACTGTCGGCAAAATGCAGCTCTTGTATGACTTATTCGTGGCAGGGAAGAAAAAGAACTCTGCATGTGTGAGATCTGGCAAATATGGATTTTTTTCAAAAATCGGCTCAAGAGGCTCGTCTTCGACAGCTTCCTTTCATCTCAAAATCATTTAAAGCACTAAAAAATGCGTTCTTTTCTCACTGCTACTACATCGTACACTTTTAAGAAATTAATAATTTCATTTTGAATCGTAGGGCTTAAATAATTTATTTTGCCTTTTGGTTTTAGAAGAAGTTCTTTTAACCCTTTGAGGCGCAACCCTTTCCCAATGCTGAGAAAGGGGCAGCCGTTGCCATCGCTTGACTTAACTACTAGCAAAATGGCGGACGATCGAAACGTTCATCGCGTGCCACAGATCTAGAGACCCTTTTTTGGACGACAGTTGACAGTGTGGCACAGCCAGATGCGTCAAAAAAGGGTCTCTAGATCTGTGACACGCGATGAACGTTTCGATCGTCCGCCATCTTGCTGGTAGTTAAGTCGAGCGATGGCAACAGCTGCCCCTTTCTCAGCATTGGGCCATCTATCCAGCTGTTCTCGCATTCTTCCATTTTTCAGCAGATGTCGGTGCTGTTCAAAATAATCGTGACGATTTTTTTACGGGAAATGACGTGCAAAAAAGTAAAGGATTCTCGTGGAGGTATGTCGACCGCAACTATTTTTATAGAAATCAAATCTATTCTTCATGACTGGCAACAGTCAAAACGTCAGAGTTTGGTGTTCCCGGAGCGGGAACACTGCGCGTTAAAGGGTTAACTGTTGTAATCTGGACGCCAGGAGACATTAGAATGTCTCTCACTGCCAGTGCGTGTGCGTGAGCGCAACATCCTAACCAGCGCAGACTTTAAAACATCTAACCATTCACCGAGCTTTTCGGACGCACCTTGTACTCCAGACATAAGTGTAACCAAACTTTTATCTTTGATCTTAAGTCTTTGAAATATCAGTGGAAACTATGATAAACGTTAGAATCTCCTTCGTGTCTTTTTATGGCCAATTCTGTTTATACTTTATGAATAGCAGATATTAAATTATATTTCGGCTTACTTGTAGAATGCGAATTCTTTATGATTGGCATTAATAGACACAGCTACTGGCCCGACAGTTGCAACTGCTTGCAGGAGAGCATTTTCATCAAAAAGAGGGAGGCCAACGTAACCAGTGCAAGTGGCCCCTACATTCTCTTTTTTGAAGTGGCATTCTCCTTCCTAAAAAAAGTTACAATCATAAATAATCTTCACAGACGATTTAAACAAATATAGGTGTGCGTAATTTGACTGTTGACTAAGTGAAGAAAAATGTCTTCACTTAGTCCACTGTATCAAATTTTTTAAAATTATTTCTGTTAAATTTTTCCCATTTAAATAGCTTGTTTGCCAGGAGAGGACTGCTCACGTCACCAAATGCGTCGTCTAGAACTGCATGCTTACTTCCTGGAGTTTCCCTTTACAATTTTGTTCCTCATCAAAAGTGAGGTAAGCCTGATTACTGGCACCTCTTGGAAACAGCAAGCGACCACCAAAGGGACTTTTGGAACCACGGATTTAACGTGCATGTACACCGTATGTACTGGGTGATCTTCAGTGGTATAATGGAATCGAACCCTCAACCTTCCGTTTACCAGTTCAAAGCCTTGACAACTTGGAACATTTTTTAATGCAAAAATTAAACTATTAGATTAAAATTATGTTCATAGTCACTTGTACTTGCGATGTACCAAATAGCACTTTGTTCTCTGATAGTGCTATTACCTCACTGCCATAAATTGTTATGGAAATATTCTAAATATGGATTACTTTGACCCTTAGGTATTAGTACTTCGCTCCAAAACAACAACAACAACAACAAAAAGACAAAATCATTCTAAATAGACAAATTCACTCTAAAATATAGAGTGTCAGGTTAGCACAGAAACTGGCTATGCTATTAGGCAGCAGCATTAGTGAAGCAAGCCCACCCTCGAAACACAATTAAGAGTAATGATCACTAATTGGATCAAAGTAATTCGTGTTTATGTCATGGTAACCTTGGGGAACATTTACAAAGCAGCAGACGACTTTAAATGAGCAATAAAAGACTCTTTTGGAGTGAACAGAATATATATATATTTTTAATGTGAAAAAATAATAATGCACTGAGAGGCTGCCAATTCCTTCAAGCTCCGACACCATATCTTAATAGCAACAGTTCACTAAACTTAGCCGCTTGAAGAACTGAAGAACTTTTAGGTTGATAGTAATAGCATTGTTAATGTTAAAAAAGAATGGCAAGATCTTACTTTTGCAGTGTAAGGGTAGGATTCTTCAGTATCAATGCCTCCGTTGTTCTTTATATAATTGAAAGCATAGTCCACAACGCCACCACCGCAACCCAATGTTCCTGTAACGTACAATATAAGCAGTCAAAAAAGAGAATAGCAACGCGTTATGTTTTATCAGTTTGAAGCTTTGCAGCGTACAAGCATAATTAATTTGCAAGATGAAGCTTTGTAATATACGCTCAGGCATGATGTATTTTTTTTTTTAAAGTAAAACTTCTTTAGGAGCAACTAGGGAGTAACTCAGATTTATTTTCTGACGGAATTAACTCTCAGTAAAGGAAATGACGTATATTTTCCCCCCTTGCTTCTTCATTCCGCCATGACTGCAAAAACATTGCAATGTCAAGGACAAAAAGGCCTGATAATTTCTACACCGTCTGTACGATCCACTTGAAAATGTCCATAATCATGTATAAAAATATAGAAAACAATCTGCGCTACTTTAAAAATCTAAAAATCCACCAGTTCCCTGATTTTTAAGCGATTTTTCGCTATTTTCAGCAACATTTCATATCCGAGAGTCAAAAAAGTTAATCATTTGCGTGACAAAATTAGCTATTGCAAGTGATTTTTATATCATATTGACGTCACACTTAACAAGTGGACCGGCTCTTGTCAGAACCACTGTGTGAAGTCTTTCGCTGAACAGGCGGCGATCCTGCTGACTGTCTCTCACTGTTGTTACAGGCGGCGACCCAACCCGTCACCTCCGATAAACAAGGCCTACGCACCGAATACAGAAAGTGGCACTATGGTGCATTCCGTTGTTTTACTCACATGTTTTCAATGGCATTAATACAATATTTAATGGAATTATGAGTAAAAACTTGACATGATTGGTTGCCATGATACATAAATATTGTTTGTCTGTACTTAAATAATATGTAATCTTTTAATATTGCTCATGTGTTTTTGAGTTATTTATAATAATGAGCCAAATGTAAATTTTTAAACAGAATAATTCTTCGAGCCAAAACAGCAGAGGAAAACAAAGGTTTAAGAACACTGCCATAGAAAAACGCAATAATAGACCTTACGTGCACTCGATACCAACCGACAGAAGAAAACACCTGTTTAGGAACACAGTTAAAGAAAAATACCACAACAAAGACATTCTCTCGATTCAAACCCTACGGGAAAACATTTTAAGAAAACAGTGAAAGAATAATAGTTCAACACGGAAACTTCCTGGATGCTAACCCGATATCCAGACGGAACAACGGTTTAAGAACACGGGTATGTAACACCACAAAGAAACAAACACTGGCTGCAAAGGTTTTAAGATCAAAATAAAAGAATAACAAATGGACACTCCGTGGATTCTAACCCAACCTCAAGACGGAGCAACGGTTTAACACGGGGGATGGAACACCACAAAGAAACGGACCCTGGCTGCAATCATTCCCAAACAATAGATAGAACCTGCAGTTTAAAAACACGGATACAGATAAATAATTCGAAACCTACCAGCAGACGAAATCAACGCTTAAGAATACTGTGATAGAAAAACACTAAAATAATAATTTACACGACCTGCATTCGAACCCAACAATCAGAGGAAAACATTAGTTAAAGAACAAAGTATAATACTAGACTATGGACATTCCTCCCATTCAAACCCAAACTCCCGACGGAACAATGGTATAAGAAAACAGTTAAAGAATAATACTACAACATGGACACTTCCTGGATTCTAAATAATTATCATGAATTACCGGTGATTCTTACTGAAGATTTTAATGTTAATTTTCGCTACCAAGAATCTCAGCTGTCAGTTGATTTTTAAAAAGAAAAATTGGATCTAACTAGGAATACTTCTAGACTTCAATCAACAATGCGTTTCGGTACAACGATAGATGCTGTATTTTCAAGAAAGTCAGCAAATTTAGAGAGTAAAATTTATGTTTCACAGTATAGTTAACACAAACCTATAATTTCATACATAAAACATTATGATGACATTCAAGTTCCTATTTCCAATGAATAATATGAATATAACATTTATATAATCTTTGTAAAGTACATGAATAATAAATATAATTAAATTATAATATGATATTTATTTTAAGTTAAAGTTTAATAAGTTTAGTGATATTTATTGTAAACGTCAAAGAAGTTTTACTTCAATCGCGCGTAAAGATTACACGCACACACTTTTTTTTTAGCAAGTTGGCTGCACCTGTGATGTGATGCAAGCTCGTAGTTTACCTTATTATTGTGAGCATCATACGTGTTCACAGACTTTCTTTAATAGACTATTGAATTAATAAGGGCTTAAAAATAATGTGTGGCCTGCAAGGAATCAAATAAGGTTCGGGTTATGGCGTAGAGGTTCGAACTCGCTGAGTCGAAATCGTAAAAGCGCAGAGTATTTCTATGCTCTCGTAATCAGCGCGTTGCTCAGGAATCGAGGTCACAGTCCGTCTTCTGGCAAAAGATTCTATGTCATACGTTTATAAAAGAGTGGTATCTCTCCGCCACCGGCCTTAAAAAACAAATTTTAGCTCATTAAAAATCGATAAAACTGCCCCCAGCCTTTGAAAAGGTCCACTTTCAGTGCAGATTTCCGAAGTTCGGAAATCGGCAACCTTAATTCAACCCACAAGGCAACAACCACTAAAGAAATAAATAAATAAATAAAAAAGAACAGAAGGTAAGAAAGATAAATCCTGCTTATATAAAGCATCGATTATAAAATACTTTCTAACAATGTCTTATTAACATATGCACTACTGTGTAACAAATACTTGACTTGTTTGCTCTCTCCGTCACAAAAACAAAACATTCGGTTTCTATGACGATCGTTGCTTCCGTTGCGTTGTGCCTTTAAAAGCCCTACTATAGTAAATGTGAAATCTCGAAGCTAGGTCACAAGGAGTAGTTCAAAACCCGTGTCCGAATGCTAGAGGCATCGATGTATAAGAACAATTGGATAGATGGCCAAACGGCCCCAAAGATGAAAATTTGTCCTCACTCGACTTAAATATCAGCAACATGACCGTCTATCGGAACGCCATGTTGCGGATAGTTGATCAAACCAGGCAGTCCATACAGTTGTTCTTATACAGGGTGGCCATAATTAAACTGCAAGTGTTCAAGGGGTGCTGGAGAGAAAACTACCAGGAATATTTCAGTGAAACTTGGTATCTACACGTTTCAGAACATGCGCAAGTCAAATATGCAATTAAAAAAAAATTGCCATTTTATGGCGCTATATCGTGTTTCAATGCTTATGGACGTCCTATATGCAAATTTTAAGCCCATCGAACAGTGTAAAAACAAGACCACATTGAGTAATGGTTAATCATGACTCTGAATACGAAGGAACGTGCATTGTTAGTGAAGATATTCTATCAGAATGGTAGCAATTATTCAGCTGCTCTGAAAGAATACCGGTGTATGAAATGATTAAGAAGAGGTCCAATGAGTGTCAATGAGAATAAATAATGGTTTAATTGTTTTCCAAAGCGTCTTTATGAATTGTTTCATTTGTGATCTTAATTTACGTTATTTTTTTATTACATGTTACTGTAAAAATTTGATTACTGTTGTAGCGAATTGTATAGAATTTTGATAAACTGTAAATGATGTTTTATAATGGTTATATGGTTCCTCACTATGCTCTGTCTATCGGTTTTGGAAGTTGTACATGCCACCGGTAAGCTTTGAAAAATGGTACAGCGCCATCTATCGGGTGAAAATGGCGATTTTTTTTATTGCATATTTGACTTGCGCATGTTCTGAAACGTGTAGATACCAAGTTTCACTGAAATATTCCTGGTAGTTTTCTTTGCAGCACCCTTTGAACACTTGCAGATTAATTATGGCCACCCTGTACATCGACGGCTAGAAAGCAGCGTTGAACACAGAAGGAGAAAATAACCTATAGGAAGAACAGGTTAAACCTGCCCTGAAGATTTAATAAGAAAAAGGATATCCGTACAGCGCTATTCACCAAACGTTATGAATCCCTGATTCAGGGAACCTGAATGGATAGAGGGTTTGACTCTCAAAGACAACGAGGAAATTTTATTGGTCCAATGTCACAGTATCCCTGTTTTCGGCACTGTGAATAACATTTTCCCCGAACTTTTGAAGTAAACTCACGGGTTTAATGTTTGGTGAACATGGCCACATGAGTTTTGGAGGAGCTCATGAGTTCAGATAAATTTGACAGATAAAAGGTATTAAGAAGAAAAAAAAAAGTTTAAAAAATGAATATTTAAAGTTGAAATTTTCTTTCAGTGGGATTTATGGTTTATTATTATGGTGCTTGCTTATACGCCTATTCACCAAACATTAACTCAGCCGAGCGGCTAAACTAGCTATTGATGTAACTCAGCCGAGCGAGTTACTTCAAAAGCTAGTTAGGAAAATGGTATACACCATGCCATCGTACTATATAATTTCTTCGTCGTATAAGAGAGTCAAGCAATTTAGTCAAATTACCTGATCTTGAGGAGTTATAACAATAGGTGAATACCGCTGTTACAGGGCTTTCTTTTAGCTAACAAAGTAAATAATGTAATACAGTGAAAAGTGATAGTCATTGAATGAATTTTTACATTTCAACAAGTCGAAAAAAAAAAACCGTACCTTCAGATCTCGAACAGTCGACAAGATTTTGCTCACTAAGGGAGATGAGGTTGCCTGTTTTCTTCTTGTGCTGCGCTTCTAAGGCTCCGGTGCTAGCGAATGCCCAGCAAGAACCGCAGTCCTTCTGCAATTATTAATTATTCACGCATGTTAGGCTTTAGTGCTATTCACCTGGTTTAGTGTATTTTGCAACATCATTTTACTTTTGCATTTAAGACGGCAGATTTTCCAAACTTGCATAGGCTAAAGGGCCCAAATAAGGTACAGTGTCTCAATTTGCCTCTGTTACATCTTGTACACAAGAAGTCAAACTCTAGCAAAAAAAAAAAAAAAAAAAAAAAACCCTCATAAGATAGTTCTCAACAGTTTGAACCCTGTTATCATGGTACAACAGACTCAAAATGCCTAGCCTAGTTAGAAAATTATTTATATTGTAAAAGATTTATTTTATGTTCAAGTAAAACACATTTTTGTAATTAAATATATTCCAGTCATATATTTTATAAAAGGTATTTGGCTTTTATTTTAACGCTCTGTAATCTTGATTTACTTAAATAACTCTGTTCGAGCATCGTCAGGCGGAGACCCCCTGAACCCCCCTAATGTTTTAGTTTCATTATTGCCATATTAAAACGACATTAACTGAATATCTCATTTTATATCTCATCTTTCGTGTATTTTGCCTGGTAACCCATGTTGAAAATTTCATGAGTGTAACCTATTTATAGAAAAATACATTGGATGCATATTCTACAACTTACGAAATATTGTAACAATAAATTAAAGCTGTTGTGTGAACTAATAGTATTTAAATATATGTAAAATTAAGTCGCATATTTATGTCGCTTTTTTGGGACACAATTTTCGGACAATTTTCATTAAAGGGGATGAGAGATAAAATGACAGTCATTAATATATATGGTAGGTTGGGGAATATGTCACTAAATGTTATGCTAGAGATTCAAGGTGTACCATATTAAGAACACCATTACCTCCTACTGGTCGACAAAAACAACAAAAATATACATATATATTCCTAAGCCGTATACACTTTTGAACAAGATTAACCGCACAATATAATTAGGGTGTAAATGCATCTTGCGACTTTTTTGGTCAGAAACGATAATTGTAAAATAATGAAGAAATGGCATTAAAAAATGGTTCATATTTGTGCGCTTTACCCTATGTCTTTTGCTTCAATTGGAAATTAAACTTGCTATGTGAAATGTGATCATGTACTATAAATTTATACGTAAAAGACCGATTAACGTTGGAAAAGTAATTGATAGTTTAGTTACTTCATTGATTACCTGAATTTTAAATGTTCCAAGTGCTTTTCTTTGGTATATGTTAGGATAATGTAATTTGTACTATGGTTACCTCGCAACAGAAGTTTATCAACTTTAAGTGTTTGCTGTAAGTGTCGAAGAAAAGTATGAAAATAATCAAAGAATCATTTTGTTTATCGTTTGGCCTAGTTACAAATCTGATTTTTAAATGTGACTCTTTAAAAATATCTTTCTCGTTTTATGATGTAAATATGCGCTAAATTAGAGAAGACGAAACAATTCAATTGAACTGAGACATTAAAAATGCACCAAAAACACACCGAGCTTGTCACGGAGAAAAAAAAATTGAAGAGCTCAACAAAATCCTGTTGATTTAACAAATATTTGTGGTGTGCTCTTATACTCAGTAGTTGAGTTGAATTGACATAATATTTTGATGTTTCGATAAAATATTTCTTTATTCGAAAATATCTTTGATTTAGAAAAAATGTTTCGTTGAAAAGGTGCCTCACAAATTTACATTAAATCAGCAAAACTTTTTGTTCTGAGTAAATAAATCAGCTTTATAATTTTATTTAACTGATAGTGAAGGTTTCTATAAAGTTAAACGAAAATGAGTATTGGAAACTTATATTGTGAATTTCTAAATTCTATAGTTAACTCATCTTTCGAAAATAAACCTTGTACCATTGTTTTCCATTAATTTAATAATATTGAAATTTTCACATTCCTTAATATTCTATAAAAGTTGATTTAGTCATTCTATTACTATTGTAGAAATATTCTAGATCGTTTCAAATCATTTTCTTTCAGGTTTTGCATTGACAAAAGTTATGATGAAGAAAAAGTGAGATATAGTTGACCATTAATTTTTGAAATTGCTTCTGTAGCTTCAAAACATTCGGATTAAACGGATTGTCAATTGATTTATGACATGGAAGAAAACCTAGCTTCTTCTATGTGTGTATATCATATAAAGGACTCTGAAACTTTCTACTAAAGTAAGGTACAACAAAGGAAACTCATCTTTACAAAGTTACAATTTTTTTTTCCTTTCATTCAATTTAGAACCAGTTATTCTTATGAAACATGAACATATATGAGCTTTACATTCACAGCGTGGAAATGAAAAAAAAAAGTAATAATAATAATAATAATAATACTATATAAAAAGAAATGTTTAACACTGGGAGATGCTTTAAAATAGAATTCAGTGAGATACGAGTATTTAAGGCTTTTAAGGTACGAGTGTAATTCGTTCCTTGACTGAACTCTCATATCTGAAATCAATTTTTTATTAGGATTTTTCAATTTGTGCAGGAAAAAAAAATGGGTGCTGCCATTCAAAATTATCGAAAATTTTTCACTGCAACCGTATCCGTGAAAGCTCTGTTATATTTTGATAATCACGACCTCAAGCGCATATTTTCAAATAAGAACATTTGAAATTTCCTTTGAATTATTTGAGCGGACAGGCCGCCATGTCTCCGTACATCCAGGGAAGTATTCATATATCCCCTTTCCAATTTGAATATTATCTCAGTCCAAGATAGTCTCAGTCCTCAAAAAAGCGTCATCGATTCCTTACGATGACATTATTAGAATTTTTGATGCAAAAAAAGCTCAAAAGCCAAATTTTCGAAAATAAAAGGCATTTCTTTATGTAAAATAAAACAAAAGAAATGATTTCGATGTTTCTTCTACTTTTCTGAGTAAATACTAATAGATTTTTTTTTTCAAGTTTTGATATTAAATTGTAAATTAAATTGTAAATTACATCCTTAATTTAAAAACACAGTGGTATGTAAAGTTAATTCGAACTGAAATTAAATAGATTTAAAGTGTCGCCGACTTCCGAATTGGTAATAAAATGACATCTTCCTGGTGTTTCAATTGTCAAAATGCTAGGTCCTAATTTTATTTCTTTCTAACGGTATTTATTGAATGTCTTTCGGTTTCAAAAAAATTTCAAACTTTTCTCTCGTTTTTTTTTTTTTTTTTTTTTTTTTTTTTTGGGTGGGGGTGTGTGTGTGCCATAATTAAAGTTTGCCCCAGGTTTCGTAAACTTTAGTTGCTGTCCAGCCCGAGAGTTGACGGCACTGATCAGATGACTTGTAGAAAGTATATAAATTTTTGGCGAGAGCTATATGTGAAATTTCTAAACGCAGAAAAAGAACAACTACTATCAATGACAGCGACAAAGGAACGAGAGAAAAGCAAGAAAAAGCGTGAAAAATAGTGAAGAATCATGCTACACACCACCGAAGACGACATCATTATTGCCCAGCGTTTACCCTTCTCTCGACAAGGAATTTTTCTTTTCCCATTTAATTTTTATGTATATAACGATAGAAAGTTAGAAAGCGACTCAAGTTCTGGTTTATACCCTTCATTTTTGCTCTTGTACCTATAAGAACTAAGTGCTTTCTTTCGGAAAAAGGTTTGTAAAGTGTTTCATAATCCATGTTCCGTTCTTCCGGAATGAATTTATCTTTATTTATTCAGCTCAGACGGAAATTTTTATCCTCGTCAAACATTACGGTAACAGTTAAAACTAACCTGATTTTTCACGGGCGTTACAAGCCCTTGTTCTCGCCAATCAACTCTGTCGGGAATATCAATATTGGCTGGAGGTAACCACACGCTTCCGTTGCTTTTGAGTTTCGGCGTGCTTCTGAGTTTCGGCACAAATCCATTCATGCTCTTGAAAAATTCGTCGTAAGTCTGAGAGGGGAAAAAAGGGGGAAAAAATTAATAGTGTTACTTTTCGTGATACATATGTACAGGGTGTCCGCGAAAGGACGCCCTGATTTTAAACAAAGATGGATAGAAGAGTAAGGAAAAAGTCGATTATTTTGAAAGTTGTAAAACTCTAATACAGACATTTCGAAAATGTTGCCAACACGTGGCGCTAAACGCTATTGTCTTAATACAGAATGCGCTGAGTGTTCTGAAGCCTAGATACTATAGGGACTATCGTGCCACATGTTAATAATATCTGTAAGTAATTTTGAAATTTCTGCATTAGATTTTTACTGCTTTCAAAATGAATATAAATTTTGTTTAGCTATTATTTTAAGTCAGGGAATCCTTCGGTGTGAATACCCTGTATACACACGAATACAGGGTGGTTATAGAAATATTTTTTGAGAATAATCACATGTCAGAATGCTGTGTAATTTGATTTGGACGCACGTGAGGCAATGTCAATTTGTAGGGCGAAGAAATATAAAAGAGTTCGTAACTGTTTGGGCGCTGTATTCGCCATAACAATTATATAGTTTCGACCACAAAAATACCAATGGACGATATCGATACATATGAGGCTATTTTTGTCACGTGTATGGTAGAAATATATACTTAAGCCAATTAGACTGAAGTACTGAGCATCAACACAAGCTACTGCTGCAGATTGGTTAAGGTTTACGTGTTAAATGAATAATGACGTCGCCCTGATAGTCCCTTCCACCATATCGAGAGTTCACGTTTAAAGCAACTGCACAGTGCGAAACATAGTTCTTTATCGAAAAGAATTTCTATCTATTCTTTCTAGAAATCTATTTCTGCCAGAAAAATTTCCGTGAGTTGAAGAAATGATTTTTGAGAGCAATTAATTTTTTGTGGAATATATTAGTAAATAATTTGTACTACCCTCTAGTACTCAATAAATAATATGTAAACTACCCTGTTGTTTAGTCCTAGTAATAGAGTCATCTGATTTCGCCAGCTATCAAGAACCGATTAAGATCTTTCTGGTGGTGAAGATGTCACTTCAAACCTTAGCCCTTTAACGCGCAGTGATCCCCTTGGTGGGAACACCAATGTCTGACGTTTTGACTGTTGCCAGTCGCGAAGAATAGATTTGATTTCTATAAAAATAGTTACGGGTGACATAGCTCCACGGGAATCCTTTAATTTTAAAAAGTCCTTTCCCGTAAAAAAAATAGTCACGATTATTTTTAACAGCACTGATACCTGCTGAAAAATGGAAAAACGCGAGAACAGCTGGATAGATTACCCAATGCTAAAAAAAGGGCAGCCGTTGCCATCGCTCGACTTAACTACCAGCAAGATGGCGGACGATCGAAACGTTCATCGCGTGCCACAGATCTAGAGACCCTTTTTTGACGCAGCTGGCTGTGCCCGGCACAGCCAGCTGTCGTTAAAAAAAGGGTCTCTAGAGCTGTGGCACGCGATGAACGTTTCGATCGTCCGCCATATTGCTGGTAGTTAAGTCGAGCGATGGCAACGGCTGCCCTTTTTTCAGCATTGGGAAAGGGTTGCGCCTCAAAGGGTTAAAAGAGACCAAATGTTAATTAGGCGGTCAATCACGAAGCAGTTTCATGTCACACATAACTGTCAAATTACCTACCAGATCAGAATATTCATTGATGCCTGTTTTGAAAGAGTAGAGTCCTAGATCTGCAGCTATGTTGTGGTGGAAAATCTCGTTCACATTTTGTTCCCAAATGATCCGCCGAGCTCCTTCTTCGTTGCCAGAGTATGTCTTTCCGTACCGACTCTAAAACGATAAATGAAGATACTTTACTCATAAATCAGATTAGATATCGAATCCACATTTTTCCACATCCGCATTATTCCAAATTTGCATTTACCTTACATTAACTTATTATGCATACGTGAATTTAAGGTAAATCTATTAAAGTAAGCGGTTGTAGTTCCCTAAACCAAAATACAAAGTTAGAAATCATAATAGTAAAAATAAAAAGAAGCTATCTCAAATAATTTGACATCTGAAGCCCTTTTTCTGTTAGGGATTCTTACTATCTGCGCATGTAAAAATCAATTTTCTGTCAGAAAAAACATTGTTATTTCTGTTACAGGAAACTACACTCAGTACATTTCATCAATGTCCTCTTAAAATAACTACTATTTTTATATAATATTTTTAACATTACAGTTACCGCAATAGCAAAATCTATTGTTGCTTTTTAAGTTGTTGAACTCAAAATCCAAGGGAAAATAATTTCAGAAATTCTTGGAAAGTAAAAATAAATAAGTATGGAACAAACAAAATGCTCGGATTTTCGATACTATAGTAGATATTTTGCATTTTATTTTTTCATGATAATTAAATAAATATTTAGCTGCAGAGCCGTTAACTTAGATATTTACATTACTTCAATACAATTTTAAAAGACAAGATCTATGCATTAAACATTACAAGCCAAATAGTATGCAAGCTTAAAATATTACTTTCAAGGATACAAATTTCACATGTGAAACGTAAGGTGTCAAATTGTTAAATTTTGTAAGTACTTAAATAGCATTGTTAATGTGGCAAATCAAACACTACAAACACTAAAGACTACAAATCCAATGCTCTATTCTTAAATTAAAATCTTTAACAATACAGCTTACACATTTAGCATTACAAGCCAAATCCTTTCATAGAAATTAATACCTGCATTTTTCTACCATCTCTATCATCAATTTAGGAGTATTTTAAAACCAACAACTGTGTTTAATGTAGTACGTACAAGTATAAAAGTCATTGTGAAGAAAATATTTTTAATTTTTATAGAACTCGATATTATTTATTATTTTTATAGAACTCGAATTTAATTTTTATAGAACATGAACGATTCACTTTATTTCACAGCACATATTTTAAAACATGCATTTAAAACATAAATGCATGTATTTTAAAATTTTATACAACTCAGTATACTACCTATTTGATTTATTTCATGGTGTTGAAGGTTTTAATAGAAGTATTTTAACATATTTTGTTTTAAATAATTTCAAAAATTTCAAAATTTTCTCTACAAATATCAAAAACAAAAACTTAAATTTCGATTCTCTTTTTCACAATCTCGATAAACGATAAATCAACATCAGTCATTTTCAAAAGTTGATTTAGTGTGAACAGGAACTGTAAAGATTTCTGAACTTACCCTTACCATCAAAATATTTTTTTATTGTCAAACTTGTGATAAGAGACAAATTTTTAAAAAGCTATCAATAAAATAAGAAAGATATATCTCACCTTAAAATTTTCCCAGTGTGAGTTCAATTCGGGGTCAAAGGGCAGCTTACTGCATATGGCCAACCCAAAAAAGGCAAATAAACAGAAGTATTTCATGGTGTTAGCTGAAAAAATGAGAAAAAAAATATGATAATCATTATAAGTAATGCATAAGAGGAAGTTTATAATACATATTCACACACACAGAGAGAGAGAGAGATTAGAAGGAAGATTTTGAATTTGTATTTAAAAATGTTAGTCATTTATTTTTATCATACTATAACACAAAAGAGTATTGTATGTATGTTTCGAGTTGAAAATTATTATTTCGTTGAAAATTTTGGGGATTTTTTTTATATTTATTTTTAAATCTCAAAATTTAATGTTTGAAAGCTTTTTTTCCCCAAAAATTTAGTAAAAAATTACTTTAGAAGAGAAATTTTCGAGAGAAGAAGATTTTTAACATCAGTAAAAGTGCAAACAAAATCCTTCCTTTTCTTTGCAAGCAAAGGAAGTATAATTTTTTCTTTATTTATTCACTGCTTATTGTTAAATGGAAATGCAACAGCTATATAAAATTTTGAGATGTATTTTGTACAAAAATATATAATATTCTGTTTTCTGGTTTGTTACATATCATTTCAAAATGTTTTAAAAATACAAAAATGAAGTAACTCTAATAATGATCTGCGTATATTTGGCTGTCATAGACTAAAATATGAATTCTACCCATATAAATAAAGAAAGTTTTCAATTCTGATTTAACGTTAGATTTACACTCAACAGAACTCTAATAGTCAAGACTTAAAATTTAAAATAAGCAAATCAAATTTAATAAACAGAAGAATTTAAATAATTTAAATATCCTTAGTGCAATATTAAATTCGAAAACAAAGCCAAGCCTTAATTTTAAAAACCATTCAAAATCTTAGAAAATAAACAAATCAAAAAGATCAGGGGAGGCTTTGGCGGTACGGTAGTAGATAAGGTTTTGAAAAAACAAAACCTAAGTAAAGAAGCTGGACGTCCACTCTGAAAAAATAAAATAGGTGTAGAGCAGTAGTCGCCAAACTTCTGAGCTACTGTACCATTTTTAAATCCTGCTGTTAATTACCAACCAAAGAACTACAAACCTTTTAGTAAAAATCTTACATCTGTTTATTATCTGTATGAAATCAATTTTAATTTAAGCTGTTTATAACGGGATTAACCCGATCTACCGAAAATGTCTCCATTAGCTACTAGTAGATTGCGATCGACGGTGTGGTGATCACTGATATAGAGGAACTTCTTAAACATACTATATTCAGTTTTATGATAGTAAGCTAACGTTGTAAGAAAGGCCTTTGAAAGTAAATCACAAATCCGTTAGTGAAGCCCAAAATATTAGAACCTGCACACGTTAAGTCCTGGCATTTCAAATGGAAGAGTATAATTATTTGGACGTCAAATAAGTTTTCTAACAGATGACGTTACCAAATTGAAAGATTAGAGGCAAGCATTAAGTTATGCCTATGTTTTTTCTCCGAAGTGTAAATGGACTGTAAACGACCGCTATATGAGCAGAGCCACGGCAATTGCAGCATGGCAACATTCGGCTACATGTTGCATTACCGATGAAAACTTGATGAGAAACGTGTATTCACCAGATATTACTAATTATGGTTATCACTTGTTTCGAGCTATCGCACATGCCCTAACTGAGTACATCGATTCTTGGAGTACCTTAAGAATAAGACGTTTTTCCGTCAATTAGAACATAAAAACAAGACTTCGTTTATGTATTTTAAAAAATTGATTGCTTATATCATACTCTTGTATAAAAAACTATTCTATGTATGTTTCAAGCTAAAAATATTGGTAAAAAATTGTTTAATAATTAAAGTCTGAAAATTTAATGTTTAAAATCTAATGTCTGAATGTTTAAAATCTAATGTCTAAAATTTAATGTCTGAAAATTTATGTAACCAATAAAACAATTACTTCATGGAATTCAAATGTACGCAGAAAGTTGTAAAAAATAGTGACTATATCGATGAGCACTCACTGACATGTTTTTTACTGACTTTTTAATGAAGCATTTATTTTAGGGAGGGAGGGAAACACGAGATTTCTTTTTTCAATATCCCAGTATTTCTAGTAAATTATAGCAAAAATATATAAATTTATATTTCTGTAATAATAATTGATTCATCGTATTTGCAGAATCGCTCAAAAATGTATTCGGGTGTAAGCCAAATATCCCATTTTAATTTTGTGAATAATTGATTTTCGAAAAGTGCGCACCTCTAAAGAAATGCAAGAAGGTATTATTACATAATACACCATGATTACATAATACATGCTTATTACATTATTCACTAGTTATGAAGAATAATATTTTACATATAAAACTGGCGTAAGAAATTTTATTTTCACTTCAGTACTTTTTTGAGCTCGTGTCGTCATAATTCATTAATTGTACTTTGTAATGATAATTCAAACGCTCCATAGTATCAGCTAGAATGTGTTAAATACTTACAGATTTTTGTATCAACTTTTGTTCAACCGGTCTTAATTTTGTTCTACATTTCTTGAGTAAGTCAAGATTTCTATCTTACTACAGTGGCCTCTCACTTATACGCGTTTGAAGGGACCAACTTAAAATCGCGTATAATTGAGAGAGTTTTATATTGTAATTCTTCATCCAAATTATGAGAGACAAAACATTAAAAAAGTAAAACAAATGCGTAATAATGCGGGTTTTTTTTTTCAGCTAAAACGAGTAATATTATTTTTTTAAATAATTCAATATGCAATTTAGTTCAACTTTTTGAATTAAAAAAAAATCTGGAGTGACTCCACTCGACTTTCCGAACACTTACGATTAAGATCATTACCAAGCATTTAAATAAATTTTAATCGATGAATAATTCAAACATATATACCAAACTGAAGCTGGATCGAAAGCGCCGTTTAAACGCTAGTGCACTTTCAATAATTTCTCCCCATATGCCATAATGCAAAAGAAATCTTTGTCGTAGCCCTGTAGAAAAACTATAGGTCCTTACACATCAAAATCAATCCCGGTCTTGCGATGGTGGTTTATAACATGTATACCCAATTTGAGCTCAATCGAATGTACCGTTTAAACGCTAGCGCACCTTCAAGAATTTCCCCCATAGGCCATAATGTAAAAGAAATCTTTGTCGTAGCCCTGTAGAAAAACCGGGCTACGACAAAGTCCTATACACAGCAAAATCAATACCGGTCTTGCGACGGTTGTTTATAACATATATACCGAATTTGAGCTCAATGGAATGCCCCGTTTAGAAGCTATCGTGTTCACTCACATACACGCAAACAAGCATACACACATACATACATACATCTCGTAAAAATAACATATATGAATTCAGAAGACCTCAAAACGTGTCAATACATCAAAATCTGGAAGTCGAATTTTTTCATGAATACAATACTTTCCTTACATGGTACATGTTCGGAAAGTAATAAATGAAAGACCAATATCATTATATTTTAAATCGTCATTCTTCGTAACGGGACCTTCCAAAATTTGCGCATTAAAGAGAGACGCATAAGTGACAGGTCACTGTATACTGCATTTTCAATACATAAATTTTCTGAAAAAAATCGGACTAATTTCTAATAAATCTTGTTTTATAAAATTATAGCTGTATAGGATAGATATTCATATGATCTCCAGATATATAAGTAATAAAAATATTTTAGTACTGAAAAATTGATAAAGAAATTTTAGGGGAATAAGTATTATGTGCCTACTTTTAATTTTAAACTGCTTTTTTACAGAATTTAAGGATGTAACAACCAACTTAACCATTGATTTACAAAACTATTAATAAGAAGTGAAACTTTCATTTTAAACTTTTTAAACATCTTTAGAAGCAATTCACTTTATTCTCAAAAAACACAAAACTGTAAGTTGCGAAACATTTTTCAGTTAATTAAAGAAATATTGACCGACCAGTGTCCTATTACCGGCAGGAAAACGGTACCATTACCCAGGGCCTACGGATTTTAGTGGCTCAAAAATTCTCATATTTTATAGTTTTAAAATTTTACAATAAAATTACAAAGGAGAAAAAAATATTAAAATTGGTATTATTTTTGATTTATAAAATGTGAACAATGAAAATAATTAAGAATATCATCATCGGGGGCGTCTGCACACTTCCTTTAAAGGAGAGTTATGGACGTAATCTTTATATTAGAAAGCGGAATATTTATGCTAAAAATGAAAAAATTATTAACTTTTTGTTAAAATTTCTTCGACAGAGGGTAGGGTAGGGTGAACAACCAATCCCTCCCAGTTTTGTATTTCACATGACATCATACATATTCGTTTATTCCTGACCACTTAAAATAAAATTTTATCTTTGGAGATTGAACAAGAAGTGTATAAAACTTTTCAGAATAATCCAATCAGGAAGCAAGGTTATTACGTCTGGCCCTATTTTTTTCTTATGCCCAGGGCCCACAGCTGCATTCACTGGACACTCTTAGAGTTAATACGGTATTATTGTATGTCAATAACTAGCATACACACTAATTAAGAATACACACGGAGTATTAAATCTCAATCTATAAAATTTTCATGACTCATTGCATGTTCCTCATATTTACTTATGGCATATTTAACGATTATGAGTTAACTATATTAAATTGGATATTTTTAAAAAGAATATTAAATGTACTCACTCAAATAAATATCCGAATACAAAAACTTAGATTAGAACGTGAGTAAAGATACAAACCCAATATAGATGAATAACTGTAAACTTAACAGTACACCTTGTGGGTACAGTTTTTATACACACTGCCATATCTGACAACGATATCACGATCATAGTACTGCGATAGTTAAAGATAACGGACTGCTAACCGCTGACCACTGAATCACCTTTTCTTGAAACTTTATCAGTTTTGAAGGAAAAAAGCCCAAAATAAAAGTAGTTTTTATCATTATCAACACAAGCAAATGTTATTGTTACGAAAATAGTCATGTGACATTTGGCTGTGTCCAGGAAAAGGTGTCGCCTTGTTATCAAACTGCCAAAATAAATGTTGTGTAAAAATAAATAAATTAAATGCACAGTTTTTTTTTTCTCGCAGGTATAAACCAGGCAACATTTCATTACTTTGGGGTTTTTCCTTTAAGTCAGGAGCACTTTTTAAAACAAGAAAGGTAAATCATGTCAAACACATGTACCGAATTTCTTCCGCTGTACGGCACAGCCAGCTGCGTCAAAAAAGGGTCTCTAGATCAGTGGCACGCGATGAACGTTTCGATCGCCCGCACTCTTGCTGGTAGTTAAGTCGAGCGATGGCAACGGCTGCCCTTTTTTCAGCATTGGGCAATCTATTCAGCTGTTCTCGCGTTCTTCCATTTTTCAGCAGATGTCAGTGCTGTTAAAAAGAATCGTGACAATTTTTTACGGGAAATGACGTGCTAAAAAGTAAAGGATTCTCGTGGAGCTATGTCCCCCGCAACTATTTTTATAGAAATCAAATCTATTCTTCGTGACTGGCAACAGTCAAAACGTCAGAGTTCGGTGTTCCCAGAGCGCGAACACTGCGCGTTAAAGGGTTAATAACATATGTCAATTTAATTATTTTTGAAGTAGACGAATTAACTTATAATTTAATCATCGTTTGTCCATAGAACGAACGCACTGTATTAAAATTATTTTAGGTGCTCTTACAAAAGAGCTATAACTGCTAATACATACACCCCTTTGAATGGAGTACATAGCAGTGACTCAAATAAAATTCTTAGTAATCGATACATACTTACGGCAATTAGAGCTTCGAACGGACGGGCAGACAAAATTAAGTCATAAAAGCTTTCCAGACTTACTCGAAAGTGCTAAAAATGTCGAGTAAAAACCTCGTCATTAATTATAAGTTGGAGCATGACTACAAAAAATTCGGTTTCCTTCATGTATTGCAGAGATGAAGTA
Organism: Cheiracanthium punctorium; assembly: GCA_038373885.1. NCBI lineage: Eukaryota > Metazoa > Arthropoda > Arachnida > Araneae > Cheiracanthiidae > Cheiracanthium > Cheiracanthium punctorium. The sequence continues at coordinate 123,788 of JAWZYV010004260.1, forward strand.
ATTGAACTCTGTTGAACATGAGCTTTGCGTAAAAGCACGCAGATATCAGGTGTACCGGCAAGAAATGTCGTTTCTTTACATTACATAATATTCAAACAAATAAATTTTCATCAATTATTGAATTAACAAACAAGCAGTGCCTAAGCACAGGACTCATAATTTCAAAGCGAGAATTCTATAGATAATATATATTTTTTTTTTTTTACCTCTCAGAGAAAAATGGCCACCCTCCCCCTTTTTTCACGTCTACCCTCCTTGGAGTATTCTATTCGAAATGTTCTGAAATCTATTTTTAGGTATTCGTGAGCATTGTATTTTAACCCTTTATCGCGCAGTGATCCCGCTCTGGGAACACCCAACTCTGACGTTTTGACTGTTGCCAGTCGGGAAGAATAGATTTGATTTCTATAAAAATCGTTGCGGATGACATAGCTCCACGAGAATCCTTTACTTTTTAGCACGTCCTTTCCCGTAAAGAAATGGTCACGATTATTTTTAACAGCACTGACATCTGCGGAAAAATGGAAAAACGCGAGTAAAGCTGGATAGATTGCCCAATGCTGAAAAAAGGGCAGCCGTTGCCATCGCTCGACTTAACTACCAGCAAGATGGCGGATGATCGAATGATGGCGGATGATGGCGGTCTCTAGATCTGTGGCACGCGATGAACGTTTCGGTCATCCACCATCTTGCTGGTAGTTAAGTTGAGCGATGGCAACGGCTGCCCTTTTTTCAGCATTGGGAAAGGGTTGCGCCTCAAAGGGTTAAGGAAAGAATATTATGGATATCTCTTTTCTTCTTTGAGATCACACAGGATATCTGAAAAGAACGTTTTGGCTCCCTATCCCCCATGAGTAACAAATTTTGAAAAATGCTCTGTTTTCTAGCGCCTATGTTATAAAACGCACGTACCTGGCAAATTTCGTATTATAAGCTTCTGTAGTTTTGGCTAGGCAAAATATTGACATACGAAAAAACGACAATACTTTCCGGTACACCTAATTTCAAGATACTGCTAACTTTGTTCAAATCATTAAAAGAGCTTAAATTTCCATTTTAAACAAAAGGGCTTGTCAGCACTTTCCAACAACGTTGAAAGTACTCTAACTGCCGTAAATATGCATCGATAGCTACGAAATAAATGTGTGTTATTGCTATATACATCACCATCCACCCTATTAGAAATTGTGTCTATACCAGGGCTCGAAATAAGTCGCGGCAACCACAGCAAATGCCTGTGATGACCAACAGTTCTCTGCGACGACCAGCAAGTTTAGCTGCAGAAATTTAAAACTCTATCACTTGAGTGTCTCTTGCTGTCTCAGATGTATTTTAAGGTTGCATATGAAACTGCAAAATGCTTCCAAGAAAAATAAAGACAGATCAGCTCTTTTTGCTGTTTTTGTTATTGTTGTTGTTGTTGTTGTTCCTGTTGCAGTATTAATTAATTTTTCTTTAACCCTTTGAGGCGCAACCCTTTCCCAATGCTGAAAAAAGGGCAGCCGTTGCCATCGCTCAACTTAACTACCAGCAAGATGGTGGATGACCGAAACGTTCATCGCGTGCCACAGATCTAGAGACCGCCATCATCCGCCATCATTCGATCATCCGCCATCTTGCTGGTAGTTAAGTCGAGCGATGGCAACGGCTGCCCTTTTTTCAGCATTGGGTGATTCGAAACGTATCCAGCTGTTCTCGCATTCTTCCATTATTCAGTAGATGTCAGTGCTGCTAAAAATGATCGTGACCATTTTTTTACGGGAAATGACGTGTTAAAAAGTAAAGGATTCTCGTGGAGTTAAGTCACCCGCAACTATTTTTATAGAAATCAAATCTATTCTTTGCAAAAGTCAAAACATCAGAATTTGGTGTTCCCAGAGAGGGAACACCGCACTTTTAAGGGTTAAGTTAAACGAAATAACTTTAACTGCAGTTTACCGTTATTATGAAAACCGCCAAAATTAAAGACTGTTGACAGCTGAATAGTTTTTGCTGCCAGATTAAAAATCTTACATCGAGCTCTGTGTGTAGCATGAATTTACGGGAGCACTCAAAATAATATTAAAACATCGCGCTCTATTGGAAATCGTTGTTCAAAGTATATTTTGAAACCATAAACTTATTTCAAACAAAAGAAATTATATATGTTATTAAAATTTATAAAACAATGTTCTTCGACGAAAAGAAGGTTTGCAGTATTCGTAGTTCTTTTACAGGAATGCAGAAAATAGTACCGATACTCACGGTCTATCGCAAAATATAGTCATATAAACTTTTATAACAGCTTACTCTTTAAATTAAAAGATGGAAATAACATTTGAATTTACTTTGTAGGGTCTCGCAAAATTGCAATAATAGCTATACAGCTTTTTCAGGTTTTGCCAAAAATCCAGCCACGTTTGAAGACTAAACATCGCCGAATTCGTCTCAAAAGATAGTATCACGTTGGAGAGTGTTTTATAGTCGGCACGTTTAGCGTGATTTGTCATTGAACTTTTTACTGACGAAGTATTTCTAAGCCCCTTACTCCCGGCATGGCAAACAATCTTAACGTAGAAACGGATCATTTTAACGGAATTCGTGTAAAATGATTTTCAATTGTACATCAACTTCTACATTGCAATTTACCTACGAAGATTTATGTATCGTGGTATTTTTAAAGATAGAAAAGACGAGTACAAAATAAAAGAAGAATTTTCTGCTTTAAAGTTTATACATATTTTCAATTCAATAGCCGGAAATAAATAGGTCGATTTTGTAAATGCGTTGAGCGCTATTCTCAAAATAGCTCTAGGCTAAAGAAAAATGAGGGTTTTTTTTCCCTCTAATACTTTGGAGAGTCATTATACAGAATATCAGACTACGACATGTGTCAAAACGAAAATTTCATGCTTTTACTATAAAATATTTTTATGCGCGTATTGTAGGTATGCGCTTTATTTTTATTGTCCTTCATTTTAAGGCAAGCTTTCAAATAACGGTATACAACTAGAAAACACATCTGAAGTGTTGAAAAAAAATATTCTTTTTTTACCTTAATAATTCTAAAGATATAGTTTTCAAAGCAAAAACTAGTAAATATGGCCCAATACTTTATTTCTCTCAGTAGATCAAAGGTGTTTGACATAAGAGCTCTTCCTGACACTTTTTGTTTAAATGTTTCTAAACGGGCTTCTCCATATTTTAACCTGTTTCATCATACTAATGCAAAACACAAATGGTGTGCAAATCATTTCCATTCTCTCTCTCTCTTCAGCATTTTCATACATTGTTTTTTGCATTGGTCTGTTCTTCGTCTCTCTTCTTTCCATTCCAACTATTGGTAAAACAGGCTTTAAACCAAATAGGTAGGCCGTTCCTGAAGGTAGTATCCTATAGTATCCAACTATTGGTATATGTTGACGCCAGTGGCTCCTCCTCTATTTGAGCCACATTAGCACGTGCAATAGCGGATCCAGGGGAGGGGCTAGGGGGCTTCAGTCCCCCCTCAAAAAAGAGATTGCAAAAGGGTGACATTCTAATTTATTAGACACTTTAAATAGCTAAAATGATCATATTTTATTACTTATCCCCTCTCCCAAAAACGTTCACGTTCATTTAGACTAAAATTTTGATTTATAGTACATTTTAATTGGGTGTGAAATAAACTTTTTTTTTAATTTAGCCCCTCCCAAAAAAAATTCTGGATCCGCCACTGAGCAAGTGAATCCCCGAAGGAAAAAAAATTAAAAATGAGCACGTTAACAAATTAATTTTTTTTTAAATATTAAGTACACTTCTAGATTTTTGTGAATTTAAATCGTGAGTTTTTCTTCTCCCCTCCTCTCCACACATGCTATTATTAAATGCGCTTATCATAGCTAACGCACTCTGTACTGTAGGTTGCTACAGCAGAAACATCAAGTCTTTCCTCAATCGCACGTGCGATCGAAGAAATGCACTTCTGTACCACTTTCTGAGAACAGAGGCGGATAGAGTTGCGGGAGGTTATCATTACGGTCGCACATTTTCAGTGTGCGAACGGACCGTTTCTTTTTTTTTTTTTTAGTTATCTCTTCCGAATTCTCTCTTGGTTTGTTTTGTTCGGTGAGTCAGTCCATTCCCCCCCCCCCCCCATTTTCTTATTTTCTTTATTTTTACCATTTTTCAGTACAATATTTTTTTACAAATTAGTGTAAATAATAAAGTGGCAATAAAATAAGTATTTCGGAGCTAAAGCAATTATCTTTTTCAGCATTGTCTTTGAAAAGAAAAATCGAAATAAAATTACTCAAGCCAACACCTTTACTAAAACTTATCCATACGACGAAATGTAAGACTACCGATTACTTTTTTTAAAGTTTCATGCATTGTTTTATTTTAACTGGTGAAAACGCAACTATAGTATTTCAACTTGTATGTTACGTCGTATTTGTGCGTTTAATTTCCGAAATTTCTTTTGTGAACCTCCATCTAAATAATCCACGATCCGCCACTGGTTGACGCCCATTGTAAAACAAAATGAATTTTTTGAGACCTAATCATGACCAAGACATGAGTGAAAGTGAAGGTATAGGAATATCACGATTTATAAAGTTTGTTTGTAAATCAAACTCGTTCATTAAAAATATCTATTTCTTAATTTAACCCTTTAACGCGCAGTGTTCCCGCTCTGGGAACACCAAACTCATTGGACATTTTGCCTGTTGCCAGTCACGAAGAATAGATTTGATTTCTATAAAAATAGTTGCGGGTGACATAGCTCCACGAGAATCCTTTACCTTTTGACACGTCATTTCCCGAAAAAAAAATTGTCACGATTATTTTTAAGAGCACTGACATCTGCTGAAAAATGTAAGAATGCGGAAACAGCTGGATAGATTGCCCAATGCTGAAAAAAGGGCAGCCGTTGCCATCGCTCGACTTGACTACCAGCCAGATATTGCGGATGATCGAAACGTTCATCTCGTACCACAGATCTAGGGACCCTTTTTTTGACGACAGTTGACAGTGTGGCACAGCCAGCTGCGTCAAAAAAGGGTCTCTATACCTGTGGCACGCGATGAACGTTTCGATCGTCCGCCATCTTGCTGGTAGTTAAGTCGAGCGATGGCAACGGCTGCCCTTTTTTTAGCATTGGGAAAGGGTTGAGCCTCAAATGGTTAAATATAACATTTTTGTTTTTTTACCATTTTGATTTACTGAATGGTTACTCTCCGAGAAAAGAATTTTTCATTAAACTAAAACTGCAGTGACATAATGTGCAAACGTTGAAAAGACACTCTTCTTTCCTTGAATTATCAGTTAAGAGCCTGTCACCTGTGGCTCACTCTCTGTGGCCACAACTCTCAAAGAAAGGCTTTCATATCAAAATATTTAATTTCTGCTTTGATTCTTTCATATCAAAATATTTAATTTCTGCTTTGATTCTTTAAGGCGATTGTGAATTACTCTACATCAGGGGTTCCCAAACTTTTCTCCCCCGTGGCACCCTCGTCAGGCTAAAAACACTTCGGGGCACCCTTGTCAGGCTAAAAATCATTTCGGGGCACCCCTCTCAGGCTGATAGCGTTTCGGGGCAGGTTACCTTTAAAGCAATATGAATATGAAGGTTAGAATGAAGCAGTTTGGATACATTTTTCATTGTTTCTTTTATGTTTATTGGGCTTACCATTACACTATTTTGTAAAAGGGATATAGAATCCCCCTCTCCCCATATTTCAGGGTTTTCCTGTAAAATAGAGGCGACTGGACACCGAACTCTCTCGAACTTGACTAAATTTTTTTTTTTCGCCTACTTGATCATCGGATTGGCAAACTTTTTTGTGAAATATCGGTTCAAAGGAATTTTTTTGATTAAGCTCCCCCAAAACTTAAGACTTTTTTTGTTATCTCCACGGCACCCCTGGTAAACGTTCGCGGCACCCCAGGGTGCAGCGGCACACAGTTTGGGAACCTCTGCTCTACATCATTATGAACGCCTTGAAGTGTAAGCACGAGTGCTTCTCGGGGTCAAATTTGACCCTCTGAGCTACAAAAGACACCGACTACACACTTTTGTCGTATTTTCAAATATTATCTAAGGACCTTTTATTTTAAATATACATATATGTGTGTTTGTATGTGTGTGTGTTTTATTGGGAATTCTTGGTTGGAGAGGTTGGGGTTTGGTAGCTGGCTTCATAAAAACAAATATTTAAAAATGTAAAAAATAATAATAAGATTAATTTATGGGCTCTTTTAAATACATGTTTTTTAATTTATAAAAAACATTTAAAAAAAATAAATAGATGATCATTGATATTTTAAAATTCTCACATTTACTCTCTACTAATATAAGCCATAAACCCTACTTACTTAACAATGATGTTTAGGCGTAGTTAGATTTATATCTATTTAATTATTATATGTCTGTTATTTAATGCAACAAATATATATTTTTTTTTTTTAAATTCTGGCAACTGGTATCTTTCCATGTTTTATTAGCAACAGTTTGGATATTTCCCCCTCTGCCCTCAAGCTTTCTGCCATTTTGCCTCTATTTTGATTTTGCTTACAGGATGGACCCTCGTATTTACATACTTGCCAATTTTTGTGCTAAGTAACTACATTGAATTCTTGTTTTAATTTTGGTAATCAGCATTCGGTTTGTGGGGCCTGAAGAGCTTAGCCGATGCTTACTATCTTTGTTTATTTCTTTCATTTCATTGTTCTATTGCGCCTACGGATCAGCTAGAATTTGCTCGGCTACATTCTGCCTAGTTATTACATGGCAATTTCTTGGATATTATCTGCTATGTCTCTAAATAGGATACGATTTATTCATTCCTTGTTATTTTTGAATATCTTAATTGAAGACAGATTGAATCCTTGATTCTGAAGTTTGACTATTTTACTATATCGTTAATTCCTTATCTATTAGAGATAAGTGGGCAATGTAAATTGAAATAATGTTAAAAATAAAATCGTAAATAAGACTCCATTAAGAAGATATTATTCTCGTTCATATACCAAAAGTTACACTTTTTAAATTTGTATAAGTTACTTGTACGAAAAAATTCCCAAATAGTAAAATGTGCCCATATACTAATGAGGCAATGAACAAAATTTCAGCCTTTCATCGTAAAACGCCTGAGATATCTTTAAAAAAATGATCGGGCTATGCGTTGAATATAAAACGTTTATTGCTAGAGTGCAAAAAAATTTTTTTTTTCGTAATTTCTGTACGACCCCTGAAAAGCGATCATTCGCCGTGACTGTTTTCCTTTCGAGAGCCATTCAAAATTGGTTTAAGTCAGCGTTATATTTATCTTATATCTCTGAAACTTTTTAGAATACAATTCTCGAAATTTATACATCACCTCATTAGTGTACGGGGCACATTTTACTAATTGGGAATTATTTTGGACAGGGGTTGTATAAAAATTTAAAAAGTATAATTTTTACATTTTTCGTAGCATAATCCTTTTCCAACCTTATTTAGAATATTTTTTCAATTTACAATAGCATTTTTTCAATTTAATTGGTAGCTACATTTGTTGTATTTTAAGAAATTTTACTATATAATTTTTATTTATAAAAACCTATTTGCACAACACTTAGTCAAATTTTTTCTGGGCAAGTCTGTAAAATTTTATGTCAAAAATAATGTTTCCTTATGTGGAACATTTTTTTCTTTCACTTCGAAACATTCTTTTTCCAATATTTTCTTAGTAAATAAAAAATTCCTAGTACTTTTAAATAGTAGTTTCTTCTTTACGAATAAGAATAGTGTGAAGTTATTTAAAAGTTTGTGAAAATATATATCTTGCAAGCATTTTTTTTAAATCATGAAAAGTACCAAAACATCCAGACTTCTAAGTATTAATGACAATTATTAATTTCGATTGATTATTGCTCGACATTTGCAAACTAAAATGTATTTGTTGTTGATCATTAGTTGAATTGGTACCTTTTGTTTGCTTTTCATTGTGATGACCTTTGTACATGATTGTTAATAAAAAGAAACAAATTCGTAATTAATTGTATCGAAAACAGATTCAAAATCGTGATGCTGATTTAAACAAGCTGTTTTTTTTTTTTGTTTTCTATTGACGTTGAATTATTAAGAAGCAATAATTTTTCTTTATACAAAACGATAATTTTTAATAAAATTGAATAAAAATAAATTTGGCTCCATGAACATAGAGATGGTGGAAAGGAACCCTCCCCCTCTAAAATGAAGCTAGAATTAATAAATTTCGCCATGCAGACGCATCGTGCAGAGTAATTTCTACCTCCTTGATCCTGCTTCCACCCCCCACCCCATCCTCTCTTGTATAAATGCTTTCATATCTCTATGATATTAATCCTGGCTGTGCCCATGTTAACCTTTAATTTTCTTTTTTCATTAACTTACAGAAAATCGTTAATAGACTATTAGATCCATTTTTGAAAAAAAGAAAAAAAAGTAAGGATCATTACTTTTTATTTTTACAAATGTGAATAAGGATACGGATCTGTTTTTTCGTGTATACATCAGCGGACACAGATATGGATATGCACAGTTATAAAAATTCGGAAAATTCGATCGTATGTGATTTGTTTTATACCTTCAGAAAAAGTAACAAATAACTTTGATGATACAACTTGCGCAGTCTGTTTTACTAACTGTTTAATAAACGAAAATCCATTGTAAATTTTTAAATATATATAAGTAAAAGATTTCTTTTTTCATAACGAATAATTAAAAGATTCATTCGGTAAATTTAATTGAATCTTAGGTAGTTCTGAAATAAATCTGATCAAAGATTTTCTAATAGAAATTTTTCTGGGTTCATTAAAAACGTTCTAATTCCGGTAAAAATAAAAAATAAAAAAAATAAAAACATAGTTTCGATATAATTTTCAACAGCACGGTGCAATTTCACTGAGTATGCGACCTAGAGATGGCCAATGATTCGATGAGTCGAATCAGTGATTCGAATCTTGGTACTGAGTGGCTCAGTCTTTACACTCACTCTCTACTGATTCGAATCTCAAGCCCTCAAGGAAAATACATTCCAAGTGCGAAGGGAAGAAAAACTTATTTTCCCTTTGCCGTTCCCAGGGATTTTCCCTTACTCTTTCAACTCTTTTCGACTCTTTACGACTCCTTTCGGCTCCTTTCGACTCTTTACGACTCTTGAGTCGATAGATGATTTGAAACAGTAAATGAGTGGGTGTGGGTGAGTTGGTCACTGAGTTGGTGCAGCAACGAATCTTTACTGATTCAGTGTTTCGCTCTGTTTCGGTGATTGTATACTATCGTTGAGATTCGTTAGTTTTTCGAATCTTCTATCGACTCAGAGTCGAAAGGAGCCGAAAAGAGTTGAAAGGATGTTTCATTTAATTGGAGGGGTTTTTTCGAATCTTCTATCGACTCAGAGTCGAAAGGAGTCGAAAAGAGTTGAAAGGATGTTTCATTTAATTGAAGTTTTTTTTTCGAATCTTTGGTGTTTCATTTCTTGGTTGGTGGTCGGATTTTAAAGTTTTATCTGTCTGTGGGTGTGGAGTGGGTCGAACATCGTTTGCTTTTGGCGGGTGGCATAGGCGTTACTTCCTAAGGGCAAGAGGGGTCAATCTCCCCCCCGAAAAAAAAATTAAGAAAATCCCTCCTTCCAACTTGTCTGACTGATTTAATATTTGTTTAAAATTTAATGAAACATCCCTTTTCTACTTTTAGCTTTAATATATGTCCCCCTGCCCCCACCCTCAAAAAAAAAAAAAAAAAAAAAAAAAAAAAACACGGAACGTTAAGTTTACATGGTGGCGGATTTTCATGTGAAGGGAAATAGAATGAAATAAAGTTAGGATTGTGCTTGTCACTTTTAATGAAGGATACAGGGGCGGTATTAAGCGCTCTCACAAAAGGACTTTGTAGTAAGCAAAATAACATTTCGCTTTATTGCAGCAGATTTCGTTTTTTTTTTTTAGATTGTTTTTCGTTTCAGGGGAATGATTTTATTTTCTTTCGTAATTCAGAGAAATACAAAATAGGGCCTAAAGCAGTGGCGTAGTTAGTGTTATTGACAGTGGCGTAGCCAGGATTTTATTTCGGGGTGGGCTGGGTATCAAATTTAAAGATAAAGTTCAATTGTAAGCTAAGTAAAGGGTCCCATTTTTTTTTGGGGGGGGGGCAGCAGCCCCTCAGTAGGACTGGGCCAAAAATCGACATATCGGTTTTATTTCAACATCAAATATCCGATATTCCCATTTTCATTTCAGTGAAATCTCGAATTCGATAAAGGGCAAAAATACAGGCCGGCCAGGGGCGTAGCCAGAATTTTTTTATGGGGGGGGGTTATGACTACTGCAACTCATATATATGTATACGTGTGTATGATAATGTAGTGAAGAATATACATTTTGTATGGCAAAAAATTCCTCATGGGGGGTTTATGACCCCCCTAAACCCCCCCCCCTTGGCTACGCCTCTGAGGCCGGCGATAAGAAAATCCTAAGATCAATACCAGCTTGTGATGCTTTTGCTACTGCTTTCTCTCGGAAAGCTTCTTCTTCTCTCATCGCAGAAAAAACAGCTCCATGGTTTATTAGTCTAATTACCATAATTAATTAACGTATATCTCGGAACCTATCCACCGGAGCGCGTTTTTATTGATTCTCGAACCCCCCTAGACTCAACACACCACCGATACTTAAAATTTCGAATGCTTTGACACCAAACTTAACCTTTTAATCTTACAGGCCCAGGGGGTCATACGAAGCTCCCCTATATTTTCAATTTGGGCATTTTAAAACACTAGCCTCCTCCGGCGGCAACTCCAAAGTCTGGAAACCATCCCAGAGCCAATTTCTACATGTTTGCAGTCCTTTTAAGCCTCAATCATGGTTAATTAGTCTAATTACCATAATTAATTAACGTATATCTCGGAAACTATCCATCGGAGCGCGTTTTTATTGATTCTCGAGCCCCCCTCTGGGACCCCCATCGATACATAAAATTTCGAATACTTTGACACCAAACTTAACCTTTTAATCTTACAGGCCCAGGGGGTCATACGAAGCTCCCCTGTATTTTCATTTCGGGCAGTTTAAACACTAGTTTTACTGGAGCAAGGAGAGAGAGATGCTAACTGCCCGAGAACTCAGCGGAGAAGAAACCCGATGAATGGGTGAAGGGTGTTTAAATAGTACGGCTTTCGGCGCAGAGAGAGGGAAAATTTCTTTAGTTGTTTTATTGATTCAAGATTCGAATCACTGATTCGAATCATCGAAGTAGTGAGTGAGTCGAGATTCGAATCAGTAAAATGAGTCGAACCGCCCATCTCTAATGCGACCTGAAAAGCACGTGATAGTTCAAGAGATAGTAGTTTACCACTCGAACTTCACGCAGTGCATTCTGCGTCACAGAATGTCTCCAGCATGCTTGTTTGTTTGTAAACAAATAACAACGTCCTCAAACAAACATTCTCACTTGAAGATTTCTGCTAGAGAGCACGTGAAAAAAGCACGTGATTTTCTTGATGCATCCGCTCACGATAAGAAACAACCTTAGAGTGAATTAGTGGATTAACCGGACAGTACCAGATTAACGACTTAACTAGGAGCCCCGTGTGAACGTGAACATCTTGCTGCAGTTTCCAAGAATTACTGAAGCAACCCTTTCTGTTTGAAACAGTCAGATGTATGAGGTTTTGGGTACGCTACATTCCATTTGGTGTTGGGAAATCCCACAAACCCGGGAATGGTCAAAATATCGATTTTTGTTTCATGAACTCAAATCGTATCTCAGATCTTTTTGAACTTCTAAGCAGAATTTATCTCCGTGTATATTTTAAAAGTAGTCAGATTTTTATCATGTAAAGATGATTTTAACTAGTTAAAAGCAAGGGCGGATTAAAGGGGGGGGGCGGAGGGGGCGACCGCCCCCCCCCGAGAAGAAAGAAATTAATGTAAAAGATCCTATTTTACTTCCATAAATTGGATGTATCTGTCAATCTTCTAACAAACCGCCCCCACCGACAAACTAACCGCCCCCCCCCCTGACAAACTTGCAATAATCCGCCACTGGTTAAAAGTGTAATAGATTTCGGTGTCTTTCGTCTGTGCTCTAGTTGTTGTAAACATGCATCGATTGCTAAGAAAAATCGATAAAGAAAGTCACATGAAAAAAAAGGATTATTTAATTGACATGGACGAGTTTTCTTATGAAATACTTTCAAAACAGTGAAAAAAAATGACGTAACTTTCTCACTCTAGGTCAAACAGGTTTTGAGTTACAGCCATAAAAATAACTACCCATACAGCACAGCAAATTTGCATCAAACTTGCAGTAAGCTTGATTTATCAAGTCAATAAACTTGAATTAAGCTTGAAAATTTCAAGCGTGTAAGCTTAATGCAAGCTTGAATCAAGTGTTCAAGTTTACACTTGCCCAACTTGCATTAAGCTTGACATAGCAAGCTTAATTCAAACTTAAAAAAATTTTCCTAAATACATGGGGCGCCGGTCGGCGAACTCGCCCCATATATTTTATTTTTCCACGCATTTTCCCCTCTACGCTGAAACCTCAAGTTATTTTAATCTGTTTCCGTCTAGCGTCCGCGGATCGATCTCGGGACCTAAGGTGTGGGAAGTCAGCGTCCTAACCACCATGCCAATCTGACTCGCGGTGACATGACTAAAGTTTGAAGTGACTGTTATGGTTGTCACGCCGTTTTTTGGCGAGATTGATCAGTATTGCCGATGCCGATCTGATTCTTTTATTTTTCCATGGGATGAATCAAAATTAAAATAATGTTATGTGTGATTTATAGACTCTACTAATAGGGAAATAAGCATAATATAAACTTAAAAGCAGCACACGTTTTAAAACTTTCAATATCGCAACACTCATGTTGGGCAATATTGGCCAAAATCGAGACAAACGACTGATTTTGAAATCAATTTTGTAGTATATTTGTATTTTATTTTGAAGAATTTCAATATTTGGAAATATAGAATCTTTTTTTTTTAATTCTATGGTCAAGTACATTTATGGCTGATGATAAATTATTTGTTATGTGGATGTGGCTTTCCAAATCAAGCAGTAATCAAGTTGTATTCAAGCTTGACAGTTCAAATGACTTAAATTCGGCGGGAAAATATTTGCTGACTCATTTTTTTTTGTAATCTCCAAGCTTGCTGCAAGCTTAAAATGAATTGAACTGTCAAGCTTGTATTAATACGTCAAATTCAAAGAAATGTCAAGCTTGATTTAAGCTTATGTGCTGTCTGGGTATACCAAGCAAAATTTCCGACTTTGTCAAAAGTTTAAAAATGTATAACTTTTGAACGAGTAAACGAGTTATAAAAAAAATTTATACAGGGCGAATCTAAACTCTTGGGCAAAACTTTAAGGGGTGATAGAGTACATAATAAGGAATCAGAATCGCTTAACAATGTGGGGTCGGCAACGTCGTCTTCATACAGCTGTTAATAATCACTTCGGAAAAAAGTGCCGAAACAACAGTACGCTTTCCGACCATTGTTCGTCAGAAACTAATGTATTGTTTATAAAATGGATAGTTTAAAAAATTAATTTTATTTCATGGATGAAATTTTCGGAGACGAGCCTATTGCTTATGTAACTTTTAAGAAATTAGACGGACACTTCATTGGACTGATCATTACCGGGTAAGTTAAAACTGCGTTTCACCCCAGATTGCTATGTGATTACGATTCCTCATTGTATGCCCTATGACCCCTTAAAGTTTTGCCCAAGAGTTTAGATTCACCCTGTTTATCTCAATTTTCGTACTCGGAGGCAAGTGCAAAAAGGAGACAAAGATTCATTAAAATCTTACAGCATTGATGCCAAAAATAACTTTTTATGGTTGGTTTTACATGAAATTACCCAAAGACTTATCCATAAAATTCTTGTCTAAAATATAATAATCCCGCATACCTAAAAATCAATTTCAGGATATTCCGAATAGCGTACTCCAAGGAGGTACGCTATACGGTACGAATTTTTAGATATAGACATAAACAAGTATATATTTTTTTTTTAAACCGACTTATCACTTCACGATAATGAAAAATTATTCCCATTCTAAATTAGTAGGGTTTGGAAAATCCTCGCTAAATATAACAGATATCGCCAAGCTGGGTTCAGTTTTGAAAACTTATCTTTTGGGGCCAAATTTGGCGTTGAAAACTTTTGACTTATGCCGGTACCGGCAAATCTTTCTAAGTTATACCATTATTCCCATTGTAAAATAGTAGGGTTTAGCAAATTCTCACAAATTTATAGAAGATATCTCCAAGCAGAGTTCAGTTTTGGGAAACTCATTTTTTACGCCAAACTTGGCGATAAATCGCCAAAAGTGGCCAGTCTTGGCGGCTTTTGACATTAAAACCATCGCCGTTACTGGCAACCCTTTAATGACTTAAAAACACGGGTTTTTTTCCTGATTTTTAGAATGATAAAATCTTCAGAAGGTGACCAAATTAATATGGAACTATCCCTGAGCTATCCCCTTTCCAATAAAGAAAAAGTTTTCAATAGATAGGTCAATTAAGGTCCACGCGGTAAAAAATTATTGCTGTACATGCATAAGTGTACCTCCTCCATATTTGAAGTCAGTAAAAAGGGGTGGGGGGAAGGCTGATCATCTTTCATGAAAGAAATATATATATATATATAATATATCAAAATCTATATAGGTCGTGTGACTGTGACTTTAATATACATACTCAGTTTTTGATCAGTCGAATGCGCCGTCTGAAGCTAGAGCATGTTTAAAAATTTGCGTCTATGGACCATAATGTATAAGAAATCTTTTACAGCCCTGTAAAAAAAGTATATATCTGATACGCGCCAAAATCAATGCCGGTCATGGGAGGGTGGTCTATAATATATATACTAAATTTGAGATCAATCGAAAATATCGTCTAGGACCTATCGTGTTCACACACACGCACATGCATCCATACATAAAGCAAAAATAGCATAAATAAATTCAGAATATTTCAAAACGTGTAAACATATCAAAATCTCAAATCAATCGAATTTTTTCATGATTGCAGTATTTTCTTTACATGGTACATGTGAGGAAAGTGAAAAATAGTTAAACACCTCAATCTAAATTATACTATTTTTAAAGACAGTAATATATAAGGAATTTTCTTATTACCCCCTCCGCTGATAGGTCAATTAAGATGGATTTGTATGTTAAAATAAGTATCTGCGCTTCAAAATTCTCACAAATTAATTTATACCTTTTAGCCCATCTTCACATAAAAAACTTCATTTAAAAATATATTCCTTTACATATTTTATTCTTGGGTTTTCTTTATCTTGATGAAGAAGAAAAAAGAAAATAGTTTCGTCCATTAATGTGTGTGAATTAGAAATGTGTAAATGCCATTCAAAACTTGAATCAATAAACTAGAGGGACAGAACTAATACATTAAAGCAAACATAATCAGATATAAACAGTTTATTTATTTTTTCAAAAATAACAAGCGTATAAAACTTAACATTTCAAGTCCTTTTCCTAAAAAAAGAAGCATGCATCACATTGAAGACATCACAGTACGTGAAAACATGATGTTTTGTTAAACCAAAGGATAGCTTGCCTGAGTAGCAATGCCACACTGGTTGTTTTTGTTTCGAGACATCTTGAGATATCCGTTGATACCCCAGGTTTTACCCCAACTGTAAAAGAAAATACGAATAGAGCTATAATCAATATGTCAGATTTATAAACACTGCATTGATAACTACAGTTACTTACAAATATTGCACATAATACAGATCAAAATGTGTTTCAAAACACCTTTATATGTTAATGGTTATGAGTGTAAAATTAATATCCTATATAGTTACGTTTATCCTTGACTTGCTGACTCTGTCGCTTCTTGTTCAATCACTTCAAAACAAAACTTTTATCGTCATTAATCCAAACAGATAAAAAAGTAACTGTCTAAGAACTTTATGAAATTCATGCTGTTGGTGCGATAGGCTTGACATTTTTCATAGTTATAAAAATATAGAAAAATATCTGCGCTACTTTAAAAATCTGAAAATCCACCCGTGCCTTAGTTTTTAAGCGATTTTTCGCTATTTTCAGCTCCATTTTATTTCCGAAAGTAAAAAAAAAAAAAAAAAAAAAAATTAATCATTTGCGTCACAAAATTAGCTGTCGCAATTTGTATTGACGTCATATTGAAGTCAAGGTTATTAGGCACTGAAAAAAAGAATGGTCTCAAATAATTAAGTATCAAATGATAGTATTTTCCTGAGGGTTTTTTACGTTCTGCACATATAAAAAACAATCTTCTGAAGCAAAATAGTTCTTGTTTGCATTAATAAAATCTAAATACTTTGTCTACTTAAAATAAGTATTTAATTTCATGTACTATTTTTCACATTACAGTTATAGTGGTAGCATAATTTGCTGTTGCGACTTAAGTTGTCAAATTTAACAATCCAACAAAAACTAAAGTTATTTCTAAAAATTTTAGGTTTGGAAAGTAAAAATGCATAAATATGAATTAAACGATTTTTAATGCTATTCTAGGTACTTGCAATGTATGACCTTTGCGTTTGAGGCAACATATCCAGCTCCTAGCAAAAGCAGCGACGTCTATTGTTGAAAAAATCGGAACCATTTTGACAGGTTTAGAGCAGCAGATGATGACTATCCTTAAATATCATTCCATGCCTAAAACGTAGTTTTAATTGGATTAAAAACAGTAAAATCATTGCATTACCTGTTCTTTACGAGCCAGTAGTCGTTTCCGTCTTCAGTACCATATCCAACCACAAGAACACCGTGATCCAACTGATCGGAGCTGCATTCAGGCTCGTCATAGACTCCACTTCTGCAAGATAAGAAGTAACATGTACGTTAATAAAACAAGAAATCTTTGTTATTACAAAATACATCTACAATACAACATCGGTAAGAATATGGTCATTTTTATTTAAACGACAAGTCAACTAGGAAGCACACACCAACTTAAAAAGAGAAAGAGAGAGAAAAAAGAAAAGCAAAAAAAAGGTTCCTGAGAATAATTTCTGACTGTTTGATATTAACTAAGTGCTTTAAAATATAGATATATATATAAATTGAAGTTACTGAATGTTTACTTCGTTGCATTGTAAAATGTTGCAAATGTGAAATATCAAATTTGGGCACCACATGACTTCCTTGTAGATCCATCAAATTATACCTGAAGCACTTCATTTAAACTTGTTTCATTTGAAATGAAATATAGCACTTCAATAACATTGAAGTTTGGCGATATCTCGCCAAATGTAAAAGATATCGCCAAACTGTTTTCAGTTTTTAAAACTTATTCATGGCGCCAATCTTTGCAAGATTTCGGCAAAAGTCGCCAGTCTTCGCGACAGTTGGCAGACTGTGGGCATAACTACAAACAATACCTTTCGATAGACTTTATCGAAAGGCGTATGGTTGACATTGCAAGTAAAATACACAGTCGATTGCAATTAAAAAAGGAGGTACACTACTAGGCGTACAAAAGTTCTAAATTGAGCATTCTATAGCTAGCGGTTTTTGAGAAATACGAGATCCCCCCTCCAATCCAAAACTAGTAAAAATGTATAGTATATGCATACGTACATACAAAACGTCACACAGAAATTTTAAAATATATTCAAGGATGGCCAAAATTGATTTTTCGGTGAGAATCAGATTACCAAAATTTTTTCCCGATTTACTTTTTTTTTTATCTCGTAGAAGGAAGTTAAAAACAATCACTCATTTCATTTTACCTCACCTTGTAAGGGTACCGAAGTCCTGTGATTCATTCTAATGTGTAAAAAAATAAAATAATATAAAAAATTTTAAACATTTAAAAATTACACTAAAATTTTTAATGTTCTTTGACCATGTGCAGTGCATGTTAATGACACATTAATCTATATATTTCGGTATTAATTTTTAACTTATTCATAATAGAGGATTATTAATTTAATTACCACAATGTACCTGTATATTATGCTTATACCTTCATGGGTACGTGATACCTTAAATTATTATTGTTATTTTAAGAAAATGTACTTTCACCAGTGTCTTATGTTAATTTCACCTTTATCTGGATCTGAAAATGTAATTATCTGGAAAGACGATAAAGATCTGATTTTATCTTCATCTGGACTTTCATCATAAATGATGAAATAGAAAGTAAATTCAATATATATTACAGTGGACTCGCGTTTATACGAACCTCCAATTTACGAACTTACGTTTTCATGAACTACTACGTTGGTCCCAAACAGTATCCCATAAAAAAAATGTTGAATTCCCCTCCGATTTACGAACCAAAATTATACATGCTCTCTTTTTTACGAACTCATTTCTCCACTTGTTTTCATTATTTTCCTTTAGACACGAAATTTGGCGGGAAAGAGTGAAACTTCTTCAGATTGGTTTAGACCGGACCTCCCAACTTCGTAAGAGGGGCGGAGACGTGACCTTCGCAACTAAGGCCTGCTGGCTTAAGGAATACGTCATCCTAAGTAGGCCGATTTAGGTATAAAATGAAAGTTTGCAAAATAAAATTAAAATTCTGGTTGCTCATCATCATTTTATCAAATTTATCAGTGCTTAAAAACATATCTTCAGAACAAAAGTTAAAATTATATAATATATATATATATATATATATATATATATATATATATATATATATATATATATATATATATAGATATAGATATATTGTTATGGTGTTGCTGCTGCTGCTGTTTTTAATATAATCAGTGTAAAAAACAACATCTTTTTTCTGTATATTTGGATTACTTAATTAATTACAAATATCTAACATTTGTACAGTTGCTAACTACTTTACTTTGCTTGCGATGCTTTTATTATAATGTGCTGCCCTCTATTGGCAATCTTACGAGTTATTTCCACTATTGGTTACCACACAGCGACGTTTTTAAATATAAAAATAATATAGTACTTAGACATTGATGTATTGTACAGCTAATAAGCCATCTTTATTAGAAGACTTTAATACTTATTAAGTTACTCATTTTATTCTAGTTTCCGCTAGTAATATTTTTGCTCTTATTTTACTCAAGTTACTCTTCGCTGTATTTTTTTATTTATTTATTTTTTAAATTCATATTTCTACTTTACTGTCATGTGTATGTAATTTTCTATTTTACTTTTTGTAAATATATTATTCTACTCCAGACTTTCATACTATTTACTGTTATGTGTTTGTTTACATGTATAAGAAATTATTGCTAGCATTGTTTTGTCACTTAAAATTTAGTATGTACCCCTCACTCTTTTATGAATGGTAGATTATAATAATTTAGCGCCTGGCAAACAAGGAAATAATACTTTTTCTTATGCTCGGTACGAGAAAATTAATGATGATAAGGATTATCTTGGATCGAAAGCCTGCGACTTATCATCACTTAATATTATACATCAATTGCCTACTCTTAAATTTATAAAATGCACATCTTCTCGCTGTAAAACTTGACCTTTCTATATGTTAACTGTCCAACTATTATGTCCAACTGTATCTATATGTTAACCTGTAATCAATGTAAAATAGCTTATATTGACCAAACTAGTAATCCTTTACACCTTCGTATTAATCTACATCGAAATCTTGTTAAGAACTATCCTAGTAATCTTTCTGGTAATAACTTTGAGTATGAACATTTTCATATGCATGGGTTCAATAATATTAATATCACTATACTATCTATAAAGAAGAACCATAATGAACGTTTATTTTTAGAAAACTACTTCATCCTATTTCATAATACTAGTTATCCGTATGGTCTAAACCAATTAGTTCATAATAAACAATTAATATATTATACTAGCACTACTAACATAAATAAATATTCTCCTATCTATAATACTTTAAACTTGTCTATATATAATAAAACACTTAGAACTTCTAGAGGTAAACGTAAAAAGAGTAATAGTCCTAAGTATTCTAATAGTTATATAAAATCTGCTATTTTAAAATTATATAATTACTATACCAGTACTTATAATTGGATTAATACCCTACTAGCAATTTTGCTCGGGCTACCACCGGCCACGCAGCCAGCCGATGACGGCCCGAGCAAAATTGCTAGTAGGGTATACGTACTTTCATTTACTCCATTAAAAATAAACTTTTAGTTAAGTATTTTTCTATTTTTTCAAATCTTAACATTTCTGGACATTTTTCTCACCTATTCTTCGATCTCATTGTTGCACGAGCCACTGCACTTACCGTAAACCTAACCAATAACATTAATAATACACCTTCTAATTCTAACTTATTAATTACTTTCACAAATCCTGCAATCAATAACTTAAACTTCAATACAATATTTTCTACTAATAACACTTACTTTCCCATCAAAAATGTCATTATTAAAAAGTCCTTAAAATATCCCCTACCCTTTGGTAGGAAACTATTTAACTATAACTCCTTTTCGAAAACATATAACCCTTCTGATACACCACCCTGTATATGCAATGACAATCACTATAGGAACTTCATTAATAGGGATTATGGACACATCATTACTGGGGATCTAGCTATCATAAAAGATATTAGGTTTAAAAAACTCATGCAGAAGGGCTCTAAACACCGTATTCCTTCAAAATACTCTCTTAGTGGCATTGTAACACAATTCACATATGATTTAGATTTTTACATATATAATACTGCCTTAAAATACAGCACTCCTATTGAAGCCTTCACTACCTGGAAAGTAAAAGTACTTTCAATCTTTAAGCAAAATACTGCTAAATATGTAAAATATAGTTCTCCTGTCAATAGTCAATTTCATACTCAAATAGACTTTATAAAGCAGTATTTCATAATTACTTATGTAGATAAATCATCCAATAACTATGCTTTTATTTGTAAACAGTTATATAATAGCTTGTTAGCCTCTACAATTGTAAATAACAGTATCTATTCCTCTACTAATTTGTCTACTGTAGTTTGTAACAAAAAAATTCTGGCTTTCTATAAACTTCTCAACCTACAACATAATAATCTAAACTATCCTTATATTGTACTAATCCCTAAATTTCATAAATCGCCTTTAAAGTTTCGAACTGTTGTTACAATAGGATGTAACACATATAGCAATGTAGCAAGTAAACTTCTATTAAAGATACTGTCTGTTATGCATGAGTATTATATAAAACGTAATGATTACTCTATCTCTATAGGAAATAGTTATGATCTACGCAATACAATATGTACTATTAGTAATATTACCTCTTTATATACCTATGATTTTAAAGATCTATTTAACAATATTCCTCTTGACGACCTTTACAATGTAATTAATGAATTATTTGAAACTTGTGTTAACCATATTCAGCTCCCTTCCCATGTTGATGTAACTTATTTCAGTTGTCTATCTAAATTTATTATCTATAATAATTTTATTCTACATAACAATAAAATATATCTACAAAATCATGGTATACCACAAGGTGGTTCAGCATCTAGTTACCTTGCAGATCTTTACTTATATTACTATGAAAAAGAATATACTAATACACACATCATTCTTAAACGATATATAGATGATATCTTACTTGTAAACACTACTAATAATAATAACATTATCTTCCCCATAAAATATCCATCTGCTCTGGAATTAATTAAAAATGATATGCTTAACAATTCTGTTAGTTTTCTAGATCTAAGTATCTCCATCACTCCCAGAAATAGCCTTAGTTTCAATATATATGATAAGCGTAAAGATTTTAGCTTTAAAGTAAATAGCTTTACTCATTTTTCCTCCTGCTTACATAAATCTGTATTTCGCAATATCATCTATAATCACTGCTGTAGAATCAAGTTTCTATGTTCTGATGATTTTAAAGTCTCCAATTTTAAATCTCTATTTCTGTCAGCTAGACAATACAACTATCCCACTAAGTTCCTAAAATCTATTATATACAATTCTTGATAATGATGTGTCTAATGTCTTTGTTAATCTACTGGAGATTGGGTGGGGTTTTGGTTTTAAGGTTGTAATTGGATGGTTGGGTCGGGCAGAGGAAGTTTTCTCATTAAAAAAAAAAAAAAGTAATATGTTTAAAAACAATTTGGATGTGTATATGCATGCATATATATATCTGGAGGGATTTAAAAAAAAAAAAAAAAAAAAAAAAAAAACGGGGTTCCTATATTGTGATTATTCTGTCCTAAACATTATTTTTTATTTTTTTCTTATTTACTAGATTAATCTTCTGTCATACAATAACTTATTATACATACTTTGTCAATAATAATAATCATTATATTTTTTAAACAATATGTTATATTTAATTTTGCTATACTATTTATTTTATTCAATCATTTTAATTTATTATTATTCAATATATATTTATTATATTAATATACCTGGATATTCTTAAAATTTAATAATATTACCTTTTAGTATTTGGCAACTCCTATACTTTCTTCTTTCCACTTTTACACTTTTATTTAGTGGCAACACCATTTTTCACTTTTTACAATTCTTAGCATTGGCAACACATATCAATTGTTCAAATGAAATTTCCATGTGCTCAAGGTCTGGTATGTAAAATTATATTCCTATTTCTAATTTTTGTTATCTTTTTGATTTCTTCTTTCCTTTATATAGTAGGGTAGGGCCCAGATGTGTGGAGTTAATATCTCTTCTGATATGCCACACAACCGAAACCCTACTATTTGGTTTGCTGTAAATTATAATCCACTGTTTGTGGCCCCTGACGATGGTGACAGTGGTTATAATTTCCGTTCCATTATATTATCACAATAATTCTTGCACTTTATTTGGCTTCAAAATCTGGTTTCTAACTCTTGCTAATAGCTGTTATATATTTTTTTGCGAGATATGTCTTATTTGTAGTATGTTTTGTGTTTTACTTGTTAGTTATATATATATATATATATATATATATAAGTATTAAACATTGGAGCTGCAATCACAATTTTTAAATGCATTTTTAGTGTCATATTTAATCCGTAATCAATAATAAGTCAAGATAAATGGAAGAAATAATGTTGCTATAACACTTTTAATTTTACGTCTAATTCGGCCTACATAGGATGACTCAATATTTGAACCAGCAGGCCTTGTTTGCGGAGGTCACGGCGGAGGCCAAGGGTAAGGAATTTGCTTCCTCCGAGGGAGAAAGGACAAAGAAACCTGTTTTCGTCTCCAATTATCTCTCTCTCGGGGAAAGCATTTGGCGCATGTCTGCTTATCACGTCATTTCGATATTGGCCACTTTTTCGTGTGGTTCATTTTTTTCGCTTCGCACATAAATTTCGATTTCCTAACGATGTCAAGTATAAAGAAGAGAATAAGTTTGTCTGTGAATGACAAGAAAATTTTTTTTAAAGAAGTGGTTACTCGTGTCTTAACTAAGACTTAAATCGCCAAAAAGTATGGAATTCCAAAGAATTCTCTGAGTGAGTATCAAAGCTCGACAAAAAATCATTGCTGTAGGCGATGCTGGCGGTGGAGTTGCACCTTCCGAAAATATTTCCGGGAAGTGAACCCTAGTAGCAATGACTGCTTGTTTTCTGCTCGGTCGTTCATCGACTCATCGTTAACTCATCGACTCATCGAATTCAGTCATCGGCAAGTGCACTTTTGTTTACCTAAAATAGATGAATTTTTATTCATGGATAGAAGTGATCTAGACGAGCAGTTTCGCCGATGGGAAACAGAAAAACAATATCTTATCCGAAACTACAGCTCTATAGTCAGCGGGCCTTGCAGGTGTCCCCAGTGGTTTACACTTTACCCAAATTCCTATAAATATTTGCGTAATTTAGATGTGCCTTTGCATAATCTAAGGAAAATTTTGAACTATTATTGAATTAATCGCAAAATTTACTTCAAATTTCTTGTATTGGGGTTGGGAGGGGGCAGGGGGGTGGTATCCCCCCCTCTTGCCCCCTCACACAAAATTTAAATTTGAAAAGAAATATTTACAAAAAAATGTAAGTGTTTATTATATAAAAATCGTTTGTAATATTTAAATAATTTAAAAAAAATGTGTTTAAAAAAAAGAAAAGAGCTATTTTGAGCGTCAGATGCATTATAAGAAAAACGGAAACTTCATTACAATGAGCAACTCTTTTGAAACCTCTTTAATGTAAACAGCAAGAAGAGAAATCAGTTAATTTTTAAAAGTTATCTAAGAAATATGAAAGTTAAAATCACACTAAAATTTCTATACAATTGGCAATATTGTTTTTTAATTATTAATTATTAATGTTGTTGCTACTTACATACATTGGTAAAAAGTGAAATTAATTTCTTACCAATCGAATAATTTGACTATTATTAAAAATAGCTGAACAACACTTTGTCAAAATTTCACCCAAAGTCCCAATCTGAGACTAAAAACACCGGTACTTCACACTTTGCCTTGCACATAACAAGATTCGATGGTCTAGAGGTAGCGCGCTTAGCTCGGAATCAGTACGCTTAGGGTCCAGGGGAGGAAAAAAAATTTTTTTCCAGAAAAACGGAAATTTAGCATACAAAAAACGAAAACATAATAAACAGAACGGACATTTTTTGAAAATTTTGATGCCAGTCGTTTATTTTTTATTAACAAATATATTTTAAAAGGTTTATCGGTTTCTTTTCGTTATTTCATCGGAGTCATCGGGAAACGATGATCGGCTTTATGGCCCCCCGAGCGGACATTTTGTACCAGTTGCCGATGAAATTTCCCCTTTTTTGGATGAAAAGCCGTGATCGGCCATTGCTCCTTCTCCTCAGATTTAACTCACCCGCCTCTCATCGACAGATGGGTTATTGCTACTAGGGAAGTTTCCAGAACTGGAGAAGGCGCTAGATGCTTGGCTGTGAAAAATGAGAAGTAAAATTGTCCCCATCGACGGAAACCTCTTGAAGGAACAAGCATATTTGTTTACCTCAAAAATGGCCTTAAAAGATTTCAAGGGATCAGAGGGCTGGTTGCAAAAGTTGCGGCATGGCTTGAGTTTTCGCAAAATTTGGGGAGAGAGTGCAGCAATCGATACCTCTCACCAATGAGTGGAAAGAAAAAAGGTTAAAGTCTCTACTTTCTGAATACTTGCCGCAAGATACTTTTAATTCCGTCGTCAGGAAAGTGGTTTATTTTTTTCTAAGTTCTACCAGATAAAACATTAGATTTTAAAGGTGACACATGTAGCGGTGGGAGAAAGGCTAAACAAAGAATAACAGTATTGCTTAGAGCCAACATGACTGGTTAGGGGAAGCTTCCACTTTTACTCATCGGGAAGTACAGAAAGCCAAGATGTTTTAAGAACGTGAAAAAACTGCCCTCTGCTTACTATGCGAACAAGAAAGCGTGGATGATCAGTGAAATTTATACAAAGTGGTTGAGAGAGTTAGACCGGCACTTTTTACAAAATAAACAGAAAATTCTCCTTGTAGTGGACAACTGCACTGCTTATGTTGAAGTTATTGTACTTCAGGTGATCCGGGTTGAATTTCTTCCATCGAACGTTACTTCCATTTTGCGGTTCATGGATATAGGCATCATGCACTGTTTCAAACGAAAATACTATAGAGGGATGCTTTTAAAAAGGGTGATTCTGAACCTGGAACTTGAAAAACGTTACGAGATTGATGTACTCTGTGCGATGCATCTGTCAATTAGTGCATGGAATGGCTTCTTTCAAGCAACGAGTTCATTAAAGGTTCAGTACAAGAAATCCCCAAGAATGATTCCGATTTGAGTGCAGATGAAGCCTTGATCCAGGAACTTCGCCGAAGAGATCCTCAACTTTCTGAAAACCTGACATTTCATGATTTTCTGACTGTGGACGAGAATGTTCAAGCATGCACAGAGGAGGTATCGGATGATGAAATCATCAATCAGATGTTGAACGCGATGACAAAAAACAATCCGACGATGAAGAAGAATGTGCAGAGGTCATCCCAAGGCCAACTATCAAAGAAGCCACAGAATGGCTGTCAGGACTACGTCGGTTCTTTGAAGCAGATAACAATTTTGAGATGCTAAACAGTATCAACTCTATGGAATCGTATGTTTACCGAAGTGCTATCATGAAGCAAACGAAGATAGATGATTTTTTGTAACCGCTAATGAATAATGGTTAGTGCAAGTTCAATTTTTTGCTTTTTTAAATCCGATTCCCATTTACGAACTTTCGATTTTGTGAATTTTTTTTTTTCGGTCCCCACGAGTTCATAAAAACGCGAGTCCACTGTATATATTTTTCCCAGTCTATCTTTATGCATAACTTATAAATGTTCATATTTTATTTAATTTATTGATTTTTGCAAAGTTTCTTCTTTTTATTGTTTTTCTTAAATGAAGTGAATTTGATCTCGCCTATACAAAATTTGAAACTTATTGAAAAAAATGGAAGTTGGACGTTGTTAAAATCTTTATACTTTTACCATAATTTTTAAATACACTATATTTAAAAGAATATTTTGTACCACAAACATAACTTTCGGTACAAGCCTCCAATAAATCCGCAATTAGATCAATTCTCGTGCAAATTGACCAGACTTTTATTTTTTTAAACTGGGGGCGGGAGGGGTGTCGAGTTACAAGGAACAGTACTTCATAACATATGTTTAAAAAAACACCACTTACGCATAGGTTTGGAAGCTATCATGACTGGCATCGATAGCAACAGAAATGGGTCCAACAGTAGCAACAGCTTTCTTCAAAGCATCTTCATCACCAGATGGGATGTCAACGTATCCAGAAACTGTTGCACCAACATCAGCTCTTTTGAAATGACAAGTACCATCCTATGAAAAAGATTGTTATTTCGATTTCAAGGCATAAAAGTACATTAACAAGTCATCTCTATGGAAAAGATTGTTATTTCGATGTGAAGGCATAAAAATACATTAACAAGTCGTCTCTATGGAAAAGATTGTAATTTTTATTTCAAGGCATAAAAGTATACATTAGCAAGTCCTTTCGTTCTCATTGTTGCTTCTGGTCTACATAAATTTTTCATTACGTGTTTATAAATTAAGTTTAATTCATTGATATATATATATATATATAGCGAAAGAAAAATAGAATGATGCCTAAAACATACCATCATACCACCAAGAAACAACAATACTATGGACCGCCATATCTTTCATGTATAAGACTAGGGGCCAAGGGCCCTAGACTCGCTACGCTCGCTTTTCGTATGAGGCATTCGGCCCCTAATAAGGCTTATTCGTAAAAAAGACTTAATTTCAACAGACAAAACCCAAAGATTGGATCAGATAGAATGTTACTGAGTTACACATTGTTTGGTTCTTGGATGTTCATTGGTAGATAAAAATTTAAACTTCGCATTACAGTAGACCCCCCATAAAACGGGAGATATTTTGTTATAGGCATCCGTGTTGTATTGGGTCCTGAGCTATACTCCACCTGGAGTGCGGACTCCGCGTATAATCGCTGGAAAAATTATTTGCTCTCCCCAGGAACACAATGATATTTAATGTTGCCATTCAAAAGTCATTAATTAGGAGCTAAAGCGTAATATAATCAAAACATCTGTTTCAGTCGTATTCTTAATTATGTAAAAGCTATTGGACACCTTGCGTATTTGCCACCCTATGGCGATTTTTCATTACTAGTTGTCTGCCAGTAGTCGAAATTTGACCAAAGCATTCATTTTTTTAAATTTGAGTGTGACTTAAGTTCTTCTGTCAAAGAATATGTCTCAATATTTCATATACACTGGAACCTACTAAAGTGACCTCCTTGGCTAAGAGAATATCTGTCTTTAGGGACCACTTTTGTGCAATTTCACTTTACAACCACCACACTCTTTTATGAAGACGGTGTTTTTCTAAAAAACTCTATTTTGCTAAATACAAAGACAGCTCCAGCGAATGGGTCATAGGGTCATCTCCCTCATAAACATGCTGAAGTATAAACGCATTTTCTTCAAGTATTCCCAACATAATCTTTCAAAAAGTCATCAGGGAATGAAAATAAAGGTGCTATCTACTAGGCACTCTGTATCCAAAAATTAAATTTTAAGAAATTAAGTCTTTTTTTCCCCCTCCCGTTGTTTTTAACACAATTAAACTGTCAAAGCTGCTTTTGTAATCGTGAAAAAAATAAAACAAATATGAATTTTTACTCTATCTCCCCATACCAACTATCTAGTTCATTTGATTTGATAATACCTAAGGCTGCAGTTTAAGTTAAAAAAAAGTGTAAACATAACTTATTTGTCAATGTTATATTTTAACGGATAAATGTTCAGAAATATTTCTGGTACTAGTATTATTATATCTTTACTAGCTGACCCGGCAAACGTTGTTTTGCCATATAAATTATTCCTAGGATTATTTTAGTAGAAAGAAATGATTAACTTATTGTAAGTTTGTGAGGATGTGGTATATGAGTGGAAGAGGCATGGAGCGCTGTGAACGATGCTGGAATATAAAAATAACACAATGCCAAACATATATTTTTAATTCATTGTAATTTATTCTTTAAATTTATATATATCGCTAATTACAATAATTTTACTAAAAAATAATATCAATCCCTTAACGCAATAGAGTACACAATATTTTTTGTTATCCCATCTTTAGATAACACAAACAAACTAGATGCCCAATGTATGGTTTGCCCACTCGAGAGCATGCCACGTATAACTGTCCATGTGAAAAACATGGCGTGCTCAAATCTAATCCACAAACAGACATGGTTTGGCCTTGAGACTTATTGATAGTCATTCCATAAAAAATTTTGCCCCCCCCCCCCAAAAAAAAGGATGAAAATCTGAAACACTTTCAGATTTTAAATACGCACTATAGTGCTATATATTAAAATCGTATCATAATTTATGCGTCGTCCCTATTTTTCATCCTTATTCCATTAAGTTGGAAAGTGTTATCATTATTCATGACTGTGCTGTATTTTTCTTCCTTATTTTATAAAACCCATCTTTGGAAACGAAATCTATCTTAAAATCGCCTACTTAAACTATTTTACAATCTTCGCCAAGTATATCACAACTATACTTCACCGTTTTATATATTGTTTCATACTTTATAGCCTCGACTCTCGCCAAGGAGGCGATGATTAAACATATGCAGTTACCATGACGATTTTTTGCATTTATGTAGAAATCGTAATTTAGAATTAAAATGGCGATTTGGAACAACATGTAAGTACAGCATGCCGTTACATTTTTATTTATTTTGGATTACCAATTAATGTAGTTTTAATAATTAAATGTCTTCAAATTCCTTAACTGGCACGTTTATCGCTAGTTTGTTTACTTTAGTTATCACCTAGTTCTTTTGGGTGCGTTGAAACGGTACTTACGTATTATCAGGTCGGTCACTTCCGCCAAACTACTTTTTCGTAGATTTTAAATACGTTGCCAATCGTATTCCAAACCATCAACAATTTCATGTGCCCGGCATTTATCTTGGTGAAAAAATTGCTTGTCTTGGCGGACCGCCTGGAAAACACGTATGTACCGTTGAAACTTGTGCATAACTCCCAGAGACCCATGACTGCAAAGCTCGCCAAAGTACGGGGATTTTTTAGGTTGGCGAGAGTGGGGGCGCTGAAATAGGAATCAACTCTTTCTTGTACCATAAAACACATCTTTGGAATCGAAATCTATCTTAAAATCGCCACTTGAAACTGTTTAGAATTTCCTCCAGGCATGTTCTTAATGTAGGCATATTCCGACTATACCGCAAAGACATTTTAAATACTGTTTGGAATGGACATCATAATCCATGAGTGTACCGTGTTTCCTTTCTTGTTCCACAGAGCACTTCTTCGGAATAGAAATCTATATTAAAATCGCCTAATAAAACTCTTTTACAATATACGCCAGGCGTTTTCTAACTATACGCGAAATATATTTATAATAAATTGTCGCGTTTTGGCACCACATTTAGCGATCAATTATCAAAAATTGCAAACCTTGTGCGACTTTTACCATTTTATTAACTTCCCCCCCCCCTCTCCACATTATCTGGCAAACACATCTGAAAAGTGATTCGACACGCTAATGTCTACATAGAAATCCTGATTGAAATGAATAGCACTCGGGGGCTAAACATTTTGGGGTGGACCGCCCTTATGACTTAGGGGTATGAGACATAGTTAAAAACCTATTCTATGACCTAACGAATATACATAGAAAATTTCATTAAAATTGGTCGAGTGGTTTCGGAGGAGTTAGGTGACTAACACTGGGACAGGAGAATTTTATATATTAGATTATATCTTTAACACCTGTATAATAAAAATCTTCATAATTTTTTTTTCATCTATTTCATCAGGAATTCCGTCGTTCCATCTTTACGTGATATAAAATCGAGGTGATTCAACATTTAATAGCGGATTAATTTTATGTTCAGTTATGAGCACCCATTTATAATACATATATTACATCTGATAACATAGAAGAATACTGGATCTAGCAAACGCTCTCACTTTAGAAAAGTTCAAAAAGTAATATGACTTGCAACCTGATGTCGAAGAAATTACTATCTGTAACTCTATGGATTACTATCCCAATCTTGCTTTTCTCTGTTGTAATTCTTTCCCTTTTTCCAAAGTTTTATGCGGACATTGTGAAAAAAGAACTGACCCTCCAGAAAGGAACAATTGCGACTGCAATATGGCAGGATATTCCAATACCTATTTATGAAAGGCTTTATCTTTTCAACATAACCAATAGGCTAGAATTTTTGAGTGGTAGAGAGCCACTTAATATTTCACAGGTTGGTCCTTACATCTACGAATCTAGATGGACCAAGCCGAATCCGGAATGGAATTCTAATAACACGGTGTCTTACAGAGAATCAAGGATATATCAGTTTATGCCACATTTATCCAACGGAAGTGAAGATGATGTTATATACTCCCTTAACGGTCCAATGATCATAGCATTTGGTGTAATCAAAGGCTATAATATTTACGAAAGATTTGCTCTCGCAGCTTTGCTAGACATTTTGGAAGAAGAGATCGTTGTAGAGCGAAGCATCAAACAACTGGCTTATGGTGGATATGAGGACATGACTGTTAAATTCGCTCCTGTTTTGATGCCAGATGCACCATACAAAGACGGTATGTTTTCTTGGCTGTACGGCAAAAACGCCACTGACGATGGCCTTTACACAGTGTTCACTGGTGCTGACGACTCTTCCAAAACAGGCTTAATAGACAGATGGAATGGCGAGTCAAAGCTGAAATTCTGGAAAGGTGACGCTTGCAACATGCTCAACGGGACCAATATTGAAGTTGGCCCAGCAGTCAGATATTACGGAAACAGATACGTTTATTTCCAAGGCATATTGTGCCGTTCCCTTGCTTATAAGTATAGTGAAGATGTGACACACCTGGGCGTTCGAGCTAAGCGTTTCGTATCTACGTATGACCTCTTTGCCAATAGCACTGAAAACCCAGACAACTACTGCTTTGAGGTGGGTGAAGAGCGTCCCTCCGGCGTACTTGACGTGAGCCGATGCCAATTCGGTGCTCCCGTATTTATATCGAACCCGCATTTCTACATGGCGGATCCATCTTACTTGAGCAGTGTCAACGGGATGAGTCCAAACGAGGAAGATCATGGTTCTCTCGTCGATGTCGAAATCATGTCCGGATTTACTGTGTACGCAAAAGTGAGGATACAGCTGAACGTCGAAGTAAAGAAAGTCGACGGCATCTTACACACATATAACGTCACCAAGGGCATGTTTCCCGTTCTTTGGATCGAGTTGAGTCTTGAAATAAATCAGCAATTCGCAGATTATTTTAAACGCGCTACAGAATACCCAAAAACAATTGCATATTCAGTGCTTAGAACGTTGATAGGCGTTTGCTTTATGTTGATGATTGTTTGTTTTGCCATTTTGTGCATTAGGAAATTTGAAAATGAACGCCTGTCAAAAGCTATCGATGAGGAATATAATAGAGTGCATAACTCAGAAAATAGTTCTCAGAGGACATCAACGGAAAGTTATGTAAATAGCAAACAAAGTATAGATTAGTAACGCTGATTGGTATGTTAACTATGTTTTTCTTATTTTATTAGTAACTGGAAGCTTCTTGTAATTTTTAGAATTCTTTGAAAACTTTTGAAAGGTTCACAGAAACGATGTATTTATGTATTTTTATATATTCTATAATTCCGCAAGCGTTTTGCAAAGAGATTTGTAATCATTAAAAAAAAAATTAAATGTGTAAATTTTTGTAAGTTTGCGAAAAGGGAATAAATTTTGGCAGAGACCATGGATAGAATCTACTACTATTTCAATAATTTTAAGAAATGTTAATCAATGAGTGTGTGAAGATAAAAATCTTGACTTCATAGAACACTTCCTAGCTGATAAGAAATCATTGCCAATGTCGAAATTATGAAACATTATGAGATGTAATTTTTTTAATAGTAACTAAAGGGGACTTTTTAAGACTATTTTCCTGTAGAACTTAAGAATATTTTAAAAATCTAAAGAATGCTTGTAAAATGTACATTTTTAGCAATACGTTGCTATCCGGACAGACGATGACGTTAGTCCACACACTGTTCGGACAGTTGTTTAGCTTTTCTGCTTATGATGTTTTGCGTAAACGAAAAAAAAAAAATAAAATAAAAAATAAAGGAAAGCATGGTTGAGAAAAACTATAAAAACTTTTTTTTTACAATGTTCATACGGATCCTAGATTTCTAAAATTCCAATAGACTTCAAAATATTGTTCTAAAATGGTCTGATGTTTTAAAAATGATCTGTTTCCTCGAGTATCTTAGTACTCGAGCATCTCGAGTAGTAGGGCGTATTGGGACAATTTTTCCAAAGTTCAGAATTTTTGCAAATTAAGGACTCGTACGAGCCATGTTTTTAGCAAAAACCAATCGAAGCTAAAACGTTTTGAAGCAAGTTAAAAGTATCCATTTAAACTGATTTTACAACTTAAAAACCCTTATAATTCCTGTTTTAAAAATTGATGTTTCGGACGGTTTTTTAAAGGACTAAATATGTGCACAATTTTAAATGTATCGTTAGTGCATTATTAGTTTAAAATTTTATTCATTACAGAACGAACCTACTAGCTTGCGGGCTAATGACACCTTGGTCTGCATATCCACTCTGACAACACGCATAAACATAACTAAATCCTTGATATTTGTTTCGCAGGTGAAAGAAGAATATTATGGAAAAATTAATAAGACAGCCTGATTGCAACGATACCTGTGTATGTTTGGAGGCATATTTTGTATGATATACCATGCAAAATTCTCCATCATCTTATAAAGTGAAAAGGCGGGATGCAGATGACCGCTTTACCTGACGAATTTTTTTAATACTGAGCAATTTTCTGGAATACAAACTTAAGTATCAAGAAACATGCTTTGTTTCTTTTATAAAAATGCAGAAATAGGCCCTGAGGCAAAAAATTGCATTTAATCCAGCTAGATCACGAAAATCTCACACTGTGCGTCGTTCGCCATTCATAAAAGGCACCGTTTTTTCATTTATTACGCGGTACGTAGTGCAACTTATGAAGAATCACCCTGAATTTTTTCGAGTCTTAGGCGCAATTAGTTTATTCTTAATTTGTGAACAAAGACCGTGAGAGAGATTCTGTTTTTTCGAACAAAGCTCTGCCTCGAATTAGCGGCACGTTACTGTATATTATGGCAAGTTTTCCATCATCTTAAATACATTACGCGCAGCATTTATATTTAGTGGTGTATCAAATTCTATTGCACTTAGATATTATTCAAAGCCTTATTTATATATTATTCGAAAGTACTACACTTATCAAAATAAACGTTATACTAGTTGAAACAGAAGATAAATAAGTCGTTCAAAAAATTAATTCACGATTTTGCGATACAGACATTACTAAAAGAGACTGGGAAAAACCAAGTCAATGTCACCAAAACAATGTCAAAAAAAAAAAAAAAAAAAAAACAATGCCATCTACAAACTATTTATTCTAATAAAGTTTGTGTCATGAGTACTAACCTGATCATTGCAGTATAATGACTCAAAAAACTACGTCAGTGTCATTCACTATCAAAAAAGTGGAAAGCTTAATGGTTTGCAGAGAACTCCTGGCTTTCAAAATGTCTTATTTCTACATCATACTGTTTTTTAGGCTCAAGTTGTAGCATTAAATACCTAAGACACTACATGAAATGGAGCACCATTTATCTCTTTCCGAACATGTAACCATATAAGGAAAGTATTGTAATCATGAAAAAATTCGACTTCGAGATTTTGGTGTATTGACACGTTTTGAGGTCTTCTGAATTCATTTATGCTATTTTCAAGAGATGTTTTTAAAATAGCTGCGCACCCGCTCTTCATACGGGAAGAAGGGAATATTTTACTACTAAAATCATATCTGCATGTGACAAAACAGAATTTCATTTTTAAAAAAGTTCAAGTAATCTCCTCTGTTGAAATTACTGCGGGATATATTAACGCAAATTAGAATTACTTTTCGTTTAGTTGGTTGTAAGACAACCGTTGAAACAGGACACTTTTAATTTCATGAAATATTTATTAACGTGGTACTTTGCGATTTATTCATATTATCTTTACAAATCTAATAATACTACCTATTACGTACATTAATACTATCTATATTCGCTTCTCCCTCTTCAAGGCTCCCTTAAAAGAAACAGCTTAGATTATTTGGCCTCAATGGGATCTTTTGATTCTGTGGCGATTCTTTGCAATTTACGCATTAGCATAAATAATAATCATTTCACATAATGGTTGCCATTAAGCAAACTCTCCATATATATTTAATTTATACATAGTTTTATAAGATGGGCGTATTTAGCGCCGCAAACCATTTCATCTTACTGTGGGGAGAAAATATCTAAGGGGTGCCATTTTAAATATCCATGTATCTAATATAGCGATATCTTTTATATCCTCCATAGTCCTGTCTCCTGAAAAACATCAAACTGTGTAATCTCGAGGAGCTACTTATTCCCACTTTAATTGTGACAGGGCGTTAGAGTTGCAGAGTTTACAAATTTCACGCATTTTTTATTTATGACGTCACTGTTTGACTGCCGTAAAGGATACCCCGGTAGGTTGAGGGAGTTAATTTCGATATTTCGCATAATTGTTTTCAAACGGTATCATTAAAACTTTGCGTTATGTAACCTTTATGGAGGAACGTAATTCAACGTTAAAATAAAATTATACTCGCAACCTGCATGCGTATGTTAGGCAACGCCTGCGCTAAATTAAATGCCAAAAATAAAAATAGTAAATAGAAAAAATTTAATATATCGCGCTTTGAAACGAACTTTGTAACTTTTAAAATGAACATTTTCAGCGCCGTGAAAACATTTCAATTTTTAAATAAGCACCGGATTAAAATACCACTTCTAATAATAATAATCGTGAATTTCTTAGTTTATTTCTACAGTAAATTTTAATCAAAATATCGTCTCCCTGTGTTGAAAATAGAGCTGGAATAAATGAGTTAAAATTATGGAGTAATTTTTACGTATCTTAAAGCATTTGACGTCATAGATTCTCACTTGCGAATTGAAATTCTGATATCCCATTTAAAAACTCGATTGGTTGAGAAAACCCTTTTTTCTAATCCTTTCTGTGGCAACAACCGAAGATAAATTCTCGTGCCGTGATCGCAATGTAATGAATGGCGTAAGATCGCGTTGATGCTATTAAATTCTAAACATTAGGCTGCATTAAAATTCGTAAAAAATCATCTAATTTACATAATTTTTTCGTTTTTATTTTAAAAGAGGGAGAAAAGAATGTTTCACGATTTGTCAAAATATCAAAAAGTTATGACGGATAGAATTCAAGATGCGACAGTTTTAAAATTATTTTACGAAAAACAATCGCTAAGCAGATGCTTAGTAAAAAAATTCCTAAAAATCGGTAAATCATGTTACGCATTCAGAACAAACTGTTTTTAAAAGAAAATTTTCTCCTCTATCCGATGATACAAATGCCGTTTTGCTGCGAGCGTAATTTCCGCCGCCATTACGAATTAGGTGAGAAAAAATGCCAAAAATCGCATAAAACATAAAATTAAAAAAAAATCTAGGTCGAATTTTGAAAAAATCGCTTCGAGGTGCACAACTACATATTTACATCTTCCCGAGTACCAAATTTGGTGTTTCTAGGTGTAGCCGTTTGTCCGTAACGCTGCCGACAGACACACACACACACACACACACAGACACCTTCTTTTATAATAAGAGATACATTCTTTATACACCATGAATTTTTTTTTTTTTTTTACGAGCAAGTTGTTCTTGCACTTCAAAGTATATATTTTTTTAATCTTGGTTTGAATGCAGTTGAGACACTACTGTTTTGCCACACGGTGTATTGACTTCTGAAGAAGGCTGAAATTTTTTTCTGCCGAAACGATACTCTAGTGCGATGAGCATCTTTTTATGTGCGTTATTACACAAAGTTTTATTTATCTCGAGATGCTGTGTAGTGGCGAAAATAGAGAGTCTAACTTCTTCCTGAAATTTTGTTTTAGATTTTTGGAATAGATAAAAAGAATTTTTTTTAAACATTTTCGATTTCGACATCAAAATCAATATTTTTGTAATGTTTAAAACAAATATTTTACATACAATTTTGAATAACCACTAGAGTACTTGCAGAACACTTTTAAAAATAAATCTGAAAGGTGCTGGTTTTTTATTTTTTATTTTTTTTATTCCATCCTAATAAACACCTTAGTATATCGGCTCTTTTATGTAGTGCGAAATCTCCCTTTCCTTTTAGTCAGAGCATCACGATGTCTATATGGTGACTCTAAGCCTTTTCTTTGAAAAGGATCATCTGTACGTCATTTAGACACAGCTTTCCCCAAGTGTAAAACTGCCTCGGAATGTATTATCCTCTGAGCCGTGTCTGAAGAAAGCATAAATGAAAGCAAAAAAGTTCTAAGTTATCTCTTCTTTAATATTTAATCACCTTGTTTTCTTTCTATCTTAAATACGTTCATATCTGTAACTATCTTCATAAATTCACAGATTAAGAAACAGAAATATAGTTTTATGATTTTTTCTGGAATGATCGATAACACATGTAATACAAAGGGGAAAAGTTACGATCGCTGCATATGATATAAAAAAAACTCCTGCACGGCACAATAAAATTTGTAATAAAATGTGACAAAGAAAAAGGGAATAACCCGCCGAAATGTTAACCCTTTCGAATTTAATGTAGAAAGCGATCGTTACAGACTTCTACCCATATATAATACAACATATTTTTACGGGGGATATAACGTTGTCCATAACATTTTCATCTTTAAGAGGAGGATTCCAACGAGCAGTTGCTCTTCCAAGGTAGCTCCACACGTGTTCTATCGGTTTAAGATCAGGAGACATTGTTGGCCACAGTATTCGCTCAGTGTCTGAACGTTCAAGGCATTCTTCAATGTTTTTTTTTTTTTTTTTTCCAATTGCGTAACAACAGATTACATTTTAATGGCGGTGCTTTGTTGAGATCGATTTGGATTTTTTGCTCCTGTGTGCTTGGAAAAGGCACTTGTGTTGGAAAGTGCTTTTTAACCGATGCAAATTATTTTTTCGTAGCTACGGTGATATGCTCTCTATTCATCAGATATTCGTCATTCGATTATGCCAACATTAATAAAAGTAGGTTCTATTATAACTGACTTCAATATGCTATCTGAGAGTATGTTTTCGGAAATATTTCCATACACTTCATTAATAATATTATTTTCACTCCCTCTTAATTGCTGAGGTATTTCTCCAATAATATTTTTGGAGAAAATTTGCTTTAGCATACTGCCTGTCGGGCGGTAATGAAGAAATAGTCGAATTGGCGCGTTTCTGTGTAGCGTCTCTTGGATTCCGACCTGCCCGGAACGAATAGTAAATATTATTCTCTCCTCCAAGGTTTTTCTGCAGCTTTTAAACATGGAATTTACAACACTTCGCGCACTTATCGCCGTCTAATAAAAGTCGCCAAGCACATTGCTAAAGCACATTTTAGTCATTGGCGTATCACCAAACTGGGGAATAATTCCACTTTTTGCAAATTTTGTTGTACTACTATAACCTTATAGTACTGCTGAAACTAAGTGTTGTTATTTCAAAATTGACACAACAATGGAACCATCGCCTGACTTGGCGCTAAATACTGCGTGCCAAATTACTTCTCTAATTTTTTACCGTGCATTAGCATACTACACAAAAATTTTCACATTCGCACAAACAATTCCATACGAACTTTAACTGCGCCGAATATCACGGTGATCCGTTCGCGCAGTGCGCTGCAAAATGGACACTAAGGTTTTGCTTAGCGTATTTATATATACGTACATAGATTTGGCGACTTGCGTATATGCATAGTTAATAATTAGCTGTAAGAAAACAATACTTCATATGTTCTCTTTGATAAAAACTACGGAACAGCTAGGATAACTTGCCACCCCTGGCGACTTTTCACTATTTGGCGATTTACACATGCTCACAACCTATAATTACTGCTCATGTAAGGTTCTCGGAAAACCGTTATCCTTATTTTCATATGCATAATCCTTTGCAGATTGGCGTATTTAGCACCACGAATTATATCATCTCGCCGCGCTGGCAAATATCCAAAGTGTACTATATCTGCTATAATGGCATAGTTAACGCCACCAAATATGTCTACTGGTAGCAAATATTCCAGCTGGACCGAACCGGCTTTAAAATAATCTGCATTTTAATTATTTTTCATTTTCAAGATCTGGGTTCTAACATTTTGGAACTCGAAGTTTAGATTAACCCTGCTCGAAGAGATACCATTTTGCCTGATCATCCCTAACGCCAAGATGGCGCTTTTAAAATCAGTTACAATTAGGTATCCTGTTTTGGAAAAACGAATTATGAATAGTCGCTAATTCTAAACTCCTGTTGTCTAAGAGAACTTACTATTTGAAAATTCTCAACTTTGTGTAACGCACTTTGAGTTATTTATTTCATATACTTTTTAATTTGGCGTAAAATTGGTGTCATTCTAATTCATGTTTGTGAATTTCACGCGATTCTACATACTTGGAATTGCTTTGTTGTAAAAAAATGAATGATTTTATACCATATCTGGCAATCATTATGTTTTATTTTTTCAGTTTTTTATTAATATCTTCTAAAATAATTCGATTTTCGAAATTTAAGTCAGCTTATCAGGTTCCTCGGAATTTCCCGAATCCGTGGACATGTTTCTCGAAATTCAAATCCCCACGGTTTAGGAGAAGATAGCCCAACAAGCTCTTGACAGCGGAGGCTGCGGCCGTTACTTTTTTTTAGAATAGAGAGAAAAGTGGAATTCAATACATACTTCGGCTGTGTAAGGATAAGAATCTTCAGTATCTATTCCTTTGTTGCGTTTAATGTATTCAAAACCATTATCCATAAGACCACCTTCACAGCCCTTGTTTCCTGAAAGAAAAATGTGCATAAAATTAAAATACTATATCTCTTGCGACTAAATTAAACCTCAATGATCTCTACCCATGGGAGCCCATATGATGGTTGCAGGTGAGGAGGGCAAATCGAGGATCCTGCCTCGGGATGATACTACATTTACGGTCTTATTCACTAAGTACTTGACACCCGCGTTGACCCACAAAAAAAAAAAAAAGATAGACATGATGTCTATTTAACATCTGAAGGGGTTAACACTTTAACGCGCAGTGTTTCCGCTCTGGGAACCAACACCAAACTCTGACATTTTGATTGTTGCCAGTCACGAACAATAGATTTGATTTCTATAAACATAGTTTCGGGTGACATATAGCTCCACGAGAATCCTTTACTTTTTAGCACGTCATTTCTCGTAAAAAAATTGTCACGATTATTTTTAACAGCACTGACATCTGCTGAAAAATTGAAGAATGCGAGAACAGACGGAGAGATTGCCCAATGCTGAAAAAAGGGAGCCGTTGCCATCGCTCGACTTAACTACCAGCAAGATGGCGGACGATCGAAACGTTCATCGCGTGCCACAGATCTAGAGACCCTTTTTTGACGACAGCTGGCTGTGCGCGCACGCTAAGCACTAAAATTTTATTTGATACATATATGTACAAGTATTTGGTTTATTTGGATGTCTCAATTTTTTATTATATAAAATATCTGGATTTATATTTCCTTTATATGACAGTCCCCTCCCCCCCCCCTTTTCTGTCTGTTTGCTTTCTCCTGTTAAATTAAATCTATGTTCTTTATGCAGACGTACAATAGAACATTCTGCGTATAACGCATGAAATTTACAATTAGAGGAGCACAATATTTGTCTTTGTATGTGTTTTCATGCAGGAATTATTTAAGTATTTGATTTAAAAGTTTCCAAATGCTAATGCTTCTGTATGCATGCCTGAAGAATTCACTCTTAACGACACACACACACAAAAGATAATGCGAAAGTTTTAAATTAGTCATTTAATTCTTTTGATAATAACTGTAAAATAATTTCCCCATTATGTTGGTGCAGAAGAGCAGTAGATTTTACAGTGAAAATCCAATATATATATATTTTTTAACAATCAGAAAAATTGTGAGTTAACAAAAAGAAAGCATGAAATTTTATGCATAAAATAAGGACAAAAACTGGTGTTAGAATGTAAAATCAATAAAAACTTAGTATAAAAAACGCAAATGTACTTATCAATAATATGATCATATCAGCCAGTATAAAAGGTCTTGTCTTCAAATGTAGGCTTGTTTTTTTATACCGGCCAAAATGATCGTATTGTTGATAAGTACATTTATAGTCTTTTTTTTAATAAGAAGTTTGCTCGTCTTACCGGGATAATACCTAAATACCGAAGTTTTTATTGAGTTTCGTAAAATAGTGCTCAAACCAATTTGGAAAAATAGAATGAAACTCAACTTTTCTATAAGCTTATGTAGATGGCAGCACTAGCAAGAGCTGAGGCAAAAGTGACGAACGTCATTGAAATGTAAAATTTCCATTTTCAGCTATCCGTTATCTTCATTAATTCTGTATCTTTTAAAAGAAAAGTAGCAGGCTTAATTGAGCAGACTGAAGTGAATGGAATAACTAAGGCTTTATTTTCTTTCCCTAGACCGCCCCTTCTAGTTCTAGAAATAGTTATTGATGGGAAAGGCAGTACAGATTAGAGATGAGACGGGCTCAGCCCGAGCCCGAAAGCCCGAGCCCGAGCCCGGGCCCGAAACGGGCTCGGGCTCTGTAATTCACAATTGCGTTCGGGCTCGGGCTCGTGAAAAATTTCTCCTTTATTGAACATACTCCTTGAAACAGATTTTAAAAAGTGATTCATGATGAAAATAAAAGTACAGGCAACTCCGGTTATAGTGAACCTCTGGGGACCATCAGATTTCGTCCACTATATCCGAAGTTCACTAAAACCCAAGTGTCTTCATAATGGATAGAGATACTGTATATGAATCGGGACTAATTGTTTGCATTCACTATAGCCGATGGTTCACTATATCCGATTTCACTATAACCGTAGTTGACTGTACTTATAAAAAAATAGTGCACTAGTGCCTAGAAGGTGCGTGAAGCTCTTTGGATATTTCAGAACGGCGGCTTATATTGATTAGGTAGTCATGAGATCCGACATTATTTGATAAACATGGATATATAAAGAATTAGAAAGCACTGAGAGTTTGCAACTATATTTGTCTTTAATTTGCACAAACGGCAAAATTCATTGAATTCTATCAATGAAGTAGTTGGATTTTTTTTATCTTTAACTGAAATTTCGGGCTCGGGCGGGCTCGGGCTCCGACTTAAATAATATTGCTCGGGCTCGGGCGGGCTCGGATTAAAAGACCTCGGGCTCGGGCGGGCTCGGGCTTCAAAAAATGAGCCCGAACTCATCTCTAGTACAGATGGTTGTTGTGAACATGCATATCGGATTTGTGTGCTTCGCTCGAAGTTCGCTTATAAATCCTCGTCAAAAGGACAACACAAGGGAGGGTGCCCTCCGTAGAGATCTTTCAAAGTCCTAACCCTTATTTACGTACAGATGAGTTTAGGCTTATTTCTTAAAAGCCGAATAACTTTAATTCGAGCCCGAGGACCGATATTATTTGAGTTGGAGCCCGAGCCCGAAATTTCAGCTAATAGATAAGTCAAAGTCAATTACTTCATTGACAGAATATCATAAATTTTGCCTTTTGTGCAAATTAGACAAATATAATAGCAAACTCTTAAAGCACTTTCTAATTCTTTATCTTCAAGTTTATCAAAAAATAATTAGTTTATTTCTCCCATGAATCACTTTTTAATATCTCTTTACAAAGAGTGTGTTCAATAAAGGTGAAGTTTTTCACGAGCCCGAACCCTGTGCGGGCTGACCTCGTCTCATTTCTACAAGGCAGGGCCTGCCTAACACTTTTGTGCCCAGGGCACTTTTCAAACTTTGTGATGCTATCTATCACTCTAACACAATTTTGTTACCTTTTCTACATGCGTGCCAGGGCACGTGCCCGTGCAATAATCAGGGCCTGTTAAATTGGGACGGGGTCGTATATTAAGACATAATCGCAGTGATGTTGCGGAGGACCCGTTGCTGAGGGCTGGGGGAGGGGGACAAGGGTAAGGCTTCCAATGGCCAGTAATTAAATGCATTTTGTTAAATTTGTGTCGATCCAGAAGGAGGAGGTAGGGCTACCTAATCTTAACCCATTTCTGCCTAGCGTCCCTTTTTTGGGACGGCATTTTCGCTATTAGTCGAAAACGTTATTTATTTTTCCTAGCCTTTATTCATGAGTATTGAGCCTCAACTCTACAAAATATTTTACCATGACCCAGTAGTATGTTGATATTTCGATTTTTATGCATAATGATTTTAAAAGAAATCATCCCTTGTTCAAGAAGTGGACATCAGAAATTTATCTATTATTTCTGTTATCAGTAAAAATCGAATAAAGTCGCCAAAATATCCAGGCACAAATGGGTTAAGCTACGCAACTAGGTAATCAGTATGTTAAAAATATCTATGGACTTTTCCTTGTATGGGAGAGTTTCAATCCTCAACCCACTGTGTGCCTACTACTGTAGCAAAAACCAACCTTATTCTTTCTTGTCATAATTATTATCATCTTCCTATCATGCACTGTAGTTAGTGAATAGTAACCACATACAAAGCAGGGCCAAGGACCAGGGACGTAGCCAAAGGGGGGGGGGTTAGAAGGTCATAACCCCCCCCCCATGAGGAATTTTTCTGCCATACAAATTGTATATTCTTCACTCCCTTATCACACACATGTATGCATATATGTGAGTTGCAGTAGTCGTAACCCCTCCCCCGCCCCCCATGAAAAATTTCTGGCTACGCCACTGCCAATGACGTATTCTAGGGGAGGTCCGAACCCCCTCCGAAATGTTGATTTTTATATCAAAAAATGATAATTAGGGATGGACGCGAGATTAAAAAATAGGCGTCTCGCAAAACGGCCGAAAAGCTTTGTCTCATCTAGCAAAAACCCTTATATGATAATGTTAAAAATGTTTGTTTCGTCTCGCAAAAAAGCTGTAAATCTCTGTCTCGTCTCGCAAAATGCGATCTCGCGTCCACCCCTAATGATAATTATGAAGTATTTTTGTGAAAAATTCTG
This sequence comes from Cheiracanthium punctorium, assembly GCA_038373885.1. Taxonomy (NCBI): domain Eukaryota; kingdom Metazoa; phylum Arthropoda; class Arachnida; order Araneae; family Cheiracanthiidae; genus Cheiracanthium; species Cheiracanthium punctorium. Next base: position 167,399 of record JAWZYV010004260.1, read on the forward strand.
CCTTATCCACTGTTTGGACCCCCTCCGAAATTTTTTTCTAAGTACGCCCCTGAGCATTTTTTTTTTAATCATAAAAGGTAAGGTTTTGGCACGCTATCAATTAAAAAAATTAAGTGAAATTCTTAAATTTTGGAAGAATTTTTTTTTTTGAATGAAACTACTTCGAGACAAATTATAAGGGGAGTGTCCACTTCTTTTCTTTTTCTTTTTTTTTTGGGGGGGGGGAGGTGGAAAATATCTTTCTGCCGTACCCCTACCCCCATACATAGATATGAAATTAGATCTTTCCGTTTCCATTGCTCATTTGATCCATTGAAAATAGAGCGTGTATTGTTCTCTCTTTTTCATAGGGGAGATGTCGCGTTTGCTCTGTATCTCTAATTTATTTGATGTACAATATCCTTACCTTCATGTGTTGAGCAATCGACAAGGTTCTGTTCGCTGAGAGACACCAGCTCGCCTGTTTTCTTCTTGTGCTGTCCTTCTAGAGAACCAGTTGTGGAGAAAGCCCAGCATGATCCGCACTGACCCTGGAGATGATAGAAAGCAAATGAGTACCCATTTCTTAATAGATTCTCATAGCTGTTTTAATAAGTCATCCTTGAAAAATACAATGCAAAAAGGTGGTTTGTTTGTCTATGGATAGGAGATTGCTCTTCTCGAAATAAATGCAGTGTACATAGAAACTTAACGTCGATCAATATTGACTGCAATTATTTATTCGTCTGCATGTAACATTTGAGGTTTAAATAAGTTTTAGGAAAGTACTGCAGAATGTCAATACTGGGTTGCCAAGATGTCGGGATTTTTTGCGTGAATCTAATTGCGGAAACGAATTACTTTCTTGCTGACCCAAAATTGACAATTCGAATACATAAGAAAAATTCCCTCTTCCTTTCCTCAGTTCTTTCTACTTCTATGGGAAATCAAGGTTAAACTGCTAAAGACTTTAGTGGTTAAAGAGAAAAATTGACTCGCGAGAGAAGAGAAAAATTGAAAGAGAAAAAAGACTGTAGAAAAAATCATGATTTTGACCGCTGGGTTTATCAGGTATTATAAGTCTTTAGGGTATCCTTATAAGTTGTAAGAGGGAGGTGTTCGAGGGCCTGACTGTAACATTTTTGTGCACAGGGAACTTTTCAAATCTTATGCTCCTGTATATAGCTGGCTCAACGTTTTTGCCCCTGTACATAGACTTAAACTCAATTTTTTTTGTGTGCATGTGTGGCCAAAGTGCTCTGATCAAATATACACAAATAGGTCTGAAAATTGAGTCTAGACCTATGTGTAGGGGCACAAAGTTTGAGTCAGCTATATACAAGGGAGCGAAATTTGAAAAGTGCCTTGGAACAAAAACGTTATAGTCAGGCCCTGCGGGTTTCCAACACTTCGTAATCTGGAGAGTACTGGAAAATACTTCAAATGTAAAACAAGGAGGCTTCCTTTCACGTTGTACTTGATATTCTGCGAATACATTCAGGATACCGCATATTGGATTCCTATTTGGTAAGAATACTTCCTGTGGTCGCAATATCGACAGAATTCCGTAATTTCCCTGATTGCGAAAGGGGATATATACCAGTAAATTTAAATCCGATAAAATTCCTCAAACTTCACGACTGGAGAAATTCCCTTTACATGATACTGTACGCTTTATAGTTTTTTGGTGGGCGTTTCTCTTTCAAGTAGTCACACTATTGACAAAAATCTTGGATTATGATTTGCTGGGAATTTCACTGGAGCGTTTAAACGAACTGCTCTGCATATCATTCTCATCATCGTGAATCGTAATCGATATTACTTTCGTCCTGGGAAATGCACATTTTGCTGTCTTCAACCGAGAAAGTTAAAAATAGAATTCCTATAGCTTATTTTTTCCGATTTCTCGAAAATTTCTCAAAATCAGACTTAATCACTATAAAACGTGACATAGTTTTGAAATAACGACTTATTTATTTATTTATTTTTTTTTTAAGTAAGCTATCCTATTCGAAGAATAAGGGTACTCATCAAGTATATAAAAGGAATTTTGAGTTGAGTTACTTTTCTTTTCTGGGAAGATGTGTGATGTTCAGTGAAAAAGATAATCAAAGTGCGCAGATATCATAAGGATTGATTGCAATGTAATACGCAGCTATGGAAACGCGTTATCTAGAAAGAGTTTATCTTTCGCAGTCTCATTTATTTTGCAGTAATATTGGCTAAAACAATCCTCTTGTCGAACACGTTTTCTTCTACCTTTCGATAACAAAACGAAACTTCTTAAAAGGGGCTGATAGAGATAACTCCGAGAGAGTTACAAATTTTTTATATTTTCCTTCAATCCGGATGTGTTTTATGCGTTTTTAGTCGCAAAGGAAACACAAGCAATCGCCTTGCGATAGAAAATTCAGTTCTTGCTCAAGGGACTAAAACATATTTTGCGGAAGGCAGACACATAATTACACTATTGTTCCAGTTATAACTAAATAATTCTTCTCATTGACTGGAAAATACTTGCACTTTTCTATTTCCATTATATTTATCTATATATATATTTATAACTAAAATTAGATTTTTGCCTGCACTTTACTTGGAATTAAAAAATTTTGCGATTTCTATCCGCTTCAAGCACCTGGGAAGCAGTAAGACAGTCAAAAAAGTTTTGACTGTCTTTTGACAGTCAAATAAGTCTGTCTGTCTGTCTGTGATTATGCCAGCTTTTTTGTTGTTGTTAGCGCATCACGTAAAAAATGACTGATGCAAATGAAATGAAATTTGGTAACATGATGGGTGGTCACATTCAACTTAAACTATAGGTTCCGAATTTTTTTTTAAATTTCGATTGAGATTATACGAAAGTTGTTTCAAATTGCTTAAATATCTATTGGCGTATCACGTAATAACGGCTGAAGCAAAATGTAGTGAGATGGTGGGTGGCCTCTCAACAAACAATAGGTTACATATAGATTATTTCAAGAGCAAGCTGCTCTAAAAAAAAACTCGTTAGATCCGTTTGCGTGTTTACAAGGACAGGGTGGTCAGTGTGGGAATAGACATTAGGAAGACCATCAGATGGGTCAGTGCACTGTACCTTGTGGTGCTGTTCCACACTACTTTCTATCAGATGATTTACCTGACTGAATGGACTGTCCCTCCAAAGCTTTGATTACTGAACCTGCATTTGAGATATGCAGAATTCTGATTTTGAGCTCCAAGACTACAGAGTTTGTTATAGTATTTCACTGAACGGGCACTTCTTATAAGGCTAAGTGGACGCTATTTGCTAGACCGGCTTTGTTGCCGGCATTTAGAAACTGATGTCCAAATGGATCTACCATTTTACTTTTAAAATACTAACTGCTTCATCTGTCCACAGTCGTTCCCAGTTATATTAATATTTATAATCCTAAGAAATGCAATCCTACTCATACGAATTACGAAGCTTCCTCCAAATGAGTGAGAATTTGAAAGTATGACGCCCACGCACCTACTCTTATGTTTTCTTTTCCCCCTGAAATAACCCCCACATAGCAGCATAAATAGTGAACACGTATAGAGAAAGGACGTTTAAAAACTGTTAACTAATCACAGTAATAGTCTCATTCTTTTGATATTTAGTCTTAAATGTTCTATCTCCAGAGATGCAGATCTCGTCTTTTTGATTCTCAGTCGAAAACCGAGACATTAAAAACGAAAAAAAAAAAGTGACATTATCTTTTGAACGTTGAGTGAAAGAAAATTTTTGGACACTTTTGAAAGTATATTTACCTGGTTTTTAACAGGGGTAACTAGTCCTTCGTCTCTCCAGTCGACTTTGTCGGGAAGTTGTACGTTCGAAGGAGGTACCCACACGCTGGCGTTGCTGTGGACATTGCTGAGACGACGGTAGCCGTTCAAGGTCCTCACAAACTCTTCATGACCCTAGAGTGACGAATAGTTATTTTAGAATAAGAGAACGGTAATTTGATGTACTAATCTTTTTGTTAAGTGTTGTTATATAAAACATGTTGTTACAATTGAATCGGTGGTTTCAAAATCCCTTAAACTCGCAATCATGGATTAATATTAAGGATAGATATCACGTAAAGAGTTAAAATTCTCAAAACGGTTCTGATTTTTCCGACATCAGAGGACACTTCCTCTGTTTGCAAGTTAACGCGTATGCGCATGTGCGCTTCTGGATGATCTGCCAGCGTGAGTGGCATAAGTGATAGGCTTCGCGAAAATGCTATCACATAGGCTGCAAATTAGGCAGAACTATATGAACAATCGGAATACTTTTAAAGGGCCTGTAAATCAATATTCTACTTGTTCCAGATTTATGTGTTTTCATCATTCGAGTCTTAAGAACTCTAGATATGACTTCAGTTTTATTGCATTATTGAATTTAACATCTTAAGTGATGGCAATAGATCCCGTAATTATGGGATCTATAGAATTAAAATTAGAACATCCAATTAGTTACTCCTTTTGAGTGAATAAAATTCAAATCTACTGAAGCGCAATTTTCAATGAACAAAAAAGAATTGTATTGAAAACAAAAGATTGATTTTTACGAACGTTGGACTACCCTCCTTGGAGGGCGAATTTTAAGATGTCCAAAAATTGATTTTTAGATATTAATAAATGTTGAATTTTACAATGATAATTTTAAGGATATCTCTTTTATTTCTTCGAGATGGAGAGATATGGGAAAAGAATGTTTTGGCCCCTACCCCCTCAGGTTACAAATTTCTGAAAAGGCTGCCTAATCTAGCACTTACGTTAAAAAAAAACTCACATGCATGCCAAATTTCGTACTAGTATTAGCTTGGCTATACGAGATATTGACATACGGAAAAAATGACATTACTTTACGGTACACCTAATATGAACATGTCTTACCATGTCAGCGTATTCGTTGAGGCCTCGTTTGTAAGAATGTAAGCCAACATCAGCTCGGAGATTGTGGTGAATAATCTTGGCCACATTTTGTTCCCAGATGAATCGCCTTGCAACTTCTTCTCGACTAGTGTAGGTTTTGCCAAATGCTTCCTGCAAAATAAAGTTTGAAGTTTCCTTATTATTTTCTTTTAAGTTTTAAAATGCCATATATAAAGGTTTTAACGTAAGGATTACATTCTTCCATAACAGTTCTATGTAAAGAATGAAAAAAATTTTTTTTTCAACATCATTGCAAGTTTTAATATTACTCCGTTCGAAAATTGTCCGGGTTGAAGCTCCAGGTGAACTAACTCAACTGTCCAGAGTTTCTTTCATAGCAGTCAAAAACTTGACATCGTAAATTAAAAATTTGCCAGAGATTCCTAAACTTTGCCACAAAATTTACATCATATTCGCAATTTGAACGATTTTAAATGGCTGTACGATATAATTCAGTTTGATATTTCTCACGAGATTAAAATGAATACTAAACCGCGAGAGATTTAAACATTTAAATTGAGCATTTGAGGAGCAGAAACGAAGATAGATAGTATAAGTAATAAGTAGTATTAGTAGATTTGTTTCGAAAATATCGATTGGAGAACTGTATACCGTGTTACTAAATATTTCGTGAAATTAAAAGTGATTGTTAACGTTCATAATTTTTCAATAGGCCCCCCTTACAACTAAACGATAAGTAATCCCCGATAAGTAATATATATCCCGCGATAGTTTCAAAATAAGAGAGTATCGGAACTTTTTAAAAATTTAATTTGTCCTTTAATTAAATTTTATTTTGACAAATGTTGCACCATGCCTAAGAAGATAAATTTTAAAAAATTCCATGGTTCTGAGTGGAATAGTTTCAGAGATATTGCATATTGATAATTTTGGCATTTGTCGCCAAATACTAAGGTGTGTCTAAACAGTGATTAAAATGTAATTGCTTTTCAGCTGACGCTAATTTGTGGTCATTCGAGAGCTATATTCGATTCCTGGAAATCGAATTTATATAGAATTTTTCAATAATTCATGTTTTGTAATTTTTAGTAAAAGCTAACCTATACCAATAGCTTTGACATTCTCTATAATACTTCGAAATTCCATCTCTAAAATCGTAACGTAATAAGAGGATGACTCCTAATAGACTAAATTATCAATAGTTTTACACAGAAGCATTGATCAAATGAAGGAAACAAAACCTGTTAATTTCACGAAATTGATTGCATTCAAATACTGTTTTCCGACAAAGGGGCGATTATTTAACTTTTATCAACTCATAGCTGGTACCCTAAAGTATAGATTTCTTTCGCCTGGAAAGGGAGCCAACACCGCAGGTAAAGTGGTGTAAGTCATCTTTTTTAACATAAAATATTTCGCTAATCATTTCACTTACAGACATGGGATATTTTAATTTATTTCCTTAGCGCAACATTTTTCTAAATATAAGTGATAGGGAATGCGGGACTGCATAAAAATTAAATTTCGTATTTTAATATGTATACAGCTCCAAGTAAAAAAATATATGCCATATCTGAAAGCTATTCTTTATTTGGCGAACTTTTCTAATTGAAAGTGTGTTCCGATTACTTACGGTTAAAAATATAATCACTTTACCATCTATTTTCGTAAAGTGATCTCTATCCCGGTATATACTTCATGTTAACAAATGAATTACTTTTTGAAACGTTTCAAAATAATAAATATCATTAAAAATTCTTAATTTAAATATTCATGAATTTTAGCAACTTAATTTTTTTAATCCCTATAAGTATTGATAAGTCATGATCCGCCATATGATTAATTTTCATAAAAAAGAATGATGAAAAACTGAAGCTACAATTTGCATACACAGATGTCAGAAAACAAAATCGACACATTATTTTAGAAAATTATAAATCATCTTCCATTTTGAATATGAATTTATGAGGAATCTTATTGCGTTGACATAAAATTCATGCAAGTAACTGTTAATGTTGAAAGTAAAACAAAACACACATCTTCAACAAATAACTATTAGGTATGTTTAAAAGTTCGTTGCTCTCGGTATTCGTTTAAGATATCTATGAGAAAAAAAGTATCTAGTGTTATATACCTTGAAATTTTCCCAGTGTTCATCAAGTTGAGGATCAAATGGAACGCTGCTGGCAGATACCACCACAAATAAAGCGAATAGCGCCAGAAATTTCATGCTGAAACTGAAGGAAATAAGAATTCGTTATTGTTTAAAATAATGATAATAATAAATTCTATGTATATATATATAAATCTAGTAAAAAGAACGTGTGGTCTTCTCTGCTATCCGCTTAAATTCCGCAACCAACCAGCGTAGCCCAATGGCGGTTATATAGTAGCGTGGTCTTACATAAAAACTCGGATTTTTTCGTTCTAATGGCGGTGATAGAAAAGATAAAACCTTTGTAAAAAATTTTTAGAATTTTTTTATGCAGTTATATTTGTATAGTAACCATATTGGAAAGTTTTTTACAACTGATACGTTTGAAATTATTTTATTATTCTATTTTTTTTCAGGGTATTGGCATTTCATCATTAATATACACGGTCTTGCAGTAGTGAGTTAATAGTTGAAATGGAAAAAAAAACAGTGAACGCTAATAAATTTGTGGTAAAAAACTGAGCTGTTTTATTCTTCGATAAAGGAGATTTAGTAGATAATCTTTAAAGGCTAGTTGATTTTTGTAATAGATTAAACTAAACTCAGTAGTATTAAAGTCGAAGCCAGGGGCCAATGCCTGCACAAGCGCACCTTCATAACCATAGGTTCTGAAAACATATGCCTCTGCCAGATATCCTGTTCCCGGTGTTTAGTTCCGAAGCAAGCTTGGCCCTGATTTTGTCGACCTACTCGAGGCATGAAATGCTAAGGCAACCTTGCCCAACGTGGGAATCGAACCCCGCACCTTTGGCAGGGCAGCACAATGTGCTAACCACCACTGGGCTTCATTCTATTCTACTATTTATATTAATAAATGTATAAATTTCTTTAAATAATTCCGACGATGTTGAATGAAATACGTGTTTGCTTGTAAGTTTATCTTACATCAACATTGCAACTTATTTCAACAGAAAGGGGAAGGAGTCATTTTAATACTTGAATTTGCTTTAGACGGCTTGCTGATAGATTTGCTTTCATTTATCAAAAATTTTTGAGAATCGGTTTTATTACATCCTATATGACAATGTTCTGCACTATAAGGCTAAATGTATACAGAGTATCCCATAATTATTGGTACAAAATTTAAGGTAGGTAGGGAACTTAAAAAAAGGAATAAGAATCGCATAGCAATGTGGGTTAAAAACTCGATTTTCACTTACCTGTTAATAATCACTCTGGGAAAAGTATTGAAGTTGTTTGTCTAATTTCTTAACTAAGTTTCATAAACATTAATAACTAAGTCTAATTTTTTCATGATTAAAATGCTTTAGAAAGTAAAAGTAAAAAATTACAACAGAAAATACCAATTTGTTATTATTAACTAGTTTCCCTTAATTTTATAAGTGGAAGAATTGACGAAGTCACAAATGAGTAAATTACTCGTGCGTTAAAGATCGAATCAAAATAATTGCTCAATCGAATAATTTCCCATTAATGAAATTCAATACAAACTTTAAAACTTGTCACAAGTAATCTAAATAATACTAAAAAAATAATACTGATAATCTACTAATATATTTGACAGAACAATAAAGCTTTTTTAACATAATATTCAGTTCTTCAGTATTTTGTTTGTTATGTTCATTTTATCTTGCCAGTTTGTTGACTTGATTTTATTTAGTTCGAAGATAGATTTAAAAGGGTCAAATGAAAACTAATATCTTTTAAACACTTGTTCTATATTGAGAGCTTTTAAAGGCAAGTTAAATTTCAGAGCGGGGTCATAGTACTTTGTGAGTCCACAAACTAGTTAGGTTTACAAAAGAAGTCAAAGAACTCGTTTCCTAAGTACATATAAAATGTTTTGTTGTTCGAGATTTTTTTTCCCCAGAATTTCTTAGATCTTCTCACGTTTTAGAATTCGATGAATTGAGTAACAATCATTGCTTCGAATAGTCCTTCATAAAATTTGTAAAAGAGCTTTTATATGCATTTGGTATGCTTTTGTTTATTTATTTAGTTTAATTTAATTTACTTATTTATTTATTTATTTGAAGCTGCTTAAAAAATATTCTGAAACAAAACTGATGAGTTTTAAATTTTGAATAAGTTATAAATAAATGTAAATATTATGTTTTGCCGAATACAAAATAAATATCAACATCTGTTTAATTTTTCAAATGAATTACTACAGGAGAATATAACTGATTTTAAAGCTACACTTTTAGATGTGTTGAAAACTGTTCCTCTTTCGCACAATGAATATAACTATAGCTAGAGTTCGTTCATAATAAAAATTATACGTTATAACGTAAAAATGATTTATGCCGCTCAATCATTTGCTCATAAAATTTGAATGTTAAAATTATTATAACGTAAACTAGTGACGTTAAAATAGTCATAATCCCTGAGTTACAGTGTCAAAAGTAATTTGGTCCTTTTACTGGCAGTGCAACGATTTTCAACGTTGTTTCCTTTATTATTTTGTACATATATAAAACGTAAAGCGCATTAATTATTTTTGGTGTAACTTTTAAAAAAATATTAAATTATTTTATTGATCTGAAATGTAATTGTATAGTACAAAGTATATCATTATTCATGAAATCTAAAACACATTAATCATATATATATATATGTGTGTGTGTGTGTGTGTGTGTGTGTTAAATATTAAATTATTTTATTGGTCTGAAATAAAAGTAAAAAGTATTTCATTATTCATGAAATACTTTTCATTATTCAAGTATTCATTAATAGTAAAAAGTGTTTCATTATTCATGAAATATAAAACGCTTTAATTATTTTTCATATATTTCTTTTTAATATTAAATTATTTTGTTGGTCTGAAATATAATTATATAGTAAAAGGTACTTGATTACTCATGAAATCTAAAATGCATTAATTATTTTTTAAATATTAAATTATTTCAATGATCTGAAATACAGTTGTAAAGTAAAAACCATTTCATTTCATAGAACCCACATGCTCCTTTCCTGTGATATAGCATGGAAAGACTCTCAAATCTGAAATTGAATGAACTAAGAGAAAGCGAGTTGATCACAGTTCAAACATAGTTTATTGCATAAAATACCCCCCCCCCAGCTTAGATGAGCAATGACAGAAACAATTTCTGTGCATAAGTGTTAAATAAATCATTCAGACTTGTATAGGTAATTATTTGGATGAATAAATGATTACTTCATATTTCAAAGTTAGTTCACAAATTGATCCAATCTGAGTATTTTTGTAAAAATATTCCAAAGTAAAATTTATAGTCTTGTAAATTAAATTTCTTTTTTGCGTAAGCCATTAAATAAAATTTTATTTTAAGTAACAAAATTTTTGAAATAATCACAACCATTCAAACCTCAAAAAACAACTTACCTAGCACAAATATCACAGAATAACAGTATTAATGCAAGCAATACTCCCTAAGGTGTCGATACTGAGGTTTTTCGGTCTTTTATACATTTACCTGTTGCTTTCGAACAGAATTATCGAGTCACTTGACAGACCCACTTATCAGACGATAAGTTATTACATATCCTCAGCAAAACGTTGCATGTGAAGGTTTCTTATCATTTCCCTACTCAAAATTTTCTGAATCCTTTATGATAAGAATTATTAAATGGAACCTTTGGTGAAAAATACATTCTTTGATGGTGCATGACTTTTAATTATCTCTAGGAATAACAACAGAACATGTAAAGTGCTTTTTTTTTTACGAATAATAGGTATTATGCAACGATCTTCAAACCTTATCAGATTGTTGTTTTGAAGGATCACGCATTGCACCTTTCACAAATTTTGAGTACCCTCTGGTAGCTGGTTTGGGAAACAGATGCCTTCTTAATTGAAATATTTTAAATGAAATTATTTGGTTAAGCATTGGCATCATCTCAAGAATTCGGAGTCATTTGCTATATTGCTTTAGATTGTCAAATACTGAGGAACAATCTGAAAAATTGCTTTTTGTTTGTTTGTTTGTTTTTAATGATCGTTCTTGCAAAAGAAATATGACGTTTCATGAAAAAAATGTACAATAAATTCTTCCAGCTTTACGTCCTATTTTTTGGATCGTTTTTATAAATTAAGAGCAGAAACGAAACCCACTTAAGGAACGGCCTTTGCACACTAATCGAAATAAACCAATTGCATTATACACTCGAAAAAGATCAGGATGTATCTTTACAAGCTGTAATACAGACTATAATAATAATTAAAAAAATTACAGAGATGTACAAAAAATAGCATCCCCTTTGATATAAAAAATAAATCTCTAAAGATGTATTTGTGTGAATTATTCTAGAAACTTATTAAGCAGAAGGCATTGAAATATTTGTGAAAATAATATAATGGCTTATATATGCAATAATGGAAATGTGTAATATAATCACACAAAATGCATGTAATGAATTCAATAATGAAACATCCTGATATTTTCTTGAAAAATACTGTGCATTGCTTCCTTTTAGCTTTTGCTAATGTCCGATGATTGTTTTCTTGCTAAATCTTTTTTTTTTTAATGTGACGCGAAAGAATTCTTGTTCATTTTCAATTGACTTGACGATAATTCTTTAAGTTACGATTTATTGATGCAAAGTTAATTTCAACTGGACAGTCCGATTTTTCAAATCGATATTCTGAGAGAACCTCATTCCCTATCTAAATCTGGTTTTAACATTGTGGTCAAATATTAATCGTGAGCATTCAGTTGTTAATGCTGATTAATTTTATCTCAATATTGACATAAAGAAGTATTTTTGCACTATAATAAGTTGGGAGGAATTAAAACTTCACTAACCGTCGCAAGGGAAAACACATAAGAAAAGCATTCTACTGTATGATGATATAAAATGAACAACAGTTGTCAGCGCTTCTCTAGCTAATTATTGTCAAACCAAATTGATACTCTGACACATTCAAATGCACTGTAAAAACGAGGTGCTTAGAAATAAGCAATTTGTACTCATTTCTGAGCACTTTGTCATCTTGTAATAGCTCCGAGTTCTTCACTCTTAAATTTAAGCAGCACGTGTATTCACACTTGATTCGGAATTTATTTTTAAGTGTGTCATTTACTCAGTTGTGATGCAAATGTACTTAAAACGTGCGAGTACATTAAAGTACTCATTTTTAAGTACTTTATTTTTAACAGGGTGCTCTTTTCAGTGACTATCCAGTCTGCAACACGTAGCATGTAGTTATCACGATACGATAACAATTTTAATATACTTCTCCAATTAATCCTTTGAGGCGCAACCCTTTCCCAATGCTGAAAGGGCAGCCGTTCCATCGCTCGACTTAACTACCAGCAAGATGGCGGACGATCGAAACGTTCATCGCGTGTCACAGGTCTAGATACCCATTTTTGACGACAGCTGGCTGTGCCGGCACAGCCAGCTGTTGTCAAAAATGGGAAATCTATCCAGCTGTTCTCGCATTCTTCCATTTTTCAGCAGATGCCATTTCTGTTAAAATAATCGTGACAATTTTTACGGGAAATGAGTGCTAAAAAGTAAAGGATTCTCGTGGAGCTATGTCACCCGCAACTATTTTTATAGAAATCAAATCTATTCTTCGTGACTGGCAACAGTCAAAACGTCAGAGTTGGGTGTTCCCAGAGCGGGAACACTGCGCGTTAAAGGGTTAAAATAATGGATTAAATACATTACAACTACTATCATTTTTGGCTTCTTCCCCGAAACACTTTTTGTTTGATAATTTTCTATTGTGAAATCATGTGTAAAGAGCAAACAGTTTTAGCTATGCCGCAAATGCGTATTATAATTGCAGAACAGCTAAAATATCAAAGGCGTTGATTTGTTTTTATCTTGAAAATCTCAAATCAAGGTCTTGAGATAAATAAGATATGAATTTTGTCGTGCGACTTAATTTCAACTTAAATATCAGCTGACAAAATAACAAAGTAGTTAAATGATAAATAACAATTCAACACTTTTTCTTTTATCGATATTTTTGTCTTTATATTCTATGTTCAGGGGCGTAGCCAAGGGGGGGGGGTTAGGGGGTCATAACCCCCCCCCCCCATGAGGAATTTTTTGCCATGCAAAATGTATATTCTTCACTACATTGTCACACCCCCGTATACATATATATGAGTTGTAGTAGTCGTAACCCCCCCCCCATGAAACATTTCTGGCTACGCCCCTGTCTATGTTAAAATAATGCAAAATCGTATGATCAAAATTAAAAAACAAGTAATTTTAATCATACCAGACGCATTCATAACTCATTTTCCAACATATTGTTTTCTCCACGTATGCCATTTATTAATACATAGTTCACATGTTCTTTCCCATTGTTTAAATATCGTAGCGGTAGAGATTCCTCTTCTACGTTCATCGTTCATTACCCGTTAAATATTTAAATTCACTTGCTGCAGCCCCTCACAAACGTTGGGGGACTCACAGAAAGATATTTAAACATTGAATTAAGTTGTTATGGATTCTTATATATTAAATAAACGTACAAATTTACAATAAATAAAATTTATATAATTTAAAATACATTAGAAATCGTTTACTTAATAATAAAAATTGAATAAAATCAATCCAAATTTCCATTATCTTCACATTATTAAACATTTTTCTCACATTGATTAAATATGTATTCATTGATATAATACTGTAGTTCACAGTGGAAAATTTAGAACATTTTTATAATTCAGCATAATAACATAATACGTAGCAGATATAGGCCTAACAAAAGAAATCTTTTGTAAAGTAATGAAAAAAATCTAACATACGTATTTTCAATTTCAGTGTACTAATTTTAATTGTGTTTGTAATTAAACTCTATTACAAAAGACAAAAATATGGACAACTGTTTAAAATATTAAAATGTTTTACACACGATTTAGTGAAAGTCGGTGCTGAATTCCTGTATGTTCAACTGACTGTAGCAAAAAATTGTCTCTGTCCATTATTATTTACAACCATTTGAGAAAAATCTTTCACTAACTTGACTCTGCTATATCATTCATAACGTTTCATTTTTTTTTACAAATAATTGTATGATTGTAGTGAGTATCTTTTTTACATGTCAATGGAGATTTTTTCAGCCATTATCCATTCTTTTTCAAAAAAGAACCAAGAATTGGGTCCTACAATTTCGTTCCAGAATTTAAATTTGGGAAAATTGGAAAGTCCTGTGGTAATGCTATTGCATCATTTTTAAAATTTAGTAATGAAAAAGCGAACTTTCTCTTCTCAGCATCAGAAGTATTTTTTGAAAAAAGGGAAACTCGTACACTTCCCTTGCCAAATACCATAGATGTCTATTTAAGGCTACTAGATCTGACAGAACAACCTCAAGATCGACAGCTTTATCCATGTTAAAATTTTTACAAAGCTCAATATCGTTCACAGGGGTGTCTGTAGCTTTTAGAACGTCCAGCCAGCATTTAATGTAAATAAGAGACTATAAAATGAAAAATCCTGTTCAGTTTTTCAAACTTTTCTGGATCATAATCCAATTGTTCACTGAATGTGTACATTTCTGCCCATTAAATTACTGTCGACATACATCTTGCTTTAAGGAAAGCTCCAGGCTTCATACAGTGAATTCTTCAATGTGGTATTTCACTAATAGTATAAGCAAGACTTCCGCACATCCCTTGCTTAAAATCGTTTTCCACACTGACTGAAACCCTTTAAGATCTAAATTATCTGGACACACAGATTGGCAGAAAAAAGACTTACGGATTGCAGATTCGATCATGTCAAACACGTGGAATCGACAAGTAAAGTAGAATAACTTCTTTTTTAAAAGTTTTTTTAGCCTTACACATGCTTCTCCCACCCCTGGCTTTTGATACAGTTGTCTTAAGGAAAGATCAATTATGTATTCATACACACCCCACTGTTCAGTCGATTTTAAAACAATTTCTGCCTGTACTTTATTAGTTCTGCTATGTATGCTTGGTAGCCTTAGCAGTTTTCCTTCCTTATGTTTTGGTATTCTTAAAATTAAGATAATTTCTATCAATCTTATTTAAGACAAATTTAATTGTATTTTTAGGAATTATATTTCTAAAATTTAGTAAATTTTATTGTTTTAAACACCCTACAAAGCCACAGGAGCTGCTTGAGAGATTTATTAATTGCACGGAGAAGAAGTGACGCCTTGCAAGAAGGCTCAAAATTGATTTCCATTAGGATATTTTTGCCGAATTGATATTTAATCTTAGTAACCAGAAAATAACGAAAACTACATCAAATCTGTGAAAAAAAAATAAATAAATAAATAAAAAATTGTAGAGCGGTGCGCATATTTATATGCCGTCGCATTTGAAGGAACTTACATTCATATCCTAATTCCAAATATTATCTTCCAAATTTTACACTGAGTTCTCTGCTCTTATTTCACATGATGTCACGTGCATCTGAAATCAATGTTCCAGAAACGTTGAAATCAAAAATCCGTAAAGTGATGCCATAAATCATTTAATCGATGACAGAAATGCATGCTGGTCTGACGTCCAACTGGTCGTTAGAGGTCATAACAATCTCCCCGCCACACTCCTCCCCAAGTTTTATCGAGATAGTTTTAAGCAGCATGAGATGTCTTGAATCGGTTCAAAGTTTTGACAATAAATCTTGTTATCTGCTTTAAAGAATGGATTATGAATGGATCGTTGGCCTTTCTAAAATAAAACTAAACACAAGAAAACGCAATTTTTAAAATTATACAGAAGAAGCCAACCCAGCTGTTGCAGATATCAACATTAATACGAGGGTCACTCTGAAATTTTTGAGATACGGCTAAATGGTACAAGTTACACTCTAACATGAGTGCACTTCTGTAAGCGAATTTTCCAAAGTTTAAAAGCCTCGAGCCATCCATTTTTCGGAATCGATGCAAAATATGCTTTTACAGTCTCATCAGTCTCATCTTCTGAGTGAAGACAGCAACCACGTAAATTTTTCTTTAGATTATAAATCAGCCAAAAGTCACACGTTGCAAGATCAGTGGAATAGGGTGGATATCTATCATTCTGATGTGCTTTTGTTCAAGAAATTACTCTGTCAATCTTGCCTTATGAAAAGATGCATTGTCACGATAAAGCATGAATCCTCCTATAGCTGACTTTTTGAAGAATTTCTGATGGACACTTTGTGAGGTGTACCAGTTAGCTGTAACTGTCTTCTGTCCCTCCAGCTTTATGGCTTTGACCAGTCCAGTACTTCTGAAGAAAACGGCATACATTACTTTTTTCGTTGCTCGTGGTCTTTTCATCATTGTTAGTTTGGGGTCATCTTCAAAGACACATACTTTACTTCCTTGGCATGTTGAAACGTCAAAAAACGGTATGTACGCTTCATCATCAGTTACGATTTTAGAAATAAGGCGGTGTCCGCCATAGTTAAGTAGTTTTAGGGTTTCTTTGCAGATTCTGAAACGCTCCGCTTTTTGGTGTTCTGTTAAATTATGAGGAAGTGAGTGACAAACTATTTTTCTTTTTTTTCATGTGCAGTTCTTCATGAATTACTTTATGTATAGCTGAGGATCCAATTTTAAGTTCCTTCTGTATCACTTGGTAAGTGCTTCGATTATCATGGATTAATATTTTACGTACGGCCGACAAATCTTCTGGGCCTACAGCTGACAAGATTCTTCCTGTGTGTTTGTCATTTAGGAGAGAACTTCGACCTCTATAAAATTCTGTGAACCATCCGAATACAGTAGCACGAGATGGAGCTTCGTTTTCAAATGCTAATTGTAGACGTTGAAGGCATTCATGTTGATTTATCCCCACTTTAAAATACCCACTGCATAGAAAATCGTAGTACGATAATGCTCTCGCGTCAATTTCATTTCTCATTGTCAATTTCTTATCTTTCAAAATTTAGAAATTGCAATTGTTACCCCAATTTATCGTCTGCGACCATTAAAAGGGTTCAAATTTACACTTTTAACAATTATTTTTTTCACCTATCGTCTGCCACTGTCTCAAAAAAAAATTTTTTTTTAATGCACGCTAAAAAGTCTTTTGTTGAATTTAACAAAACTTGTTTGATTAAGTAGTTTGGTAGCTTTGTTTCGTTGATTCAACCAAACTGATTTAACAAAACGCTTTGAATTTTAACCAAACGATTTTGGTAAACGGATAAAGGCTAAGAACGAATGAAGTTTGAAATCGCTCGGCAGTGAATTTGCGTCTTGCGTCAAGGGCATGCGCAGGACTGTGAAAAAGACTGAGTCAGACGGCCAGACACTCCCAAAGGACAAGCTCGTATTTCAGAGGAAGAAGAAAGAGCCACAGATCTCTGCACTGTCAGACAATATATTTTAAAATGGATAACATTAAACACAAAAATAAATTAGTTTTTCCTCAGTTTGCCGATAATTTCAGAAGGTTAGCCTAATTATCTTATCTATTTATAAAAATTTAGATTTTTATTTTACTGTTTTAACAAGTTCCTACAGATTTAGCTTAAAGCTACTCAGTTCCCGTTAGACTAACTTACATAAAACAATCAGAATCACTTTTTCACAATGTAACGGGCCGCAAACTGTCGAACGATGTAAAAAATCGTGGTACGTAAAAAGGTAAATTTATGTATAGGCTCTGTCAAAATGATCTTCAATATAGGCTAAGAATGACAATACCGAATTATATTTTTTTGTGTATATTTCGAAGATATTTTTGTAGTTTAAATCTTAAAGTGGTACATATAATTTTATAGTCCATATCTTTTTTATGCCGCAAACAGTTTAATTCGCATACCATGCCGGAAAAAAAATCAATTATTGTTTCAACACTTTATCTCTTTTTTTATTTTCTTTCTAAGAGAAAATACGTTCTTTTTCCAAATGAAAAATTTCGGCGATAAAAATGTTTACATTATGTTTATTATTTATTAGCTTTGTTTTACGTTTGTAAAAGCTTTTAAGTACTGCTAAATAAGTGATTGTGTATGAATAAAAGCAGACTACTGATTTTGTGTTGGACCGTTTGGCACTTCAAAACACAACTTCAAAATAGCTGACGGGAATAATCCATTTCTCATTTTCCCTGAAACCGTCCTTGATCATTATCAAATAAAGTAGAAAATTTGAGAAAATGTAGAAATTTATTTTATTTATCAAGAAACACTAAAGCAATTTTTGATTACCTTACTAAGATTTTGTATGAAGAAAGAAAACTGGCATCGAATTTTTTTATTTAACTTTATAAATATGTAAAAACACTAAAATAAAAGTAGGAATTTGATGAACAGATAAATTATGTATATATATTTAGTCTTATCTCTGAAACTTTCAACCAACTATTTGTGGGTTAAAAAACATAGCAATAAAAACAACAAAATAATTTTGTTAATTAGCCAGCACAGCACCAATTAACAAAGATTTTGTTAATCCAAGCAAATAATTTGGTTGATTTTATCCAAAACATTTAGTTTTGGTTAACCATATGTTCTGGTTAAATTGACAAAATGTTTTTTTTTTTGTTTTTTTTTTTAAATAACCAAATAATTTTGTTAATCCAAAAAAAAATTTTTTGGCGCTATTTCAACGGGATAATTTTGTTGACTTAACAAAATTTTTGTTGATTCAACAAAACAGTTTCATCAGTGTGCAAGCCTACACGAAGGACACCTGCTTAAGGAGTGTCCCGCGCGCAGGACTTCTTAAGGTGCTTTAACGTGTATTCAAATTACATTTAG
Source organism: Cheiracanthium punctorium (assembly GCA_038373885.1). Taxonomy (NCBI): domain Eukaryota; kingdom Metazoa; phylum Arthropoda; class Arachnida; order Araneae; family Cheiracanthiidae; genus Cheiracanthium; species Cheiracanthium punctorium. The sequence goes on from JAWZYV010004260.1 coordinate 186,114, forward strand.
AGAAAATAGCCCAAATTTCCTGTCCGTTAAATCGAAAGTTGCGCGACAGGCCCGAAACCTGGACCTTCACATTTCAGCCGTTTACCATGTTAAGTGTCTTATCCACTCAACCATAGTGGGACCCGCCAAATTTTTCAGAGTAGCCCTCGTATTTGGAACCAAATTTCATAGCGAAAATGTACCGCTCTCATGACTTGTTAGAACACAAAAGAAAAATGGAAGAATGATTCAAACCCATTCAGTTGCTTAGTTATGTTCGGAGCAGCGTCAAGATGTATTCTTAATATGCGTTTTAGAGAAATCTGCATCCAAGTAATCATTTCAACAATTTCATTTCTGAAACGTCCACTGCATTCTCCTGCGTTTTACAAAGGAGCTGCAAGGCCGCAAACAGTCTTCAATCTCTCTCTGCCTCCAGCTCCTGTTTTGCATCTTCCAGGCCTATTTGGAAAGCAAGTTCCGTTTTGAAAAAAAAAGAAACTACTAAAAAATTCTTTTTTCAAGTCAATTTTATTTTTACATGAAAGAGCATACCTTAAACTATTTTTCTTCATACTTTTCGCTAATGTTCAAACACTTGCAGTTGCGGGTTACCAGCTTTTCTATACCTTCTTCGTAGAAACTTCGCGCCAATGACGATAACCCCGATTCCGCAGCACTTTTCATTTCATCGTCGGATTCAAAGAGTTAGCCGCCTAGCTCGCGCTTCATGCTCAGGAGGTAGTGGTAGTCGCACAGCACCAAGTCTAGGCTGCACGGTGGGTGATCGAACTGTTCCCAACGAAACTGTTGAATCCTCTTTCGAGTGTCACCAGCAGTATGAGGCTGAGCATGTGAGCATTGACATGGAGCAACACAATTCCTTTACTGAGCATTCCTCTACGTTTGTTTTGAATTGCACGCCGTAGTTTTTCTCATAGTCCTGGTTATCGTCATTGGCGGGAAGTTTCTATGAAGAAGATTTAGAAAAGCTGGTAACCCGCAACTACAAGTGTTTGAACATTAGCGGAAAGTATGTAGAAAAATAGTTTAAGGTATGCTCTTTCAAGTAAAAATAAAATTGGCTTGAAAAAAAAAGTTTTTTACTATTTTTTTTTTTCCAAAACGGAACTTAATTTCCGAATACGCCTCGTACAATTCGTTCCAAAGGTACTTAAGAACGGTTGTATAAAGTAGTCATTTATTATTCTACTAAAGTTGGCCGCACTACTTAGCGTTTGCCCCGGCTAATGTAAACTCTAGTACATTCAGTAAGAAAAATTTCGTTTGAAAATTTTTTTTAAAATTACTTTATCTAAGACAGGGCAAACCCTAATTAGGGAGGCCTCCTTTAAAGGAATAATAAATGATTTTGGAACCCCTTTCACCACGGCGTTCAGGGTACGTGCAGGGTGCGAACTGAACATTTTCTCCAGGGGGGGACATTTGAAAGTAAACATTCCAGGGGGGGACACTTGAAAAGAAGGAGTGAAGGTGCAAATGCTTCCTTCACATGATATTACTTGACAAATGCAGTCGCCGACACGCGTGGGAACTGACTTATATTCAAACAAAAGTCATAGATTGTTTGTTCTATGGAATCACAGATACACAAGCTACATATAATGTACCTGTATTGGAAGCCCCCCTTGAGGGTTTTTAGCTTAGAAAAGAGGCGAAATTTTAAGGCAGTCGCCTTAGAGTATAGTAACAAACGATAACATACCACCTACATTTTGACTTCTTGACTTCCCAATCTGAATCCCAAAATCTTCACTCACCAGTTTACTATTTCTTCAGCAGGGGATAAATAGTATCCCTGGCAGGAATCAATTAATATTTCTCTAGCAAGGGATATTACATTCTTCAGCCGGGGACGATCCCCGGCATCCCCCCCGTCAATTCGCACCCTGGGTACGTGCCCAGCTTGCTTTTCCTCCGAATTGCGGCCCTCAATAAATGTTGTAAATTTAAGAATTTTGCACCAACGATTCCAGGTTCAGGTATCCCTTGACCCGTTACACAATACTCAAAGGTTATCGCAATATTTGATCTAAATGAAAGCTAAACATTGGAGAGATCTGAAGAATGATTTAATAGGATGGAATTTTGATAAAAGGTTTTAGCTCTGATAAATTCATAATTATATCCTTGGGTGCTATAATTGGACCTATACGCATGAAAAGAAAGATAAAAGCGTTCTGAAAATGGATTTTTAAGGTTTAAAATTTCTCATGGAACTTTTCAAGATGAAGTATTTCTTTTCGTCAAAAGGAGCAATTCTAAACATTTGTTATAGTTTTAATATTTCATATTTGAATAAAAAAGAAATAAATAAAATGTTTTATATTCGATTTCAGATTATTAAATTTAAGGTTTTTCAAGTTTTAGATTTCCATATTTAGAGAAAATCGAATAAAATGGACACCAAAGTTGTCTTTTAGCCTCTGAGCGAGCGCACTAACAATATAGGAAGTCCATTCTGAAACCGCCTTTGGGTGTGGACACACAAAATGGCTCAGACCTTTGTGATAACTATTTTTTTTTTTTAATGTATCATAACTATAGTCAGGGGAGTAATTGTGACCAGCGGAATTTTTAAAAAATCTATAAAGATGAAGCTTTACCATAAAACATTGGGTATAAAGCTTTTAAATAATTTTTCATTGTAGGTCATCATTACTTCAAGTATTTTTAAGACACTGAAAATTATGAAACTAACAGCATATCAAAATTATCAGTAAACGGATTTTACGGTTATTTGTTTAAAGCTATTTAGCACAAAGAGAAAGTTTTTCAGGCAAGCTAGTTCATACAAAAATGTTTGTTTGTAATATACTATTTAAAAGCTTCTGACATGTTTTCGCGTTTTCTAAGAAAGATACACGCGTTTAGATATTTTAGGCCGAGTTAGGCCCGGGTTCTATTCCAGCGACGAACACTCGATGGAAACAGATTAAATTAAATTGAAATTTCAGCGTAGAGGGGGAGAATGCGCGGAAAAATAAATTATGTGGGGCGCGTTAGCCAGGGGCGCCCGTGTATTTAAAAAAATTTTTTTTTGGAAAATTTTTTAAGCTTGAAATTAAGCTTGAAATGTCAAGCTTAATGCAAGCTGGTCAAGTGTAAACTAGAACACTTGATTCAAGCTTGCATCAAGCTTACACGCTTGGAATTTTCAAGCTTAATTCAATCTTATTGACTTGATAAATCAAGCTTGCTGCAAGTTTGATGCAAGTTTGCTGTGCTGTCTGGGAGGATTCCTCCTATGCAGCAAGCGACAGTCGCTGCTTAGCCGGTGGACAGACACAGCACAGCATGACTTGATAAGCACCCCCCCCCACACACACACACACACACATAGTGTTTATTGTGCGTGCATCAGTTTTGTGTAATGCACGTAACATTCCAACGCTCTTTAAGATTTTAGCAAGCACTGATCAATTGCGACTTAAAAAAAAAACAGGTGCTTCCATTCTAAAATTTCGTGTTTCTGTACCTGTAACTAGGAGTGCCCCTTTATTGCCTTTTACAGATCTCTGATATCACTGAATAATGCTGTATCTTCAACTTTCATCTCTATCATTTGAACAGACCGACCCGTAGAGGTCCATATATTGGTAACGTTTGTTTATGGCCACCTTGTACTTAATTTAATCAAACGGTAAATGTAGGAAATTCATCAAAAAGTCTTAAGGTTATACCAGCTAGATATTTATTTTCAAATATGTTTTGTACGTAAAACGTCTTATTGTGAAATATCAATTAAAAAAAAAAAAACGGTTAACTATGGAATGTACAATTTTCTCATTTTTCAATAACAAGAAGACAAAATTATTTTAGACGACTGAATTCCAGATATTTATCGTACTAAAAATCGTGATTAGTAAACATACTTTTTTCAAATAAAGTTCGCGAAAAGCAAAATAAATAAATAAATAAATAAAAAATAAAAATGATGATATTTTCAGATTATTACAGGGTTCAAAGAAAAATGTGATTTCTTCAACATGTGCAAAAAATAAAAAAAGTTCATTTTTGCTTATATCAGCAAAGTCTGTCATCATATTTTGAGAAAACAGGGGATAAACAGATCTTTGCCATGATAGCATGGGAAAGTGTCATATGATTTTAAAGTGTCATCCTTACACAAATGACAGCAACATGTATGATGATAGTAGATGATCACCAACGATTAATGTTACTAACCCGATAGTTTCACTTTTGGAAAAATTGTTTTGAAACAAAAAATATCAATGCCCGATGATATGAGAAAGAATAATAAAAAAAAAAGATATCATAAGCATTTTCTTGAACTCTTCAAACGGATTCTTCAAATGTATTGCCTTATTTTATTAACTGTTACTAACCCACGATTTATTACATGCTTTGTTAACACTTTCGAACAAAGTTAAAAAATTGTTTATGATATCCGTATTCTAATTGCCGTTCTTGTCAACTGCTACAAAATTTATACAGGATGCCCCAAAAAGGTGGTAACGGGTTTTAATTCTTTATCTATTAGGGATAAGTGGGCAATGTAAATCGAAAAAATGTTCAAAATCAGGAAGGAAAAAAGACTAAATTCTAAATGAACTAAAAAGTTCAGAAAAAAATTCTTTGGTTAATTTTTAGAAAGTTAAACTTCTTGAATTTATACACGATCCCAATACAAAAAAAAAATTTCAATCGGTAAAATGTGCCATATACACTAATCATGTGATGTACAGCATTTGAGCATTATATCCGAAAAATTGTCAGAGGAATGAAGATAAATATAAGCTGATTTAAACCACTTTTCCATGGCTCTCGAAGGGAACAAAAATCAGGTCGTATGATCGTATTTCAGGTATCGAGCCGAAATTACGAAAGTACATATTTTTCCTCCACTCTAGCAACAAACGTTTACATTCAAATTCATGTATAGTCCCCGATGTGATTTATCTTTGTTTATTGATATCTGCCAGACGTTTTATCACGAAAGGCTGATTTTTTGTACATCACTTCATTGGTGTATGGGGCACATTTTACTAACTGGGAATTTTTTCGTACGGGGGTCGTATACAAATTAGAAAAGTGCAACTTTTTAAAAATTAAGGAGAGGAATTTTTTCTTAACATAGTCTTTTTTCCTACGTTATTTTAAACATTTTTCTTTCAATTTATATTACCCACTTATCTTTAATAGATAAGGAATAATTAAGGCGTGTTACCGCTTTTTTGGGGCACCTTGTATACGTTACTGCTGTGTCCTATGCCAAGTAAAGAGTAAAATTAATTAAAAATGCTTTAAAACAACGTACACAAAAGAGATATTTTGTTAACATAGGACGTTTTGTTAACATAACGTTTAACAATGCTATAAGTTGTAGTGCAAGTGCAATAAGATCATGCAAGTGCAATAAGATCATGAAAGTGTTTCATAAATGATGGGTTCGGTGCCTTTCCTGTTAATATTATTGTGCATTTGTTTCATTTCCTTAAAAAGATGAAATTTCAAAATTTGCCGGGTGAAGCTGATGCCATTCTCTTTGGATAATTGCCTTACTTTAGGAATTTACAAACAGTTATGTCTAATATTTTTGTTCCGAAATCCACTGAAACACTTAAATTTGTTTCAATATTACATAATTTGTTTTCAGCCCGAACACTTACATATTCGCTTGTATTTCAGATAATATCCACACACCCTTTAAAAAGAAAGAAAGAAAAGAAGAAAATCTCTGAGAATTCCGAATTTTAACTAGTACTAGAGTGTACTTTTCATTTTAACCCTTTCCGACCAGGTGATCGCCATTGAGGAATCAAATTTTGAAACCATTTTACAAAGTAAACACGATGGTCGTCCAGAAAGTTTTCCCATGGCCAATAAAAAAGAATAAAACATTATTATCTGGAAAAAAATATTTCAAAAGATACAGCAATGTTTTATCGTTGCTTCCATCTGAACATAAATATAACCTGAGATACAGGAATGTTTTAGCAACTTCTCAGCATTAGAATAATCTAAAGTATAACATTTGTCAAACCGTAGGATAAGTTTTTTTTAGTTCAGTGTGTCGCCTGAGAAAGAAGCCAGAGTGTCACTGTTGTTTGCAGTCTTTCTTAGTGAAAAAGTGATGCCCTGACTGGAATTCCTTCACTGTATCTTTTGCAATAAATTTTTCAAAGTAATAATGTTTTGTTCTTTTACACTGGCCGTGAGAAACTTACTTTCAGGACGACCCTCGTACTAATAATTTTAAGTGGAGAAAGTTTGTGTATACAATTTACGGGAATACAATAATTGAAATTTTTCATTTAATTTATTTTAAAATAAATTTAATCTTTGTTATTATAGAAATGTACAAATGTATGTGTTCGAGAGAAATAACTTAATCCTCTCTGAAAGAGTTTAAAAACTTCGAAATTAAAAGAAAGGCGTTTATATTAATTAACGTTTTTCCTGGGATATTAATTTCCCATCTTCGGTTAGTTACCTTCTTAGGATTGATGATACATCCCTTTATTTTAAAAAGTGAAACAAACCGACATTTCCGACACTTTTTTTTTTTAAGATTTGAAAGGAAGAAGACATTTTAATAAAAGCGTGAGATTAAAAAAATTATTTTACATAATTCAAAAAACAAAATTACAGAGTTTAAGAAAACGGAAAAATAAGTGCCATTTAAAAAAATGTATCTTGAAATTTTAATAAATAAGTGTCATTTAAAAAATGTATCTTGAAATTTGAATGTGCAGACTAACAAAACTTCATACATTTTAGATGCTTAAAATTAATAGCACTCTACTGCTTGAAAATAAAGACTCTTTAATTCTTGTACTTTTAAACCTAACATTTATTCTTATATGAATCAAAAAAGTCTTGCCAACTCAAAGTAATTCATTCTAGAACTAATAATTATTGTTCTCTACGATTAATATTTTTTAAAACGATTATAGAATTCTTAACTTCAGTTTTTGAATTATATAAATATCTATATGTATAAACGCAGTATTAGTACGAAATGTGTTAATCGGTAACTCAATTGGTTGTGTGTGTTAATCGTGTGCTAATGTGTTAATCGATAACAGCAAGCATGCTTACTGTAACTGCACTAAAAAAAAAAAAAAAGTTTTGTTGATTCAACTAAAATTTGGTTAGCGCTATTTCAACTCAAAATTTTTTTAAACCTACAACATTATTCGGTTGGAATAGCGCCCACGAAATTTTTGTTGAATGAACAAAATTTTGTTCAATTCAACAAAACACTTATTTTTTCGTGTAATGAATCGTGTTAACAATCGCCATTTAGCTAGCACTTTGTCCAATATGAAATCAAAACAATTCCCTTCCTTCGTTCAAATACGCCAATTGTACCATAAAAATCCTTGAAATTTTTCGTCTGTCCAGCGCTTTCTGGTTTCATCACTTTTCTCTTAAAAAACAAAAAACAAACAAACAAACAAAAATCTTCTGCTTACGATATACTCTCATTCAAGCTTATAGTCTGTGCATTTTATCTGACCTCTTATTTTTTTTAAGCCGGCGTGAGTGACGTCACTCGGAAGAGAGAGACTCCCCGCTCTTATTGAGGTCGAAGAGAACGTCCGAAGGTTTTTCGGAACTGACAGGCCCAGGTCCAAAAGTCGGAGCCGGTTCGATTCAGACCGCTCCAGAAATAACTGAAAAAAAAAGTAAAGCAATAATAATAACGAAAACATCGAATCTCATTTTTACTTGCACGGAATTCCACCTCTAGTAGTCTGGTCTGGTTCTGCGCTCGTGTTGGTGTCGGCTTGATAGACAAACCATGTGTCTGCAGAATGGGAGTTGAACTTGGTCGATTTTCGCCCGGCGGTTTGAGAATTTCCTGATAGTGCATCTTCTGCTGGATAAAGAAAGGTAATATGCATTCATATTTTTTTTCTCAGTTAAGACGGTAGGTTGGGCAAATTGCGAGCATGATTTAAATGAAACTATGGCAAAGCTTGGGAAGAATTTAAGCTTTCTCTTCCATGGGCGTCACCACGTATAGGCGTTATACGACGCATAGGGCGTACCCACGTATAGGGCGTCTGTATGTATGTGGCAGCGTTGTGCGATTTAGAGGATTGTCGCAACTTTAATGGATTGATTTAGAGGATTTGTCGCCAAATTTAACAACTTTTCATGGCTTTTAAAGCTCATACAATGCATAGCACAAATTTTGGAGACTTTTAATAAAGAACATTTAGCAACACTGCCTACGGTTGGGAGGGGGGGGGGGATATTCCCCTAAGGTATGTCCTGAATGAATGAGCTATGGATAAAAAACATATACTTTAGTTAAAGTGACCATTTTTTCTGAACAAAAAATAGGGACATTTCTAAGCCACAGAGTCGGGAGAGGTAAAAATCAATCCCGAACACCCCCCCCCCCTCCTTTTTCCAAGATTTTCTTTTTTTCTATCCATAATCTGATTTTCTACTTTATTATGAGAAAAATGAGTTGAAAAAATATACAAATAAAATAGGCCGATTATATAAACTTAGTTTTTAAATAATTGTATAATTATTTTTTTGGATAACTTTCCAAATTAGTTTTCTTTCTAACATTAACTATAGAATCGCCATCCATTGATTTTGGATATTTATTAATATATATTATAAAACAAATCATTTTCATCAATTAAAAAAAAACTGGTGTTATGTAACAAAACTTTGTAAATAGCAATCATTTTCATGATAATTTATTCGCAATTTATTTTATATATATTTGTTTATATTTTATAAAGCAGGACTTTGGGGGGGGGGACAAGAATGGAAAAGCGGGGCATTTTAGGGTTCCGTGGGGACTACAGGACATATAGGTAAAAAGCGGGACTGTTCCGCCAAAAACAGGACATCTGGTCACTTTATTGTCTTGTTTTCTGTAACCAGTTCGTCTCCCTTTGTAGCAGAGATGCCCTTTTGTGCCCATCGTTGCTTCCATGCCCAGGTCTTTCAATGTCTTATGATGACCCAGCAGGCATTCAAAGGCACATTTTAAACTATAGAAAATTTAATATTCTGATTTTTTGCTAAAATTCACACACAAGGTACGGAAAAAAATTCCCAACTTTTAAAAATCTTTATGTATGAGCCTTTTTTAACTACGCGCAGAGATTTTCGCAACCCATCAAAATTTTTTCATTGCTTAAAATTAAATAAAATAATTTCATAAAATATTATTCTTTCATAAAACTCTTAAGCAATATCTTTCGTATTCACGAATATCAGTGAAAAGAAAAATTAATTAAAAAATTACTTTTCTTTCACGTATGCAATTCGACTTTCTAGCAAAACGAATCTTATTGAAAAGAAAATGCAAATAAACCACCCTATATTTAATTTATTTTACTTTCACCAAGTAAAAATATGAAGAAATGCATGTAAATTGAATTTTATTGTTCATGGTATTTCTTTATTTAAATTTTGAGACAGCTATTGTTTTTCTCATTCCTTACTTTATAGGGTATTAAAACAAGAAAGCAAAAGTTAAATGACCGCTCCCTTCTTACTCTGCTTAATTACACACATACACAGAAAGAGAGAGAGAGGGGGTGGACATGTTCTGCTTTGAAGTGGATAGCATTGTGCACTTATTATTTTTTACTGATTGATTTCAATCAGTTCAATGCTTATAATATGAATAAATCATGATGCGTTGTACGATCCAGATATTTAATTCATTTTAAGGGTGTTTTCAAAGGTAATTTTTCAAATTTTATAGTTTCAGAAAAACAAAAAATCTGATGTGTCCAACACATGACTTCCTTGCACGTCCATTAGATCAAAAATATTTTCGACGCACTTCCTCTAAATTTATTTGTTTGAAAGAGATAAAATATCAATAATAGTAAGGTATAGCGATTTCTAGCCAAACATGTCGATATCGCCAAGCTGAGTTCAATTTGAAAGATTTCCTTCTGACACTTTATTTGGCGATATTTCACCAAAAGCCGACAAACTTGAGATAGTTTGCGAGATTTTGGGGATAGCCAAAGTAGTCATTGACCACAGACTTTCAATGAATTGAATGCATCCATACACCTTAATGTATTTAAAGTCATTTGGCTCACCATGTAAATAAATTCTCAGTCGATTGCTGTCAAAAAAGATATTGAAAACAGTTAGATATTACAATAGTTCTAAATACAAAGTTAAAAAAATCTACGGGTTAAAGTTTTAGAGTTATACAAAATAGGAAATAATTTTTGGCGATATTTCGGCGAAACTCGTCAATGTCGACGACATTTGGCGAGATTTTAAGCATAAACCAAACAATGACAGATTATCGCCAAATTTGGCGATATTTCGCCAAAACTCGCCAAGAACGATGACAAATGGCGATACCTTGGGCATGGACGAAATGACTGACTATCGCCAAATTTGGCGATATTTCGCCAAAACTCGCCAAGGTCGAGGACAGACGGCGAGATTTTGGGCATGTACCAAACAATGACTGTCTACAGTTGTGTTATAATGAAGATGTCCATAGACATTAAGGTACTGAAATTCTTTTCGGTGGTCCTGTAAATAAACTCTCCAGTAGATTGGAACCAAAAATCGAGATGCACAACTAGATGTTACAACATTCTTATATATGAAATTTCATAATAGTTTTTGAGATTTGAGAGTTAAATATGCACACACGTACACCAAAAGTCGCCAAGCTTGGCGACTAAAAAACGCTATTTTTATTAATTGAAAATTTAGTTTACTAGTGCTTAAATCCATTAACACCCTGCGTCCTTTTTCGAGGACGGTCGTAAAATTCATAAGCTTTAATTCATTTTACAATACAGTAAATTTGATTTTCACAAAATACACAGCGGTAACAAGTACCTTGACGGGTTAGTATGTAATGCAAATTTTCAAAACTCCTAATTTTCTTTTTTTTTTAAAGTAATGTTTTATTTTAATTTAATAAGCTTTTAAAGTCAAGAGGTCATACCTCGTCTGTAACTAAATTTTGTTTATTTCGTAGTAGATATTTTAAAAGTATACCTCAACAGAATTTCTACAATTTTCATAAAATCTAAAAAGGCAAATAAAGATTTTTAAAAATGACGAAGTTTGTTTAAGTTGAATAAACAATTATTTTATTACTTCCTGTCGCCTTAAAGTGATTCCTTCTCCCTTCAAACAAAAAGGGGGAAAATGCAATTTTTGCAAAATTTTATTCAATTTTTTGAAAATATTCGATATCTAATGTTTTGGACGTTCTCCATGATATTCTTAAATTTCATTCTATTTTCTTAAGCTGTTTTTGGGGGGTGTGAGAACAAACATTTACACGATTTTCACATAATCTCAAAATTCATGGAATGTCTCCAGGAATTTCAGCATTTAGTTTAAATTTACTTGCGCCATTTAACATAATTCCAAATTTCATTCTATTCCTTTGCCATTTTTCAGTACAGGAAAAATCATTTATTACTCAATTTTCACAAAATCTATAAAAATTTTCGAAGTACTTGATGGCTATAATTTAAGCAACTACCTATGATGACGCGATGTTATATTTAATTTAGTGATTTTTACACGACGGACAAATATTTACATATTTTGAATAAATGTTTGAAAAATCTCAAAATCTAATCATATTTTTCAAAAAATTCCACAGCTATAGGTTGAGTGATCCTCTATCAAATCACAAAATTTCATCTGATTTGTTTCAGTCGTGATTGCGGGATGAGAGAACAGAAATATATGCATTTTGAAAAAAATTTACCAAAATCTCAAAGCCTAATGTAATTTTTTTTAATTGAAGCTTATAGTTTTAATTGAGTCTTCATCTCTCACGTCAACAAATTTCAGTTCATACGCTTTAGTCGTTATTACGTGATGCGCGAACAAAAAATTACGCATTTTGAAACAATTTTCACAAAATCTCAATATTTAATTAAAGTTTTAAAAAAAATTTCGAAGCCTATAGTTTAAATTGAGTGACCACCTATCATGTCACCAAATTTCATTTCATTTGCTTCAGCCATTTTTACGTGTTGTTGAACAAAACAGCTTCACGGGCAGAATGACTCTATGACATACAGAGATAACTTGTTTTTTGTACACCCTCTCAAAAAAGTAATCGAACACAAGTCAGTTCTCCTAGATTGCTTCCATTATAAAGTGTTGTTATTTCTATATAGATTGTGTATTAACAACTTCTAATATATGTTTTGAGCTGCATGTGTTTTCGAAAAAATATTCAGTTACTCACAAAAGTAATGTAGGATTTTTTTTTTTTTTTCCATACTCGAATACTTTGTTGAGAGGGTGTACGGTCGTAATAGATTCTCGAGTGATTCAGACGAATAGAAATCGCAAAAGGTTTGAATTCCAAGTAATGAACAGATAAAGTCTAATTTTATTTATGTAGATTTACCAACCTAGCTTAAAATTATGATAAAAAAAGCTAAATGATTTTACAGGGCGTTTTAGTATAAATTTTCAAGGTAGGTCAGTAATTTATATGCAAGATAAATTAATGATATTGGATAAATTAACTGAAAAAATTTCCCAAACGCTTATATACTCTCTGACTACATTTCGCGTGAAATATTGGCAAGCTGCCAATAAAGACGAATGGGAATGAACCGGTCAAGGAGGTGGGGAAGTGAATGGAGGAATACGCGAGGAATCAGTGATTGTCCGAGCGCATCTCTGACTATAACCCTCCACAGGTAAAGGAAGCGTCCATTTTTGCCTCCAAACTGGACCATTACGTTTGTATCTAAAACATGGTCGCTCAGTATTTTGCGGGCGACTGTACCTTAAAAATGCTTTTATAAAAATTTAACCAGTGATTTTACCGAACTTTTCTGTACAAAATTTCAATGTAGGTCAGTAATTCATATCTACATAAATGTAGATTTTTATATGTGCATTACTTGGAATTCAATAATTTTGCGATCTCTATCCGTTTCAAGTACGTGGGAACCCATTACGATGATTAAAAAAAAATGTCTGTCGATCTGTTCGTAACGCGTTATTCGTTCGCGCATCACGTAAAAATGACTGAAGCAAATGAAATGAAATTTGGTGATTGATAATCACTCAAGTTAAACTACAAATGACAATTAAAAAAAAAAAAATTCTTATACAGTTTTGAGATTTCAGCAACGAGTGAAACACAAAATGCCGTGTTTTTCAAATGTTTAAAAAAAATTAATTTTACAAAAATTGTTTTTTTTATGGCGGTGGTGGGTAGATAATTTTAAGGCATCTGGAGGAACTGTAATATTTGGTTATTCAACTTAAACAAACTTCGTAGATTTTTAAAAAAATGTTTATTTGCTTTTTCGTGCGTGGAAATTGCTCAAAATGGTCTTGAGGCATACTTTAAAGCATCTGCAGTGAATCTAACAAAATTTACTTACAGGCGAGGAATGACTTCTTAGATTTAAAATCTCATTCCACAGAAATAAAACGTTAATTTTTAAAATAAAATGTTTTCTCTATTGGCAGTTTCATTCAGCACTTAGTAACTCTCTAACCTGTAATCTTTTAATATGCTTATTTTTTTTTCCTCCAATGGCGGGCTCTTGCCGTTTATAGGCATTGGACACTACCAAGGCCGGAATTACTGGTCTCTTTATTATAGAGATACCTAATAGGTAGACCAGCGTTGCTTTCAATGAAGGGTCGGGCGAAATTACATCCAAAGCCCGTGCCAGGAATTGAACCCGGACCCTTGGTGTGGTAAAATGGCTCTCTAACCACTACACAACCGGGCGGCGGTTTCAATCCATTAGAGCTCAACTTTTTTCCGCACATTCTCCAATTTATGTTATACCAGAAGTAATGAATAAATTTCCGACATTTGTGGGGTACTTATTTTTCTAAAAATATTAATGAAACAATGAAGTATTAACATTTTACTTTGTTATTGCGAGCCGACCGAGTTGTATGGTGGGTAAAGCACCGTACTGTGGTTTCGGGTTCAACTCCCGGAGGCCGGGAATCGATCCCCGACTGGGCGTGGTTGTTATGTCCGTCCCTTCATTCGGGGCGACGTTGGTCCACCTACTAGGTTCCCCCATAATAAAGAGACCAGCAATTCCGGACTGTTGTGGCCAAAGCCTTCACGGCAGAGGCCGGCCATTAAAAAAAAAAAAAACTTTGTTATTGCTGAGTATTTTGTGGAAATCAGATTTTTATTCGAGAAATGAAAATAGAAAAAAAAAAATGAATACTTAAATATTTTTGCGATTTACACTTCTTGCGACCGTCTAAAAATAGATCCCTGCGCATTAATGGATTAATAATACACAGAGGTTATAACTTTTCTCTATATTCTTTTGCCTTTATGCTAATTCCATTTCTCGTACTCCTACTATCAAACGAAAGCTCAGCTTTTTTTTTAATAAATCTGCATTACATACACAGCTGTCAACGACGAGTGCTTCATCTAGAATAAGATAAAGAAGGATTTTTTTCTAGATAATTATTCATGGAGCTGTGTAAGAATACATTCACTAAACCAACAGCAGAAAATTGACTAGTAGCAACTTTTGATACTGATTAAGTTCTTTTGTAAATTCAAAAACATTTCCCTTTTTTACAGTCTCAACTTAATTTGTCTTGGGGAACAGGAACATGCCCTAAGTTTCCCATTCTGGATCCACTAATCCAACAACATATTTCAAATTTCAGTAAGAGAGAAAATAGTGTGTATGAAAAGCCCAGACACACGAACTTGTTCAGATCATGTCTATCTGAATATCTGGACACGTTATGGCCACCTGACATGACTATAACTTGTTTATATATTTACTTTTCATAATAAGTCTGTAACTTGTCCCGAAAGCTCAACAATAATGCCTTATGGGTAAGTTCAAAGCATCCATATGGACAAGTTCTGGTCAAGTTCAAGATAGGTTTTACCTTTTTACTTTCCGAACATGTACCATGTAAGGAAAGTATTGTAATCATGAAAAAATTACGGTACATTCGATTGAGCTCAAATTGGGTATACATGTTATAAACCACCTTCGCAAGACCGGTATTGATTTTGATGTGTATAGGACTTACAGTTTTTCTACAGGGCTACGGCAAAGATTTCTTTTACATTATGGCCTATGGAGGAAAATTTTGGAAAGTGCGCTAGCGTTTAAACGGTACATTCGATTGAACTCAAATTGGGTATACATGTTATAAACCACCATTGTAAGACCGGTATTGATTTTGATGTTTATAGGACTTATAGTTTTTCTACAGGGCTACGACAAAGATTTCTTTTACATTATGGCCTATGGGGAGAAATTCTTGAAAGTGCGCTAGCGTTTAAACGGTACATTCGATCGAGCTTCAATTTGGTATATATGTTTGAATTATTCATCGATTAAAATTTATTTAAATGCTTGGTAATGATCTTAATCGTAAGTGTTTGGAAAGTCGAGTGGAGTCACTCCAGAATTTTTGTTAATATATTGGGTCTTAACGTGATATGTCCATTTTATGTCACTTTCTAGCCATGTTATGGATTTTCTAGTTTTTGTCCTTGCACAGAAATAATTGGGTTTTTTATATATTTTATTAAAGTCGTGATACAGACATATGAATTTTCCCAAAGGTATCATAAAAATGATGCCTAGGAGATATCTTGTTATAGACATGGCTATGTTTTGGGTATGTTTTTCATAAAATAGACATGAAACAGACAAATATGTGGTACGGAAACATCCAGTAATTGTTGAGGCCAAGATTGAAAATCTTCTATGCTTTTACAATTTTTTTCATGGCGTGACAATGGCTTGAAGTTACCCTGCAATTACAGGCAAGTTACCCCTGATTTTGAAGTTACCCTGCAAAATCCAAACTTGAAAAAAAGAATTTCCCAATATTTTATTTAAGAAAGGCTATGAAAAAATTTTAAATTTTAACAAAACTACCGGCAATTTTGAAGTATAAGAACACTCTTGGAAGCAAAATTTTAAAGGATTGGTGATTTGAAAATTAATGTTTTAGAAAAAGAAGAAAATTATTCGTACTCCACAAATGTCGGAAATTTATTTATCACTTCTGGCATAAACATAAAATGGAGAATGTGCTGAAAAAAGTCGGACGATAATGGGTTAAAGGCCTGTCATACTCCACACCAATCACTTAACCCATTTATGCCTAGCGTCCCTTTTTTGGGACGGCATTTTCGCTATCAGTCGAAAACGTTAGTTATTTTTCCTAGCCTTTATTCGCGAGTATCGATCTTCAATTCCACAAAATATTTTAATATGGCCAAGCAGGATGTTGACATTTCAATTTTTATACATAATGATTTTAAATGAAATCATCCCTTGTTCAAAAAGTTGACATCAGAAATTTATCAATTACTGCTGGTGTTATCAAAAATCGAAGAAAGTCGCAAAAATATCCAGGCACGAATGGGTTAAGCGTAGGGTCGTGGGTTGGATTTCCACTCATACTCTGATTGTAAAAATTTTCTTTTCTGTGTGCTAGTACAGAGTTCGCATGGGTCCTTAATTTGCTAAAATTCCGAACTTTTGAAAAATTGTCCTAAAACGTCCTATTACTTGGGATGCTAGAGAGAACTCTATTTTATAAAAAAGAGAATCCTCCCCCCTTTTAAAATATCTGGCTCTTTTAGGAAAATATTTCAAACGTTCGAAATTTTAGCAAATCCAAGATCCGTACGAATCCTGTAGTAAAAACTTTCATTGTGTTGTCCAATTTACTCGGTGAGGATTGTAAGTGGGATCTTAAACCAAGCACTCAAGTCCTAAAACAAAGGTTCCAAATACAAAAACAACAACAACAAAACAATTTTTAAGTTCGGAATTTTGGCCCTTTCAAAATAATTTCGAGACCTGAGTATGACCGGGGGCCATCGTGAATCTTCTAGCGGGCCTGCTTGTGTACTTCTATGAGTCATCCAAAGAGGCCTACGGACGTTTCTTATTGCTTAGATTAGACGGTTAGATGACGCATGTAAGGTCTGGAACCAATAAGTGAGCATCCGTAGGCCTCATCGAAGTGCACAAGCAAGCCAGGTAGAAGTCTCACGATGGCCCTGTCATGACCTAGCTAGTAACCTCAAATATTGTGAACCGAGTTATATTAGCACGCACATTTTTTGCTGCACCTAACTTACTTTATCACAATATATCGAGGGCTCTATTCTGCCCCTCTCGTTTATGAAAGTTCGGATTTATGACGTATTCGGAACGTATGATAGAATGTAAACATTTGCTAGGGAGAATCTGCATCTAAAGCTCTACCATACCTTGCAGAATAGAGTATTTTCACGTGACGTCACTGAAATTTTTTTTCGGTCAACTCGGATATTTAGAGATGCAAAGCCACGTTTTCCGCCAATGGCCATTCTCAAGAGAACGAATGTTTGAACAAAAAATGTTGGTCGCTAAGTTGTGACGTAGTGATAGGTGAAACAGCTCTATACCAACATGCGTTAGCAGGTTGCTAATGAAGTCAGTTTGATGTCACATATCCGAACGTTCGATTAAACGAACATTGTAGAATAGAGATTCGAGAAACTTCTGGCACGTTGTCGCCCACTATGGGTGCATTCGTATACGACAAACTCCTTGCACGAGTTTTCGTAAGAAAACTGGAATGCGTGTGATTAGTGCTGTCAGTGGTTATCAGTTTCTTTGGACTTTACGAACACCTTCAGTTTATTTAGTTTCGTCGCCGAGGAGACGTGTTTGTTTACAATTCGCGAATGCGTTAATTTTGCTGAGGAGAGTTTTTAGTACATACTCAATATAAGATCAACAGAATTTTTAAAAGAAAGAGTGGCCATCATTGAAGTGCACAGATCAAAATTTAGAAATTTCAACTTAAACTTCATTTTTTCAAAAGTATTTAGCAAAAGAAGTTCAAATTTCGCTCATAACGGTTTGAATATACTTCAATCTCAACACTAAAACATGCATTTTTGAATTGACTAAAATTAAAAATACAAGTAAATGATTACCTCACAAAAATCATGTACCTTCGTAGCAGTTTCTAGCGCATGCATGAATTTCCTCCTCGAAAAAGTAATATTTGCAGCTTCAGCAAAAGTAAAATACTTTTCATAACAACATACTTTTCCATAACAACAGACGCCATTTGTAAACAGAAACAACCTGCAGCAAGTAATTTTCTCAACAAACTCAATCAACCTAAATCGCTCTCGGTTTACTTCGTTTGAAACTAATTGCACTCAGCTTTGTATACAAACGTTCGAGTTTTTAAACTGAATGCACTCAGTTTCCTTTACGAACAACTTAGACCGAAACTCGTTGCACGCATGCAACTTGTTTTGCGTTTACGAATGCGGCCTATGCACTCATGCTCATTACATGATTTGTTTATACATTTATGCTGGTGTATTTCGTTAAAAGAATGCAGTAAACTTTCAAAATTGTTTATAGTTTTGTTTAGATATTTTTTTTTCTTATACTGTAAACATACTTCAGTGATTAAAGCGGGACGAAGATTTTTGAGATGGTATTAATACTACTCTTATTTCTTGTACGCTATTATAAATTTCATAGAAATGTATAGTGTCATCTTCATGCTTGATATTTATATGATTGTAATCAACTTTTAAAACCATCACACGTGAGCTTTGAGCGTAATTATGAGAATTTTCTAAGCTGATTACTTGAAACGCCGAAATGAAACGTACTTTCATCGTTTGTGCCGTAGGAAATACTAAGCGCTTAAAATGTAAAATGTTTTGAAAATATTTTATAACAGTAATAGTGGCCAATTTAATAGAATATCCGTTAGTTTTTCGTATTACCCTTAAATCTAAAGGATTTGAGAATTGTTTTAATGCTGAAGTATAGAGTGGAAAATGATTTTCATCATTGTTGAATCGAACACTGTTAAAACTTTATTTCTGAGGTGAAACAGAGACTTTTTTTACAACTTTGTTGGTGTTAAGGTTTCATCAGATATAAATAGGGAAATCGGATTAAAAATTAATAAAGATGTTCACGTGAACTTACATTTAAAACTTATTAAGTGGATACCATTTGAATTTAAATGAAATTATATGGGGGCTACATAAAATTATATAAAGGTCGTAGATGCAAAACTCCAACTCTCCATTTTTCAAGTTGTTAGAAAATGCAAGAAACTGATTTTTAACAAACATGATATATTGGCACAACTTTTTGTGTGATATATTTTTGCCATAACAACTACTTGCACATTATCCTAAACCTATGATAATTCTGGTGAAGCTAGAATTTAAATTTAGGAAAATTTGAATTTGCAGCAAACCTTTATGAACTATGTCAGTTATGAATCAAAATAGATATGAACTTAAAACAAAGAACCGAAATAAATAAATATCTGAACATTAGTTTTCATTATGTTTTTGGAGGGTAATAAACAACAAAAATAACATGCAATAAATAATTATGTAAGAGGTTTTTTGGTTATTCTTTAAAAGCATCGACAGATGTATAGAAAACAAATCCATATCCCTTTTCAAGGTTCCTTGGTTAGTTAAATTTGGAGAGTGTGAGTTTAGCTGCAGCATAGTTGTTGAATAATGTAAATTATGTATCAAAACGAGATTTCCAGCATTTTTTTTTTGTCTTAATGTCTTTGTTATGGTCAGAATCACTATTACAGTCCAATTCACCTTAAAAAGACAAATTCAGTGATATGAATAACTCAATATCTCAAAAAGTGGATAGTGAAACATTAGGATCTTCGTATTCATTTTAGGTACACTTCATTGAAACTTATTCCTGCTTTTTCACTTGAAATTACCATTTATATAAAAGATATCGCAAAGCTGTATTCAGATTTGGAAACATATTTAGTGCCAAATTCGACGACAATTCACCGAAATTCACCAAGTTTTGCACAGTTGGCCAGATTCTGGGCATAATCAACACAGTGATTGACCTTAGACTTCTCTTGTATTGAAGACGTGCACAAGTCTTAATATTCGGAAAATCTTTTAGGTGATCCAGTACTACACTACACAATTGATTGCAATCAAAAAGGAAGGTACTTTGCCGTATGTTACAAAAATTCTAAAATCAAAATATTTCAACATTTTACGGCTAACCGTTTCTGAGTAATGTAAAATTTACGCACTTACATATGGACTTCACCATAAACCTAGTCAAAATGAATTCACGGTTCGTGTAAAAATGTTCAAATTAAAGTCGGAAATGAGACTCCGTTAAGAAAAAAATTCTCTCTTTAATTTTCAAAAAGTTGCACTTTTTGAATTTGTATACAGCTCCCGTACAAAAGTTACCTACTAGTAAAATGTGCCCCATACACTAATGAAGTGATGTACAAAATTTGAGAATTATATTTAAAGAAGTGTTAGATTAAAAATATGCTAACTCAAATTACTTTCTCGAAGGGAAAAAAATTACGTCGGACGATCGTATTCAGGGGTCGCACAGAAAATGCGAAAGATTTTTTTTTTTTTTTCACTCTAGCAATAAGCGTTTACGTTAAAATTCCTGTACAGCCCCTGATCATCTTAGTTTAACGATATCTCTGAGACGATTTAGGATGAAAGGCTGAAATTTTGTACATCCCTTCATTAGTGTATCGGGCACATTTTACTACTTGGAATTATTTTTTGTATATACAAATCTTAAAAGTGAAACTTAACAAGGATATTTGTCAGTTACAAATATCGGTTATAAGAATATCCCGCTTATTGTCATAAATTTTTAATGTACCAAACCGTAATAATTAGTGTAATCCTGGATAACAAAATAACCTGCTTATTAAAATAAATTTTCGTGGCAAATTGGCTACTCCATTAAGCGGGTTATAACCATTAAACAACCAATATACATATATTATATATAGGTTGTTTTTGATTTTTGGGGGGAGGGGAGAGTCAAATTTTGTCGTGATTAAAATATTTCCTCTACTTACTAGGAAGTAATTATTCAATTTGTGTCGCGCCAGCGTTTCGTACCATTTGTTTAAAAGGTATATCTGACCGAAATGGGAGGTTGAACCTTGCTGAAGCATCCATCAATCAACTTCTGAATCAAGATTAGAGGTGGTAGAGTGCTAAAGTCTAATACCGTCACGTGCATGGAATCATTCCTTTTAATCACTTTTTATAATCATACTTTCGTCTCTTGATGACGCGCTTTATCTTCAAAAATATGATCAATGATTTTTCTAGATGTCCAATCATATAAACAATGAAAGTTTTTGTAAAGATAATCATTGCAGCGTCAGAATTCTTCAAACTATCTAATAAGGTCACTACGAGGTTTATTGTTAATGTTCCCGTCCTAAAAAAAAAAAAAAAGAAAAAACTTTATCTTCATATGTAAATGATTAACTTATTTTTCAATTTTGATTTTTAAAAATATTTACGATACAGAAATGCTATGGCGATTTGGAATTTACAGTGGTAAATTTAACGAAATTTAAAATTTTTTAAACGTTATTCGTATAAATGTATAGTAAAAATTTATATGCAAAATTATTGACATTCACTTACAAAAATAAATAATTTTTCTTTACTAGTTTTGGATAAGGACATTCTTAATTAATTGTAGATTAATTTCGTAGTAAAATATACTACTTCAATGCCTTATGGAACTCATCGAATATTTATACTATAATACAATAATGCCAAACTAATTTGATTTTTTTGTGTGCGAATTTCTCAAAAATTAAAAAAACTCATTTTACTGCGATGTGGTGAAAAGTACATACAAAAAATCATTCTAATTCACACACACACAAAGCTTGTTTAAACTATAAAATCATATCAATTTCTTCCGGAATTATAACTGCATAAAAATATAAATTACTTCTAAAAATATGTAACAATTTAAGTACAAAAATAGTCTACAG
Source organism: Cheiracanthium punctorium (assembly GCA_038373885.1). NCBI lineage: Eukaryota > Metazoa > Arthropoda > Arachnida > Araneae > Cheiracanthiidae > Cheiracanthium > Cheiracanthium punctorium. Next base: position 207,936 of record JAWZYV010004260.1, read on the forward strand.
AATCATTCAAATGTTTTCTGGTCGAGACTGATTTAAATTACTTGCTTAAGGTTACATTTATCTTCATTTCAGTCGTAACTGCACTGGATACTGTCAGGGCCGACCCAAGGGGGCTGCGAGTGTAGGCGATCGCCTAAGGTCCCCCGCTCCTGGACCATTTTCTTTAGCTATCACATTAGACCGAGCTTGGTAGATGGTTGCGATATATCCCGAAAAAAAAAGCAGAGAAATTAAAACCAATATGTACTAGCAGTGCCATTAGTAACTTACATAAGACATGATAGAAAAGTGGACCCGCTCTCGCCTGGGGCCCCGCACGCCCCTCGGGCCGGCCCTGATACTGCAAGTTTTCACACAATACTCACTTATAATATCACTGCCCTTACAAAATACTTCAGATATAGTTAATTTCATTTCGAATTTGTCGTTACTTTCTAAATAATTTAAATGTTCACATTTTGGCAAAGTATGATATTTAAAACCTTATTAAAAAGAAAGATGTTTAATATTGTCAATACACTTCTCTCAGGGAGTGAATAGTCAAAGTTGTTGGGATTGATGATTATGAAATAATTAAAACTTTGTGAAACTTATGTGAACACACATAAAAGATACTTATCACTCCGGTCGCACATATTGGATGAAACATTTTCGTCTTTCACCAGCTTTTTCTTAGTACCTACTCTTCTGTGGATGCTGTCTGTGGATTTCAGCTGATTAGGGGCGAAAATGTTTCGTCCTAGTGATGCACCGAATATTCGGTATACTGCCTATTCGGCAGACAAACCAAATATTCGGTTAGTCTCACTCGGATGTTAAATTTAAATTTCGTTGCTTTTCAATTTTTCTCAAATCTTATGACACATTACATTAACCTTGCTATTACTATCTCATTTAAATTTGAAGCAGTAATCAGGAAAAAAAAAACTCATCATTAAGTGTTCATAAATATGTAAAGTCGATTAACTGCTAATTTTTTTAATAAAATATGCAGGTAAAAAAATTACCAGCATTTCATTAATATTTAGAAAAGTTATTAATAATATATAAAGGAAACACTTGGATATTAAATTTTGCAGGATTTTAATTTTTGGAGCTTTGCACCATATGAAATATTGTTTAAGAATAAACTAATTAAATAATCATTGCTAAAGTTTAATAACGGTTTAATAAGTTTAGTAAATTTTAACCAAGTATTCGGTATTCGGCAAAATATGGTATTCGGTGCATCCCTAGTCCGAAACATGCGTCCTGATTGATAAATAAATACCTTTTATGTGTGTCCTTTTACAAAGTTTTCATTATTTCACCTTTTAAAAACAGTTTCATTTGAATGAATTTTGTCAATTATGGTTGAGCATTGTAAGACATAGACGGAATTTGCTTTTGTAAGGGCTATGATTTCACCGATTGGAAAATGCGGAGAACATGTATCTTTGGTGAACCGTATCAAAGTCCCGCATTCATGTAAATGCAGTAATTTTTAAAGCAGTATCTGAATCGAAAGAACTTTCTTTCAGCTATCTATCTTGTGTAGTGCATCCTGAAAAATTATATCTTTTAAGTAAGTAATAATTTTTAGACCATGCGGAAGAGCATTTTTGATGAAGGGATTTTAAGTAAATGGGTGATTTCACGGTAACTCACGCTACAGTTTTTTTTAATTGCATTTTTAAACATGGCGTAGTAATAAAAAATGCATTTCTTTTCTTTCCACAACATTAATGATTGCAAATTGTTTTCTTTTTTTTTATAAATCATTAAAAATCTTTTTAAGTTATTAATTTTTTGAAATATTAATTAAAATTGTAACTCATGCTACCAAAAAAAGACATTGAAGAATGTGCAGTAAAGTCAAAGTTTTCTAAAATTCTACTTCTTAAGTGCTATAAACTTTGAGAGTTTGTGTGTACCTTTCTTATCACAAAACATCATTTGGTTTTGTATGTGATATTTTATAAAATTGGTTATTGAACTAACTGTATGATAGCTCCTGCTACAACATAGATGTCTGACTTTGAAATGTTGCTATTCTGATAAAAAGAAACTTTTAGACAAAATAAACTGTTGCCAACACAGCTACAACAATTCGGAATAATTTCTCACACAATTTACTAAAACATAACAATATTTTTTTAATGCTGATGTCCATGTTCTTATGGAATTGCCCAAATTAAAAATTTTAATATGTTGCAATGAAACATAGGGATCAGTGATTATGCAAATACAGTATTGTCATTAAAAATATTAATCCTTTGAAGCACAAGTATTCTCATATCAATATGGAAGACCAACTGGATAGACTGCACAACGCTGGAAAAGTGTAGCCGTTGCCATCGATCCATTTAACTACCAACAGCATGGCGGTCGATCGAATAGCCCATTTGGGTCAGTAAACTTGTATAGCTCTATGGCGCCAGATGGACTATTCGACCGGCCCCCATGTTGTTGATAGTTAAATGGATCGATGGCAACGGCTGCCCTTTTTCAGCTTTGGGGCCATTTAAGCATCTTTTTTGGCAACTAGAGTGAAAGCACTGAGATAAGGTGGTTTTACGGCGCTTCAAAGGGTTTGTGAAAATTCTATAGTGAAATCATGCAAGTTAATCCAGTATGAAAACCAATTGTCTTATTTATTCATTGTATTTTCTAGGAATTTCTTTCTCCAAATACAATCCAGAAATCTCGATCTCTGGACTCAGAAATGCCGAAATTATTCACCGAGAGCAGCGAGGAGCTGCCCAGCCACTTACAGTGGACACTGTCCAAAGATATCATAAACAAAGTTGTGGCCGGAGCTTCGTGGTTCTCCAGGTCCACCATTACACACAATGGCGTACCCAATTTAGAGACTCAGCCACTTCTGACTGCAAAGAACAGAAATTATTCATGTAACGAAATATATCAGGGTAAGCTTAAGCTAGTTGATTTTTTTTTTTAATTAAAATTTCCACGGACAAAAATTGCACTTGAAATGTAATCAATAAAAATTCGGATTTGTTCGTTTTTTTTATCGATGATTTAATGTTTTTCTGGTAAAATTAGTCTCATGAAGTTTCTTTAAAAGGTAATATTTTTCGTTATCATAGAATGCAGATTTGCTTCAAGTGATTTTTATTTGCCATCAAATATTTCCGGTCAGGTTAATGTGTGTTCAAATACCGAAATTTTACAAGTGTTCCGGCCAAAAGATTTAACGTTTTACTACCGGGAAAGGCTAACAACCATAGCATTTAACGGGTTGTGTGTTTTCCAGATGAACTATAGGTTTCTCGTCCCTGATTCAGTGTCAGATATCCTGGAACATGTATGGTAGTACCTGGTGGTAATTCATTTGGAGAAGCAATATTCGCTTAACCAAGCTCATTCCAAAATGGATGGAAGTTGCTAATCCAATGATTTAGATTACTTTAAAAGAAAAAGGACAAGTTAAGCTTTAAAAAAAAACAGTGCAACTACCATTAAATAATACATATTAACCAAATAATACATATTATTATTTATGGGTAATATTAACCATATTACCCATAAATAATATATTATGTGCGTTAATGAGTAGAGTTGTCTTTTTAAAATTGTTGAGACTAGTTGCCTTCGGCTTTTAATGTGTTCTTTTAAAGTTTTTTAAAGTGTTCTTTTCTGATTAAAAATTGTATAATTACTTTTATGTTCATCTTTTGTTTTGTGTTTCTTTTCTATAAAAATGACTTGCAGCCTTTATTACTCAGGAATAGTATAGCTTTATAACACAACAAATATTTGGAATCGGTTCAGTAGTTCCTGATATTATACCCTACAATAATAACAAATTCAATATATTTATATAGATTCAGTTTCAATAACCCATACTATTCTGAGTTAGCACAGGCATATTACTGATTGAATATATATAGCTTTTAGTAGCAACAGTATGAATTTTCTGTCTTGCATGTCGTGAAATCGATTTGCATAATATGAAGACTCACTCACGTAACCTAAAATACTGAAAAAGATTACATCAAGTTATTTTTGTCGATTCATTGTATTACTCTCTTCCTGATAGCAGACTTAATTCTTCGAATCTATATATTATCAGTTCAGCATAACGGAAATTTCCGGTTTTAGTAGCTCAAGGTTCCAACTTTCGCTTGGAGAAATCTGGTCTGATCTTCTTTGATGCAGATATGACCAGTTCTCCCATACTATAAGGAAATTCCATCGGACTGATTTTGATCGGTTGGTTATCGATCTTGCAAATTTTTCCTCATTGTATCTTGGACCTTGTAACATTATGTCTCACTCGGGTGGTAATGACTTCTGCGAATTAAGTGATTTTCAATGTGATAATTAAGCAGTTGATATTCAAAGCAGGTGCCAGACGTAGTGAGAACATGGGCTTAGTCATTTAAGTTTTGTCATTAGCATTTATATTGATTCCTAAAAAGGTACACACAAAAAGAAGGTAACTTAAAAGGATTTTGTACCCAAATTACTAAACTTCCAGGGTATGCAAACAAAAATTAAACCATACACTCTTTGCAGAAAAAGAAAGCAAGCTTTGCTGCAGCTTTAAAAAAAGGGTATCATTTAAGTTAATAAAAATTAGATATTAAAAACTAATAAATATAAAATGTTTAAATAATGATTGATGGTAAAATATTTATTAAACATTATAATAGTTCTTTAAGCAGCGTTTGGTGGTGAAAACCTCTCTCGTCTGGGTTGCTGTAGAACCGTGTAAGCTAACGAGAGCTGGTGTACGTAAAATCTGTTCATCGTTCCAATGTCCTCCATGTTCAAACCTCTCTGGAACTGACTCAAAATTAGAACTCGAGATAACTCAGTCTTTCTCACAGCGGATCATTAAAATGGAATCCGCTTATTTTCGCCCATCGCCATCCCTATATGGAGAATCTGGAGCTGCTATGTAGTTAACCAGAAGACATTTAGAAACACCAGCATTGTTATTTATAGTTATCTATCACGTAATGGATAAGTTTGAATTTTTAAATTGCTTTTATATGATGGGAAGAGATGTAAGCCAAAATAATAGTATAAATTAATATAAATTAAAATACAAAATTAACAAAAGAAGCAGTTTTGACAATTTTAATGATTTCCTTTAATAACTTAATTTTAAACATATGTCTGTAGTACAGAAATTTAAAAATAAATGCGTGGAAACTTTTCTAGTCTGAATTCCGATAGGTCCAACTTATTTAGTAGCTTCGTATGAAGAAACTAAAAAAACAAATTTTTCAACATGCAATCAACAAAGCGAGAGGTGTTCAAAAGGTTCTTTAGAAATAATTGTATACTAGTAAGCGCAGGTCCCGATTATGACATCATGGAACCCTGGGACTTCAAATATTTCGCCCCCCCACCAGAGATAAATTAACAAAATTTTCTAAAATCATAAACCACCTTATGTCCTCTTACCATTTTCTTGCATTCATCAAGCCTATACACAAAGTCTGAAAAAAGTCTATTATTTTTCATGATCTCGCACGCCTAACCTCTCAACAACAGACAATTCATGTGTATTGCCTGTCTGTTACGAACTTAATTTTTCACTAAATCACCTTTAGTATATGGCATTACATGTATAACTTAACATAAACTGCCCCTCGATTTTACGGAAGCAATTTCAAGAATTACATTTAATTTAATTTCTTAGTTGAATCACTTAAGATCTAAGAAAAGTTGTGAAATTCTCACTCACTCACGCTACTGTATCATATCCAGACATTGACGTGACGTCATTTTTAAATCATGAAGTCAGAATGCAGTCAAACGTACTCAAAGGATTAGTCAGTTTGTATAAATATTGAGCGTAAATGGTGAAGAGTTATAAAAAAAGGAGTATTTTAGCAAACAGTGGAAAAAAAACTTCATGACTTTTAAAATATTTTTAAACTCTACCTCATTTCCTATATATGTTTTTTTTAATTCAAATGTTAGTAAAGTTATTTTTTAAAAGAAAATTTGTGGGCCCTACAAATCTGGGGGCCTTGGGTAAATGCCTTAATTGCCATGTGGTTAATAAAACTCTGAACAAGCGAGGCCAAGGAAATATCACTCTATAAAGTATTAAAGCTTGCATATGCATCATTAGAGATATAAAGCTTGCATATACCTCTAATGATTCAGTAAGGGAAGCACACAAAAACAACTGTCCAAATGGCTTATTGTATCTGCAGTTGCAGTACACAAAAATTATACGAAGACAAAAATGCATATATTAAAGGTCACAAAACGAAAGAAAGACCTGACATAACAAGAAAATTTCCTTACTTGAAATTATGTTTTAATTTGTTTCCTGTAAGGGATGGCACATTATTCGCGGCTATATCAATTAACATATCTTTCCTCGTGTTGAAATTTATGCAAAATATTTTGCAGGCAAAGTTCGTGGGAGTCGTCCACATTTCCATGCTGACAGCAACCAATTCAAAAGAATGCCTTGGGCGTCGAGGAGTCACATCCCTTTCCTGCTAGACCCTAATTCGAACGATCCTGTCACAATTAGCGATGTCTGCAGAACAGCGACACCTCTCATCACTCCCATCGTTGAACGTCAGGAGGATGGTAAGTTCGCCACTCAGTAATGAATGCACAGTCAACTGTATAGTGAAGTTTAAGGTTCTCAGAAAACTTCGTAATAAAGTAATTTCATTAAAATTTCATAAAAAATATACAAAGTACAATTACCGATTTCGTTAAATCGTTACGATCAAATTAATATGCTGCAATTGTAAAATTAAATTTTATTTTCATAATTAATGTTTAGTTAATAAAATAATTTATAATTTTATTAATAAAACATCCCTCACTAAATTTGTTATTCCAAACGATTTTTTATTGACTAAATAGAAAAAATAAAATGACTACATGATAACATAGGATGGCCATGAAAAAGTTATCCCGATATATGGGCTTCTAGCGGCCGTTCCGTTCGGCTGATGAAGATGAGATTTCGGATATAGTTATTCAGAGGCATTCTGTGATCGGCAACAATGTGACAGTTACAAAATTTCGAATCGCAACAGAGATTTTTTTCCCCATCGCAAAATGCTCAGAGCATGCAAAAATTCTAGCGAGCGTTGGAACGGTAGATGCATCATAAAGAAACGAAAGCATTATGCACGCACAAAAAACAACTTAATTTTCACTGTCAGGGATTGCGTTGGTGTGTGCAAGATCCCGACTGAAGAACGAGCATTGCCACCCTGCTTTTTTTACGTCGAATATCTGATGAACATTGTGGTGAAGTGAAACAGCAGTAAAATATAATTTTGAGACGGTTCCCATGGGAAGACCACACAAGTGGACCGTAAATTAGAAGAGGCGCCAGGCAATGGACAGTCTGGACACTATAGCACAATGAACTGTCAACGTTAAAATATTTATGGCCGAAAAATATTTATGGCCGAAAATGATATGCAAATTTGGCGGGGTATATTCCCGAATGATCCACCTACATGTCTGGGATTCGACGAGAGGATGCATTAATTCCCCGATACGAACAAATCAGAAACTCCAGCCAATGATGTAAGAGGGGGTAAGAAAAGAGGAAACAACCCCGTGGGAGAAGAAAAAAAAGACGACAGAACGAGTGTGCTAGAGAAAAGAAGCAGAAGAGAGTTTGGAAAAGGTGTGAACGGACTAAAAAAATCAGTGTGTGCTTCGAATCAATATGATCAAGTTGTGTTCAAAAGAAACATGGAATCAGAGGCTAGATGATGGCTTAAGAGAAAGAAAGCGGTTCCAATAGGGCACGCATCGATCGTGTCTTGTGTAAAGATGGCTACCTCATCATAATGGTGAATATTCCCAGTAATCTATTTATTATTTGTGTTTCAAACCTTTTGTGGATACCCCTTATCCTCCAAAACCACATCTCCCCCAGACATGTTTAAGTTTAAAATTATGTCAATATCGTCTGTTAATTAAAATTAGTGGAATGACTAAGAATAAATGGTATTTAGTTGCAATTCATAGAGTCTTTAGTTTTTTTTAGTGTTTTGGTGTATGTCAATCATTTTTCAATTTTTTCAGCGTAATACTAGGAGTACTTGCCAGGCAGGTTATGCGCGGCATAATACCACTGTACGATCATCTTAGGCTTTAGTTTTCATCAAATTTTAACCATAACAAAAATAAACCACCACAAACATCATTCTGTATTTGGTGCCTCTGTCTTTGCAGAATTCTTCCGTCTGTCCCGATCCTTTTCTTTTTTTGGCCTTTCACAAAGCTGTTTTTTGTGATACACGTACCGTTCAGGCGCTTCAGGGATTTCGCATGCGCTGAGGAATTTGCGACGGGAATAAATAGGTGTTGCCTTCCTAAATTTTCGAGTTTTGGGCCTTTAACCGTAACCGCGAGGGCCACTTTGTTGCGGCTGCGTTCTGGTATAGTTTAAAAAATTTGACAAAGATTGCTTTTTTAAAAAGATAACGTAGATAGTGTTGAGATTGGCTACGGTCTCTAAGACAATTCAGACTCGGTGCGATGGTAAACAGCAAATTTAAAGACAGCCAGACAATATCAGCAAAGAGATCCAATCGTCTCTTACGTTTCTGCCATTGACTTTAATTTCTGTCAGAAAGTTGTTCAAAAAAGTAGAACAGTCATCAAAGCTTACCATTAACTAAGCCTAATGACGAAATTGTTATTGTCCAGGGTTATTGTCCAATCTGAACACGTTGTACAAGTTATTTTCGCTTTCGGTCGTCAGCAAAATGTCCTGTAACGTTCTAAGAACGCCTTTTAAGCGATGATCTGATTTTCGATCAGGAATTAAAAATAGAAATTGGAATACTTAAAAAATCCTTTAAAAGCGAGAATTAAAATATATACCTAGCAAAAATTTTTTGTAGGCTATTATTATGAAATGTAAGAAATTTTTGGCAATTATTAAATGTACTAGAAAAAAATGTCGGTTTTTTCAGACATTATTCAATTCGAGTAAATAAATTTTTTAACAAGCTTTTATTATCCTGTTGATACAGTAAAATAAATTTCATGTTTGCTGCTAAATTTTGGCATCAATAAAAACTTTTGTTGGTTAATGTTAGTTAATGCTTCATACATCCAATTATTTTTCCAGGCGTAGGTATTACAGGGGCCGTATTCCTTCTAATAAATGCTGCCCTAGGAATCGGAATTTTAAATTTTCCAGCAGCCTACAATTTGGCTGGAGGAATCGTGTGGGCCACTGTCATACAATTGGTAAGATAAACATTGTGCATTTACATTATTTTCTAATGTTTAATGCTTTAATACTTCTAAGTTCGTTAGCTTATACTTTAAATTAACAGCTTTAAGAAGCCATTACTCAACTACTATACAACAATTTGAAGTTTGTGGTTAGTTTGGAAAAAAAAATGTTCTATCATTGATGTTATCCTTGATCATGTAAAAACTTAATAATTTACTTAAAATTAATAAATTAATAATCGAGGATGACAGTATATCTTATAAATAAAAATGAAATTCTGTTTGTTTGTTTGTTTGTTTGTTTGTTGATTTGATTCGTATACAAATCCACAAAAATGGACCTATCGGCCTGAAATTTAGCACAGATATGTAAAATAATATAGAATAAATCATAGTCCACTTTAAAACTTTGAAAGTCCACCCGTTCCCGGAATTTAAGAGATTTTTTATGCTCTTCACGCAAAAATCTTTCCGTAATTGTGACCCCTGTAGTGAAAAAAGTGTGAAATAAGGATCGTGGTTGCCATGTGTGGTGATTTTGCCGAATAAAATGTCGTTCGTATACAAATCCACAAAAATGAACCTATCGGCCTGAAATTTAGCACAGATATGTAAAATAATATAGAATAAATCGTAGCCCACTTTAAAACTTTGAAAGTCCACCCGTTCCCGGAATTTAAGAGATTTTTTATGCTCTTCACGCAAAAAGCTTTTCGTAATTGTAAACCCTGTAGTGAAAAAAGTGTGAAATAAGGATCGTGGTTGCCATGTGTGGCGATTTTGCCGAATAAAATGTTTTAAATTCTCAAAGTAAAAATAAAAGAATGATAATGATTTTTTTTTTTTTTTTTTTTTTTTGCTAGTTTATATTCGTAAGGTTATTTTTTTTTAATTATAATATCGTGTGCATGGGAAATCAGAGCAGGAATGTAATGCTTTACACGCAAAACAATAAGAATTGAAGATTTCCGAGGCTAATGTGTAAAGTTTGGCGAAAAAATAAAATGGCTGAAATATGGATTTTGAGTAAGTGAGTTCTAGCGGTTTGCACAGTTTTCGGCTTGGCGCAATTTATTGAGAGCTTAAGGAAATAGATTTTTGAAAACAAGTGCAAAGGTTTTATTAGAATACAGCGTTAAATTTTAATGATCCGTGAAGAAATAATGCAGTTCTTGACTGTGCAAATGATCGTTATGAAAATTGGTATACATAGATAGTTGAACACGGTCGCTATGAAAATCAGTATACATAGCTATTTGAACAATGAGAATATTTTGGCGTTATCCATTTTGCTATAACTCGCCACTTGACGGCGCTGTAGCAAATCATTACTTTATTGAACCACAAGATGGCCCTGCAGTGTATCACTTCTTGACTGTGCAAATAATCGCTATGAAAATAGGTATACATAGATATTTGAACACGGGGAAGAGTTTGACGCTATCCATTTTCCTATAACTTGCCACTAGATGTTGCGTCAACACATGAACTTCAGTACTGTCCAGCCGATAGTCATAAAAATTCGCATACATCGATATCTGAATGCGAAAAATATTTTCGCCCTATCCGTTTTGCTAAAACTCGCCACTAGATTGCGCTACGCCGCATGGCCTTCTGCACCGTACAAACGATTGCCTTGCAATTCGGTATGCATGATTATTGGACACAATATAACGCGATATCCACTTTGCTATATCTGTTTATTACAATGAATAGTAATCACCACAAATCGTAATATCAAAAAGTCCATTCATTCCCGTGCGAAGAACGGGTACTTCAGCTAGTTTTTTATAAAATAAATAGACTAAGAGTGTTAAGCACTGAATAAAAAAAATAAATAACATATGGCCAATCGGCGATTTATCAAGGAATAAGCTTAGAGCAATTAATAAATAATTTGCATTAGTTTTCTTGGCATATTTTCTCTGGTTTAAAAAGAACAAATGCTCGTATTATTATAGAATGAATGAGTCTAAAATTTCTGGGCAAAAGAGTTTAAATAAGCATATACCATAACCTGCGAACTTTCTTCGAAGAACGAAAATAATGTTTTTCGGTCATTGAGGACAATATAAGTGTGCTGCTCTAAATATATCTCTATTCTAAAAAAAAGTAAAGGCCGCAGTCGCTGTCAAAGCTTGTTGGCCTATCTTCTCCTAAACCGTGGGGATTTGAATTTCGAGAAACATGTCCACGGATTCGGGAAATTCCGAGGAACCTGATAAGCTGACTTAAATTTCAAAAATTGAATTATTTTAGAAGATGTTAATAAAAAACTAAAAATATAAACAGAATGGTTGCCAGATTTGGCATAAAATCATTCATTCCTTTGCAACAAAGCGTTTCCAAATATGTAGTATCACGTGAAATTGTCAAACATGAAGTAGAAATACACCCATTTTGCGCCAAAATAAAAACTATATGAAATAAGTAACTCAAAATCTGTCATACAAAGTTGATAATTTTCAAATAGTAAGTTCGCTTAGACAACAGGAGTTTAGAATGAGCGATTATTCATTTTTCCGAAACAGAATAACTAATACCTTGAAAATGAGAAATAACTAAAATGCAGATCATTTTAAAGCCGGTTCGGTCCAGCTGGATTATTTGCTACCAGTAGAAATATTTGGCGGCGTTAACTATGCCATTATAGCAGTTATAGTACACTTCGGATATTTTCTAGCGCGACGAGATGGTATAATTCGTAGTGCTAAATACGCCAATCTGCAAAGGATTATGTAATATATCGATAACGGTTTTCCGCGAACCTTAAATGAGCAGTAATTATAGGTTGTGAGCTTGTGTAAATCGACAAATAATGAAAAGTCGCCGTTGGTGGCAAGCTATCCTATCTGTTCCGTAGCTTTTATTAACGTTACATGTACGCAAGTCGCCAAATAATGAAAAATCGCCATGGGTGGCAAATTCGCAAGGTGTCCAATAGGTTTTACATTATTAAAAATACAGCTGAAACATATGTTCTGATTTTATTACGCTTTAGCTCCTAATTAATATAACTTTTGAATGGCAACTAAATATCATTGTGTTTCTGAAGAGTGCAAATAATTTTAACAGCGAATATAAGCGGAGTCCGCACTCCAGGTGGAGTATAGCTCAGGACCCGTACAACACGGATTCCCATAACAAAATATCTTCCGTGTTATGAGGGGGAGGGGGTCTACTGTAGTGTGAAGTTTAAATTTTTATTACCAATGAACATGCAAGAACCAAGCAATGTGTATCTCTGTAACATTCTATCTGATCCAATCTTCGGGTTTTGTCTGTTGAAATTATGTCTTTTTTACGAATAAGCCTTATTAGGGGCCGAATGCCTCATACGAAAAGCGACCGTAGCGAGTCTGGGGGCCTTGGCCCCTAGTATATTAAAAAATAATAATATTAAAGCTTAAACTTTCAGAAACTCTGTATTTACTAATATTTTAATGAATTACTTTTATTAGCACCAGAGTGCTATTAATTTCAACCTTGCTTTTTGTGTAGACACGATTTTGGTACAATTTTCGCGTCGAGTCACTTTTGAAATGTGTTTGCCAGATAACGTGGAGAGGGGGGGGGGTTAATAAACTGTTGAAAGTAGCACAAGGTTTGCAATTTTTGATAATTGATCGCTAAATTTGGCACCAAAACGCGACAATTTATTATAAATATATTTCGAGTATAGTTAGAAAACGCCTGGCGAATATTGTAAAATAGTTTTAGTAGGCGATTTTAATATAGATTTTAATTCCGAAGAAGTGTTTTATAGAACAGAGAAGACAAATACGGTACACTCATAGATTATGATACACTTTCCAAATGGTATTTATAAAGGTGAAGTATGGTTTGACTATGCCTGGCGAAAATTGTTAAACAGTTTTGGTAGGCGATTTCAATATAGATTTCTATTCCGAAGAAGTGTTTTATGGAACAAGGAAGGAAAACACGGTACACTCATGGATTATGATGCCCATTCCAAACAGTATTTAAAATGTCTACGGGATATAGTTGGAATATGCCTTCAGAAGATTGTAAAACAGTTTCAGTAGTTGATTTTAAGATAGATTTCGATTCCAAAGATGTGTTTTACGGTACAAGTAAGAGTTGATTCCTATTTTAACGCCCCCGCTCTCGGAAACCTAAAAAATCCCGCACTTTGGCGAGCTTTGCAGTCATGGGTCTCTAGGACATATGGACAAGTTTCAACGCTCCCAAAAGAACTATATGAAAACTAAAGTGAACAAATTAGCGATAAACGCACCTGTTAAGGAATTTGAAGACACTTAATTATTAAAACTACATTAATTGGCAACCCAAAATAAATAAAAATGTAACGGAATGCTTTACTTACATGTTGTGCTAAATCGCCATTTTAATTCTAAATTACGATTGCCACATAAATATAAAAAATCGTCGTAGTACCTCCATATGTTTAATGATCGCCACCTTGGCGAGAGTCGGGGCGTTAAAGTAGGAATCAACCCAGAAAGACAAACACGGCACACTCATGGATTATGATGCACATTCGAAACAATATTTAAAACGGTGAAGTATAGTTGTAATATACTTGGCAACGATTGTAAAATAGTTTTAGTAGGCGATTTTAAGATAGATTTCGATTCCAAAGATGGGTTTTATGAAACAAGGAAGAAAAATACGGCACAGTCATGAATAATGATACACTTTCCAACTTAATGGAATAAGGAAGAAAAATAGGGACGACGCATAAATTATGATACGCTTTTAATATATAGCACTTTGGTGCGTATTTAAAATCTGACAAGGTTTCAGATTTTATTCATTTTTTTCTTAATTTGTTTTGAGCATTTAAAACTTAAAAATAGAACTTCGTGTTTCATTTTTGTTTATTTTAAATGTGTGGATTAAAATTAGCAGAAGATTACCCGGAAAATAAAGAAAAGTATAGAAAGTATGCTGCTGTTTCATGTGATCTATACAACAAACTGTAGAAAAAATATTGAAATACAAAATTTTCTGAACAGTATTTTTTGTTTGGGTATTTCTGTATTCTGTACTAATACTATATTTTACTAAATTACGACAGTTAAAATAGCAACTAGAAGTACAGTTTATTTATTATTATTAATACATACAAAAAATGCCCAAAATTAATTACAACAATGATTATCAACTTTACTGGCTATATGATAAATTATTTAAAACCGAACTTAGTGCAAATTTTATCTGAAAAAAATGCTATCAGTCAGTTGTGAAAATAAATATGACACCACTAGAATCTGTAACTGAACCACGGCCATTTAAATCCTACTATGGGCTGTTTTAGGAAAGTTCTAGTAATATGCTTTTATGACTAACTAATAATAAAAATATGTTCTAATTCATCAAGAACTATACCGTTATTAAGAAATTCTGTAGTTTTACTTATCATAATTTTTTTGTTTGCCTAATGCTAAATTAGCCAGGTGTAGGGATAAATACAATAAGCGCCAGCCATTCTATGCTTTTGATCTCTTACTTAAAGATAAAACAAATATATATTTTTACACGAATTTTTGAGGTTATCTGCTTTTCCAAGTTTTAATTTAATCTAAAATTAATATTACGCGAGTTGAATAATTAAAACTTGTCTTTTGTTGCATGTAAATCGGTTAATTAGTTATGAATCGCGAGTTGTGAATAGTTGTCATTTGACTACATTATTTACGATTTTTCGACAAGTATAGAAGATGACGCTAAACTGTATTTAGGTTACTCAAATTTTGCAATATCGCCCCCCCCCCAAAAAAAAAGAAGTCGTCGTCGTCGGTGAGCTTGATAGCATTTGGCAAAAGTTTGAGGGACGCTTACTGTCGTCTGCCATAGTCAAGATCCTTATCAAATTAAATATACACTACCGGCCAAAAGTATTGCAAGTCTCAGAAATCTAACCCTTTCCAAGATTAAGCCCCTTCTCCCCCGTCAAAAGAAAAAATCGATATAATTGATATTTTTTAATGTCAACATGTTAAATTAATTATTTCAGAGACACCTCTAGCATTAGGTGAAAGAACAAAAATAATTTTTTAATTTGTTGAAAAAATATCATACAAAAATATGTTATTATAGAAATCATAATGCATATTGGCTCGCCGGAATAAAATTAAATAAAGAATTAATTTCAAGTTCTGAAAAGAGGGGATAATAAATAAATCCAATTGAACTAAAAATCATTTATTATGTTGCTGAGAAGCCTTGACTTAGATCACAACAGCCATTCTTTTAGATATGGAATCCATAATGTTTTACAACACTTCTTTCGGTGTTTCATCATGCCAACTTAAATTATTGGTTCCTAAAACTCTCATTTTGTCTTTATGTGATTTTTAGATGTATTCTTTTCAATTATACTACATAAATTCTCAAAAATATTTAAATCTGGCAAATTTCCTGTCCACTTTTTCTGGGCTTATTCTTGAAACGATGGTTAGATTTCTCAAACTTGCAATACTTTTGGCCAGTAGAGTATTTTTTTGTGACATTAGAAATAGAAAATCTAGAGTTGCTCATTATTTTGTTTGTCTCTTTCAGTTAATGGTATTCATCATCATCCTGACAATGCTCATCTTAGCTCATTGCTCAGACGTCAATCAAGATGTCACTTACCACGATGTCCTCTTGTCCATGTGTGGTCGAAAGGCCCAGAAGCTAGCAGCTCTGTCTATAACGTGTACATGCTACGGAGTCTGCGTTGCTATATTTATTATCATCGGGGACCAACTAGATAGAAGTGAGTCATAACTTTCGGGAGTATCTTGTATTTGTTCCGTAAGGTTTTTAGGTTAAGGTTTAAGGTTTTCCGTAAGGTTTTAGTGTGGATTTAACTCTTGTAAAAGAAAATATGATGAAAATTATCGCAAGTACTTTAACATTTTATGCCGAAATTTTCTGTTTGAACAGATATGCTGAAGCTTATAACACTACATAGAGTGCTTCATAAAATTCCATACGCACTTTGAACTGTCATCAAAAAATGTTTTTTCCTAATGAGTTAAATTTCTGTTTCAAAATAAAATTATGTTTAGACTTCTGTTTTGATAATGAGTTCTTGCGTGGTTTCCAGAACTTACGCAGCTCAATTTTTTCTTACGGGGGCACAGTTAAAGATAAGATGTGCCTTCGTAGATAACATGACCTGGACATACGAAAATTCAATCGGTGACCCGAAAATTCCCATTGGGCACTTTGGTACGAAGTACAGAACCATATGTGACTCGTATTCAGTAATGTATCGATGTTGAAGGCCATCATTTTGAACATTTACTGTAAAATTCGTTCGAAAAATGGTGAGTTCGACCAGAAAATGCACTTATTTTTTAAAATGAACTATAAACTTACGTTTAACACGAATTTAACTTATAGGTTCGAAGATAATTTTTAAGATATTTCAAAATGCGCATATATTTTTCTGACGTATCCTGTATATTTTTATTGCGCAACAGAATATTATTTTAAAGATCAAAATTTTAATGTATGTGCAGGGCCATAGCTAAGGGGTGGCGGGGCTGGCCCCCGCTAGAGGCGCGGAATCAGCAGGACCACGAGAGGTTTAAATAGAGTTTGTTTGTTTTCAAAATAGAACGTCTGTAAGGGAGGATAGGAAGGATTTTATTAACTACAATGATTATAGGCGGTGAAGAATTATTAAGTTTTTGTCAAGGTGTAGGAGGGGGGACGCAATTTGGACTATTCTGCCAGGGAAGCAATCACCTATCTAAGCTTTTGTGTATGCGCATTTTAAGAGATGCACTCTGTTTTCCTGAAGTATACTAAAAAGCATAAGTTTGCTCGAACTGCAAATAAAAATTGAATGGCAATATATTTATACATAATATATATATTAAACGTTTATAACTTTTAAATAGGGATATTTAACTGTCATTAAAATTGATTAGACTAAACATTTTAAGCATAAAATTCATACATAACTTCAGACAATAGTTATAGTATTTTAATTTGTAAAACGGATATTTGCTGTTAAAATTATATTTTTTTCACGCCGCTGCAATGCATTTATTTACAGATGCATAGCTTGCAATGCCTATTAATTTCTTCCTAAAAAAAAAAAAAATCAGTAACCTTTTTTCTTTTTAAATAGTGTTCTTGGCAATATTTGGTTCAACATTTTGTCATAATTGGTACCTCAATCGAAGTTTTACCATCCCCGTCGCATCCATTCTTCTCGTATTACCTATTTGCTACTTTAGAAGAGTGGATTTTTTGAGATATGTCGGGTAAGTACATGCTAGCATCTAAACATGTTCTTTAATTCTGCACAGTTATCTTTCCTTCCAAACAACAGCATGTAAACGTTGGTTTTTCTATATTTTTCAGCTCTTTGGGGATTTTCGCCATGTTGTATCCTGTGCTTCTAACAGTTTACGGTTATTTTGTGTTGAAAATAGAGAATGTAGATATTAAAACTCAGTAAGTAGTCAAATGTATGTATTTAATATTTAAGTTACATTTTTTAAAGAGATATGTTTATTAAAATTTATTTTTTATACTACAGGCCTGACAACATATCTCAGCTATTCGTAGTCGTACCAGTATTATGTTTTGCTTATCAGGTAATTATGCACATTTCAATAAATGCTTGGATTCTAGTCAATTAATTCACACATAACTTTTTATGCTGCATTATGCTGCAAATATTTAAGCATCGTAAGTTCGATCAAAACCGAAATCTACTTCTAGAAAGTAAAAATTGACGTCTTCAGTACGAAATTGAAGAGGTTGGTTGATATCAATATGGTCAAAATTACTTGCAAAATTCCGTTCTTTTGGTAAAGCTTTTAGAATCCCTCCAATATCCTCAAAAACATTTATAGCTTTATAAATGTGGATTCCAATACTTCACTTTTAGCCGATTCCTCGAAATTTCTGATAAAACTCGCTCTCCGTTTGCCTTTAAATCGACCTTTTTCTATTGGTTCTTTCCACTCTTTCTAACTAGTTCCAATTGGTTCTTATATAAACGTTGATTTCAATCTCTGCTGCTACCACTTATACGAAACTGAGTAAATATCAGTTTCTCGCTTTTAAGGCGGTAGTAACCTAAAAGTTTTCTGAAATAGGTCTGTCGTCAAAAATACAAACCTAAACTCAAATCTATTTTAAGCAGCGTTTTACAAAAGCTACATTATATGGGAAAATGCGTTTACATTCATGTCATTTTGT
Source organism: Cheiracanthium punctorium (assembly GCA_038373885.1). Classification (NCBI taxonomy): domain Eukaryota; kingdom Metazoa; phylum Arthropoda; class Arachnida; order Araneae; family Cheiracanthiidae; genus Cheiracanthium; species Cheiracanthium punctorium. Next base: position 226,332 of record JAWZYV010004260.1, read on the forward strand.
TCACGCATTTAATCGTTTTGGCACATTTTTTTTTCGATTAGCATAACACAAAATTTTACAATAATGATAAAACATGTAACTTCCTAGTAAATTAGTTTACTGAAAAGAAAAGCGACCATATATACTCCATTTACATGGCTACTAATTCAAATTTCATTCTATGGATGGAGAAACTTTATTTATTTATTTATTTATTTATTTTTGTATCAACACTTCGATGAAAGTTGAAGTGTTTGATTGTATATTCCGTCTACTCATAGCTTTAACTTTCGAAAATGTGGTTAGATTGTAAATATATTAGTGACATTTATACTCTTAACAGCATACTTCTGAAAATACCGTTCTTGGCCCTTTCTACAAGGTTACACCAAAGAATTCGTTATTGTGTCGGCGTTATGTGCTTGTTGTGTGCCTAAATGCCTTTGCTTTGTTTCAATTAAAGTTAAATTGAAAATGAATACACGTTATTTAGATTTAGAACGGCTTTCATGACATAGAAATGAAAGGGCACGTATTTTATAGTTCTTTATGATGGAACGAATTCAGATTCATCAAGAAGTTGTGTAACTGAAATGCATTTTCAGATGTTGCATGATATTACGATAACATGTTAACAATGTTTGTATTTTATATAATGGACATGCAGTAGCATATTTGTGTTGGAAGTTCCCTCTTAATCGATTGTTATTATCGATGTAATGATGCAGCACAAGTATTTATAACATTATATAATCGGGCCCTACCATGGCCGAGTAGATAAGGCACTAGACATGGTAGGCAGCTGAAGTAAGAAGGTCCCGCGTTCTGGTCCGTCACACGGCTGTCGATCTAACGGTCTTGAGTTTTCGTCGGTTTTCTCCAGGTGTAACGTGTATACGTTTTAGAACCCTCCGACCAAGGCGCTCCCCTTCTCCCCTAGGCAGATGCTCCTAGTGTAAACTTGCAAAGCACATTTATTTATAATCTAATTGTTTAGCGTAATGTATTTTATATTGTTGATCAGATACATTTGAACTCAATAACTCTCAATCGTCAAATTTTGTCTCTTTACAGTGCCAAGAAGTTGTTGTGCCCGTGTATTCGTGCATGAAAGAAAGAACCTTGCCCAACTTCGCCAAAGCATGCATCACTGCGATGAGTTTCCTTGTCGTCATATACTCCATTATCGGTTGCTTCGGTTACCTCACGTTCGGATCCGTCGTGTCCCCGAATGTCATGAAAATGTACAATGCGGAAGACCCTTTCGTGATGGTGGGAATCGGAGCCCTGATTATCAAGATGGTGGTCACTTATCCAGTGCTGGCACTGTGCGGGAGGTAAGAATCCCAGTGTTGTTAGCTTTGTCTTACTAGTTTTGTGATATTCTTTTATATTAGACAGTAGTTAACTTCGTATTTCATACGTCGCCATTTTAAACTTCGCCAGCTGTAAACGAGAGTTGGCCGACAAAATGATTAGTGCCAATTTGGTCCGTTCGATGGACTTATTCATAAATACCATAAATATTCTTTTAGTGTACTCAATTAGTAAATTATATTTAACGCTTTTTTTAAAAAAGATTGATTATGAAAAAATGCTTCTTAACAGAAAAGGCGAAATCAAAAATTAATTATTTTTTTTTAATAATTATAGTAAATCCTATTGTTTTCAGTGTATATTTTTTTATCAAAGCGTTCATTAAGGTTTTTGCTGGTAAAAAAAATTGATAAATTGGGTTGTAAGTGTACTTCCCACGCGCTCTAAAAAGAGTTAAGTAGACATTGAAAGAAAACTTCGAGAAAATTTAGCTCCCCCAAATCATAAGAATAGGCAATTTTATTTTATTTTTAATAATTAAATGCATCTTTTGATATAACAAGTAGAAATTTGATAAAAATATGCATTAGTTACGGATACATAATAAATGTTACTTCTGTTCTTGGTAAACCCTAGATCTCATCTCACGAGTTTTTACTATGATCCCTGTCGTTTCTATAACAATTCCTACTCTGTCGAGTGCTCAGCATATTCTTCCCAATAAATAATATGCGTGATATCGTCATAAGCATAACGTGACTGAAAATTTGGAAATGGGGATGTCGCATATAAAATTTAAGAGCATAAAAGAAACAAACGCTGAAAATCAGAAGATTTTGAGACAAAGTTGAGGAGGCACGTGCCCCCTGATGCTTTCCGATGGCTCAATTATGGATATCTTGAGGCAGTACCGTACAAATGGGGGACGGGGTTTGGTGGAGGTCAAAACAATATAAAGTTTATATATTTGTAATTCTCAACATAAGATTATGCCTTGTATAAAGACTGGGTCCATAACCCAACCCCTGAAAGAAGTCTGCGTACGCTACTGCCGTAAGGTTCAGTATGTTTTTATGTTTTGGTTACACATCATTAACTGTTTCCTTTCTGAACAGGGGAGCAGTGGATGGCCTGTACGCTGAACTGTTCCGTTTATCTGCTGCAGAGTTCGTCCATGGTGAAAAGAAAAGGAGGATAATCATTGTGACGATATGGTTCTGTTCTTCGTTAGCGATTGCTCTGTACACCTCGAGCATTGGGACAGTTATTCATTCCCTAGGAGCAATTTCATCTGCCAATATATTTATATATCCAGGTGAGGAATGTCTTGTGCATGAATTAATATTTAAGGACGAGGTATAATCTACAGGGATAAAGCGGAGCCCCCGGGAAGGGAGGGGGAGACAATTACAAGGCGAGCCTGGGTACTGAACGCGTGGAGGTGTTGTGACGTCACAAGAGAGGATGGACTTTTCTCCGTTAAAGGCATTAGAATCATACGGAAAAGTAGAAGAAACTAAGATGTTTTGTGCCTTTTTTGGATACTAATGGTAAGTCAGCAATCTCTATTCTTAATACGACATACTTTATAATAGTTATTAAGCTATAGAGTACATAAAAATATAAAATTGACATATTTTGCGTTAGTTTTATTGATTTCTATTCTTTTGTTCTAGCAATCACTATGCTTCCGTTTGCTGCGTCCCAGGCTGTAAGTAAAGCTAATTACAAAAGAGGAGAAAATGTAAAAGTTTTCACTTTTCCCAAAAAACGAAGAAAAGCGGGCCGAATGGACTAAAAATACTCCAAGAAAAAATTGGTCCCCAGGAAAAAATACGTATGTTTGTATTGAGCATTTTCGAGATGAAGATCTTTTAAAAGACGGTGCTATTTTAAAATCAGATGGGGCACTTTTAACTGTAAAAAGAAAGCATTATAAATTAGAACCGAATGCTATCCCGTGCATTTTTTCGAGCTTACCAGCCTATATATCCGATATTACCAAAAAACAAGAAAGAACTGATCCTACTAAAAGAAGAGAAAACGTTTAGGAAAAAGATATTGAGGAAACCACAAAAAAAAAAAATAATGCAAAGGAAAATATAAATTCTTTTGAAATTAAGAAATGTATCAAGAGTTTCATGGCAATTCTATGTTAAGAAAATGTCACCATTAATTATAAATTAAACGAAGATTCCCTTCCACTGCACATACCAAGTAGCTTAAGGTTCAATGCGGATCTCATGGTTGATTTATTTATTAAAAAAAAAAAAAGAGAGAGAGAGAAATCTATTTGCTGGATACTTAGAAAAATAAAAAATATAGAAGGTATTTATTAAAGAAATATTTTCAACTAAACGGTTTATCGGAATTTGTTGAAAATTCTGAAATTAAGTATGAACACAGATTCGGAAATTAACTCAAAAAAGAAAATGTATTACTGCAATGCTAACAACAATAACAAAAAAGTATATGTATTACTGCAATATATTTTACATGAAAACCCCTGAGAGCATTTAGGCAGTTTTACATATTCAAGAGTTATACTCACTAATTTTGAAAAATATTTAATTATGTATATTTCAAATGTCTCAATGTGATATTTGAAAGTCTTATCTAGAAAAAACTAAAGCAAACACTTGTAGTGCTTTCATGAAAAACTTTATAGTATTTGTAAGGTTTGGGTAATAAAAGCTTTTACTTTTTATTTTCTTGTTTTTTGTGCTTTAATTGCTTCTAATAAAATTTGACATTAGGAGTCTGTATAACATAATTATATATAGTATGTATTGTACAAGTTTTTAAAATATTAATTGTGGAAATTTCTGATTATATTCCTCGTGCTACTAGTGTTTATTGACATTATTGATCAGATTTCTTCCATAGAATTCAATACAAACTCTTTGAAATCCCATCCTCTCTTGTGACGTCACGAAATGCCTTAAGATGACTATTTATGAATCTGGATATTTTTAACATCAATTCTTTTAAAAAGCTTATTAAAACGAAGCAAAACTAAATAATGTATTTCAGTTTTTAAGTAAAATTAATAAAAATTGTTATTTTTACTTAAAAATATATTTACTTTTACTTACTTAAAAATATGACTTTATGCTTATACAACGTATAAATTTAATCCATATACATATTATTTTAGATAAATGATAACATTGAGTAACCATTATATTATTTAGAATGTATTTGCTAGCCCGAAATGCAAAACATACTGCATACAATGCTGAAACTGCTTTAAATTCAGTACCAATTTATTCCATTGATTTCTGACAAAAAATATTGTTGATTCACTATTATTTAAGAACAAAGTGTTGTAAAACGAAAATGCTATTTCAATGCGTCATAAAAAATTAAGCTACTCGTATTTATTGGCATTATTAATTCCATTTCTTCCATTGAACTCAATGCAAACTGTTCCAAATCCCATCCTTTCTTGTGACGTCACGAAAACCAGTACCCAGACCCCCTCTTGCTTTCTCCTTTCTCTTCTTCAGTTGCGGCGACCCCGGATAAAGCCGGCAAAACGGTTCCGATTTTTCCTACAGTAGACGTTGCGGTATCTGCTAGGGGGCTTAAAATGTTGCTACACATGCGGAGGAAGTAAAATTCAAAATAGTTCGAAAAGCATTAAAAATCAGTATTTTTCAAGTGCCATTGAGTTTTCTACTTCTGTTTTTTTTTCATTTTCTGAGCCCAGGAACTTAAGAAATAACTTGGTTGGATTGCTGAATGTAACAGATTAAGTGTCAATAAAGGGTTCTATTACTACGATAACTTTGTTGAAGCTAAGAAACTAGTTTTTAATTTTAAGTGGGCAAAGAGGAAGTATATAGAGGGAAGTTTTCATTAACTGAAATAAGAATAATTTTTTTGTCAGCATTTTAGGTACACAAATCATAAAACCCCGTAGCAGAGAAACCTCTCTTCATGTAGGATTATTTAAAAACATTTCTTTACTAGTTTTATACCTTTCCTTGTATTTTGATTCATAGTTTTGCGTCTAAATGCAACAGACAATTCAAAACTAAAGTCAATCTTAAAAAACAAAGGTTAAGAATTTTGATATCGAAGACTAAAATTTCTTTGTTTCTGTAAAACATTAACTGAATCTTTATTCTACACAATCACAAAACGAACGACGAACTTTTGTCACGTCGTTAATGAGTTAAATACAGTGTATTTTCCAAGATAACATGTAAGTTTCTCTGGTATTACTAAGTATAAACAAATTTAATTTTAACTATACATTTATAACATTATTGCATTTTTATTAATCAGCTTTTTGCTACAAAGTAATTAATAATCTTTAAATATGATTGGTAATTTAAATATTAATGGAAGTTACTAATATTTGTATGGAGTCATCTGTAAAACGAAGTCAACTTCCCATAGCTACGGTTAGGAAATATTGCATAAATTAAAAGTAGGTATTGGTCGTAGAAATTTTGGGAACGTTAGAACATGCAGCGCACTGAAGAAAGGAATATCTAATTTTGGTATCTGATTGGACAAAACTATTAAAGGGAGTGTCAAAAGCATTGAAGATGTTAAGTACTAGCTTATAATATATTTGGTTTCTATAACTAACTTGGCAAGTTTGGGTTGAATTCCCCCACCCCAAAAAAAAAAAAAAATTCACTGTACCTCATACTGATAAATACTGTAGTTCTGGCTTTTTTGCTGTTTAACAGAGCCTGGCTATAACATTTTTGTACCCAAGACACTTTTCTGTTAATTTTGTGCCCCTATATTTAACATGCTCAGTTCTTGTATATATACAGCTCTAAACTTAACTTTTGGCTTATTTCTGCATGCGTGCCCAAGGCACGAAACAGAATTGACCGTGCAATAATCAGGGCTTGCTATTTTCTGAACAGTTTACTGATGAAATAAGAAAATGACATGTAATCAGTCTCGCGTCGTTGTATAAGTTCTTACAGAACATGAACATATGTATTTTACTGTAGTTACATGCTGCCGATATTTCTTACTGATTTCTCTTCTGAAACTTTGTTTTCCAGGGCTATGCCTTATACGGGTTGTGCTTCAGACTGATCCAGATCTTCGAAAATGGAAAAGCATTTTCCTCATAGCAGGCGGCATTTCACTTGCAGCTCTTGGTGCTTTCTTCGCCGGAATCATCTTAATCGATACTTTTCTGAACAATTTCAACACTGGTAATGAACTGTTGTGCACTTAAATGATTGAATCATTCAGCTCATTTGTGCCTGGAAATTTGTATAAAGAGTTGGTTTAAGTGTAGATCATTTTGTTTTGAAAAATACTTAGTGTCGCGTGTGAAGGTTTTGAGACAGTTTAAAGTACAATCCACTGACAACTAAAATAAAGTAACTATTTCCTTGAGGTGTAAAATTCTCCACACTGATCTTTGTACTCACTTATTGAAAAGAAACTTTTGCATTTTTATATTTGACGCTTCGTTGAGATTTTTTTTTTACAGCAATTGAGCGCTGAAACAAGTTCTGTATCTTGTAGAGCTGGAGACCTACTAAATATCGCAACTGAAGTTTTAGCATTTGTTGTTATTTTTATTGCAGACTGAATCACACCAAACACGATGTGGAATGTATAACATTTATCCCAACTGTGAATAATTGACAGTCCAGTGCTTCATGTTTTATAATATACTTCAGTACTTCCTAAGTTTTTATATGCACAGGAAAGCTGGAATTGTTCTACGAACATCAATATTTATGCAAGTATCTGAAAGAATGTTTTCTGTGAAGCTGGTGCATTGAAATATCTGTGATCTTAGCATTTCTTTAGTCGTTTGATACGACAGTTGTTAGCCTCCTAGTTTTATATATGTAGTTAATAAATGTTTTGTTATATCTGTGCTCTTTTCATTCCTGTTTCAAAAACAAATATTACAATTTATGAAGATTTTAAATAAGGTAATTTTTCCACTATTTCATTAAATTGCATTTCTTAAACAAAAATTTTAATTGTTAGTCACTGTCAAATGTTTTATGTTTGGAATTGAAATCACTACAGCAACGTAAACTAGTAGAACTGAAACGATAATAAAACCTTTTAATTTGTGAAAAATATCCTAGCCCCGTAAAATTGAAACGATAACATTTTTAAAACAATGAAGTCTTTTTCTATGCAGGGTGTCCCAAAATGGTGGTAATGGGATTTAATTCTTTATCTATTAGAGATAAGTGGGCAGTGTAAATTTTAAAAAAATGTTCAAAATAAGGTCGGAAATAATGGAGTGGTCTCCATTAAGAGATCAAAAACCAGCTGCACTCAAGGAAAAAAAAAAAAAAGACATTCTACTGTGAAGTAATAAAGACTCTAATCTCACATTGGCTACCCCATTAACATCTGAAGAACATTCGAGGTAAAGTAAATAAAGAACTTTGTAAAAAACACACATAAAATGTTATAGGTAAGAAAAAATATGGAAGAAATAATCTTCTTACCTATAACATCTTATGTGTGTTTTTTACAAAGTTTTTTATTTACTTTATCGTTTAACACCAGTAATTTGAGTGTTTTTCCTAACATTCGAGGTAGTTAGTTTGGACAAATTCTCCTGAACCCGCAATCTCTGGTAACATCTATAAAAGAAAAATACCGGCTATAATGTCATGTTTTGAACCCGAGAGAGAACTCCATTTACAACAAGACCATATGGAGATAAAAACTACTCGTATGTGGAGCTGGTCCAAAAATTACTATAACACACCCAAGGGCCTCTGCGAAAGCCATGCTGCAGGGGCCCAACTGTGACACTATATCTCTTCACTGTGATATAGTGTCTTCTGTGACACTATATCGTAAAAATATCTCTAGCTCTTCTGATCTTTTGCTTGCTTCTTCTTCCGCTCTGCCCTCGAAAAACGGTTTCCGCCATGTCTTTACGACCTAATTGATACCGGGCCACCGCCAGTCCTTTCAACAACTACATCGAGAGTTGAAGTACGGGTGGCCGAAAGGGGAGTGGTCGTAGAGCATTTCGAAGTAACGAATATTTAGAGTAGATCACTATTTTGTACATATCCCGCATCCTAAACAACGACCTTCCTGGTAGTTTCAGTTTTTAATCAATAGTAACGGCATTACGTAAAAATATCATTTAAACCACGGTAAAACACCACACAAAAAAAGAGAAAACAGAACAAACAAACAAAAAACAAATAGCACACGTTTTTTTTTTTTTTATAAAAACCACGAACAGGACAGCACAATAAATATATATAATATAATATATATATATTATTATATTTTTAAATAAAAACGAAAAAGAAAGACAGTAACACACGTACATACACATTAAAGAAACAGGGGGGGGGTAGACGAAGAAAGTGAAAAGAACCTTACAACAGCAACTTCCAAGCAGAATGAACGAAAGGAACGGAAGAACCATCGTTCACAAGACGATCTAAGTGCTGGGTGATGGAAAAACCTTCCAAAAAATCCAGATGGGACAAAGACTGAGGAGTGCACAAAATCTTAGCCTTAGAAAACTGAAATCGATGATTGGAATTCCAACAATGTGAGGCAATAGAAGATTTGGAAAGTTCGTGCTTAGAGACATATCTCTCATGCTCTTTGAGCCTAAATTTGAGAGCTCTTCTGGTCTGACCAATATAGCCCAAATCACAAGATTCACAAGGAATATAATAAACACCCCAACGGTTCTCAGTAGGAATAGGATCTTTAAGGGAAGAAAATTTAAGTTTATTAACAGGTTTAAAAATGACTTTGAAACCGAAATTTTTGAGAAGTTTAGAAATTTTGTAGCATAAAGGTGAAAAGAAAGGTAGTACAATTAATTCGTTGTGAAAATTGATAGTATTAGTAGAAGTATTAGGCATATTAAATTTAGAAACAGCTTTATCAATAATAGAGGGGCTAAAACCACGAGAAACAGCTAAGGATTTTAAGTAACTAATTTCATTATTAAGAGAAGAAGAATCAGAGCAAATTTTGATAGCACGAAACACATAAGTGTAAAAAGCAGAAAGTTTTTGCTGGTAAGGATGATTAGATAGGGCATGAGGAGGTAAAGATATAGAAAGGCTTGCGAAAACGAAGTAAGAAACGTCGGATTCCTAGAACGAACATCCAAAAGGTAAAATTGTGCACCCTCTCTAGATAAATTGGATACCTTTCTCTACTTCTGTTTTCCGCAAGCCCTTTTCTATATCTTTACCTCCTCATGCCCTATCTAATCATCCTTACCAGCAAAAACTTTCTGCTTTTTACACTTATGTGTTTCGTGCTATCAAAATTTGCTCTGATTCTTCTTCTCTTAATAATGAAATTAGTTACTTAAAATTCTTAGCTGTTTCTCGTGGTTTTAGCCCCTCTATTATTGATAAAGCTGTTTCTAAATTTAATAAGCCTAATACTTCTACTAATACTATTAATTTTCACAACGAATTAATTGTACTACCTTTCTTTTCACCTTTATGCTACAAAATTTCTAAACTTCTCAAAAATTTCGGTTTCAAAGTCATTTTTAAACCTGTTAATAAACTTAAATTTTCTTCCCTTAAAGATCCTATTCCTACTGAGAACCGTTGGGGTGTTTATTATATTCCTTGTGAATCTTGTGATTTGGGCTATATTGGTCAGACCAGAAGAGCTCTCAAATTTAGGCTCAAAGAGCATGAGAGATATGTCTCTAAGCACGAACTTTCCAAATCTTCTATTGCCTCACATTGTTGGAATTCCAATCATCGATTTCAGTTTTCTAAGGCTAAGATTTTGTGCACTCCTCAGTCTTTGTCCCATCTGGATTTTTTGGAAGGTTTTTCCATTACCCAGCACTTAGATCGTCTTGTGAACGATGGTTCTTCCGTTCCTTTCGTTCATTCTGCTTGGAAGTTGCTGTTGTAAGGTTCTTTTCACTTTCTTCGTCTACCCCCTGTTCCTTTAATGTGTATGTACGTGTGTTACTGTCTTTCTTTTTCGTTTTTATTTAAAAAAAAAATATTTATTTATATATTTATTGTGCTGTCCTGTTTGTGGTTTTTATTAAAAAAAAAAAAAAAAAACGTGTGCTATTTGTTTTTTGTTTGTTTGTTCTGTTTTCTCTTTTTTGTGTGTGTGTTTGTACTTGTGTGTTCCCTTTTTTATTATTTTTCTTTATTCCTTTTTTATTTCTGTATTTTTTGTGCTTCTTTCCTTTCCTTTTTATCCCCCTTTTTAATTTTTCTCCCCTCTCCGTGGTTTTGTTCGACTTTTCTTTGCCCCTTGTGGCAACATCTTGCTTGTTTTTTTCTCTTTTCAGTTCCCTGTGTTCTTTACGTCGAAGGGCTTGGACTGAAGAAGTTCAAAACAATTTTTGAACGAAACGCATATCCTCTTTCCTTTTACTTCTTATGTGTGTTTTTTACAAAGTTTTTTAATTACTTTATCGTTTAACACCAATATTTTGAGTGTTTTTTCAGTCTCTATAAGGTAGCCCACCTTCACGGAGTACTCCCTGGGCAACATTTCGGGAGTCCGAGATTTTCAGTTTTGCGGTTCCGAAATGGCAAAGAGACTGCCAAAAGCTGAAATGAGGAACGGAGAAATCTTTTTAATTACTTTAAGATATATGTCCTTCATATGTTAAGGCCTGCCTTAAGACGCTTTGTACTTACTGCCTTAAGGTATAAGTATTTCATATGCTAAGGCTCATTACATTTTCTTAAAAGAAATTAAAAGTATTCACCCAAAGTACAACTTTCAAAATTCAAAGGTTCTACTAAACTTTGTATCTAAAGCGCTAATTTAGGGCCAATTTGGTTAAACCAAAAGACCTCCTTTGACAGACCTCTCTCCCCGATCCTGACCAAAACTTCATTATAGAAAATAATTATATTTATACTAATTTACTGTCGCCACTCACGTACGATGAGATGTCTCGCAAAAACTAGATTTAATTTAGAGATAGTCAAAACGGATTTTTTCGTCAAAATCTGGATGCCGAAATTTTCACATTTTCCCGCGATCACATTAATTCCTTTTATTTCGTACAAGGAAGTAAAAAGCGATTTTTTTCAAAGCAGTAAAGAGATGGGAATTATAGGAACGCCTCAAATTGTATGTAACCCATATGCAACGTATTACATCTTCTGTGTGACCAGTTCGTTACTCGGAGATAAAGATGAGCCGGGCAGTGGGAACAATTTCATTTCTTGCAGATAGGACACAAAAAAGTTTGCCTGGCTAGTGCTGCCTCCCCATTGATCTATGATTAGTATATATATGAATGCGCCTCCCTTGGTTCGGCGCCCTAAGGTCGGGCTGGCCCTGGTAAGTGAAACTCCCTTCGAAGTTGTGCAGTTACATGGAGCTTCACCAAAAGTGATTAGTTTTTGTGTTAAGCCACAAACAAAGTTACGCCTTTTTCTTTTGCTGAAAAAACGGTAACAGGTGTCTAGATATGCTGCTAATTCGGTTGTTTTCGCAACTGCTTTTACGACATAACACAATAAAATATTCACCTTTGATGAATCTCTTAACGACTTCACAATTTCATGCGCATTATCATTTTCTCTTACTCTTGCATTACATCTCTGATTGCACAAGCGCAACGCTAGTCTTCAGCGCAGCATTCAATGAAAGCAGCATTGATCGAACGTGGAAAGTCTTCTTTGTTGCTTTTCTTTAATGATGAGAGCGAACGGATACAGCATGGTGTAACAAAACTGTATTGCTGTTTTCCCGCATTAATGTGTGTTGCTGGAAAAGATATGTACAGGCATTCTTTCTTGCAAGTGAAATGAGTATGTGACTCCTTGACCTTCGCGACAATCTTGGCAACTGTTTTAGAGTCTGACGACTAAAAGAAAGTTCTCGAAAGTACAGGAATTTTGGCTGTGTCTCAGTTAGGAAAGAGACTACGAGAAAAATCCAGAAATATGATGTCGCATCCTGCATTATAAGTAAGGTATTGCTTGGAAATCTATAAATAGGGAATCTCTCTTGCTGTCGGGCAGTTGAAACAGACAGAGGATATAGACAGCAGAGCAATAGAATTTACATTGCTGTGATAGTTAATGATTTCTTGTTGCATGTGCTATTAAATTCTTTATTCTTTATGAGATATTAATGCTTCGATTCCTCGAATAAAGTGTTACATTCGCTTTCGAGTTTATTGGACTATTTTAATATACCACTCCCAGATTTTTGTAACAGTGGGTTTAGGACTAAAAGTGAACAGATAAAAAAAAACTGACTGGACTTAATTTTTGTAATTGGAATATTTTGTTTACACAGTCAGTTTAAAGAGTTTATATATTTATATATATATATATAGAGAGAGAGAGAGAGCGGGTATCCCCAAAAATGATCGGCAATTTGAAAAATAAATTAAAGAAAAAGGAGGGCGATCGAAATGTACGGTTTGCAGTACATTACGTTAGTTTGTTGTACATTATACTAGATAACCAGGAAATTCTTACCAATTTTCAAAGTTATTTACAAAATTCGTCACCAGATGGCGCTGCTGACTAAGAAAAAGAATAAAACAGTGCTTTCAAAATAATCACCGTTAGCAGCAACAACGTGACGCAGTGTGAAGGCAAAATTCGCAGACACCCATACAAGCATTTCAGTCGGAATGTTCTTTGGGGAGTTCATCGTAGTGTATTGTCACAATTCACAAACTGTAAATGAACTGGAACAATACAATTCTGTTGCTTGTTGGAGCATTCCAACTGAAATGTTTGTACGAGCGTCTGCGAATTTTGGTCTCCGAATGCGCCATGTTGTTGCTGCAAATAGTGGTTATTTCGGAAAAGAATGTTTAATGGTTTTTCCCAGTCAGCAGAGACATCTATTGACGAACTTCGTATATAATTTTAAAAATTGGTAAGAATAAATTCTTTGATTACTAAGTAGAATGCAGCAAACGGTACATATCTATCATATTCCGGTTTTTCAATTGATTTTTCAAATTTTCGATCACTTTGGGGACACCCGGTACACACACACACATGTATATATAATTTTAAAAGTACGACGCCTTATAAAATTTCTGACTTAAAACGTTACTGCGTGTTATTGGAAAACATTTTCTAATTGGAAGCGTAGAGCAAAGTCAACAGTTTAAATGTTTTACTTCATCAAACAGTTCGGAATCCCTGGTATAGTTATGCTTATTTATTTAATACAACTTCTTTAAATATTCAAAATAATTTATTTAGACTCACAATCTCATGCCATAAATTAAAATAAGTGTTAATAGAATTTTCTTTGCCCACTGTTCCTTTTCTATGCATTTCTGCTTCCGGGATTTCTAAATTAGCCTACAAATATGCATCCTCAGGAATTGTAGTAGCATCAGTCTGCTGAATTTGTGTCTGAGGGTTATTTATATGTGGTCATTTTTGTGAATTCTTTTTCTTTCTTTCCCGTTTTAACTTTTAAAACCTTTTTTTTCTGTCATTGCTTTTTCTGCCATTGAATCGGATGGATCGATCAAACAGTCCCGGTTAAGCTGCGAATTACTTAAAGCATCAGTAAAATTATCTGTAATTTTTGAAAGCTTAGTATGGACATCAGTTTCTAGTTCCGAATTTGCAGTTGTATTATTAGATGATTTCAAAAGCTTACTATGAATTGCTACTTTCGTTTTAGTGTTTTTCGCTGTCATTTTAGAGCTTGATTTGTCTTTTAAGCTTGGCTCATTTTTGTTCCTTTTTAATTTTCTGGATTTCAGGAGAGCTTTCTCTACTTCTCCGTTTTTCAAGTTCGTAAATGTCCTCTTTACTTCTTTTCTATTTCGTGTGCATTTTGAGGCTTTTTGTGTAGACTTATTTACAGACTTTGAAGGATTTACGGTCAGTAATTCTGTTTGTGATTCTGAGGATAAACTTCCTTGAAGGGCATTTGTTGCCCAGTTTGTTCCGACTTCATTAACGTTATCTTTAGCACCACATAGAGATTCTTTTCTGCACTTAGGTAGTGAAGATTTTTCAACTTTTGGGAGTGAAAGTATTTTAACCTTAATATTTGTTCTTAGTTTAGTTTCGGTTTTATTAATGCAACCTTTACCAATGCAAACAGTTCCCTCTCTGGTATTTTTCAGTGAAAAATTTCCGTATTTTTCCGATGAAAGTTTTCCAATCTGGGTATTCGTTGCCAGACCTTTGGTCCTGTTAACATTGTTTTTAGTATTACAAGAAATCTGTTCTCTGTAGTTTCTATTTGAAGATTTCCCGTTTGTTTCGGGTAAAATTATTCCAGTTTCAATATTTGTTATGGGACTCGTTTTCGTTCCATTAATTTTAGTTTTAGTACCAGAAGATATGCATTTCCTGTTGTTTGTCATGGAAGATTTTCCACTTCCAGAAACTGATTGACACTTCTGTTTAGGAAAATTTATTTTATCTTCTTTTATTGTCATTGAAGGCTTCATCTGAAAATTTAGACTAGAAGTTTTTTTACTTGCATGTTGTAATTTATAAGATTTTTCTTCAGCCTCTTTTAAATAATTTACAATCAAAGAACAATTATTGTTCTTTGAATTGTACGCATTATCATTACTTGGAAAACTTTGTGGAGAAAAGCCGAAATGCTGTACTTTGTTAGTTTCTGGATTTATATTGTTTTTGTTATGACTTTGAAACCTCTGTTCTGTTGTTCTCATGCATTGGTCAACAGAATCAACTTTAGTTTCAATTTTTCTCCCCGAAATAAAACTCTTGTTTCTATATTTATTCTCTGAAAGTTCGCTTTCTTCAATAAATGCTGTTAAAAAACTCGTTTTTACTTCCACATAATTTTTATTTATATTTATTCCATCCCATTCCCGCTGTTGTTGATATTTGTTTTCAGTAGATCGTCTTCCGTAAGATTCTTCAAAGTGTAGCTCTGAATGGATATATTCGAAATTTTTTTTATTAGTTGATTTGTCGGAGGACTCGTCTGAATCTATGTACTCCAAAGATTCTTGACTAGAAAATTCATCAGAAGAGGACACATCTGAATCAAAATATTCATAGTTATTTTGATTAGCGATATTAAGTATGTACCCTTTTATTTTCAAGCTTTTCGTATTAGCATCCAGCTGCTTATCTGCATTCTTGCAGAAATGAACCGATCCGCGATGCTTTTCTTTAGATTCGTTTCTTACAGCTTTAGTTTTCATGCTTTCTTCAAGTAAAAATGTTGAAACGCCTGTGGAGCCTCTCTCTAAGAAATTGCTGCATGGTAGCATTTTATGTTTAGGCACCAGTTCTTCAAAATTATTTGGTAGAGACCTGAACGATGGAATTTTGTAGTTTGATATTTGAAGGGGATTGTCAGTAGACTTAATGCTCAGCGGATCACTTTTACTTATAATTGTTCTTCTGCATTTTCCAAACGTTTCTTTACTGCATTTAAAAGTCGAAAGAAATGTTTGCGAATCTAGAGATCTCTTTTCTTTGGAACATACAGGTGTTTTTTCTTGAAAAATTTTGGCATCGTGGATATGGTCTTCCTGTACAGTTCTGCCTTGTCGAATTTTCCTTCTACAAGTGTCATTAGGCGTATTTTTCTTTCTTTTGTATTTTAGTGTATGCTTTCCAACATTACTGTTGGTAGTTTGAATACTTGTTTTTTCCATCCCCTGAAAAGAAATTAGTAGTCGGATGCTTTATTACAAAACACGAATAAAAGTTATGTTTAAAACTTTAATGTTTTGAAGTGACAATAATATAGTGGTAACTTGAGATATGAGTGCCCTAACATACGACGTTTTTGAAATTCTAACCGAAATTCAGGGTATGAGTTACCTATGAGTGAAAGTGGGAAGCTAAGACATTAAACTTAATTAAAATAACAGAAAATTTTACTATCACATGGTTCTGCAAACAAATGTTTGAATTTTCTTATTTACAGTATACTTACATATGTACGGGTGATTTTATTTTAAACCGACACTATCCAGAACATCCGAGCCACTTGTAACTCGATCTAACAACAGTAATGCCACCAAAATTGGAGACTAATGATGACATGGGAAATAGGATTCTGTGGAGAAAAATAGTTCTAAAAAAAATACCAACCAAAATTATCTATCTTTCAAATATTACCTTTTCAGTCTACCTGTAGATTGAATAATAAGGGCATCTCTTCCAGCCTTAGTATTGGACAATGCCTAGATGGCGATTGCACGCCAGTGAAGGGAGGAGGAGAAAAAAAAATGCGAGAATAAAGTCTGCATGGCACATATGTACACATATATGACCAATATGCACACAAAAATTAGTTATATGTGTGAATGCGTATGCTTCTATCATTATGAAAGAGGGAGCGATGCCTCTAGTCAGGCTCTATGCATATGCATATATCCCTTTATAACAATAATTAATAAAAAAATATTAACAGTTATTTCTTCATGATAATACCATTCCATTAACTTACAAGTTTCTTTTCTCGGCAGCTTAATAATTTCTCAAGTACTGATGTCATTACTAGTCCACGATCTTCACACAAAGATTTCAGAAATTGGATGAAATCTAATATTTTCAGCTCCTTTCCACGCCTAAGAGAAAAGTGTAAAAGAATTATGTATCCTAATATATACTTACGCTGATCACTGTCACAATTCCGGTTCAACCAATCCAAAATAAATGGTATCTTAATTTCCTGAAACTTTTAATTGATTTCATAAATTCTGTACCTTCTTTACGTAACTCTATAATTTTTTATATAAGTCTAGGATCTATATTTAAGGAATAAAAGCGAAGGTCAGTAATTTTGACACACCTTGTGCATTATATGCTAGATTATAACCATTCAAAATCCCAAGTAAAATTACTTTTTCAGAGTCAATAACATTTTTATACCCTTTCTGCATAAACCTACTAATTTGCTATAACATTACAATCACTAAACCATTTCCCTTTTTCTAAGCACTCAAATATAACCAAACAGATCTTAACCCGTTATATAATGAATTTTTTTATCATTTTAAATCCGTATTTATTTAGCTAAAAACTGTGCTTCTTTTACCCATGTATTCCTTTGTTAAACTGTAATATTACCTTATAGCGTTGATGAAATGCACTTCGACATCGCGAATTGTCACTCGACGATTATCCAAAATCTCAGCATTTTTTAGCCACCTGTAATGTATAAAAGATTAGCTTATATATATTGTTACGTACCAACATGCATGCTTCTTTAGTGTTGCTTATTAATTACAATTTTTTATTTTTTATCGATGCTGTTGGACCGTTGCGAGGATAAATACAAGCGCTTAGTTGCCATAACTAAACCGCATACTTTTCCAAATCCTACCTTAAAATTCACTAATGAACTATTTTAAGAAGCTTTTAGTAATATGCTTTACGAACACATGGAACATAGAATGGCTCAAATTTTCAACTATCGGCCTAAAACATAGAGCAAACTCAGATGACTCCATATATATATAACATGTCTGTATGAAATATATAAATACTCAAAATATGGCTTTTTAAAGTGTACACAAACGTGGTGTAGCTACGGTAAAGCTTTAAGAACGGTACAGTCATAAAGATTCCTTTGCCAGAACCTATATTTTCTGCTGTCAAAAGTGTTTTCCGTTCTCTGACAAATTTTTGAGCAAAAAATGTTTTTGTTTCAATTAGTACTTCAAAACTCGATGTTTTATATACTGCTATGTGTTTTAATAACTGTGCTTGCAGCCGCACAAAAGTTATAAAATATTTGGGAACTGACCCAGATCATATTATGAAATATTCCTTTGGAAAAATTGATGGGGCTGGAGTTGGAAAAGCATAACGCAGTTTCCAAAACTTCCTAAATCAGACAGAGTTAAAAACAAAATGATAAAACAGAATAAAATTGATGCAGATATTTTAAATCAAACTGATTATGATGCAGGAATGTTTTAAAGCAAAATATATTTTAAGTACTGCGAGTATGTTTTCATTTCATTTTTCTCAAAATGTTTTTTGTTTTTTTAATGTTTTGGTACACTTTTCTAAAACTCTGTTTCAGTTAAACAGTTCAAATTTTCCAAAATTATTTAACTAACTTGTTTTTTTAAAAACACCTAACATTTAAAATCCGGGTGACATTTTTTTTAATAATGAATTTTCTTTTTCTAATTTTTAGGATGTTTTACAGTTTTTTAGTAAAATATCTTTTATTTTATTTCTTTTTATACAAATTGAAAATTGCTTCTTATTATTTTCAGATACTATGTTACTAAACCAGGTATACCATACCGCGTTTTTAACAAGTCCACGTGCGTCTCTAGGGTTGTCATTTTCGCTGGAACGAACTGAGCCCAAGAGTCTGTCGGGCTCAAATTTTACATGAGCTATAAAAGTACCGACTGTGCACGTTCCTTGCCTTTTCAGATATACTATCGATCACTCTTTCAGTCAGAAAAATTATAGGTAGATGATATTCATCAAACAGAATCCAGTACATGAAACTATTTAGAATTACTTTCTGAGCATCCGGTAGCCAAATATTTTACTAAATAATGTTTATTTACTAATAGAACTTATTTTCACGTATTCGTACAATATTTAAGTATGTTTTTGCAGGTAACTGTAAAGTTTTGCCTAAAAGATTGTTTTTTCTTTTGTGGAACTTTTTTCTAATCTTTTCTTCTCTTTTTTCAATAATCTCTCATTAAATACCGATCCTTAGTTCATTTATCTAATTTCTTCATTATGAATGAAAACAGTTTGAAATATTTTAATTAAAAAATATTAAAATATACAGGGTATTCAAGAACTATAGATACAAATTTTAAGGCGAGGTAAGGCATATAATAAGGATTGAAAATCAAGTAGAAATGTAGGGTCGGAAAACTCCTCTTCAAGTAGCTATTAATAATTAGAACAACCGCTGAGGTAATAGTTAACTTTCCGATCATGGTTTGTCAAACACTAACGTATCTTTAACAGAAACACATGACTAAAATAGATAGCTTAAAAATTCTATTTCATTTCATTTTGGAGACACACCCATTGTATATTAAACAATTAGACGTACATTTCATACTTTTCCCAAAATGAATATTAACAGGAAAGTCCCCCCCCCCCACACACACAGTAGGAAGATACTCTTAGTCTAGGTTTTCCTTAATACAATACACAATATACATTTTTTTTTTTTTTTTTATGGTGACCATTTTTGACTTCTCCTTCGTATACGTTATCTCTAAAAACATTTTCCCTTTTCAGTCAAACCCGTAAACATATGTTGAAGACTTTTTTTTTCTTTTTTTAAGGTTGAGTGGATAATTCAAAAACACATTTTGAAAAAAATTATGACTCAGGCATTCTTTACAATAGTTTCTTACCCCCATTATTTTTCAAAGATTAAAAAATCTATTTTTAAACATAATTAATTATTTTATACCAATAAGTATTTCCTCCCATACTTCTAGGGTTTTTCTATTGTATCAGTTAAAGGTCTTTAGAAATCAAAGACTTCATTGTCTCAATTCAAGCATTAAAAAAAACTGTTCATTTTCTAAACAAAGCATAGAATGACTGGGATTGATTAAGTTAAATTATTAGCATTAGATTACATTTTTGGCAATATAAATAAAATAAAAACACCTGATTGTGTTAAATTTTTCGTAAATGTATACAACCGTTTTCAGCTTAAAATTATTTGTATTTTCTTCGTAATATTCTTTAAAAACTGTGTGCTCTCAGTTGTGAATGCCTGGTCTGAAAGGGTTAATATCAGAGAGTAGAAATATACTGAAGAACGCATAGCCATTCAGAACCCGTTGGAAAAGTGAGGAAAGGATGAACCTTGTGCTGTGTATCAAGGAAATGGAGAGAGAAGCTAGACTTTTGCTTTATTGTCATATTTGGCGAGGGGTAAGTTTAAACTGCAAACGAAATTTACTGTCCAAATACTCATTACAAACCCTCTTTGAGTAAAAAAGTTATCGCCAAGATTTAGTGGATGTGGCTGCATTGAAAAATTCCTCAAAAAGTATGTTTTAGAAATATGAAAAAAAAAAAAAAAAAACACTGACGTGTGGAATGTAATTCCAGAACCTTTCGCAAATCATGAATTGTATCCATATGGAAAGCAGCTATGTACCCTTTTTTCTTCAAAATATAAATACGGAAACGGAAATCTGCGCGCTGACAGCAAGTGCTTCACAGAAAATTAAGGCGAGTTGGATGCGCTAGAATAATGCGCTTAAGATCTTGTCTCAAGTCAGTTGCTAGAACAAGTGCCTCAAGTTAGTTGCCATAAGGATCTTTATCCCTTATATCTGCTTTATGATTAATACACAGCGACATTTTATTAATCTAATGAATGATATAAAATACATTCGAAAATTAGTAACGATTACATTTATTTATCTTTTAATATCGCATATCAAATTCAGCGATGTTTAAATAAAACCTTTATTACTGATTAATAGCATAATACGGTCCTTTTTTTCGATATGACTGCATAATGAAGTTGTTGAGCTATTTAAAAGTTATTGGACAAATTATTCCTAAAGCATGTTGCTTTATTTACACCAACTGGTAATTAGGTGCAGCTCTTTTAAGCTGAATTAAAAATAATTATCATTAAATATCTGTGAGCTTAAAACACAGTTTTAACATAAAAAGCTATTACCACAAAGTTTTTGGAAACGATATTCTATTACTACGTGCATGCTTCTCGTTAAATCTTGAAAAATGTATGAATTCTTTGATAAAGCACTTCCCAAGAGACCTATAATTCTTTACTTTTCTTTTCGTAGAGTTTTTCTTTTTACCTTCTGCAAAATATAAAGAAAAATATTACTTTTACATTCACGTATGTATGTATAGTGTTATATTTTATCTATTAACAGCTAATCTTTAAAAAAAATGTCAAGCATCAAAGTACACTATGATCAAGACTAATCTATTTACAAAATATTATTTCTGCATAAGTTTAATAAGAAAGTATTGTAATCATGAAAAATTCGGTTTTCTGATTTTGAAGCATTTACATGTTTTTGGTATCTTCTGAATTCATTTATGCTATTCTTACGAGACGTATGTGTACGTGAGTAAACACGATAGCTCCTAAACGGAGCATTCGATTGAGCTCAAATATGGTATACATGTTATAGACCACCGTCGTATGACTGTTATTGATTTTGGTATGTACAGGATTTGTTTTTTTAGCGTATAAATTTTTTACAAGGCTGCAAAACAGAACTGTTTTACATTATAGCCTATGGCGAAAATTCTTGAAACTGCGCTAGCGTATAAACGGTGCAATCGATTGAGCTGAAATTGGGTATGCATATTATGGATCACGGTCATATGAACTGCATAGATTTTGGTGTGTTCAGAGTTCATATTTTGTTCACAGGGCTGCAAAAATAATTTTATACACTAAGGCCTAATGACCCAAATCATTTAAAGTGTGAAAGAGTCTAAATGGTGCATTTGAATTAGTTCAAATTGATTATGTATATTATAGGTCACAATCACACAATCCCTATAGATTTTAGGACATGTAGGGCTTGAAGTTTTTCTTCAGGGATACAAAAAAGAACGTTTATACATTATGGCCTATAGAGGCAAATTCTCGAAAGTGAGCATGGTCTGTATGGTGCATCCGATTGAACTCAAATTAAGTACGCCTATTGTAGGTTACTGTTTTACATATTGTATAGATTTTGGTATGTAGGTCTAACAGGGTTTTACAGGACTACAAAAAAGTATTATTGTGTATTACGGCCAATACACTCAAATTATTTGAAGTGCACTAACGTCTGAACACTACATCGGATTGAGCCGAATCTATTTTATTTAAACCCTTGGTAAAGGTCAAATGTTCGGACAGTCGAGTGGAGTCACTCTAGATTTTTACAATAAAGAACAATGCTCTTTTTCAATTTTTAATTTAATTTGTTTTATTCTTAACATTTCACAATTTTTCCCCCATTGAATTCTCAAATAAAAGCTTGTTAAGTGTTATAGTTTAATGTGCTCTGTCTTTCTCTGTATGCATTTCTTTTAAACCTTTTAAGGAATTATCTTACATATTTATTTTTTAATCAGTTTTAAGCATATCATTACAGGCTTTTATTTTTAACATTTTCGAGGGAAAAGGGAAAGTTGATATATACATGCATACATACATACATAATTTTAGTATATGTCTGTTCGTGCTTAAAATCTCTCAAAAGTAATCACAGATTGCTACAAAATTTATTCAGGCTTTTATGTCCTACTGAAAATGGTATGTATTGTGATTGTGGTATATAAAGTTCCTTTATAGGAACACACAAAATAAATTCTTCAATACACTACTTTTTAAAAAAATCTATCAAAATGAAAACATTTACTCTCAGAGCTGCCGGGCTGATTTATTTCAGAATCTCCAACAGAGCACGAGACCACAGACTTCTCCGGCATATCTAACACCTCTCCTGACTTACATTTTTCGACTCCTGTCTTCGCTTTATCATCTTTCAGATGCTTCTTAGATAGTCGCAACTTTGCCATCAGACTTGAAATGCTGTCTCTGCAGCCTTCTGCTAAATGCAAGGACACAATATTTGCTCTTGGAAATCTCGCTCGTGTTTTGAGTCGAGAACTGGGAGCAGATTTCTTGGCCTGCTTTCCTTTGAAAGAGGACTTCAGCGGCATTTCTGAAAGAAGGTATGAAATAAGATCTGTTTTATTCCTTTCTGTACAAACTCTCAGAAAGGTAATCGAATATTATTTTAAAAAATCTTTTAATTTTATGTATTAATATTTAGTAGAGAAGCATTTTGAAGGAAAAATGAGAAGCTATCAATGCATGATCATATCTAAAGTAGAGATTCAACATGATGGAGCAATTAGTTACGAAGAATGATGGTGCCGTAAATTACATTTATTTTGTAAAAGTAATTGTGTACAGTAAGTACGCAATTATACGAAGTAAAGGAAAAATTGTAATCACGAAAAATTTCGGTATTCAGATTTGACCATCCTTAATTTACTTGACGAGTGTCTACGTGACGTCTACTTGACGTCTACGTGACGTCTACTTGAAGAGTGTCTACTTGACGTCTGTACGAACGCATTTGCTATCGATTTTGACCAAACGTGAGTTCATTTCAATTAGTTTTTGGGTGGCGTCTCTACTTACGTATGTACGTGATTCGCATTACTCGAAAACGATAAACCGTAGAATATTGAAATTTTATATTTAGGACTGTTGTAACATCTAATTGTGCAATGTACACCTACCTTTTTGATTGCAATCGATTGGGTAGCTTATTTACAGGGCCACCGAAAAGTCTTTCAATACATTAAAAGTCTATGAACAGTTACTGTTTGGGCAAAGAGTTTCACGCCTCTAAAAACGCACACAATATAGCGACGAGCATAAAAGTTTAGAAATTTGAAAGATCTAATTAAAAAAGTTAAATAAAAATATGATGAATACAAAAACTACCTCGATAGAAAAGAGGTGAAACTATAAAAAATAGAGACACAGATTGAATATTTGCTTCCACAGCGAGATAAAATATTTCTTGGCGATTTAATTTATAATCATTTTCCTTTACTTTATAACAGTTCTCCGTATATTCTTATACATAATTCTTGGTAGATTCGCGTATTTAACACCATGAAATATTTCATATCGCCGTGGTGGCAAATATCTAAGCAGTGCCAAAATGAGATTTTTTCTTACATGAATTGTTATTTTTGTTACTTACGTATCATCCCGGCGGATTTTTCGACGAGAGATTTTTCGCCAAGATAAATGCCAGACACATGAAATTATTGATGCTTTAGAATTCGATTGGCAACACTTTGCCAGCATATTTGACGAAAAAATTGTTCAGCGGGAACGACCGCCGGAACAAGGCCGTACCCAGGGGAGAGGGAACCAGGGGATCCTGTCACCCCCCTCAGAAATTTAAATTTTTATTAACAAAACGGGAATAATTCCGTAAGCGGGGGCAGGTCGCCAAGCCAGATGTCGCCAAAGCTTTTTCGCGTTGCTAAATACGCCAATCTGCAAGGGTTATGCTTAGAATATATGGAGAACTGTTTTAACGGCAACCTTAATAGGGTTAGACATTAGCAACAAAAAAAGTGGCCAACTAAACCTGCACCCGCTTACGGAATTATTCCCAACAAAACAATAATGATGAAGCCTTTTTCGCCGTTTGTCCCACCCCCACCCCGAAATTTTTTTCTGGGTACGGCCCTGCGCTGCAATATCTTATTATTAAACAACAGAAACAAAATAGAGGCTGATATCAAGGGTTTCCACCTAAACACAACACAAAGATGGCTGCATTTAAATGTTTTCCGCCAAAATGGCGAAGTAAGGTCAATGTAAATTCAACTCGTGATTTTGTCATTGATAGATTAAATGGTACGTATTATCCCGGCGGTCATTACCGCCAAACAGTTTTTTCGTCAAATGAGTTGCCACATTGTTGCCAATCGTATTCAAAACCATTAATAATTTCATGTGCCCGGCATTTATTTCTTCAAAAAATTGCTTGTCTTGGCGGACCACAGAGATAATACGTAAGTACCGATTAAATTAATCGCTGTTCTTGCTATTGTATAGGTGTTTTGATATTACTTTTCAATTTTATCAACGGCGTAGCTGCAGTATAAGGTCTCCCTTGACGATTGTGACATCCGTATACCTTCCTAACTCCTAATTTGTTCTAATTTGCCGTTATATTATGTTGCTGCAGCAAAACATTGTTGATGATCAGAACCTGGTGTAAACAAATAGGACAGCCATCAAACAAATAACATTTATCTCTAAAAGTGGAATGAAAACCTGGAAGATCTTATACTAAAGTCTTGCCTTATAAACATTTCGCGAAAAGGTTGCTGAAGGATTTTCACAGGAACGTAGCTTACCAAAGTACATAATGTTAAAATTATACCAATTTTGAAATAAGATAGAAATTGTACTAACCAGATGTTTCAATTTCTGAAAATATTTCTTACTTTAAACCTTAAAATAAATTTTCCTTTAACCTTGATGAATTTTTCAACATTTAATAACTGCTAAAATTTACTTCTGGAAATTTTTATTCCTAATAATCATGAAACATTGGACATTTTTTCAACTTTTATACTGATGAAATCACGAGGCTATTTCTACAGTATTTGAAATAAAAACTCGTGGGCCATGTTGATGCTGTCTTTCGGGGGGCGTGTGTCAAGTGAAAAAAGAAGGACGCCATCGTGCTATTTTAGCAAGATTTGAAGGATATCTTGTACACCCTCCGAAAAAAAGTATTCGAGCAAGAGAGAAATTTCCTATTTTAGATTTGCGAATAATAATTGAGTTTTTGAAAAACGCATAACTTGATAGAAATATGGAAAGTCATATTTATACATAGCCTAATTCATATTCTATGATAAATAATTTTTAATATACGAAACCAAGGTAGGAAATTTCTCTCTTGCTCGAATACTTTTTTTGGAGGGTGTACTTACGTATTATCCCGGCGGTCGTTCCTGCCAATTTATATATTTTAATTCCGCCAAACTATTTTTTCGTCAATTGCGCTGGCAAACTGTTGCCAATCATATTCCAAACCATCAATAATTTCATATGTCCGCTATTTATCTTGGTGAAAAATCACTCGTCTTGGCGGACCGCCGGGACAGTGGCGTAGCCAGAAATTTTTCATGTGGGAGCTTACGACTACTTCAACTCTTATATATGTATAGGTGTTTGTGATAAGGGAGTAAAAAATATACATTTTGTATGGCAAAAAATTCCTAACGGGGGGTTATGACCCCCCCTAACCCCCCCCCCTTGGCTACGCCCCTGCGCCGGGATAATATGTAAGTACCGGAAAGGTATATATTGTGATATTTTCGGAACTTATTAAAGAAATTTGAAAATAGCTTGGATGCTTGCTACCAATGGCTACTATTCATTATATGGAGAGTCTTGGCGATTTACGAATGCACATAATCGAAAATCATTACCTATTACGTTTGCTTTTAGAACAATTCTCGATATATTCTTATACATAATCCTTTCAACAGCTTGGATATTTGAATATTCATTCTATAATGATTTACGCATGCGCATAATCGATAATCATTTCCTATTATGGTTACCATTTAAACAGTTCTCCTTACATTCTTAATACATAATCCTAGATAGATTGGCATGTATAGCACCTCGAAATATTTCATGGTGGAAAATATTCAAATTGTGTTGCAGTTTGATACTGAAGAACAACGTATTTTAAGTTCCGTTTATTAAAGCTATTCGGTACTTACGTATTATACCGGCGGTCATTCCCTCCAAACAATTTCTCCGTCAAATCAGTTGCTAAGCCAATCGTATTCAAAACCATTAATAATTTCATATGCCCAGCATTTCTCTTGGCAAAAAAATTGCTCTTCTTGGCGGACCGCCGGGATAATACGTAAGTACCAGTTATTCTTTAGCATTAAAGTTACCCCATGGGTCAGGGACGTAGCTAGGGGGTAAGCCCTCAAAATTTTGAATTTTTGTTGGTTGGATGACAATATTCAAGCTTTTTATGAGAAATTCTACCCTTTTCACCTTTTGAACGCCTCTCGAATTTTTTTTCTCGCTATATCCTGACTATGGGTACACCATCACCACCCCTATAATGCATTGCTTGGTACAGCCATAGACGCCTGATATAGAGTAAACAGCACATCATATGGCGAATACGTATGTAACTCAAGACAAGGATCCACCATTCGACAGTTACACTGAAGTAGCCAGCTTGAGACTATTGCTTTTTATTATTAGTAACATGCTTTCTCCTGTATGTATCAAAGTAATGGAATCTTGTAATGCAATTAACATCCAATTCCATACATCTAATGAACTTGAAATTTTACAGAAACATGAAAAATCGAATACAATACAATGACATTAAAAAGAATTTATGTAGCATTTATAACTACCCAAAATAATTCCAATTACACTCTATGGAGAGTC
Source organism: Cheiracanthium punctorium (assembly GCA_038373885.1). Taxonomy (NCBI): domain Eukaryota; kingdom Metazoa; phylum Arthropoda; class Arachnida; order Araneae; family Cheiracanthiidae; genus Cheiracanthium; species Cheiracanthium punctorium. The sequence goes on from JAWZYV010004260.1 coordinate 253,554, forward strand.
ATTGTTTAAAGCGTATTTTAGAGACGTCCATCTTATCTCTTTCAAACAAAATGAAACTGAGGTATGATGTCAAGAACTACAAAATAAGGCCCTCCATTGAAAATAGTGTATGTAACCTTTTTAGTTCTTCTACAGGAGCACTCAGAAGAATTCCGATACATTACAGTCTATGGAAGTTTAGAGACATTCATCTATTTCAGGCACAATACAATACACAATACAAGAAGTATGTGTAAACATCTATAGCAGATTAATCTTCATTTGAAGTATAGGAATAACAATGAACAGTTTCTCATAATTACTTTAACGGCGAATACATTGTTTTTTTAGAAGTTATTCCCAAAATCTTACCAAGTTTGACGACAATACATCAACAATTTGTACTTTTTCGATCAACTTTGTTTTAAGATTAAAAAATAAATAAATAAATAAATAAATAAAAGTAAATTACACTTTAAAACAATAAAATAAATCATGCCAAAAGCATCGGTTATAAAACACTTTCTAACACAACAATACATTTGCGCCAAATTTGATGATGTATTGTACATAAATCGGGCGATATTTTAGTGTAATGTATAAGGCAAAGCGACATGAGGGCTATTCAAATAAAGGGGGGATTCCATGGGCGCAGGATCTTTTTAAAGTTTTCTGATTCACATGCACGTTACACCGGGAGAAAATCGCCAAAACTCCAGACCATTACAGCGACAGCCAAAGGGTAGGCCAAAACCCAGGGCCTTTACACTTGAGCGAGATTTTACAGATAATCTTTAAAAAAAAGCTGTATATCACTATTAATTTAATTTTGCGAGGCCCTGTAAAAGAACTTTAAAAGTTATTTCCTTTTTTTAACTAAGGAGTAAACAGCTATAAACGTTTATACACGTATTGAAATTCTTTTGAGTGCTCCTGTAAAAGAACTATAAACGCTACAGACATAATTTTCGATCGAGATCATTACTTTGTGATCCTTAATAACCTATATGAATTTTGTTTTGTTTGAAATAGACGATTAAGTCTGAAATATGCTTCAAATAATGTATTAGAATTCTTTTCGATGCTCCTGTAAAAGAGCAATAAATGTTTCATTCACCTTTTTCAATTGCATACGATTTGGTTTTAAGTTATATTCAGGTTGTATCAGTACAGCGTTTACAAACTTTCAGGAGAGATAAAGTACGCCAAGACGGTTCAGCATGACACAGCAATGCGGTGTCGGAAACGTCGTCTTCATGTACCTGTTAATAATCACTTTGGAATAAGTGTTCAAGTAATAGTAAACTTACCGACTATGATTTTCCAACAACTAATCCATCTTTCACCGATTGCACTTGATAAAAATTGTTAATTCAGAATTTTTTCTTTCATTTACACTCATGAAACTGTCTGAGGAAAGCCCATTGTTTATGAAACTTGGTTAAGAAATTAGATGCACACTTCTTCCAAGACAATATTAGCAGGTACATGAAGACGACGTTTCCGACCCCGCATTACTATGCGATTCTGAACCGTGCATATTTAGGGCAGCTAGAGCAAGGGGGCAACAGACGGACAGACAGACAAAATAAGAAGACACCTTAGTCTTGATTGGAGGTTGTTAAAAATATAAATATATCCCTCTTATTCAACGCATACGTATCACACGGACGCGAACAGCGAGGAATTTGTTCTTTTAAAATTTAGCAGTCTAAAATGTTCCGCGGACTAAAAAAGCAAACACTGCAATTTTTTCATGTAAATCGATTCATTGGAGGACGAGTTACGGATTTTAAAAATCCCTGTTGAAATCACCATACCTCAATGTTATTACATTAGGAATATTTTTGATTTAACGCTAAAAAATGAAAATATCGCCAAATTGGGTTTCTTTTTCAAAATACTTACTTGTCCTATTTGACGATGCTCTCCAATATTAGGCACAATTTTTGAGGAAGACACACGACCACCGTAGTACCATTAGCTAACAATACGGCAGGATGGAATTATTCTTGAAATGGGTGAATGTAAAAGAGCCATTGACAGTAATGCATTGAAATTCTTTTGAGTGCTCCAATAGAAGGATAGACGCACAATGTTTGATGGACAGCTTTATCGTGTATTTCTTAATAATATTAATATCATTTTGTTTGAAATACTCGAATATCTTTGAATTACTGAGTTTCAAAGGATGACTGCCCATAGAGCGTAATGTATAGGAATTCATTTGAGTGCTCCTGTAAAACATCTATAAACGCTACATAGACCATTTTCAATAGGGTACTTGATACTGTACATAGGAATAACATATATGAATTTCGTAGTAATCGATCCATATTTACGACAGTTAGAGCACGGACGGACGTGCAGACAGACAAGCCAAAATCATAAGCTTATTCAACCTTGTTGGACAGTGTTAAAAATATTCTGGTAAATTGATTACCTCCATTTTTTGCAGTAGGTTAAAAATAAGTAATAGTACAAATATTGAAAAAAAAAATAATTACAGCATACATTAATGCATACTTTATTGGATTTTACGAATTTCTTTTTTACTAACTAAATAATGTTTTAACACTTTCCAACAAGGTTGAGAAGTATTTGTGATTTCGGTTTGTCTGTTTGTCCATCCCGTACGTCCGTGCTCTAACTGCTTTAAATATGCATCGATTACTATGAAGTTTACATATGTTATTCCTATTCCTTCTTATTTAACTAATATCCATTATCGATAATCATTCCCTATTAAGGTTTCCATTAAAACAGTTCTTCATTTATCTTGATAAATAATTATTGGCAGACTGGTGTATTTAGCACTGCGAAATATTTCATCTCGCCATGGTGACAAATATCCAAACTGTGCCATATCAAAATAGGATTTTTTTTATGCTCTTAAAATAATTTTCGCCGCTTTAATCGCTGCCTACGTTGATTTTTGGAGATCTATGCTTTTAACATGAGGAGATATTTGTCCGCTGAAAATTAGGGAACTGTTAAAGCTTTAATAACAGGAAGAGTGCATGATAAGTTTAGTCTTGTTAAAGTAAACATAAAAAACAGACAGGAGGCTGCTAATCTTGGCACATCAGCACTGGTGTACAGTTTACGGAAAAGTACTACTTTTTACAAAATGGTTTTTAATATTTAAAAGCACTTGTTGATTTTCTACTGAATTTTTAATGAAGATTTACAAATATTTCAAAAAACATGGCTCAAATTACATCTCTTATAATATACTGAACTAGAAGAATCTTCACTTAAACTCTTTTGTCCTGTTTCAAAATCTCCTGCGATGTTTTTCAGAATTGTTACAGGTGGATAAACAGCATTCGAATTTGAGGAAGGCATTCTTCCGAGTTGGGGTACGGACAACGACTGCCGATGTGAAGACGAGCTAAGGCTTAACCGTTTACGATAGTCGGGTACAACGATTTTAGGAAGATCATCAAGCCACACTATAACAGCAGCGTCTTCAGGTGAAAGGGATTTAGTATCTATTATAATCTGCAGTTTACCAAGCTCTGACACGTACATTTCAGCACCAAGATATCCATTTTTTTCGCTTTCTTTTCGTTTTGACTCAGTATTTAGAGCACTAACATCATCTTCAGAAGCTGATTTCACGTCTGAATTCTTTGACAGGTCACTAGAAGATCCGTAACTACGCTCTGAGATGCTAGATTTATGTTCTTTCTGATTATTTCTTATACCTGTACTTTGTTCCAAATTATTTGGTTTCGAGTATCGATCAGAACTGGAAAATAAAGGCTTCTTCAACATCCGAATAGGAAATTTCTTACTGTCTGAAAAGTCTAATTCATTCTCTGTAGTGTTTTGTTTGTATGACTGAGGACAATGAATGTTGTGAAGCCAGTTTAGAACAATAATTTCTTTTGAAGAAAGGGGACCTTTATGGTAAAAATAATTATCTCCAAACGAAGGCATTTGTTTTGAATCATAATCACTATCTAATTTATTTTTACCCTGCAAAATATCTCTGGCGTTATTTTCAGAAAGATCATCTTGAGAAAAGTGATATTTGTCTGTTGACATTTTATTTGAATATGAATCTAGTTTATCCGATTCTTCAATTTCTTTCTCGATTTTTACAGGCTGTCCCTGTTTCTTTCGCAAAACTAATTTAATTTTTACATCTTGTTTTTTATTATCTCTGCCATTTTTTGCGCTTCTGCTGATATTTGAATTTGGAGTACTTTTCTCTCTCACTCCAGTGTTCTCGCTGCTAGAAATTTGTTTGCGAATTACTTTTCTGGATTTATCACTTTTTTTCAAATTTTTCTCCGGTACCGTCTCTTGTTTCGATAGTCTCCGCATTGAATTTTTCTCGCCTGATTTGTCAAGTGTGCCTTTTGAATTTCTCTGCTTGAATTCACTCCGATATAAATCGTCCTGTGATCGTTTTGGCGCGGAATTTTTGCCACTTTCACCCGTGTCCGTTCTACTGTGAGACGGTCTCCAATTTACTCTTCTGGATTTGTCAGCTTCCCTATTCAAATTCTCCTCTGGAACTTCCGACTCTTGATGCTTCTTTTTCTCTTTGGAAATGCCAGTAGAGTTTTTTGTACCTCTGTGCTTGGACTCACTGCCATTCAAATCTTGGAAAGATTGATCTGATGCGGAATTTTCACTACTTTCACTGGTGTTCGCAGTACTGTTTGTATGTTTACGAGTTGTTCTTCTGGGTTTGTCAGCTCCGCCTTTCAAATTTTCCTCTGATGACTCAGGTTCTAGTTGTTTCGGCATTTTCTGCATTCCTTTTTTATTGTCTGAATTGTCAACAGGGCCTTTTAAATTTCTGTACTCGGATGTATTGGCATGGGAATCCTCCATCGCTCCCTCTGATGTGGAACTGTTATGACTTCCGTCCTTTTTTACGCTACTGTCAGTTGGTTTTCGAGTTTCTTTTTTAGCTTTGTGAGCTTCTCTTTTCGAATTTTCCTCTGATGTGTCCGAATCTAGTTTCGATATTCTTCTCGCCGATTTTTTCTTGTCCGAATTGCCAATAGGATCTTTTGAATCTCTGCTCTCGAATGTATTGGTATCGAAATCTTCTGATGTCGAAATCTCTGAAGCGGAATTTTCGTGGTTTTCATCCGATTTCAAGCCACTGTTAGTTGGTCTTTGAGTTACTTCTTTAGATTTGTTTTCCCTTTTCGAATTTTTGTTTGACGCGTCCGACTCCGACTGTTTCGATTGTCTCTGCATGGAATTTTTATCGTTCGATGTGTGAAGGAATTCTTTTGAATCTGTATGTTTGAACTTATTGCGATTGGAATCTTCCAGTGATTCCTCGGGTATGCAGTTTCTGTGACTGGACTTTCTTGGTGCATTCTTATTTGATTGACCTGACGATAAATCTTCTGAGGAATTTTCAGGATTTTCCTCAGGTTTCACGCTGCTGTTAGTTGGTCTTTGAGTTACTTCTCTCGATTTGTCAGCTTCCCTTTTCGAACTTTGGTTTGACGCGTCTGACTCCGACTGTTTTGATTGGCTCCGCATTGAATTTTTACCGTCCGATGTGCGATGGAATTCTTTTGAATCTCTATGTTTGAACTTATTGCGATTGGAATCTTCCAGTGATTCCTCCGGTATGCAGTTTCTGTGACTGGACTTTCTTGGTGCAGTCTTATTTGATTGATCTGACGATAAATCGTCTGAGGAATTTTCATGATTTTCCTCAGGTTTCACGCTCCTGTTAGTTGGTCTTTGAGTTACTTCTCTCGATTTGTCAGCTTCCCTTTTCGAACTTTGGTTTGACGCGTCTGACTCCGACTGTTTTGATTGGCTCCGCATTGAATTTTTACCATCCGATGTGCGATGGAATTCTTTTGAATCTCTATGTTTGAACTTATTGCGATTGGAATCTTCCAGTGATTCCTCCGGTATGCAGTTTCTGTGACTGGACTTTCTTGATACAGTCTCATGTGATTGACCAGACGAGAAATCTTCTGAGGAATCTTCTTCTTCTAATCTATCTTTCCACGATGGAACGATCTGGCGTTTATAGGTAGCTGAACGAATGCGATTTATATGATCAATTTCAGAGCTTCTGCGTCGGTTCAAGAGTCTTGAATTTGGTTGTTTATCGACATCTGCTTTCGCCATTTTAATTAACCTGTACTGCTTTTATTTCAGTAGAAAATATTACTTTTAGATTATTATGCTTTTACTTTTATATACTTTAAGCAAATACTTTTATATTATTAGGAAAATCTAAAACCTACTGATAATTTTCTTAAATTTATAATGCTTTCTAATGTGCAAATCTAACTGTTTTGAAAACTCAGTAAAATATTCATTTCTACTTGTTCTGATATTTGTATCTTGTTGTTGTTGCCATTTCAATTTATGTATTTAAAGAGGCTATTATATTTAAATTTGAGCATGGGCATGCACAACCGGAAAACTTGAAATTATTATCTTCACGGTATTTCACTCAGTAGCAACTGATGCGTTACTGCAAACGCTGCTAATGATTCACTGAATTAGAACGAAGAGTGTTCTCTCCGTAGCTGCTTGGTGAGATTTGATTTCGCCAAAACACCTTTCAAATATGCTGTAAACACTGGAAATCGAGTGACCCGTAGCGCTGCCAGCGTTTACAGAGTAAAATTCCCGAACTGATTGCTAGCCAGTTTTGCAGTATTTTCGCAGTTGCCAGAAATTTCCTCATCAAGTATATGAACAAGATCATGACCGCGAACAAAAAATTTTAATCATTGCTTCCTTGTACGGAGTAGAAGGAAGTAATGTGATCGCGAAAAATTTGGGGGCCAGATTTCGACGAAAAAACAGATTTTGACTACCTCTAAATTTTTTTTTTTTAACAATTGGCGTCTTTGTTAAAAGTAATGGTTTTCAGTTCATTATTTTTACACGAGTTTTGAGATTTCACTAAGCGTTTTAGTTTAGCGTGGATTTAGAACTATAAAAGTTTATTACTTCATGAAATAAAATGTGACTATTGTTTGCTCGAGTGTGATCGTCATTGAAAATAAATATTTTGTGAATATTTTCCTCTGTTCGATGGCTACAGCGTAAGCGGACAGCAGCGTACCCTACGTAATACTCAAGTAAAGGTCGGGAAATGCGGCTTTCAACACTGGGGAATATGTAGATGACGCTGTTGGGTCTTGTAAGAACTGATCGTTGCCTTGTTACTCTATGAGAGCTATCTTTATATCCCTCGTATTTTTAGATTGGTACTTACGTAGTATCCCGTGGACCGCAAAGACGAGCGATTTTTCGCCAAGATAAATGCCGGAACACATTTGACGAAAAATAGTTTGGCAGGAATGACCGCGAGGATAATAGTACGGAAGTACCTTTAGATTTATTGCAAATTCTTGAAGATTTATTTGGACACCGCAGAGACTTCTCCTTATTTCCTTGGCGAGAAATAGCAACCCACGACTTATCTTTTAAAATGGGATATTTTGGAAAACGATTAAATCCAACCGTTGATTCATCATTTTCTTTCAAAGAGCAATCAGAATTATTACAATATGGTACACAACACTACATCATTTTCACTTAATTATTTTTGCCTTCAATGTAATTATTTATCCGTACAATATAAAATAACAGCAAATATAATAAGGTAAATGTTTAAGCATGTTTAATGTCTCGAAAACTCAACACATCGTTGTTCAAACCGCCAGAAAATACAAACGTTGCTAGGTCATAAGAGGTCATTTAATGAACTAAGTTTTCGCCTGTTATATTGCTGTAAAACACCTTTTCCCGGCCTTGAGTAGTATAACGTAGGCAACGACAGCATTTACTGCAGAGCTCCTTTAACGTAGTAGCCTTAAGTTACTGAGTGGCTTGTTGCGCAATCTGTATGCACAACTTCCGTTATCCAACTTTGAAGTGAAACTTCCTAGAAGTCTAACTTTGTTGTTTGATTTAAAAGTCGCAATTCTCTTAAGGATATTTATAAGAAATCTCAAATATATCGGAGAATAACCAGTATGCACCCAAGTTTAAGTACGTCCACTTTTGCTATGTTATTTTTTGTAGCCCGATAGAGCTCCAATAATGTTTTAGGCCAATGCTAATTGTAGACAAAATTTACGACTGAAAACCGTTATATTCAGTGCTTTATTTTAAATGGTAAAATCCCACTGAAAATATGTTTGCTCCCCCCGTGCGGGTTCGAGCCTCCAACCCTTGGATTAAGGGTCGAATTGCTTGCATATGTGATATTATGGCAACGCTACGCTAGGGTTATCTGCCAAGGATGGGGGTGCCTTGGTAGAAGGACTTTCTAAGGGGTTCTACCGCGTGGGTTCTAACGCGTATTCACGTTACATCTGGAGAAAACCTACCAAAACTCCAGACCGTTAGATCGATAGCCGCGCGAGCGGACCCGAACTCCGGACCTTTACACTTAAGCCATCTCCCATTTTCAGTGACACAACCATTGCGCCATGGTGAGGCTTCGAATTGTGCTACCGAGACTATGCCGATTGCCGTACTGGAAGACCTCACAAGAAAAATATATGGCCCTAGGCTGCTATTTATAATTTATTCCGGGACCCAAAGTTATTTTATTATAATTATTTTACATAAAAGCAATGCTCTTTTATTGGAATCTGAGAGATATATAAGACTATCCAGGTGAAAGGGTAGTTTCTATTTTCTTCTAAACTACAAAGTTAGCCACAAGAGATACTACAATTGTAAAGATAGTACAAGTGCTATTAGTCCAGAGTGTGGAAGGAATCTGGAACTTAAAAAAGTACCTTAGACAAAAAAAAAAAAGGTTGTGTGTGTGTGTGTGTGTGTGTGCGTGCGTGCGTGCGAATTTTACTTAGAAAAAGATAGGATACACAGTGAGACCAGAAAGTATTGCTCAATTGTTTAATGATAGTTAATTAAAGCTTATCCCAGTAGCATAAGTAGACATAGTTAATAAGTTCAAACCGTCAGGTGAAATCTCTGTTTTAATTATCAGGAATGATATCCAAGTGAATTTATTATTGAACCAGCTTTTGGCGTCTAAAACAAGTCCTTGGAGCATCTCAAGATCATAAGTGGATGTTGCAATGGCTAATGACGATAGTTTCTTTCTGGATTGAGGTCTTGAATTTGGATAACAATCAAAACTTTTGTTATCCAAAGGACGATTTTTCATAAGATTTAAATGAAAATTATTTTATTGGATTTAGTTTCTAAACTACAGTCATAGTACATTATTAAGTCCAGGTGAAACTGAAAAAAAAGTTGACTATAATTTGGCAAGTTGTGAGAGTGGTTGACATTCCTTAGTAGTACTCTTGTAATTTAAGAGAGTGCATTTAAATTTATATTTTTCACAATTATCATTATAATATTTTTTTAACCAATTATATTTCAAAGTACTGTTAAGTCAGTATTAAATTGTTACTTGCATTGCTGGGACATATTTTTGAAGTAAAACTTCTTTAGGCGCAACTAGGGAGTAACTCAGATTTTTTTTCTGACGGAAGTAACGCTCAGTAAAGGAAGTGACGTATCTTTTTCCCCTTTGCTACCTTCATTTGCGGAACAGCTCTCGGGCGTTCGTTCCTGCGAACGTCGACTGCGCTCCCTGCGCGTCGACATTACTCCCTACCTGTTTTGAAGCAAGATCTTGTCTGATGACTCTGTTCAGTGGATAAGTGGACCGGCTCTTGTCAGAGCCACTGTGGGAAGCCTTTCGCTGAACAGGCGGCGATCCTGCTGACTGTCTCTCACTGCTGTTACAGGCGGCGACCCAACCCGTCACCTCCGATAAACAAGGCCTACGCATCGAATACAGAAAGTGGCACAATGGTGCATTCCGTGGTCCAAGCTCCGTTGCTTTACTCACATGTATTCAATGGCATTATTACAATATTTAATGGAATTATGAGTTAAAACTTTACATGATTAGTTGCCATGATATATAAATATTGTTTGTCTGTACTTAAATAGTATGTAATCTTTTAATATTGCCCATGTGTTTTTGAGTTATTTATAATAATGAGCCAAATGTAAATTTTTAAACAGAATAATACTTTGAGCAAAACCAGCAGAGGAAAACAAAGGTTTAAGAACACTGCCATAGAAAAACGCAATAATAGACCCTACGTGCATTCGATACCAACCGACAGAAGAAAACACCAGTTTAGAAACACAGTTAAAGTAAAATACCACAACATAGACATTCTCTCGATTCAAACCCTACGGGAAAACGTTTTAAGAAAACAGTGAAAGAATAATAGTTCAACACGGACACTTCCTGGATGCTAACCCGATATCCAGACGGAACAAGGTTTAAGAACACGGGTATGTAACACCACAAAGAAACAAACACTGGCTGCAAAGGGTTTAAGAACAAAATAAAAGAATAACAAATGGACACTCCGTGGATTCTAACCCAACCTCAAGACGGAGCAACGCTTTAACACGGGGATGGAACACCACAAAGAAACGGACCCTGGCTACAATCAATCCCAAACAATAGACAGAATCTGCAGTTTAAAAACACGGATACAGAATAATAATTCGAAACCCACCAGCAGACGAAATTAACGACGCTTAAGAACACTGTGATAGAACCCCCCCCAAAAAAAAAAAAAATTAAAAATTTACACTACCTGCATTCGAACCCAACAAACAGAGGAAAACATCAGTTAAAGAACACAGTTAAAGTATAATACTAGACTATGGACATTCCCCCCATTCAAACCCAAACTCCAGACCGAACAATGGTTAAGAAAACAGTTAAAAAAAATACTACAACATGGACACTTCCTGGATTCTAAGTAATTATCATGAATTACCGATGATTCTTACTGGAGATTTTAATGTTAATTTTCGCTATCAAGAATCTCAGCCATCAGTTGATTTTTTAAAAGAAAAATTCGATCTAACTATGAATACTTCTCGACTTTAATCAGCAACGCGTTTCGGTACAACGATAGGTGCTGTATTTTCAAGAAAATTAGCAAATTTAGAGAGTAAAAGTTATGTTTCACATTATAGTTACCACAAACCTATAATTTCATACATAAAAAATTATGATAACATTCAAGTACCTATTTCCAATGAATGATATGAATATAACATTTATATAATCTTTGTAAAGTACATGAATAATAAATATAATTACATTATAATATGATATTTATTTTAAGTTAAAGTTTAATCACTTCAGTGATATGTGTCGTAAACGTCAAAGAAGTTTTACTTCAATCGCGCGTAAAGATTACACGCACACACTTTTTTTTACTAAATAACGTTGCTTCATACACACCCTATGTAAGCAGTTAAACAAATGTCAACGGGCTCAAACTTCAAATCGGCGGCTAATGAAAATGAAACTGGGAATTTTAAAGTTTTGAAAGCCATTTTATTCAATTGTTGAAACGCAGCTGCAATAACCTGCATGAAATCTGCCCTGCAGTTGAAACCCGAAAATATCACAAAAAGAGCTTTTTAGTTAGTTTATTCATTCTTATTATTACAATATATATTTCTTTTAAATCGTATAAGTTGCTTATACATTGTTGGGTAAATTATTGGACTCGTGAAAAGAAAAATGTGAATAAATTACTAAAGTTGGGGTTTCCTCTTTACTATGAAGTTAAAAACAAGAGAAATAAATCATGCCAAACGCGTCGATTATAAAACACTTTCCAGCACAGACAGCCTCTTATCAGCCAAATTTGGAGGTGTATCCTTGCCAAACTCTGCAAGATTTTGGGAAACCCCAAAAAGAGCTGCATAGCACTATTAATGCAATTTTCAGAACAGAACTTTAAATTTTATCTTTTTAATGTTATCCTTTAAATGAAATGTAAATTTTCGTGAACGTTTATATACTGCACATTTACGTATTGTAGTGTGCTTGAAATAAATTAACGCCGCTAAACTGCCATAGACCGTAGTGAATTGAAAATCTTTTTTGAGTGATTCTGTAGAACTAGATATGCTACATACACTATTTTTGACAGTGAGTATTATTTTGTAATACTTAATAATATATATCAATTTTGATTGTTTAAAGTTAACGAGTATCTCTCAAATACGCTTCCAAATTCGACTGCCCATAGAGCGTAATGCATTTGAATTCTTTCGTATGCTCCTGTAAAAGAATTATAAATGCTTCATCCACCATTTTCAACGCTTTACATGGTACAGTACAAAGGAATGATTAACTTACATAAATTTCGAAGTAATCGATACATATTTAGGGCAGTAAGAGCACGGATGAACAGTCAAACAAAATCCTAATAAATAGTTTTCAACTTCGTTCAAAAGTTTTTAAAAAAATATTTTTCTAAACACAATGATATTAAAGAAGTCATTTAGTTTCATTTGATGTAAAAAAAAAACTACAGCCACTGTAACACAAATAAATTTAATTAAAATACTTTTAAGTGAATGTTAATTAACGCTGATTTATTTTTAATTTTCAATTTTGTATACTCTATATAATGTAAGGATAAATAAGATACATTTTTAAATGCCTTTATTAAATTTAAATCTCAGAAATAATTATTTTTGGGCGAAAAATAAGAAACATTTTGATGAAAAGTAAACTGAAAAACAACACATTTGAAAATGCTCGAGATATGTACACCCTCCAAAAAAAGTATTCGAGCAAGAGAGAAATTTCCTATTTTAGATTTGCGAATAATAATTGAGTTTTTGAAAAACGCAAAACTTGGTAGAAATATGGAAAGTCATATTTATACATAGCCTAATTCCTATTCTATGATAAATAATTTTTAATATACGAAACCAACGTAGGAAATTTCTCTCTTGCTCGAATACGTTTTTTGGAGGGTGTACCATATCAACTTTAAAAGCTGAATTTTTCTAAACAAGTTCAATTTGAGTATAAAAATATAACTTTAAATTGCACATACATTTACCCGAGAAAAAATATTTCATGATAAAATAATATTTTTCAGAATTTTAACTCGTTTTATTTCATTTAACATGTATAAATCTTGCCCAATTCATTATTATGACATAAAAACAAGAAATTATATTCATAAAATCATTCTAAATATTCACGACAAATCTGAAAGAAATGCGATAAAAATTGATGCACATGAAGCATTTCGAAAATACGCATCAGCTGAAAAAGTCGACAGTGAGAAAAAAAAAATGTCGTGCAAGTGCTATATCTTCAATAACAATCCTTAGATGGCGTTTCTTAAAATATAAATAACTAATAATAGAACTGTACGATTTAAAAAATTCAACTTGCTTTGGAAAACTAGATATGTGCTTCTTGTCTGAGTGGAGTGTTCTTTTTTAGTCAATTTTGGTCAATTTTCACCTTTCTTCAACGTCCCTTGTTCCTTTAACTGAAAGAAAGCTGATTTTAGTAAGATGAGTCCAATTTGGAAAATTTGTAGTACTGTTATGGGTTTCGAAGCATTGTCGTTATTGGAGTGTTGCTATCAGAATACCATACGTAACCAGTGCTCCAACCGTCGAAAGGATCAAACCCTCATCTACAATAATCGAATTCAAGATTTTAAATCCATCGACGCCATCTTTCATTAAGGGGAGCAGAAGCAAACTTCTCAGTTTGGAAAATCTAACCGCTGTGGTTTGCACAGCCTGCTTCAGGCCCGAGGCAGCTTTTACGAAAGAAGAGCCCGAGTAGCACAGCCACGCGAACTGCAGAAAGAAATGGATTGCATGGAGTCCTTCCTGAAATTCAAAACCCGATGAAAGACCGGCATAGATGGCTATGTAAGCTTTTCTGAAAACGCTGATTAAAATGACCGAACACACGGCCAGCAGGTGAGGATGGAATAAGCAGTTGATGGATTGTTGGATGGTAGATAGTTTGAGGTAGATGTTGAATAAATATGTCAAGTCTTCTTCCCTACTGTTCTTGAGCCTATCACTTAACTCAGTGAATGACTCTTTCAGCATAAAGCAGTGTGCAGAAAAGAAAGCTAGAAATGCTAAGTGGGCAGAGCTATGTTCTTTTATAATGAGACTTAACCACAACGTTGGAGCAGCATACTGCTGTGGGATATTTCCAAACTTATAAGCTTCAGGTGATTTTGAGGTGACAGCGTGAAAAATACCAAATACAAAAAAACACGAAATTAAATCGTTGGCGATCAGAATGACCATCATTTTCAGTTTAAATTTCTTTAGTGAAGATTCATCTCTGTTTAATTTCAAATAAATTTTAGATAATTGCAGTGTAATTCTGTTTATCTTTTTCCGTTTGGTATAAAACAAAACTCTTATAAGGCAGGTGATGGTCAAAATAATAGTTAGTGGGATGCTTGCTTTGAAGTCTTTTCTTAAATTGCTTCTTTTACATAAATTACGAACATAAAAAAGAAAATTTCCTTCAAAAATTATCACAAATAGTATCGAAATCAAAGTCATTAAAAAGTACTTTCCGGTAAACAGAATGCCATGTTCAAAACCAATTCCATGAAGCCACAAGTACCTGTTTAGTGCTAAATACAAATCTTTTGCGCAACGTTTAACTGCTTTAGCTTCGTGGAGCACGGAATATGAAGTTGGATCGATACGTGGATATGTTTCGAAGAAAACATTTTGTCTGCGCTTTTCCATGATAAAAAAAATGTAGCTTTACAATAAAGCAACACAAAATTTACTTATTGCCGATTGTATTTTGATGCTTTAAAGAAAGAATAGGGTAATTGTTTCTCTGTGCTTCAGACTTGAAAATATGGATGATACATAGATGGAATTCTGTCACACACTTAGTCATCATAACTATGTACAGAGTTTTCTGCAAATAAGAAAATAGTAGTCAAGAAAAAAAAAACCAACCAGTTCAACTGAGGATAATTGTTGATTGTTGTCTATTTCGTAAGGTAGAACACAGAAAGGAGTATGCGTCCGCACAATACTTAGGAGATGAAATCGAGCTTATATCTGAGTGCCTTTAAGTACATTTTATGCAGTTTTCCATTAAAAGGCCTCACTAAATAAGGAAGTTTTAGAGTAAACAGAATTAAAGGGAACTATTATTCATGATATTTTTTATATTAAAAGACTGTCACGTCAAGGTTTTTTTATACTTTTCTGATTACATGTAATAAGTAGAGTTTGTAACACATTTTGAAATACATAGGTATTTCGTAAGGACCAATAGCTGAATAGCTATGGAATGTAATGACATTGAAAAGAATGACTGTAAGTATACCCCCCCCCCAAAAAAAAAACCCTCAGTTACGTTGAAGATGTTTTATACTTTTGCTTATTTATTTATAGATAATAAAGTTATATACTGTCTTATTTAACTTAATCTATCAAAATAGCATTTTCCCTTCAATTATTCAGTATTTTTTCCGCAGCTTTTTTACAATGCTTATTCGAGTCATAATAAATCAATGCAATATTTATAAATTTTATAAAATAAATGTAACTGCATTTCAAAAATACTGAATCGACATACTTAATTATTTTCACAGGGTGTATATTACCATATACGCTATCGTATCCCTTTCAAAGCGTTAGACTACAGTTAAGAATTTTCAATTTTACAACAATTTTCTCTCTGAAACGATCTTTCTTCTTTATAACTAGGATTGCATATGAAGATTTAATACTGTCCATCCGTTGGAATCTAGAGTAATTATTAAAAACAGCATCAAATTCGTCTCCAAAAAACAGTAATTTTGTCTAAATTTATTACATGAATTTGCTCAGTACGCCTGCGCCATTTTCCTTGCTCTTATGAAGCATTTTGTTCCGAAGGTCATAAGTTGCATCTCATATTTTCCATTTGAATATTGAATAAGATTTCGGGTTCAAAGTTGACTTTATTTTATTTTATTCAGTAAGAAACACATATCTCTCCTTAATGTACGTCTTGCAGTCGTTTAAAAAAAAAATTTGGATTTTGACAGTAATTAGACTTTAGAAACCCACGAACAAGAAGCCATTCTATAAGATAAGACTGTAGGATCCTGGCAACCATGAAACAAACAGGATAAATCCAGACAGCAGAAAATTTCAACAGCTGCCATGTTTTACTTCACTGTGAAGTAAATAAAAATTCACCAAGTTTTATGAATGGTTTCAGGTTACCATGCAACTGGAAATTTCCCAATAGAAACATTATTATTATTGTATACGATTTATTAAAGGCACAAATGCCTACCAAGATACACTTGTAAATTGCTCTTTTCAAACAGAAAATTAACCGAAAACAAAATATCGGAAAATGTTTTGTTATTGGAATTTCTATCTAATAAAGAAATAAAAATAGTGTCTTATATCAAAAGCGAAAATCGAATTCAAATCATCATATACTACGTATCATGAATGTGATTTCAATATGCTTTTACTGTTCTTTTCCGAATTTGATTTATATGCATATAAATATTAAGCACATTTTTGACTCTCTGTCTTTTTTCAACGCTTTCCAACAAAGCTGAAACGTAAGATTAAATTTTAACTTTTTTGGCAGTCTGTCAGAGCAATATGTTTTTTTGCATAGACACTACCATAGACAGTATCCCAAATACACGTTCAAAACAAAAGAGGATTAAAGATGTTTGTATAGATTTCAAATTTAAAAAATCTGGAGTGACTCCACTCAACTTTCCGAACACTTACGATTAAGATCATTACCAAGCATTTAAATAAATTTTAATCGATGAATTATTCAAACATATATCATAAATTATAAAAAATAAGAACAAACTATTAAAAACAGAGAAATTTCATCTTATTTAATTTTATTTACAAACGTACATGTGTATTCACACTTCTCGTTTTCTGCCTAAAAAAAAAAATATTGGGAGACAGAAAAAGTGAGATATATATCCAAATGGCCGCTATATCGAGGGGTTACTGTACCTGAAATTTGCACCAGTCCACACATTCGGGGCCTTCGCAATTAGTAACGGGCCTGCGCGTGTATTTTGATGAGCATCCAAAGAGGCCTACGGATGCTCGATTCTTCACGTATACATCAGGCATTTCTTAAGCTTCCCAGTGCTTTCAAACGTTATTTAATGTAGTTTTAAGTAGTAATTGTGTTCCTAATTCAAGTACGAACTCATAATTAATTTGTTTGCTATGATGCATATTTACATAAAGAAAATAGATGCATATAATTTGAAGGAAAAACAAAGTAGCGCTTACTCTCATGATTCACGATTGCTTATTTTAGTTTCACAAGTGGATATTTAATATACTTTAAAATAACTAAATACACAAATGAGAAAGACATTTTTATAATAAATATTTCATGAACGTAGTCGTATTTCCTACGTTATTTTAAACAATTCAAGATTAATCTTTAACAAATGATGTATTAAAGCGCATTTCAGTGTTTTCGGGATATCCTGTATATTGGAGAAAATTGATAAAATACGCTCTATAGCGCGATCCCTAAATTAATTATTCTTTAATAAAGACATTTCATATAGTATATATTATTCTTTTGTCGCTTTCTCAATCGAACTTAGGAATTGAGCAAGCATAATGAACGCTTGTACAAAATATTAACTACATTTGAAGTTTCTGTATAAACGGGCAAAAATCAATAATTTATAATTTACTGTATTTCTGCACTGTACCAGATGTAAGTCTTAAATCACATAATCAAGGCATATAACTGATAAATAACATTTTCAACTGGCAAAATTAAATTGTCTAAATAGTATCACAAAGTCATGCTTATTTACAAGAATAAAAACTACTCAAGTAATACGATTTCTGATTAAAATAATTTATTTATAAATAACACATGAGTAATTATTCACTAAACATGAATTACATACATATTTTTAGAATTTCTAAATACATTATAAGCGTTCACTTACCTTTACATTCAGAGCAAAATGTTCGAATTTTACGATAAATTTTCATGAAAGAAAATGGCGCAAGATTCACAAAACGATTACCTACATCTAAAGTTCTTTAGTACGACAAAAGTATAAAAAAATTGTTTTAAAATAATAAAATAATATAACATTTATAATACTTAGAATAATAAAATAGAATACTGTGACTGGGAAAACAGGCCTCAATGATAAACTAATTTTTAGCGATGGCAACTCATAAGCAGGCCCGTTGCTTAGCCATGGCCCCGACACATTGGTGTAGGCAAAAATATTTTATGGGGAGGGGGGAGGTTACGACTACTGCAACTCACATATATGTATACGTGTGCGCCAGGGGCGTAACCAAGGGGGGGGGTTAGGGGGGTCATAAACCCCCCATGAGGAATTTTTTGCATTACAAAATGTATATTCTTCACTACATTATCACATACACGTATACATATATATGAATTGTAGTAGTCGTAACCACCCCCATGAAAAATTCCTGGCTTCGCCCCTGGTGTGCGCTATTCGAAAAAAAAAGAACTCTGTTTTTAGTCTTGGTACACAAATTGAAATAAACTAATAGCACCATGGTCTCCAAAAAATTCCAGATGGTTCTTCATAAGCTGTTTTACACACTACGATAAGCGAAAACGCTGTGGCTTTTGTGAAATTTTCAGAAAAAATTCTTAACATGGATTTGAGCTGAAGATTTTTCGAAGAGTGACACGCTTTGCGAAAATTTCCGATTTTTAAGAATTTTTTCTAAAAGTATTGAAACTGATACAGATTGGCCTGTCTTCGCAGTATGTAATACAGGTTGTAAAGAGACAGTTTCAAAATTTTGAAGTGCCTGGCATAATTAGTTTATTTGTAATTATGTACCAAAATCACATGATTTTTTCGAATAACACCGTTAAGGGAGTGAAGAATATACATTTTGCATGGCAAGAAATTCCTCATGGGGAGTTGTGACTCCTGTATCTCCCCCCCCTCCTTTGGCTACGCCACTGAGTCCACAGTGTAGTTTCCGAGGAAATATTCTGGAAAATTTCATAGTTCGTTTATTTCTTAGCTGGAGTGAAAGTTAACCAAAAAGAGGATTCCTCCGAAAAAGGACCAAGTTTAATGTATTTTTTTTAATTAAACTAGGGGCCAAGGCCCCCAGACTCGCTACGCTCGCTTTTCGTATGAGGCATTCGGCCCCTAATAAGGCTTATTCGTAAAAAAGACATAATTTCAACAGACAAAACCCGAAGATTGGATCAGCTAGAATGTTATTGAGCTACACATTGCTTGGTTCTTGCATCTTCATTGGTACATAAAAATTTAAACTTCACTCTACAGTAGACCCCCTCTCCCTCATAACACGGAAGATCTTTTGTTATGGGAATCCGTGTTGTACGGGTCCTGAGCTATACTTCACCTGGAGTGCGGATTCCGCTTATAATAGCTGGAAAAATTATTTGCACTCCTCAGAAACACAATGGTATTTTATGTTGCCATTCAAAAGTTATATTAATTAGGAGCTAAAGCGTAATAAAATCAGAACATATGTTTCAGCTGCTTTAATAATGTAAAACCTACTGGACACCTTGCGAATTTGCCACCCATGGCGATTTTTCATTTTTTGGCAACTTGCGTACGTGCAAAGTTAATAAAAGCTATGGAACAGATAGAATAGCCTGCCACCAATGGCGACGTTTCATTATTTGGCGATTTACACATGCTCACAACCTATATTTACAGTTAATTTAAGGTTACTGGATAACCGTTATCCATATTTCCATTTACATAATCGTTTGCAGATTGGCGTATTTAACACCACGAATTATACCATCTTGTCGCGCTAGCAAATATCCAAAGTGTACTATAACTGCTATAATGGCATAGTTAACGCCGCCCAATATTTCTACTGGTAGCAAATAATCCAGCTGGCGAACCGGCTTTAAAATATCTGCATTTTAATTATTTTTCATTTTCAAGATATTAGTTATTCTGTTTTGGAAAAACGAATAATCGCTAATTCTAAACTCCTGTTGTCTAAGCGAACTTACTATTTGAACATTGTCAACTTTGTGTAACACATTTTGAGTTACTTATTTCATATTATTGTAACCTATTTATAGAAAAAAACAGGTGATGCCTATTCTACAGCTTACGAAATATTGTTACAATAGATTAAAGCTGTTGTGAACTAATAGTATTTAAATATATGTAAAAAATACATGTGAAGCATATTCTGTAGCTTACGAAATATTGTAACCATAGATTAAAGCTGTTGTGAACTAATGGTATTTAAATATATGTAAAATTATGTGGCATACTTTTATGTCGCATTTTTGGGACACGTTTTTCATACAATTTTCAAAAAAGGGGGTGACAGATAAAATGACATAGTCATTAATAGATGGAGAAAATCTGCACAGAAAAATGCACAATTCCAACTGAATGAAAATTTCAAAACACCTTATTCTCAGGTGTATTCAGCAGACGATAAATTACGATAAATTGCGCCAAGCATTAGAATCATCTCCTCAAAATCGCACAAAACCGTTTAATTTTTAGCCAAATTAAAAAGTTGCACATTTTAATCTCAGAAAATTTCTAAATGTGTTTCTTTTGAGTATAAAACATTTCATTCCTGCTCTGATTTCCCATGCACACGATATTTTAATTTAAAAACAGCCTTACAAATAATCTAGACAAAAAAAAAAAAAAAATCGTTCTTCTTTTATTTTTACTTCAAGAGTCTGAATCATTTAATAAACTTGCCGAATGTGGCAACCTAGATAAGCTTAAATGTAGCTTTTTTCCACTGTGGGGTTACAATTACGAAATGGCGGAAAGAAAAATTAGCCTTTTGCGATACGTTTTTTATCGATATCTCCTAAAATAATTCGAATTTTGAAAAAATCGCTTCGAGGTGTGTCGGGAACTGTCATGAAAAATTTCCGTACAAAATTTGGTAGGTCTACGATCACCGCGAGACACATTCAAACAAACTAACTAACAGTTTACACATTGTTTTATTAATATAGAAGAAAGATAGTTTTTATTTTGGCGTAAAATGGGCGTAATTCTAACTCATGTTTGTAAATTTCACGCGATTCTAGATACTTGGAAACGCTTTGTTGCAAAGGAATGAATGATTTTATGCCAAATCTGGCAACCATTCTGTTTATTTTTTCAGTTTTTTATTAATATCTTCTAAAATAATTCGATTTTCGAAATTTAACTCAGCTTAGCAGGTTCCTCGGAATTTTTCGAATCTGTGGGCACCTTAGTCGAAACTCAAATCCCCACGGTTTAGGAGGAGATAAGCTGACAAGCTTTGACAGCGCCAGCGGCCTTTACTTTTTTTTAGAATAGAGAGATAACTTTTCACATTTGAATTTTGTTTCAGTTTACAATTTTCATAGTTCTATCATTGTACATTTATTAGCACTCGGGTGCTATTTCTTTAAAGCACGGGATTTTTGTCTATGCGGCGCGCCGTGGTCACTTTTCCGTTTGATTCATGTTTTCTGCAGAGTGATTTGATATTGCTAACGGAAACATGGACTATCCCTTCAGATGATTTTCAAATACGAGGATTCAGTTTGGTCGAACGGATAGACAGTGGTTTCCAAAACAGAAAGCCATCTGGAATTGTGATTTTTATAGAGGAAAACTTTATAAAAAGAATATGAAACACTTTACCCATGCCTACACGAGCCAGATCAATGGTGTTCAAATGGTCATTGCGCATATTCAAGATAAAGTGAGATTTGCAGTTACATACGCTAGTCCTCGAATTTCTTATGAAGATAAATTAGACACTATATTCGAAACGTTGCTGAAGGAGGATGATTGTAAGACTGTTTTAGTAGGAGTTTTAACATAGAATTAAATTCCGATTTCATAACTGAAATGGATACTTTAGATTTTCCAATACGTATTAATCCAAAACATCCAAAACACACCACTAGGGGCGAAACAACAATTGATGCAATCTTCAGCAACAAAATTATGCAAACGGGAGTCTGTATGAGCACTTACAGCTATCATTTTCCTTTATATGGCAGAATTGATTGAATAGATTTTAAAAAAAAAACTGAAATTCTTCCAGCCGTGTGCGTAAATAAAATCTGGAAGAATTTCTGATTTTTTTTTCTTTTTCTTTTCTTTCTTTCTTTCTGATCTTTAGTGAAAGTCCATTAAAAACGTCTTCCTCTGAAAAAGTGTCAAGTTCAACAATTAAAAAAAATTAAATAGTTCTGTAAGGGACGGGTAGCAAATAATGAGTTCGAAAGAGCTGGGTAAAAAAGATTCCGCTTGGACCCCCCCCCTCCCTAAATACGTCCTTGCCCACAACAGAACTAAAACACAGAATTACGAAGAGCAGGGGCAAAACGCTGCCGTGCACAAACAAAACGTTGCCTACGCAGCACAAACAAGTGTTGGTCTCTCCGCTCCACTGAAGAGGGTGGCAGGTGGCGCTTTTCTCTGCTAGTCACTAGGGGCGCTATAGTTCTTCAAATTTTATCTCAATGTGAATTCTCAATCTAGTTTCCGAGGAAATATTCTGAAAATTCTCAGAATTATGGTACGTAAGTTTACTTCTAAGCGTGAGCGAAAGTCAAGAAAATAAATAATTCTCTGAAAAAGTGTCAAGTTTAATAATATTTTTTTTAAAATTAAATAACTTTTCAAAATTTAGCTGAATGTCACTTCACAGTGTAGTTTTAGAGGACACTTTCTGAAAATTCTCATAGATATGATACTTACGTATTATTCCGGCGGTCATTTCCGCTAACAGATTTTTGTGCCAAATGTGCTGGCAAACTGTTGCCAAACGTATTTCTAACCATGAATTATTTCATTTGTCCGGCATTTATCGTGGCGAAAAACTGCTCGTCTTGGCGGACCGCCGGTATAATACTTAAGTACCATGTGATTATAAGTTTATTTCCTATATTGAGCGAAAGTCAACGGAAATCCTTCGTTTTCAGGTAGAACAGAACGGGTCTTAAGAGGTCTCTATAGTCGGCTGGCGGAGATTCAAGTCCCAATGCTTTGCTATGGAGAAAAGTGCCTTAACACCTAATCATTTTTCTCAGAAAGTATGGACATTTTGCACGTGACGTCACCCGGCGGTATTTGATACACCACGTGCGCGATCTTATGGTGACGATTAGTTTCGGTTTCAGCTTGTTTGGACCTACGGGATTATTTAACACTTTCGTCTTGAAATATAGCTGCTGCAAAAGAAGCTAGAATATTAATCATTAACAAATAATAGCTCTTTATAAATTAATTTTATCTTCATTGTGAGATTTCATTTAAAATGTTAAAAGTAATTAAATACTAAAAATAATTGAAAAGATCGTACTTTGAAAAAGTTTCAGAGGTTTTTAATGAATATTTGTACTATTTTAAACTCAGAAAACTCAAAATTAACACACCCTAGTAGCAATAACCCATCGGTCGATGAGAGGCGGGTGAGTTTAATCCGAGGAGAAGAAGCAATGGCTGATCACGGCTTTTCATCCAAAAAAGGGGAAATTTCATCGGCAACTGGTACAAAATATCCGCTTGGGGGGGCCATAAAGGCGATCATCGTTTCCCGATGACTCAGATGAAATAACTAAAAAGAACCGATGAGAAACCGATAAACTGTTTAAAATATATTTGTTAATAAAAAATAAACGACTGGCAGAAAAATTTTCAAAAAATGTTCTTTCCGTTTATTATGTTTTCATTTTTCGGATGCTAACTTTCCGTTTTTCTGGAAAAAGAATGGGGAAAAAAAAAGTAAAAAAAAATTCTTCCTCCACCGGACCCGAAGCGTGCAGAATCAAAGCCTAGCACGCTACCACAAGGCCATCCAGACTTATCAAGTGTAAGCCAAAGATTGAAGTAGCGGTTATTTTAGTCCCAGATTGGGACTTGGGGTGAAATTTTGACAAAGTGCTGTTCAGCTATTAATAATAATTCGAGATCTCAGGACTTGAATACGCCATCTAGCGGCCTAACTAGAACTACTATGTGGCAGGCTTGCCTGGCCAGCTCAGCTCAGCTTACATACTCACAAATTACTGTTTTGAGACGCGCTTATTTTAAACGTGTGTAATTATTGTTTTTCTTTTCTTTTTTTTTTTGCCAAAATATATTATGGGTCGACAAAGTTAATTGCTGTGTTCCTCAGTGTGATTCTAAGGGGAGAGATATTCCTCGACCCAGTTTCCACCTCGATCCAATTCATCCGAAGCGAACACGCGGAAGCTTAGGAGACAATGGATTAACCCAGACAGCACATAAGCTTAAACAAGCTTGAGATTTGGCTTGGCAATGCAAGGTTGGCTTAAGCTGGATTTTCACTTGCAAAGTGCGGTGATGGCGCCATCTGTGAAAGAGAACGGACATTAATTGTCGAGCGTCCTCAAATTTGTTGAAAGTTCGTAAAAGATGTGTTTTAACGGGGATGGGTTTTTAATTACCAGTACCATATTACCGGCAGGGCAAACGGGGCAACTGCTCAGGGCCTACATATTTTAGGGCCGAAAAATCTTACATCTTACACTTTTGTAATTTTAAAATAAAATTACAAAGGATTAAAAAAAATTCAGAAGTTAAATAATTTTTTTAATTATAAAGTATGAACAATGAAAATAATTCAAATTTGCATTTGTATAAATTAATTTAAACTTATTTTTAATTCTTCGAAATGCTCTATATCGATATAGCATACCAATATATGTAGGAAAATAACTAACCACATTTGTAGAGAGAATTTTTAGCGTTAAAAAATAGCAAAATTTTTCAACTATTTGTTATTAAGAAATATTTACAAAAATGACTAAAGTGTTTGTATTCCATACATGTTATGTTAGCAACTGTGATATAGCATTTCGAAGTAACGTTTAACTATCTGTTTCTTTGATTTCAGATTACTTAACACAAAATTTGTGTTAAGTAAGTAAACCCATTCTATATTTCCAAATACGGAAATTCTTCATAATAAAATACAATTATACTACGAAATTGATTTCAAAATCAGTCGTTTGTCTCGATTTTGGCCAGCGGCAGTATTGCTCATGAGTGTTGCGAAAGTTTTAAAACATGTAATGCTCGTAAGTTTATATTATGTTTATTTCCCTATTAGTAGAGTCTCTAAATCACACATAAAATTATTTTAATTTTGATGCATCCTATGGAAAAATAAAAAAAAACAATAATATATCGCCCACTTATCAATCTGGCCAGAAAACCGCTTAATAATTCACTTCAAACTTTAGTCATAGCTGCACAAGGCTCCGGTGGTTGAATGGATACGCGCTCGGCTACGAATCGAAAGGTCCCGGGTTCTATTCTAGCCACGTACACTCGATGGAAACAGATTAAAATAACTTAAAATTACAGCATAAAGTGGGAAAATGCGCGGAAAAATAAAGTATGTGGGGCGCGTTCGCCAGCGGGAGCCCCGTGTATTTAGAAAGTTTTTTTTTTTTGGAAAATTTTTTAAGCTTGAAATTAAGCTTGAAATGTCAAGCTTAATGCAAGCTGGGCAAGTGTAAACTAGAACACTTGATTTAAGCTTGCATCAAGCTTACACGACTGGAATTTTCAAGCTTAATTCAAGCTTATTGACTTGATAAATCAAACTTGCTGCAAGTTTGCTGTGCTGTCTGGGAACGCTCTAAAAATTGGCAAAAAAGTATCGGACAGAATGGTTGTTTGTGGAAAACATTTTCTTGAGAGTGATTTTATACCAAGAAGCAGGGCTTAATTTGGGCCGGAGCTCAGCTCCGGTACTTCTTTTTTTTTGAGTGAATTTTTACATATTAGGAAAAAACAACCGGAGCTCATGAATATTGGGCTCCGGAGCCCACCATTACATATTAATTTGTCATTTTTACGCTTTTCAAACACATATCGATTTTAACAGGCACACCAAACAGTGGTGTTGCCAGTGGTTGCGTAGTGGTTAAAATACTAATTCGTTTCGCCTCAAACCAATTCTAGCATCCTGAAACCGATTTCAGTCAGCTTAGCAGAAGCCGATCTATTTGTGACGTACCTTGGTGCCCAACCCGTAGCTTCCTTTTAACCAAAACCAAAACTGCTGCGGAATTTATTCAGATTTTTCGAGTCGTTTAGAATCGCGAAAGTTCTAAAGATCTTTAGTTTTCGTAACTCTGAATACGCAAGGTGATTAAGATGGGCTTGCCAGGCGCTTTTGAGTTTGTAAGCGTCAATAAATAATAAAGGATATAAATACTCAAAATGTTGATTACGGATAATTACTAATTTAGTTAATTAACTAAAATTTTTATTTTTATTATTTTATTTGTTTAAATATTTATATAATAAATTTGTACACATATGGACAAACTAAAAATTAATTGTATACTAACGCAATTCCTAAATATAAACAAAAAATACTAATTGTAATTAGCTTAATTAATTTTAGAAGTTTTGGGGGTCTTTTGCAGGGATCTTAAATATCATGATATTTTCGAAAATGTCAAAAATATCAGATACTTGGATATACAGTAAAATCACTTATTTTCGCGAAAATGAAGATGTCGGTAATTTCGTGAATTTTATATGAATAGAATCGAAATTTGAACCGAAAATGCTTCACGAGGCTTTAATTTTCGCAATTACGACAGGTTCGCGGAAGTCAAGAAAATTAAAGCCCCGCGAATTGCATACCCATTTCAAGTGCCGAATGTGAACGAGGATTTTCTACCATGAACTTAATTTGTACTTCCCAACGTGCTTCACTTAGCATTGAAACTTTATCAAATTTGATGTTCATTAGATTAGTCGGTCCTCCGATCAACAAATTTGAACCAGAATCATGTGTTCGTTCATGGTTAGCTTATGGTCATCACAGTGCTATTGATACTCAATCAAAAGCCAGGAGAGAAAAAGAGGAAGCTCCTGATTTATTAGCTCTGTGGAATATTTTTAATTAACACACAGCTATGTGTATTTAAAAAGAAACTCAAATTACATCATACCAAATACCACATTTTTAACAAGCAATTGTTCAACAAATGTTTAACATTTTCTAAGTAATTTGAATTTTCTTGAATTTCCTTGTCTTCATAATTATGGTACATAAATTTCTTTGTTTCTTCAAGTGTTAAAAAGCCTCACCATGGCACAGTGGTTATATCACTGAAAATGGTAGACGGTCGAAGTGTGAAGGTCCCGGGTTCGGGTCCCATCGCGCGTTCGTCGATCTAACGGTCTGGAGTTTGGTAGGTTTTCTCCAGATGTAACGTGAATACGCGTTAGAACCCCTTAGAAAGTCCTCCTACCAAGGCATCCCTCATCTTAGGCAGATACCCCTCGCGCAGGTTTGCCTTAATCACACACACAATCAAGTGTTAAAAATTATGACATAATTTCTTTCACTTGTTTTTATTAAGTACTAGCTGCGTGCCCGTTCTTCGCACGGTAGGAAACGAAAATTTTCCTTACATGTGTAATTCGAAATTATTCGTGATGTGGAATTTAAAAAAAAAAGTGCAAAATTATTCGACTCTTAATGAAAAGTTTGTGTCATGAGTACTAACCTGATCATTTCAGTATAATGACTCAAAAAACTACGTCAGTGTCATTCACTATCAAAAAAGTGGAAAGCTTAATGGTTTGCAGAGAACTCCTGGCTTTCAAAATGTCTTATTTCTACATCATACTGTTTTTTAGGCTCAAGTTGTAGCATTAAATACCTAAGACACTACATGAAATGGAGCACCATTTATTTCTTTCCGAAAATGTACCATATAAGGAAAGTATTGCAATCATGAAAAAAATTCGACTTCGAGATTTTGGTGTATTTACACGTTTTGAGGTCTTCTGAATTCCTTTATGCTATTTTCAAGAGATGTTTTTAAAATAGCTGCGCACCGGCTCTTCATACGGGAAGAAGGGAATATTTTACTACTAAAATCATATCTGCATGTGACAAAAAAGAATTTCATTTTTAAAAAAGTTCAAGTAATCCCCTCTGTTGAAATGACTGCGGGATATATTAACGCAAATTAGAATTACTTTTCGTTTAGTTGGTTGTAAGACAACCGTTGAAAAAGGATAAACACTTTTAATTTCATGAAATATTTATTAACGTGGTACATTGCGATTTATTCATACTATCTTTACAAATCTAATAATACTACCTATTACGTACATTAATACTATCTATACTCGCTTCTCCCTCTTCAAGGCTCCCTTAAAAGAAACAGCTTAGATTATTTGGCCTCAATGGGATCTTTTGATTCTGTGGCGATTCTTTGCAATTTACGCATTAGCATAAATAATAATCATTTCACATAATGGTTGCCATTAAGGAAACTCTCCATATATATTTAATTTATACATAGTTTTATAAGATTGGCGTATTTAGCGCCGTAAACCATTTCATCTTACTGTGGGGAGAAAATATCCAAGGGGTGCCATTTTAAATATCCAATAGCGATATCTTTTATATCCTCCATGGTCCTGTCTCCTGAAAAACATCAAACTGTGTAATCTCGAGGAGCTACTTATTCCCATTTTAATTGTGACAGGGCGTTAGAGTTGCAGAGTTTACAAATTTCACACATTTTTTTTAAATTTATGACGTCACTGTTTGACTGCCGTAAAGGATACCCCGGTAAATTAATTTCGGAGTTACTTTCGATATTTCGCATAATTGTTTTCAAACGGTATCATTAAAACTTTGTGTGACCTTTATGGAGGAACGTAATTCAACGTTAAAATAAAACTATACTCGCAACCTGCATGCGTATGTTAGGCAACGCCTGCGCTAAATTAAATGCCAAAAATAAATATATTAAATAGAAAAATTTTAATATATCGCGCTTTGAAACGAACTTTGCAACTTTTAAAATGAACATTTTCAGCGCCGTGAAAACATTTCAATTTTTAAATAAGCACCGGATTAAAATACCACTTCTAATAATAATAATCGTGAATTTCTTAGTTTATTTCTACAGTAAATTTTAATCAAAATATCGTCTCCCTGTGTTGAAAATAGAGCTGGAATAAATGAGTTAAAATTATGGCGTAATTTTTAGGTATCTTAAAGCATTTGACGTCATAGATCCTCACTTGCGAATTGAAATTCTGATATCCCATTTAAAAACTCGATTGGTTGAAAAAACCCTTTTTTCTAATCCTTTCTGTGGCAACAGCCGAACATAAATTCTCGTGCCGTGATCGCAATGTAATGAATGGCGTAAGATCGCGTTGATGCTATTAAATTCTAAACATTAGGCTGCATTAAAATTCGTAAAAAATCATCTAATTTACATAATTTTTTCGTTTTTATTTTAAAAGAGGGAGAAAAGAATGTTTCACGATTTGTCAAAATATCTAAAAGTTATGACGGATAGAATTCAAGATGCGACAGTTTTAATATTATTTTACGAAAAAAAATCGCGAAGCAGATGTTTAGTAAAAAAATTCCTAAAAATCGGTAAATCAGGTTAAGTATTCAGAACAAACTGTTTTTAAAAGAAAATTTTCTCCTCTATCCGATGATACAAATGCCGTTTTGCTGCGAGCGTAATTTCCGCCGTTATTACGAATTAGGTGAGAAAAAATGCCAAAAATCGCATAAAAAATAAAATAAAAAAAAATCTAGGTCGAATTTTGAAAAAATCGCTTCGAGGTGCACAACTACATATTTACATCTTCCCGAATACCAAATTTGGTGTTTCTAGGTGTAGCCGTTTGTCCGTAACGCTGCAGACAGACACACACACACACACACACAGACAGACACCTTCTTTTATAATAAGTAGAGACTAGCCGCCTCCGGTGACCAGTTGATTCGCCATCTTAATAAATCTTGTTCGGAGAGACTCCTGTTCTTCACCGGCTTCCTTGGCACTCAAATCTCTCCGATTCTGAATGGAATTCAAAATTAAGATAGTTACAAGCAGGAGCGGCCCTAGGGTAAGTGGCACCCCTGCTAACGTATAAAAGACCCCACCCCTTTTATGCTCTACTTAGTTTTTGAGTTCGAAATGACGCCCCTTCGAAGCCGGCGCCCAGATGCGTTGCTTACTGTGTCGAGCCGCCCCTGATTACAAAAATAAGATGGCTAAATGATAAAAACCTGCAAAAAGGAACAAATTATTTTCGTCCTATATTAATTCTCAAGAGCTTCAGGATGTATTGGCCTTTATCAAAAATGGAAAGGAAAAAAAAGCTAAGAACTGAACCATTTTCAGATTTTAAATACGCACTAAAGCGCTATGTATTAAAAGCGTATTATAATCCATGGGTCTTCCCTATTTTCTTTCCTTATTCCATTAAGTTGGAAAGTATATCATTATTCATGAGTGTGATTAAAGACAACTAAAATTGATATTTCTATCCTTTTTCTCGATGTAATACATTAGAAATAGATGGGAAAAGCTGTGCAGAAAAATGCACAATTCGAACTGAAATAAAGTTTAAAAACTCATTCAGTGTATTCATAATTCAAGTAGCAGAAGCAGACGATAAATAGCGCTTGGCGCTAGAATCACATCTCAAATCGTATATCAACCATTTTATTTGTTGCCAAATTAAAAGTTGCACGTTTTAGTCTCGGAAAATTTCCAAATCCTATTTTTCTTTTGAGTATAAAACATTTCATTCCTGCTCTGATGTCACATGCACACGATGTTTTAATTAAAAAATAACCTTACAAATAATGTTAAAAAAAAAAATCGTTATTCTTTTATTTTTACTTCAAGAGTCTGAATAATTTAATAAACTCGCCAAACATGGCAACCAAGATAGCTAAACTCTCACTCTTCCCACTGCAGGGTTACAATTGCGAAATGGCGAGAACAAAAATGATCATTTTGCGACACGTTTTTTATCGATATCTCCTAAAATAATTCGAATTTCGAAAAAATCGCTTCGAGGTGTGTCGAGACCCGTCTTGGAGAATTTCCGTATAAAATTTGGTAGGTCTGCGATCACCCGTTTCGGAGCTACGCGAGACACAGACAGACAAACGGACAGTTTACATCTTGTTTTATTTATATAGATTTCAATCACTTCTACATTACTTAAATTTTTTTTAACTTTATTTCTTTTACTTAGGAGAAAATAAAATTACTTTACATGTTATGCCGCAAAACGTGCAAAAATCTAAAATCTGCACAAGGTCTGCTCCCAATTTGCAGATTTTGGGTCTTCTACTGTATATTGTTCATATTTCTTCATGTTAATTTCAGATCATTTATTATTAACCGTTTTGTGAAATATTTATTTGTGTGATTATGGCAACGCTACGCTAGGGCGATCTGTCAAGGATGGGGGATGCCTTGGTAGGAGGACTTTCTAAGAGTAAAATAAAATAATAAAAACTTCGTAAAATAACACCATAAAGATTACTTCATTATTTTCTAAAGGGTTCTAACGCGTATTTACGTTACATCTTGAGAAAACCTACCAAAACTCCAGACCGTTAGATCGACAGCCGACCGTTATATCGATGGGACCCGAACCCGGGACCTTCACACTTCGGCCGTCTACCATTTTCACTGATATGACAACTGTGCAATGAAATAATAAAAATATGTCAAATACTATTACACGGGAAAATATTTGAATTATTATTTTAATTGAAGGTTCTACCTATCCCTAACTGAAGGGTAGCTCGGACTTACATTACGCCGCTGTATTGAGCATAAACTCGAGAATATTAGGGCTCCGGTACCTCTTTTGATAGAAATTAAGCCCTGTCAAGAAGTATGTAATAATATACTTTGCCGTTTTTTCTTTAATGTTTGAAAGATCTAGTCATAAATGCTTGGATTAATTTTATGAACACAATTCCAAATGCATGTCCTAAATGATTTCTATGCTATTTATATTGATTTCTATATTATTTATTATTTATATGTATACTTTAATATGTACGTTTAAAGGTTCTATAGTATCCTGTAAATCGACAGGTTTTTGAAATGTGGTGTTAAAAAAGTCAAAACCTCCGTGTTAGATTTAACAAAATACCAATCTAATGTTACATATTAAACGTTTTCTAGGATTTATGTACTTCGGAACAAGCTACCCGTCACCGAGCACATTTGTTTATATCCTACAGCGCCCCCTTTAGGTCGTTGAGGTCGCGAATAGTCAAATTATTCGATTGGTAACAAATTAATTTCACTTTTACCAATGTATGTAAGTAGCAACAACATTCAAAATTAATAATTAAAAAACAATATTGCAAATTGTATAGGAATTTTAGTGTGATTTTAACTTTCATATTTCTTGGATAACTTTTAAAAATTAACTAATTTCTCTTCTTGCTGTTTACATTAAGGAGGTTTCAAAAGAGTTGCTCATTTTAATGAAGTTTCCGTTATTCTTATAATGCAGCTGACGCTCAAACAGATTTTCTTTTCTTTTTTTTTAACACATTTTTAAAAATTATTTAAATATTACAAATGATTTTATATAATAAATTTAAATTTTGTGTGTGTATGTGAGGGGGATATCACCACCCCCCTGCCCCGTCCCAACCCCAATATAAGAAATTTGAAGTAAATTATGTCATTCATTCAAGAATTGTTCAAAATTTTCCTTAGATTAGAAAAGGCACATTCATTAAACCACTGGGACACCTGCGAGGCCCGATGACGATAGAGCTGCAGTTTCGGATAAGATATTGTTTGTCGGTTTCCCATCGGCGAAACTGCTCGTCTAGATCACTTCTATCCATGAATAAAAATTCATCTATTGCAGAAAAACAAAAGTGCACTTGCCGATGACTGAATTAGATGAGTCGATGTGTTAACGATGAGTCGATGAAAGACCGAGCAGAAAACAAGCAGTCATTGCTACTAGGGCAATGATGTATTATTTATACAGTGTTTGCAATAACGTAAGAATTTTAGAACGCTAAATTCTTTTTAATAACAAAGTTTTGAAGCGAAATGCAATATCATCGTCTTCTAAACCATATATTAAAAATATTAAAAAGACGATAACTCATTCCGAGCGGTCAGAGCCTGATTATGACCAACTGGGGCCCCGGGCATTGATGAATTTGGGGGCCCCCATCTATGAGATTTGTTTTATTTTTCATAAAATTTTGATATAAAAAAGAATATTTCAGAAGAACATTTGATATTGGGGGCCCTTTCAAACCGGGGGCCCTGGGCAAAGTCCCGATTTGCCCATGCGATAATAAGGCTCTGCGAGCGGTTAATAATGAGAAACGGTAATTATAAAATGGATACTCAATGCATTTTAATAGGAGCTGGCGGATGTAAATACCGCCAGCAGAGGAATTTTAGCCTCGAAATCAGAAACTATGCAAAATGTCCATTAGGTATTTTTAAATGAAAGGTATTTTTAAATGAAAATTTCCTGTGTGAATCTTGAGAACTATTCGCGAGGATTGCGCGAATCAGATTTGAGTTAATTTAGCCGAAAGAGATTTTATTGCAGTCTGAAAAGTAACATAAATTCTAGACCTCAATAAAATCTCTTTCGGTTAATTTAACCCATTTGTGCCTGGATATTTTTGCGACTTTCTTCGATTTTTACTGATAACGGAAATAATAGATAAATTTCTGATGTCAACTTCTTGAACAAGGAATGATTTCTTTTAAAATAATTTTGCATAAAAATCGAAATATCAATATCCTACTTGGTCATGTTAAAATATTGTGCGGAGTTGAGGCCCAATAATCATGAATAAAGGCTAGGAAAAATAAATAACGTTTTCGACTAATAGCGAAAATGCCGTCCCAAAAAAGGGACGCTAGGCATAAATGGGTTAACTCAAATCTGATTCGCGCAATCCTTGCGAATAGTTCTCAAGATTCACACAGGAAAATTTCATTTAAAAATATACTGTCTGAGAAAAATGATTAGGCCGATTACAGAGGCCTCTTAAGCTAAGGTGACCAAACGTCCCCATTTTCAGGACGTTTTTCAAATTGTCCCCAGAATGTAAAAATGGAACTGGGGACAATTTTTAATTATTGCATTGTTTTTCAATTAAATTACTGTTAATTATTGCATTAATTATAAATGACCCCAGTTTTGCTGTCAGAATCGGGGACATGTCCCCGATTCTGACTACAAAAATCTGGTCACCTTATCTTAAGAACTCAATGGCTTGAAAATTATTTATACTTAATTCAACTAAATGGCATCAAGAATCGAGACGGCCCTCGTCGCTGTTTTGATTGGTTGCGATCGTTGCTATCACGTTGCTATGCAAGCAGTCGTAGTTATAGGAAAGTTTCTGTTTGTATATTTGTTATTATAAAAATAAAAATAAAAAAATTTAAATATGCCTTGAATTTTATGTATTAACCTTTAAATAGAAATGGTAAGAACATTTTATACTAGGAAGTTTGAATATTTAGTTCAGATCTATAATTTTTAATATTGTCCAGCAGTTTTGCATTCATTATTTATCGATTCTTTGCGATTTCTTAGCTCCTCAGTAAAAACAAAACAAAACAAAAAGTACTTTCATGTATAGTAGTTTGAACAAAATCAAATCTTTATGTGTTGTAGTTGCTAGCGGGTTGCTTGTTTACTTTTTACCCAGTTTGTAAGCTTTCGTTTTGCAATTTCAGCTCCTTTCAAGAACTAAACCTGCTCAAGCTACAGGAAATGCTGTTGCTGTTGACCCTAAAAGTAGATCTAAAGTTCCATCTTTAGAAGAATTTGTCAAAAGTAGAGATTTCACTGGAGCTCTAACATTGCTAGAAGTAAATGTTTTTCTTCTTTCCACTGTAATGTATGTGGCAAGCGCTCTGTTAAATAACTACCTAATCCATAAATGTCAGTACAAATATTGTGAAAAGACCACAGTACATTTTGCTTGGCAGTTTCTAAAGCACCTCCTTCTGTTACTAGTATTGAAAATTATTTTTATATTTAAATTTTGGCAGTATTTTTGCATTATTTTCTTAGCTCGTTATGATGTAACAAAGTACAGAAATGTGGTTTGATTCACGATTATGTTATTATTATTATAGTTCAGTGGAATATTCGTATGAAATGGGATTTTTATTATTATTATTAATGGTACTTATGTATTATCCTGGCGGGCTTCCAAGATGGCCGATGTATTGCCCAGATAAATGCTGGACACTTGAAATTATTGATGGTTTGGAATACGACTGGCAACAGCTTGCCAGCACATTTTACGAAAAAATTGTTTGGCGGGAATGACCTCCGGGATAATACGTAATTACCTTATTATTATTTAGTGGTGAAGGAAGACGGAAAAGAAGAGTGCAGTCAGATGGTATCATTTTGTGATCCAGATTTAATTGCACTTCTAGAACTGCTGTAGATAAAATTGTTGTAGAATTTTCTACAAGTTTTTTGGTACTTGTGTATCATAGTGTTCTCCACTTTCCCCAATAACATGTGTGACTAAGAGCCAATAATGTTAAACAGTTATGCAATTCTTTGTAACTAGTGCAATAACTGTATTTTATTATATTAGATAGACATTTATTTATTTAATATACCCACTCAAAAAAGTAAGCCTGACAGTGGCCTAGTGCATAGTGCTTTGAACTGGGAGACGGACTGGTCAGGGTGTCCGACTGTCTGCAGACGGGTGAGCCCCCGCCCTCAACAGGGAGAGCGGGGGCAGAAAAACGAAAGAAAATTTAAAAAAAGTGCTATACTGATAGCACTTGAATGAAGTTTGACACATAAAAATTTTTTTGCAGCTGCAATTGCGCCTCAGAAGGCTTCGAAACACTTCATTTTAAATGTAGTTCTAGAGTAAAGTTTTTGAGTGAGGGTTCCCGAATGAACAAGGGATTAATTAATATGAATGACACATATGAATTAATAGATCAATATTTTATTAATGCATTAATTATCAATCATAATTAATTAATAGTAACACTATACCTCCCCCCATACCCCGAAAGTTAACACATCCTATATTTATCGGTTGCACAATAACCCGGGCCCCCCCTTCTCTTGAGACGGGTGGGCCCCTACCCTCACAGTCTGGGCCTGGAGACGGAAGGTGCTTGGTTCAAAACCAGGTTGTGTCTGCTGACCTAACCATTCAGAGTTTTCCATGGTTTCCTCGAAGCAACGTGGTAAACACTGGTTAGGGCCACTTAGAAAGACCCTCACGGAGGGCACCCCACCTCTCATTCTAGATCCCTTGTGCAGATAATTGGCCGTAATCCCACGACAACAACAACCACAACAAAAGAAAAGTAATCAAGTGGAAGACAAATTTTGCATTCTATTTTTGTGTATAACTGATTAGTTTTTAGGGAACATGGCTCTCCCATTGAATAGAAGAAGCTATTACTATATTCCATATTGTATGAAGAACACTACTTTACATGGCAAATTTATCTTACTCTCGAATACCTTTTTGAAAGGGTGTATCAGGCATGAAAGTTTTCAGTCTTTTACAACATCACTGATGTGTTTCAGATTTAATATTTAAATTAGTTTAATGAATTTAGTTATGCTGAATATAGTCATATAATGAGTATTAGTCAATTTAATAATGAATACATATAAACGAATAACAGGTAATGTATTAATGCATAATAATTTATTTGTTCTGTGTGATCCACAACAAAGTTCCGTCTTTTTAGCTGATTCGTGCTTTCATGCATGGTGTATACAGGGGTCAATTCAGGAATTTTTTCCAGGATTCCATTATTGTGAATTTTACTGCAAAAGTTTGTGAATTTCACCACTTATTTTTGTGAAATTTCATACTAGTTTTCAATAAAAGTCACTTTTTTTTGGTTAAAATAATTGATAAAACAAATTAAAATGTAGGGTAAAGTGTAAATGAAGGGTCATTTTGATTGACTGCATTTTTGTGAAGGAACCATTTTAATCGATTATAATTTTGTGAAGGGCTGCAAAATGGACCCAATTTTTGTCTGCATTGGCCCCTGGTATATCATCACTTTTAATGCTGCCAACTGCAAGTGTTTTGATGGTTAAAATGATTAAGATCAACTTGCTGCTGTCAGTGAGTGGTTCAATACATAAGTACCACTTATTTTTCTACTCATAATTCACTTTTGCCAATACCAAAATGCTTGTATACAGGAATTTCGATAATAAAATTTCACTAATAAAGCAGTCACACGAAGAATGTGCTAGCATAGAGCATGCTTCTGGAGGGCAGGAGAAGCTAAGTAACAAAACCAAAAAAGTATTTGAAAAATATTTTCAATTTTCAGTTAGTAACAGATACAGTTTAGCAGATCTTGTGCGTGACATTGGTTTCAAAATTCATGGAACTTGTTCTTGGTACAAGTTTCTTATGTTTTTTAATTTGCTGTGTCAAAGAGAAAAGTCAAACTCAAATTCTCTTCTCCCTTCTTCTTCCTCTTAAAGGAAATAATAAAATTATATTGCAAATTTTCTCCAATTAATAAGACTATGCGTGCAAATACATTTCAAAACTAAATAAACTGGCATAAGACGTGGCTGTTTTGTATTAATATTTTTGAAACATAAGAATGCATAATTTTGAAAATACAACTGTTAATCCTTGATTTGTATGTTTTTTTTACATTTTTTAAATTTATCTTTACTTACGTGGTGCCTTTTGTTGTCAAACATAATGATGACTACAGATAGAACTTTTTGCTGTCAATAGTTGATTGACTCTTTTACTTGTCCATAAATTACTACTTCTTCAGCTTATCCAATTATTTTTCTTAGCTTGATACATTTTTGGCTTTCTTTAACTTGTGCTTTGTGTACTTGTCCATTTAAGTTCCTCCAATGCTTGTTTTTCTGATTTATTTTCTTGTTGTCCAACAGTACCAATTTTATTTGGCTTATTATCCTGGACAAAATTAGTAGTGCCACTGGCCACAGTGCAAGTCAATAAAGAAGTGCTAATAAATAAATATCTGTTAATCACCAAGTAAGCAATACCTTTATTGCTGGTGCAAAAATTAATGTTTTCAAGCATAATCAAATTTTTTGGAGTGAAAAGTGGTGTTAAATATTCTACGCCAGCATCCCATTTTAATCTTTTTTCTATGCTTCTTGAGAATGAATATTTTTCTTTTAGCATTCCTTTGACTAAAACCTTCAATGACATATTTCTAAAAATTGCCTGCTGTTTCATATTTAATGTTTTCTCTCATATCTATATAAATTAAAGTAGTTTTGATGTTGCTTTGACCATATCTATATGTACTTTTAAAAATAATATAAAGTTATAAAATATTTATATTGACAGCCTGAAATTTTTTTAAATCACTTTTAACTGAAGAAGTGGCCCCCTAGTTAAACTTCTATCAATGAATTTTTCCAGTTCCTTTATTGTTTAAGCAATCACTATTTAATTGCTCTCTATTTTTTTAATTGCAACATGTCAAAATGTGATAACACTTAATGAAATAATAGTATCTTGCACTGTAAAAAAAATAATGAATTTTTACATTAATTTTAATTTTATAGGTATACTATTACTGCAATCCTGATTTTGCTTAGGCTTTTAAAAAGCAGTGATTGTTGTATCTTAACAAACTTATTCTTTAGCACTGCAAGCAATTGGGGATATTTTACAACTTATCTTAGGAGTAAATTTTGATTGCTTGGTGATTCTGCCTCAGCATCATGATAAGGAAAAGTACTTTTTCCTTAGTACCCTAGCACTTGGCACCTCAGCAGTTTTCAAGAGATATTAATATTCATAAGCCCCCATCCCCCTTCTGATGAAGAACTAAACTGTGGTAGAAAATCTACATCAGCATTAAAAAAAGCTTAAGTCATGCCATTGAATGATAGGTTTTTCACTGAAGCCTTACTGATTGGCACCTGAGCAGTTTCCAAGGGATGCTAATACGAAATATGCTCCCACCCTACTATTAGATTTCTTGTGTCTGCAAGCATTCTTTTCAACTATAAGTACAGGTAAGTCATCCCCCTCTCCCCCACCTTCTAATGATTATCTAAATTGTAGTAGAAAATCTACCACAATTTAGATCCTCATCATCAGAATTTAAAAAGACCTCAGCAGGCTTAAAAAAGGCATAGATCATGCCACTGAGTGATAGGTAATCTCCTGTCTACAGGTATATGAAAAATATGTATAAGTAGGCTATTGGGAATATTTCCAACTAATTTTTCATTTTATTTCTCATGAATGTAATTGCTTAAGTATGTAGCTATAATTCTGCTAAAAATTGAAAAGAATTAAAGCTCTTAAGAGATGCTCTTAAAATAAATTTGAAGAATATCAATTAATTGTGATCAGGGGTCAATCCAGAAATTTTTTCCAGGGTCTAATTTTTGTGAATTTTAATATTCATTTTTGTGACTTTCAACATCTATTTTTGTGAATTTTCATGCCAATTTTTGTAAAAGTTACTTTTTTCCTTTAAATAGTTTACAAAATGAATTTAAAAAATGGTAAAATGCCAATGAAGGGTTGTTTTAATCAATTGTATTTTTGTGAAGTGGCTGTTTTAAACAATTACAATTTTGTGAATGGGCCGTTTTAATCAATTATAATTTTGTGGAGGGTCTGTTTTAATTTATTGTAATTTCGTGAAGGCGCCGTAATATGGATCCTAATTTCACCTGAATCCATCACTGATATGATGTAAAATGGATAAAATATCGATTTCTTAAATTACAACATTGTTCGTCCCAATGAGGGAACCCATGCATTTATTCTTATTCTACAAATTTAAGAAGCTAGTAGGACTCCTGCTCATTGATTCGAAATTCATTCATGAAATACTTTGGATTCAATGTGTTCAATATTTTTAATGACTGTATACTTTGTATATTTGTATTTCTTTAATAAATGTAGTTTCATTAATTGATTTGTTCAATTAACTTCATTCTTTTATAGTTTGCTAGGAATAGTGGTAAAGGTGACCTCAAAAATGATTTATGGATTGCTTATTGTGCCTTTCATTTATCTGATTACAAGAGAGCTATGGAGGTATTTTGTAGCCATTTTCTTTTTAATTTTCTTTTCTTAGTTTTACTTGTATCTGTGTAATGCAACTTGTTATTTAATTTTCACAATTTTTTCATAGTTCATTTCTTTTTCTTCTTGTAATTCACTCCCAAATGTTCGATTAAACTGAAATTTTGCAGATGTATCAATACCCATTGGCAGTACAATAACATTGAAAATTTGTCTATTCACTGTAGAATATTTGGGTTCTTCTACAATTAGTATTTATGAATTTAGATTATGACAATATGTGGCCAAGTTATGTTAATTTTGTAAAAAAGTAATTAAGTGGCACTTTCAATATTATATTTAACCATTGATCATTCTTGCTAGTACTTTCCCCCTCCTAAATAGTGTGCTTTGACGTCAATAATTAGAAACTATTACACGATTCCCTGTGTCATTTTCTTAAATGTACTTCTGTTGCTCTTGCCAACAACAACTTTGAAATAATTCATTTTTTAAACTTCATAAGAATCACAGTTTAAAATAGTTTTTCAGCATACTTTAGGTTATTTTGAAAGTTTGTTTTTTCTTCCTTATTCCTTTTGACACCAAAACATTATACTACCCATCTTTAGTTTTTAAGTAGATCTGAGCATAGAAATTTTTGTTAAGAAAATTATTTTTTACTCATGCTTTTTTCATAATTTATTTTGTCTGTATTGTTAAGTATGATTTGTATTCTACTGTGGATTTAGTGTTTGACTATATTATTTAGATTGATATTTATTTTTATAGGAATATAATAGAATTTTGAAAAACAGTGATGCTCCATCAGAGGTGTGGACATACTTGGGTTGTTGCTACTTCTACCTTGGAATGTACAAAGAAGCAGATGCAGCTGTCAGTAAAGGTATATATTTTTATGTCAACAATATAAACCATAAAAACAGAATTAGTGCTTCTAAAAGTTTTAAAGTCATTTTGTTTTTCTGTATCATAAAAAATTACTTGGCAATTTTTTAGAAGAAGTTTTAAATAGTCAATAATTCAGTATTTTCTTCCATTGAGGTTTTATTCTGTATCAGTATATTAGAATGTTAATGAAGACTTTTAAAAAGCTTTCTTTTCCATTAAATTTATAAATCGTTTATATCCTGTCAGTTATTCTACTTGTATTTAACTAACATAGATTAAAAAAAATTGTACAGTAGAACCTCGATTTTCTGACCCCTATTTGACTGGAATTCTCCTTTGGTTTCCTGATTTTTTTTTTTTTTTTTTTTTTTAATTTCTATTATTTGAAATTCGATTTTCAATTTCTATTATTCGATTTTTTTTTTTTCAATTTCTATTATTTCTAAATGACACTTTCTGTTAACCAAAATCCATTTTTAAAAGCAACCCCCCCCCCCCCACTTTCACATTCCTTGTGTCTGCAAGCATATTCTTTCCAACTGTAAGTGCAGATAAATATGTTAGTTCTACTTGTTTACAATTCCGTTCAATTAGCTTAACACAGTTAGTTACACACATAGCGAAAGATAGTGCTACTGAATTTTAAAAACATTTTTAGCACAACACCAGGTTTGAAATCTGTGGGATCAGAGAAATCATAGATTAGTTGAATTGTGACATGGAAAATACAGGCTTCCAGTTGCTTAATAATGTGGAAATTATTGCAGAAGTCTGAGAAATTATCACAGAAAGGGAGAATGATTCCAAAGTTAAGATTAGTAACAATGATGCTTTTGAATATTTTGCAAAATGTCTTTCTTGGTTGGAAAAACAAGCAGTGTGATTCTTCTGAACAAAATCTTTTAAGAAAACTTTATAACAAAGCTGCATGAGATAAAAGATGAACAATTTATGACAGATGATGTTTCTATTTAAATCATGGTGAGTTTTTGTTTCAAAATAAATTTTCGTGTATAATTTCAGTTTAGATATTTATTTAGCTATTTAAATTGTTGTAATATTAGTTCACTGATGATGTTGCATATTAAACTGGACAATTATTGAAAAATTTCTGATTATTCAGAAATTTTGATTTGAATTAGATTCAGTCTCAGTTATGTAAGGTAATCGAGGTTTTACTGTAGTGAAAGTGCTTGAAGGTGTTTTGTGTTTGTTTCTTACCATTCTTTGCAAAAGTATTGAAAAATATAATTTTTTGTAGATTATCTATATATACATTAGTGTCCACTGATTTTTTAGCACATTTCAAGCATTTAATGTCCCATAAAAAGGGTAGAAAACACTTTATTTCTTACTGAATAATTCAAAACTTTTTCTGTAGTCTATCATTTTTATAATTCAGCAAAATGAAACAAATGTTAAGAAAGGTTTATAAAAATCGCCCAACATATGAAGCGCATTAAAACTACTAAACTACCATTGGACTACTAAAATCACCCTATACCAAAAGCAGTTAAATGATTTAAAGAAAATTATTGAAAATGAAAATTATTTTAAATGCCAAGTGAAACAGAACTACACTAGTCAATGTAGACTGTAATTTTCTACTTATTTATTTATTTATTTTTAGAGAAAATTCATATTTTATTGATTCAAAAAATAATAAAAATTATTACATGATAAATTTACAATTTTTTTTTTTTTTTGTCTTTTCATTTTGGTGCTTTGTGCAGATTTATGCCAGACTTAAAATAGGTGTTTGCATGCATTGAATAGTGGCTGATTTATTTTTTTGTAATACTTACAAAACATTTTTTATTCTGTGTATTTAACAATTAATTTAAGCCTGATCTTATAATTTGCTTTAGGACCAAAATCTGAACTACAAAACCGTCTTCAGTTTCACTTATCTCACAAATTCGGGGATGAAAAACTTTTGATGGTATATCATCAGCAGCTGAAAGATATATTGGAAGATCAGTTGTCATTAGCTTCTATACATTATTTGCGATCCCATTATCAAGAGGCAATTGATATATATAAGCATATTCTACTGGACAATAGGTAGTTGCCTTGTTTCATTTATTTCAGGCTACATAGTATGATACAGTACTTACATATTAGCCTGTCAGATGTATCAAATTGGTGTTTCAGATTTTGTTGGCCAAACCTTTTTTATAGTTGGCAAGGCTAGAAATGGGTTTAAGCAGAGCTCAAAAATTCTTTAGCAAAAAAGCTAAAATAAGGAAAAAAGTTTTAACAAAAAGCCAATAGGATAATTCCATTTTTCTCTGTGGGAGATAGTGTCTGATCTCCTTTTCCTCTATTGCTTTTGCAGTGGTCTTAAAAATCTTAGACGTACATGTTATATATTTGAATTCAATATTAAAAATAAAAGATTCTCCCCACAACCATTCTATGACTGTTCCATAATAGGAAGTTTTTACTTATATCCCTGTTTCTTTTCAATATTTCAGTTCCAAAGTTTCTCTGAATGCTTTTGCAAAAAAAGCGAAAGCCCATTCATTTCATTTAAGTATTTTGACAAGTCTTTTTGCATTATGTAAAAAATATGACCATATCTTAAACTTTGGGCTAAAACATGGTGATGAATAAAAGAAAGAAATTACCCAATATTTAAAAATATGA
Organism: Cheiracanthium punctorium; assembly: GCA_038373885.1. NCBI lineage: Eukaryota > Metazoa > Arthropoda > Arachnida > Araneae > Cheiracanthiidae > Cheiracanthium > Cheiracanthium punctorium. Next base: position 296,838 of record JAWZYV010004260.1, read on the forward strand.
TAGAGCAAAGCATAAAATTAGAATTTGAAGATATTTTCCATAATGATGCTAAGTCATACAAATAAATAAATAAATAAATAATTGTGAAAAATTGTCATAGGGCTGATATGTAAGTACTTGTAGTTTTTTTATCATTGCAGGATATTCATTATGTTTTGATGTGTTATTTTTAGAATTTTACAATATGTGTTTCTTTTTCTGAAAATTTCTGAAAGTGAATGCTTTCAAAAGTTGCTCATTGGTTTGTGTGATTAAGGCAACGCTACACTGGACCGATCTGCCTAGGATGGGGGATGCCTTGGTAGGAGGACTTTCTAAGGGGTTCTAATGCGTATTCACGTTACATCTGGAGAAAACCTACCAAAACTCCAGATCGTTAGATCGACAGCCACGCAATGGGACCCGTAACCTTTGCACTCCGTAAAAGTTGCTCATATGGGCAAACTTGTATCACAAAATACTGATACATCAAACGATAATGATAAATTAAATTTTTCTTATTATTTTTGCATGTGCATTTCATAAGGGTTGGAATCAAAAGTATTATTGATATATTCTACAGAATCGCATAATGACTTAGAAAGACTTCAAATATCCCAGTTTAGACAACCAATATTTTAGGTGTGGAGTTCTATTGGTATTACTATGAATTCAGACATTTAGCAATAATATCAGATTTTATATGGAATATCAAAATTAGTCTTTCTTTATGTGTTGACAGAACTTTTTAAGTTTTACTAGAAGTAGTTCTTAAGGAAATAATTATACGCAATTTTACTTTTAAATTTTAGTTGAGTGATTTTTGACTTTTATAATATCTTTTTGGCTACTGTTGTATTGTTTTTGGGGGATAATTTTTTTTTTTTACAAATCAAAAGCAGTAATTTTTTTTATTTTAATTGTTTTAACCATTAATTATTTATTTTCTTAATACTTGTAATTAACTTGGAAGTTTAATTTAAATACCTTTTGTCAGGAGATATAATGGTCTGGATGACTCTTCTTCTATAACTCAATAGCTAACTTCTTTTAAATTACTACTAATTATCTTTTTTTGTTGGGATCTTTTTTTTTAAATAATTACCTTTTCTTTAAATTAATCCTGCCTTTGTTTGCCCGGTCTCCGGAGGTGTAATTTTAATTATCAGGTAAATTCTGTCGATTTTCTGCTGACTATTAAGTTTCCCTCTCTCTTCAATAGCCTAACTCATTTCTTGCAATATCTTTTGTTCATGTCCGGTTTTTAATTAGTTTTACTCTCTTCTAATTTAATTTTTTATTCCAAATTTTACCCAGGGTTGTCTCGGACGATTAGCTATCTCCCGCTAAAATTTTAGAAAATTTAATAACGTTTTTAAGGCCCTTATGATCAATTAAGCTTTTTCCCCATTTCAAGATGGCCGTTCTTGCCTGCGTTTCTTCTCGGCCAAGTGGTTTCTTTCCCGCGTGCTGTAGTTGCTGGCCGCCATTTTCTTTTTCTCGCTTCCTTCCCCCGTCGATCGAATGTTCTCGAAGTTTCCCGGCTGAGATGGCGCGCTCTGATTGGTCCCCGCGGCCGGCGTCTCGTCGAAGCTCCTCAAGCTGGCAGCGAAAAGCGTCATTCTGAAAGCTGGTGTGGTGCGGGTAGGACGTGATCTCGTCCGGTTTTTTTTTCATCGCATTTTTTTTGGGGGCCTAGCTCGGCTTATCAGTCGTGACTTCATCAAGAATCAGCATGTGAGGTTTTTACGCGAGGGCCAGAGGGCCAGCTACTCCATGATCACCGTATAAATTTATTCTTTTTTTGGTGCGTAAGCACCCGGTGGCCCCACCACGTTTGTTTCATGATCGTTTTTTTTTTGCCAGTATGCTTCCCCTCACTTGATGTGAATTGGGCTTAAGCCCCCACCCCTTTTTTTCATCTTCGACGTCCCGCTTCGATCGACTATGCGGAGATCTCCCATTTACCCTGACCGGGAGCCGCTTGTGTAGATTCATCGAGATGTCCCCGACGCCTGATTGAATCACGGAATCCCCTTCAAGGAGAGACCAAGATGCCGGCTCTGGGAGCCACCTTCGTCCGACCGTTAGTTTCCTGAAACACCGGGACCCGACCTGCCATTGGATCTGTGGGTGAGAACGCTCCAATTACGTTTTCTCTATCATCCTTATGCTACCAGGGATTTAAAATCAATAGCTAAATGTCTCTTCTCTTCAAGTAATGACCAGTGGTATAATTTCCTGTAACGTCATGTTTAAAATTTTTCTCTAGTTGTTAAAAGATGTATGTTGATGCTGTGTTATTTTTTTTTCTTACCTAGTTAATTTTTGGAGTGTCATAAAATCTGTTTCATATTCTGGTTTGGCCTATGCTAATCTCTGTAATTGTTTGAGTTTTCTGCACATCAATGTATTTTGCTGCACCCTTTGGTGTAAAAATTGCTAAGTTCCCTTTTTGGGGTTTCAAGTTTCTGTTAAGGATTTTGTCCGGGATTTTCATCAGATGCCTTGTATGGCTTGGGGAAGGTGGGGACTTGTTTGCCCAATTTTTTCTTTTTCTTTTTTTTTGATAGGATAAATATTTTTTTTATATTTTTTCTTTTTGCTGCAGCAGAGCCTTTTAACTTAAGTACTTGGATCCAATCAATCTACCTTTGTCATGACAATTTTATTTAAGCATTTCCTTTTTTCTTTTTTTTTGTTTAATTTTTCAAGGGCTAATAATTGGGTAATTAAAGCATTCTAGTATTTTTTTGTTCCTGAGCAATTCTACCACGCGCTGTTAAACCCCTGCGCAGTGTTTACTTACTTTTCATTTCTTTTACTGATGTCGCGAGGCCACTAGCTGTTTACCCCTGTTATTTGTTAAATAAATTTGTGATTTGGTGATCTTATACGATGTCTCTGTGTTTATTTTACCACTTTTCTAACACACACTTCAGGCAAGGCTGAGATCATTGGGTTATTTTCTACACTTTCGGACACAACGCATGGTAAAATCTTAATTCTGATTTGGAAACTTGCTCAATTTAAAAATCAAATTTTTTTTAACTAAACTAAACTTTCACGGCAGTAGTAAGTAGAATACTACAAAATGGTGCCGTGACCTCTCCTTGCCAATCTTGTGTGTGTTGAATAAGGTGAAATGGATACAGAAAACTTTCATTTTTTTTGGATGCATTTACATATCTCTTTGTAACTGGGGACTGTCTTGAGAAGCGTATTGGGTGGTAAACTTTTATTTTGGGAGTTTCAAAATTTTCTTTTTCCTAAGTCCCAGTATGGCTCAAGAAGATGGTGCCAGGGCGGCGGCATTGCCAGGTCCGGCTTTTATCGGCATGCTCCCACCACTGTCTGGTAGCAACAGCTCCAAATTTTTTCACTCCCTTTCCCTAATTCAGCCCTTGGCGGCCTGGACGGATGACCAGGCCTTGGCAGTCGCAAAATTGAAAATGGAGGGTGCTGCTCTCCAATTCTACACATCTACCTTAGAGGCAATTGAGGGTCTTACGCTGAAACAATTCAAGGACCGCTTCATGGCACACTTTGCAGAAGCGGGATCCTTGGCCCAGGACATAGAAAAATTAACGTCCTGTAAGCAAAATTTTGGGGAGACAGTGCGCGATTACGCCACTAGACTGGAAGGAATTGCCCATAAGGCCCTCAAAAATCCCATAAATTCCTCGGACACGATACCTCAGAGCTTCTCACAGGAGATGCTCCTTTCACAATTCAAAGCGGGTCTTCTTCCAAACATTAAGGCCCAGGTCGTTGTTGTAGACCCTAAAACTTTTGTCGAGGCGGTACAGGTCGCGAAACGTGTGGAAGTGGCACTCCAATGCCACCTGTCAGACATAAATGCCGTAACGGCACGTTCCCAGATGGTTGAAAGCGACTTTGAGAGGCTCCTTAAGGCCACTACGGACTCATATGCAAAAAGCCTTGAATTGCTCACCAGCCAGATGGCTGCGATGCAGGCTCAGCTATCACAAATGCAGTCGCAGAGTTTTATCCCACAATCTTTTCCTCCACAGCGACATTCCCAACCTGCCCGAACTCAACGTAACATAACTTGTTTTTATTGTGACCGCCCAGGACATTACGCGAGAGATTGTCGAAAAAAACAACGTGACCAGGCTGCTAGATCCCAACACAGGCCTCGTCAGGAAAATCAGACTCCTGCCAATGCTTCAGGCTCTGATCAGGGTGGGGTTAATGATGGAAATTTAAACTAAGTTTGGGGGGAGGTTGGTCTGGATCGCAACACTCCATTAATTCCCCGTTTGATCCCGCTGTGCAACCTGTAGTAAGTGTGTCGAGTTCTTTACCCATAATTGATGTTAACTTTGGCAATTTTAAGTTTCGTGCACTCATAGATTCTGGTGCCTGTGTTAATTTAATTTCTTCTAATGTTTTTAATATTCTAATTAACTTTAAGGAATTTGATAGTTCTCACCTCTCTTTAAAGGCTCTCACGGGTTTTGACATAGTCACCCCAAAATTAATTCAAACTGAGTTGCACATTTCTAACACCCCGTTTTCATGTAATTTTTTGGTTGCTCAGAGTTGTCTTTCTCCTAACTTTGATGTCATTTTGGGACTTGATTTTCTAAAGACTTACAAATTTCATATCGATTGTGACAACTGTATTTTATTTAATGATGATATTAGAGTGGTCTGGACGCATGAACATCCCCCGTTTTCTCTGAATGCTGTCGTGCCAAGTGCACATGATGATGTCGATCCCGATGTTGACTTTTCTCTTTTTGGCAAGTTACCCGCTAAGATCATTTTACCCGCTTATTCTCAAAAGAGATTTTTTGTGACAATTCCAAACTGCGATCCCTCTTTCATTAATTCTACTGTAATAATTGAACCTAATCCTGATACAAATTTAACTTCCTTTCTTGTTGCCAATGCTATTTCCACCATCAATGATAATTGTCAGTGTTTAATTCAAGTTATTAATCTTACCCATGATTCCATTACCTTAAATAAGAATATGAAAATTGTTAATATTACCCCTATCCATTTAAATAAAGTTTCTGACGAAGTCAACTCGGTAGAACAACAAGCTGGTTCAGATGATTTTAGCCAGTGGGCTAAGGACATAGATTTATCCCATCTTGACGAATCTCAACGCAATGACATGATTGCTCTTTTGTCCAAATATAAGTCTGTTTTTTCTTTAAACTCCTCCGACTTGGGCGCCTGCCCCATCATTCAACACCGTATACACCTTACAGATGACATTCCGGTTCGTTCTAAGCCCTATCGTGTCCCTTACCACCTCAAGCCTGAAATGAAGAGGCAGATTCAAACTCTCTTGGAGGCTGGCATTATCGAACCATCGACCAGCAGTTATGCTGCGCCAGTCCTTCTGGTCAAAAAAGCGGATGGATCATTTCGCCTGGTGGCCGATCTCCGTAAGCTTAATGCCAAGACCATACCAGATAATTTCCCCCTTCCGAATTTGCAAGAGATGATTGATTTTCTTTCTGGGGCTAAATTTTTCTCTTCCTTGGATTTGACGTCAGGTTTTCATCAAATGTTTATGCATCCAGACGATGCTCATCTCACGGGTATTACTACAGAGGAGGGCCTCTTTCACTTCAAACGGATGCCATTTGGCTTGCGAAACGCGAGTGCTAGTTTCCAACGATTAATGGGAGTGGTGCTGTCCGGACTATCCAATTTCCAAATCGGGGTTTATATTGATGATGTGGTTGTGGCATCAACTACCTTTGAAGATCACCTGTCTAGGCTCGAGCTCGTTTTTCAGCGTCTAACTGATGCAAACCTAAAACTTAAACCCAAAAAGTGTGCTTTGGCAAAAAGTGAAATTACGTATTTAGGACATAGAGTAACGGAGGGTAAGGTAATGCCAGATCCTAATAACATCAAATCTATTCTCAATGCTGCTGTTCCAAAAACCCGAAAACAAGTTCGCTCATTTTTAGGCCTGACTGGTTTTTATAGAAAGTTTATCAATAATTACTCCTTAAAAGCTCTCCCTTTAACTAATTTAACTAAAGACTCTGTAAAATTTTCCTGGGGGGATCTCGAACAAGATGCCTTTGACCAACTTAAGTCTGATTTAACGAAAGAGCCTTGCTTAAAATTACCAGATTTCAATAAGCCCTTTTCTATCTGTACTGACGCGAGCAAGTTCGCCATGGGCGCTGTGCTCACACAAGAGGATGAAGCCGGTTTTCCGCACCCAGTCTGTTTTGCTTCCAAAAAATTTTCGGCCGCTGAAATAAATTATTCTGTTGTGGAGAAGGAAGCCCTTGCCGTGGTTTTTGGTATTAATCAATTTAAACAGTATATTTATGGCACTCATGTAACTATTTTTTCTGACCAACAGTCACTTTCACAACTTTTTAAATTGAAGGATCCCACCTCTCGCATAGCTCGTTGGATTATGACGCTACAACAATATGACTATACTATTGTACACAAACCTGGACGGTTAAATTTAATGGCAGACTTTCTTTCTAGAGAAGTTAACGTTGTTGATAATGTTCCATTTAAGTGTGAAATTTTACCTTTGCCTAACCAGGACTTAATTAAATTACAACAGGAAGACTCTTTTTGCCAAAAGATGGCGAGTCATATTTCGCAAGATCCTTTTTTCATTCATAAGTCAAATAAATTTTTTTTTCAACAAAATATTCTTGTTTGCCAATCTACTGATGCAAATTTTTCCAATATTCGACTTGTTGTCCCTCACTCTCTTGTTCAGAAAGTTCTTCAAGCCTGCCATGACAACAGAACTGTTGCACATCCAGGTCTTTCTCGAACATTGCATCGGGTTAGGCAAAATTTTTTTTGGGTAGGTCTGTACCGTAATGTAAAGAATTATGTGATGTCTTGCCATTCTTGTTTACAAAGACGTGGTTTCAAAAAAGGTCAAAAGGCTCCCATCCAGGAGATCCCCACTGTTGATAGACCTTTCCAGAAGTGTGCGATTGATGCGGTTGGTCCCTTCATTACCTCTAAACATGGGAACAAATTTTTAATTGTAATTACAGATTATTTTACTAGATTTCCAGAAGCTTACCCTGTTAAAGACATACAAAGTGCCACTGTAGCTAGGGTTTTGGTGGACTTTATTTCGAGACATGGCATTATGGAGGTGCTGTACTCAGACAGGGGGTCCAATTTTCTGTCGCAGGCAATGGAGGAAGTCTATAAGGTCTTAGGAATCAAGAAAATGCACACGGTGGCCTATAATCCGCAAGGCAACGGGGTCGTTGAACGGTTGAACAAGGTTTTAGTAGACTCTTTAAGTCATTTGGTTAGTGAAACTCAGGAGGATTGGTGCGAACAGGTTCCTTTTGCTTTGCTGGCCTTTCGCACTGCCTACCACAGAACTATTCAAAACACTCCTGCTTTTCTCACCTATGGTAGAGATCTGGTGTTGCCTTATGACCTGATTTTTTCATCAAAATTCAGGACATATGCCGACACTAGATCCTATGCTCAGGAAATTGTCACCAATCTCCAGAACACTTTTCCATTAATTAAAGATCGCCTTGAAGTTGCCTCTCATAACCAAGCTAACTCTGCTCCTACAAAATTTAACTTAAAAGACATTAAAGTTGGTGACACTGTCTTCTTACACACACCTGCACATAAACCTAATTTGTCGAAAAAGCTTTGTAAATTTAATAAGGGTCCCTATCGCGTTTTAAAGCAATGTTCTCCTGTTTTATTTTTGATTTCTCTTTTAACTAACCCTTCAGATGTTCAAAAGGTACATGTCAATAGAATTTTTAAAGTTGTTGATAGAGATGTTTTTCCTACTAGTAATAACAACTTGCCACACACTCCTAAGTCTGTTTTACCTGAGTCTACCCCTTCGTCTTCAACTGAGGATTGGGAAGCGAAGATGTTGAAAGAGTACCCAAACCCCTTCCTTCCTTATGATCCCACTTGGGATGACAGTTTTGGTAGTTTTCAAGCTTCTCCTATGCCGCCTGTTGTAGCCCTGTCTGATGCAGAACCTGTTACTGATTTTTTTAGAGATACTGTTGTGTCCCCTGTTTCCTTTTTAAGTTCAAATGGTGATGATATTGATGCCGCAACCCCATCTTCGATTTCTCCAGGCCTGTCTAGCTCCACTAGTAGTCATGGGTATAATCTTAGGCCACGTGATCAATTTGGCTTTGTAATTAAAAAGTAGTGCTGGGTCTTTTATTTGCGAATCATTTTTTCCTTTTTGAATTTAGGTGTCATTTTAGTATTGTATTTTTTTTTTAGTGTTTGCATTTGTGTTTACCTTTTTCGTTTACTTTTAGTTTCTTGTGGGTGGGTTGTTTTGTTTACTTGTTTGTTGGTATCAATCAAATTTTACCTGCACAATCTGTGTTATATGTTGTTACATTTTTATACAAGTTCCTATTGAAGTAAATATTTTGTTTTGGTTTGATGATTTTGTGTAAGTGTTATAATCTGATGTAGTACCCTTTTGGTAGTACAAATTGTGTATGGCTAAGGGCCATTGCAATAATTCATGTGATATATTTTTTTTTACCTTTTATTACTGTCTAACCACATGAAAGTTTTCGTAAAATACTTTTACCTGATTATGTCAAACAAAAACTTGTACTGGAATTGTCAAATCAGTGCAGAGATTTCTGGGTTCAAACTTTTGTTCTCTCTGTAATGGCTTGAGGAAAATTTTAAAGTTGTTAACTTTGCTGGTGTAGACAATCCCAGGGCCTTTGTCTAAGAAACTTAGGGTTCAAAATTTTTTTTTCTCACTTTGTTTACAATAAGTAATTCCTTTTGTTACTACCAACCTTCTGGTTACCTGTGGTTATATGGGTGGGTGTTTGCTTAAGTTATTCATGCTGGTTTGGGCTGTTTTCTTAAAATTACCTTGTTTTGTTTTGTTTTCCTCTTTGGAGAAAATGATTAGTGTCCAGATGTGTTTCTAGAGCCTTCTTGGTCACTTGAATTAACCTCCATGTTTGGTGGTAATTGATCTTGGGTCACAATTGGGCTGGTGTTTAGCCTGTTGTACTCAGACCAATTGCTGCTGGATGTGAGGTTATTCAGGGATCATTTCTCTCCTGTCTCCTAATGTTTTTACCAACTTAACCTCTAAATTAATGCATTAATTGGGTTTTTTTTCATTCTCTACAAATTTGGGATTGTCATGCCCCTGTCAAAATTTTTTTTTCTCACCATTTCTTTGAAAGGGGGGTGGTTCAACATCCTAGGTACTTGTCCGCCCTTGCCTGCTAGTGGTCTTGTATTCAATACATGACACTGACTAGCTTTTATTTACTTTTGGAAATCTCTGAACTGATTCTTTACCCACGCTTGTGACAACAAACTCCACGTAGTGACTACTTATACGAGGACTTTACAAAATTTTGCTACTGACCACTTCCTTGGACTCTAAATCATCATGGTCAGCATTGCATATTACCCTTTTGTACCAAAGATTTTTTACCTTTTTGTCTTCGTTTAATGTTGTTCTGTCATGTTTTATGTCGTACTACATATATACTGTATGTTTTTGTTGTGAAGGAATGTGCAGGTAAAACTTTGCCTTTTGATTGATTTTTTCTTTATGGAATATGTAGGTATAGGATTGAAATTTTTTTTATGTGTCCTGACTTGGGACATGGGTTCTTGATGTTTATTTGAGGTATTTTGCATTATGCAAAATTTTTTTTTTTCCTGGCTGCCATGGCTGGTCTTCCCCAGGTTTAGTTGTCAGAATGGTATTATACGCTGCTTCTCAAGACATTTCACCAGTGTGTTCCTGGCTTCTCAACGAAAAATTTTTTACTTCGTAAAAAATTTTTTGGGGGAGAAGGAAGGATAATATGTTATATTGTTTTTGGGGGATAATGTTTTTTACAAATCAAAAGCAGTAAATTTTTTATTTTAATTGTTTTAACCATTAATTATTTATTTTCTTAATACTTGTAATTAACTTGGAAGTTTAATTTAAATACCTTTTGTCAGGAGATATAATGGTCTGGATGACTCTTCTTCTATAACTCAATAGCTAACTTCTTTTAAATTACTACTAATTATCTTTTTTTTGTTGGGATCTTTTTTTAAATAATTACCTTTTCTTTAAATTAATCCTGCCTTTGTTTGCCCGGTCTCCGGAGGTGTAATTTTAATTATCAGGTAAATTCTGTCGATTTTCTGCTGACTATTAAGTTTCCCTCTCTCTTCAATAGCCTAACTCATTTCTTGCAATATCTTTTATTCATGTCCGGTTTTTAATTAGTTTTACTCTCTTCTAATTTAATTTTTATTCCAAATTTTACCCAGGGTTGTCTCGGACGATTAGCTATCTCCCGCTAAAATTTTAGAAAATTTAATAACGTTTTTAAGGCCCTTATGATCAATTAAGCTTTTTCCCCATTTCAAGATGGCCGTTCTTGCCTGCGTTTCTTCTCGGCCAAGTGGTTTCTTTCCCGCGTGCTGTAGTTGCTGGCCGCCATTTTCTTTTTCTCGCTTCCTTCCCCCGTCGATCGAATGTTCTCGAAGTTTCCCGGCTGAGATGGCGCGCTCTGATTGGTCCCCGCGGCCGGCGTCTCGTCGAAGCTCCTCAAGCTGGCAGCGAAAAGCGTCATTCTGAAAGCTGGTGTGGTGCGGGTAGGACGTGATCTCGTCCGGTTTTTTTCATCGCATTTTTTTGGGGGCCTAGCTCGGCTTATCAGTCGTGACTTCATCAAGAATCAGCATGTGAGGTTTTTACGCGAGGGTCAGAGGGCCAGCTACTCCATGATCACCGTATAAATTTATTCTTTTTTTGGTGCGTAAGCACCCGGTGGCCCCACCACGTTTGTTTCATGATCGTTTTTTTTTTGCCAGTATGCTTCCCCTCACTTGATGTGAATTGGGCTTAAGCCCCCACCCCTTTTTTTCATCTTCGACGTCCCGCTTCGATCGACTATGCGGAGATCTCCCATTTACCCTGACCGGGAGCCGCTTGTGTAGATTCATCGAGATGTCCCCGACGCCTGATTGAATCACGGAATCCCCTTCAAGGAGAGACCAAGATGCCGGCTCTGGGTGCCACCTTCGTCTGACCGTTAGTTTCCTGAAACACCGGGACCCGACCTGCCATTGGATCTGTGGGTGAGAACGCTCCAATTACGTTTTCTCTATCATCCTTATGCTACCAGGGATTTAAAATCAATAGCTAAATGTCTCTTCTCTTCAAGTAATGACCAGTGGTATAATTTCCTGTAACGTCATGTTTAAAATTTTTCTCTAGTTGTTAAAAGATGTATGTTGATGCTGTGTTATTTTTTTTTCTTACCTAGTTAATTTTTGGAGTGTCATAAAATCTGTTTCATATTCTGGTTTGGCCTATGCTAATCTCTGTAATTGTTTGAGTTTTCTGCACATCAATGTATTTTGCTGCACCCTTTGGTGTAAAAATTGCTAAGTTCCCTTTTTGGGGTTTCAAGTTTCTGTTAAGGATTTTGTCCGGGATTTTCATCAGATGCCTTGTATGGCTTGGGGAAGGTGGGGACTTGTTTGCCCAATTTTTTCTTTTTCTTTTTTTTTTGATAGGATAAATATTTTTTTTATATTTTTTCTTTTTGCTGCAGCAGAGCCTTTTAACTTAAGTACTTGGATCCAATCAATCTACCTTTGTCATGACAATTTTATTTAAGCATTTCCTTTTTTCTTTTTTTTGTTTAATTTTTCAAGGGCTAATAATTGGGTAATTAAAGCATTCTAGTATTTTTTTGTTCCTGAGCAATTCTACCACGCGCTGTTAAACCCCTGCGCAGTGTTTACTTACTTTTCATTTCTTTTACTGATGTCGCGAGGCCACTAGCTGTTTACCCCTGTTATTTGTTAAATAAATTTGTGATTTGGTGATCTTATACGATGTCTCTGTGTTTATTTTACCACTTTTCTAACACACACTTCAGGCAAGGCTATGATCATTGGGTTATTTTCTACACTATTGGTCACAACGCATGGTAAAATCTTAATTCTGATTTGGTAACTTGCTCAATTTAAAAATCAAATTTTTTTTAACTAAACTAAACTTTCACGGCAGTAGTAAGTAGAATACTACACTACAGAGTATTGAGGTATGGCTACCATTTTAGTTCTATTAGCTTCTGGCTACTAAATGAAAAATGTAAAGTTTAGATGCAGGTTTCTAAAATTTAGCAGACATTTGCTTATGTTTTTTAACTATATAACTATCTTAACTATATTGGTATAGTCATAGGAAGACATTTTAAATTTTTATTGTGAAGGTTAATACTGGTTACTATTACATAATTCCCACATTACATATTTTTTTTTTAGGTTAATTTTATGATTTGTCTTGTGATCAGCAAAATACAGTCTTTTTCATTGCTCAGCTAACATTTTTGAATAAAAAAATACCTCAAAAATATGTGGTATAATAAGTAAAATATGATAAATTATGCAGTAGATATCAGCTGTATTCCAATGAACATTACAAACTTGAAGTATACTGCATGCTATTTTTTTTTAATATTTTGAATTTTCAATAAGCATTTATTCATGATATATACTTTTACAAATTTTAATATTATCACAAGATTAATTGTTTTATAAATTTGAAAAATTGTTTTTCCAGAGAATCTATTGCTTTAAATGTGTATGTGGCCTTATGTTATTACAAGTTAGACTATTATGATGTTTCACAGGTATGTTAAGATTATTTGAATGTAACAATTTAAAAAAATAATAAAAATCTGTGAATTTTTTCAAGTTTAAATTAGAATGATGTTGTATGAAATTTTTGTTGGTTTAAGCATGTGCTTGTCTGATATGAAATATTTCTTTAAGTATTGGTCTTATTTTCCTAAATTAAAGCAATGAAATACTTAGTGCAGTATTATTTTTACAAGTCTCTTTATAATTTTGCATATTAAATATATGTATAGTTATTTTTATATTTTATAAATGATTCCTTTTTTTATTCTTTTAACAATATCATTTAATAATTTTAATAAAAATCTGTGAATTTTTTCAAGTTTAAATTAGAATGATGTTGTATGAAATTTTTGTTGGTTTAAGCATGTGCTTGTCTGATATGAAATATTTCTTTAAGTATTGGTCTTATTTTCCTAAATTAAAGCAATGAAATACTTAGTGCAGTATTATTTTTACAAGTCTCTTTATAATTTTGCATATTAAATATATGTATAGTTATTTTTATATTTTATAAATGATTCCTTTTTTTATTCTTTTAACAGGAAGTTTTAGCTGTTTATTTACAACATTATCCAGATAGTGCTACAGCAATAAACTTGAAAGCTTGTAATCATTTTCGTCTTTATAATGGCAAGGCTGCTGAAGTAAAGTCTTGTTTCATTAATTTTTATCATTAATGAATTAATTTATGTAGTTCCATTTGCAATTTTAAAAAATCCATTGTCATATGGTTAAATGCTCATGAAAATATTTCAAAAAATCTTTTATGTACTTGCATATATAAATATTTTTTTACTTGAATCACAAATAAATTGAACAACTGCTGCCACAGAGAATTTTTCCTAAATGAGAAATCCAAATAAAGTGGCTCATTAATATTAATAGTGACAGATAGCCCTAAAATATGATTACAAGGTAAAGTAATTGTACTGTAATGAAGATATAGTAAATAAATTAATTAATGGAAAAGAAAAAAATCAGTAAAACTGAGCTTTGGTTTTGATAAGACTTTTAAACCAGTACAAAATAATAAGATAATGCTACATGAACTATTAAACAGTAATTTAGATAGCATCAGAACGATACATTTATGATAGATACAAATTTCTCCAAACAGAACTGGGCTAGGCAATTGCTATGTTACTATCGTTTAGAAAAAAGCTATCAGTTACTATTGTTGTTAAATGCTCACATATAGAAGAGCCTATCTTGAATCTCATGGGAAAGGAAAGAAATTTGAGATAAAGCGATTTTGAATTAGAAATATTAAATTCCATTAATTAAACAACATTTAATGTTCATGAAAACATTCTTCATCTCAATTAAAAAACGTTTTAATTGCTTTTCATTTAGAAAAATGCAGTAGTATGATAGCATATTTGATGTAAGATATGCAGATACTTACATCCAACATTTTTTAAAACTTACATACATACATTTAACTATAAAAATAGTCTTTGTGACTTTTTATGTCTGACTTTATTTTTTTTTTTTTCAATTAGCTTTCTAAGGTTGAGTTGCAAATACCTCTTGACCAACATTACAGATTTAAGAAAAGTTTTTAAATGTCCTGCCACCTTCTCTACTTCTTTTATTGTCGCTTTACGTGCACCAGTGTGCAACTTCTGTTATTGAAGAAAGGTAGTCTTTGGACATCAATTATTGTGATTTATACTATCCGAAATGCAAGATACAGAAGTTTTGAAGGAAAGGTTTTTGTGATAAACAGGGAAAATATTATTAATCCAGATTGTAAATGTAAGGAATTTCAGAAATTTTGAGGTATGGAAATTTTTGGATAAACAGCTTTGAGATTTACAGGTTTAACTGTATTTGGCATGTAGAAAATGATGAAATTTTAATATCGGGGTACCTTGAGATACAAGTGCCCTAACATATCAGTTTTTTGAGGTACAACCCATCGTTAGGGCAATTGTTTGACTTGAGACACAAATCAGAATTCAGGATATGAGCAATCTTCGGTGACATTACAAACTTTCACCACACACCATTTTGGTAGTGGCTTAGCTAGAGTAGGTGACACCCTGGGCAGATATAAGCACAATGTCATGCCCAACACAATTTTTCTTCCTATCTGATTCTTTCGGGTCTTCTTCCCATACCATTGAAAAAAGTTTTTGTTCATTTGTACATATCTAATTTAGGTTCTATGTTTTTGTGCAAAATTTCAGAATCTGCAAGACAGAAAAATAATTGTCTCACTTTATGTCAGAATTAATTTTTCAGAATCTCATAAAACAGTATACATGTGGAATTTTCATTATACAAGCCATTAGATGATACCTTTGATGGACACGCCACTGTGTTTCAGTGTTTGTTGCTTTGTGGAATGAGCTTGAATATTCCCTCTTTGTAAAAATCCTGTCCTTGTGTGTTCAGCCACGTTGTTGCAAAGTGTTTCATCTTCTTCTCTGAAGTGAATAGTACACATCCTAGATGGTCCTTCTTGTGAGAAAAGGGGGGAAAGTTGCTGGGAACAAGGTCTGGAATGTAGGGTGGGTCAAAGGCAGATCGATGATGGTCTGAGACTGACCAACATTTCACTGCAGACTTCGTAGCATTACTTTTTGATCAATCGCTGCAGCCTAAATAAACAAAAAGTAGAAGTAAAGTGTATGTAGAAAAGCTAAAAATAATTTGATCCAACTAAAGAATGCCATTACTTCATTTAACTATATATAAATATATATAAACCAAATATACATTTTTGTATGCATATAGTATATTAAATATGGTATTTATTTCATTTCATCATTTGTTTACCAGGCTGAACTTAAGAGTCTACAAGATATATCATCACCATCTTTTACGTATGCAAAAGATTTGATTAGGCACAATTTGGTAAGAATTTAGTTAATTGTTTTATAAATAAATGTACTTTGTTATACGTTACTCTTGTTTTACTTTATATATCTCGTAATGCTTTCCAATTTTGGCTAATTTGATTTCAACTACAAATAGTAGTTTAATTTAATTTTCATAAATTCTGTATTTTAACTTATAAAATTTTCTGTTTGTAATGCTAGTTGTGTAGTGTTAAGATAGAATGATAAATAAAACAAAACTCAAAATAGGTATTTATGCCTGCAAAAAGTAAAAGTAAAGTGAACTGAACTTTTAATATAAATTATTGTAAGTTATTTGAATGTAAAATATTGTAATAGCTTTCAATAGTTTAAATCATAGTCCATCATCTAATATTAATAAACAGATAAAATGAGGAACATTCATATTAATTTTAAGATGAGTTGCAGATAACATGCAAGTTTTTAAGAATGAATTTTAACTACCTTGAATTTCTAAATATTTGTGTGAATAAGTCATTCAAAATATTATTAGTGAGGTAAACTCATACACACAGTATATATAGTTCACTGTTTTAAAAAAGTACTTAATGTTTTATATATTGTGTTTTCTGCTTTCATGAGATGTTATAATCAATGTTTAAACTGCATTTTAGGTTGTATTTAGAGGAGGTGAAGGTGCACTTCAAGTTCTTCCTCCATTGGTTGACGTGTTCCCTGAAGCTCGATTGAATCTTGTAATTTACCATTTAAAACAAGGTTTTGATTTAATTTTTACTGTTTTAAACTAAAAATATTATTTCATTTGTAAATCATTGATATCAGAAATATAAAACTACAAATACAATATTTTTATATGTATATTTTTGTCTAAATAACAATGAACATTTAAATGCCATTTTCTCTCTGTTATACGTGTTTTAAGATACTTTGAGGTATTTTAAAATTTTATTAATGTTTTGTAAATTTTAAATGGTATTTTAATCATTTTAAAATGTAATTCTCATTAAAATTATGCTTTATAATATTTTTGTTTATTTCTACTTCAAACTATCTCCCCCCCCCTCCCCATTAACATGCTTATTATTGTATTCTAATTCTATTTAAAATTTCTAATGATTCATTGTCTTTAATTTATTTTTAAAATTCGTACATTGCTAGCATATTTGGTCACATTATTTTCTAAATTCTTTCTGAAAGTTATATTTGTAAATTAATTGCAGTAGTTAAAGGTAGTTATTTCCTATTGGAAGTTTGGAAAGAGTTACAATAATTTTTGTTTAAAAAAAATCTAATGTCGACATCACATGACTTCCTTGTTCATCTATGAAATCATAAATATTTTTGGTGCACTTCATTTAAACTTATTTCATTTGAAAGAGACAAAATAGTGTAATGATACTAAGGTTTAGCAATATCTAGCCAAATATTTGAAGTATTGCCTAACTGGGTTCAGTTTTAAAGACTTGTTTTTGATACTTAAATGGGCAATATTTTTCCAAAAACTGACAACCTTGAGATAATTTACGAGATTTTGGGCATAGACGAAATAATGGTTGACCACAGACTTTTGTTGGATCTATTAGTTGGAGCTTATTTGATTTTAATTTTGTAACTGGATAGCATGATCTAACTTATTAATTGTATCATACTTTATTTACTAAATAGATCTTAAACTTTACTTAACTTTATATTCCCTTTACTCTCACTTAAATTAATCAATGATGCCATTCAAAATCTACTATAAAAAAAAATTCCTCTAATGATTAAAGATACTTCAATTTAATAACGTTAACATTCAAGATTGTTTAGCATTTATAAAGATTTAGTACATTGCATTTTCAATCACTTAATGAAGTAAAATTAATACAAAAACCCATTCTGGTCCATGAGTGAAAGAGAGACAATATATTTCCAATGAAATAACACATAAAATAATTTAATAATCTAGTTTATTGATAAATATAATTTGACTGTAGCTTTCAGAATAATATTCCTATAAAATTATTCACTTATGACAGTTCAAAAGCCTAATAACTATATAGCTAATCTTTATCCATCCCTTATAATAATATAATCATGACACATGAAATTTATAATACAGTAGACACCGGTTATAACGTACTCTCACGCTACCTAAAAAAGTAGTACGTTATAAGCAATACTGCCGGTATGATTCAATATTACACAAAAAAGGAAAGTGGATTCATAATTTCATTGTAATATGCATTTTAAAAAGTCTGATTTTCTAAAATTTAAGTTAAAAAAAAGACAGAGAAAATTCTTTATTACAATTTTATTGTGATATATAATCTGTCATTTTCTTTTGTTTTAAATGAGCAGATGCTACTTTAAAAATACCGTGTTGGATATTCATAATAGACTTTAGTAAAGTCTCTGCATCATCCTTTCTGCATTCAAAAAATTGTGATATATTTTTGTATCATTTAATGCATCGGGTATGCTTGGTATAGGCTCCTCTGTTTCTTCTTCACTATCATCAGAATCATTATAGATAGGGCTTTTCAGGAGGCATTTCCATGGATGAATGACAAAGAAAAAACAGGGTCTTGCTCTTAGCCATATGTAGCAGGGGAAAAGATAAAGGATCGCTCCCTACATTCATACACAATTCATCTCGCTAGAGAGTCTGAAAATGGACAATGAATGTTCTTGAAAGAACTGAAATTTCTGAGAAAAAGGAACTAAAATGCTTAAGAAAAGCAAAATTGTGATGGAAATATCACATGTATTCCTGTTTTGCATTTTCTTCCATAAGCATTTATTTTACAATGTGTGTACTCCTGGTTCTTCCCCCCTTTTCCTTTTTAAAATGTTTTCCCCGGCTAGCCAGTTTTTTGTGTGCTTCCAATATGGCGGCACGCTTGCACCACGTGTTCCTTCTTCAACAGTCACTGCGATTTTCGATCATCTCGCCAACTCTTCATAATGAGGATCATAAGCGCCACTGGCAATCTGGCCATCACCTCCGCGGCAAAATATTTCATCATTCCCCGGGATGACGTCAGGGGTTTTCTGCCCGCGCTTACCTTTGAACCAATCGCGGCACTTTCTCCTCCCTGCCTGTGACGTGTGGCCGGGGTTGCCGAGAAAATTGGCGATGGCGAGCCGTCTGGAAAGAGCAAGACTTCACTTCACCTTTTCATCACCCCATAAGTACGACGCGCTAAGGAAGCCCCCCCCCAACACGAACAACGTGGCCTTTTTGCTGGAGGCGGCAGGAACAGTACCGTAGTAAATGTTTTATGACCGACAAGTCTCCGTAGGCAAAATAAGACACCCCCTCCTTATTAAATTACTTCGGTTTAAATTTTCAAAAATATAAAAAATGCTGCAAGCTCCCCTTTTTCTGTAGTATTTGACCGTATTACATGGCGTGTGCGCCATTTTACCTTTTTGAAATACTTCATGTATAATCTATCTCCTTCTTGAATAAAACCCCATTAAATGTTCTTTCTCACTAATGTTAATGTACCGTACATCCTGCCAGTGAATAAAGTTCTCCTGTTAGTAAGTCTAGTTAGAGTGTTTGTCTTTTATGTGTGGTTCCCTTTTCTCTCACGGAAGATCTTCAAGCCCTGAACTACTGCTGGGGTAAGTCTTTGGTTTCCTTTCTTTTCATATCTTTTGTGGTCACCGAATGTTGTATTTCTCGTAGGACTTTTTCACAACGCCATGTGCTGCGGCTAGCCTGATCATAGGTCAATTATAGCGTCTCCTTGGTCGCTCTTGCAACGCCCGAGTTTACGCTATACATGTGGGTACTCCTGGTTCTTCCCCCCTTTCCTTTTTAAAATGTTTTCCCCGTCTAGCCCGTTTTTTTTGTGTGCTTCCAATATGGCGGCACGTTTGCACCGCATGTTCCTTCTTCAACAGTCAGCGCGATTTTCGAGCATCTCGCCAACTCTTCATAATGAGGATCATAAGCGCCACTGGCAATCTGGCCATCACCTCCGCGGCAAAATATTTCATCATTCCCCGGGATGACGTCAGGGTTTTTCTGCCCGCGCTTACTTTTGAACCAATCGCGGTGCTTTCTCCTCCCTGCCTGTGACGTGTAGTCGAGGTTGCCGAGATCAATGGCGATGGCGAGCCGTCTAGAAAGAGCAAGACTTCACTTCACCTTTTTCCACCACCGGAGTAGGCCGCGCTAAGGAAGCGCTTCCCATCACAGAACATCGTGGCCTTTTGTTGGAGGTGACAGGAACAGTACCGCGGTAAAAGTTTTATGACCG
Organism: Cheiracanthium punctorium; assembly: GCA_038373885.1. NCBI lineage: Eukaryota > Metazoa > Arthropoda > Arachnida > Araneae > Cheiracanthiidae > Cheiracanthium > Cheiracanthium punctorium. Next base: position 316,591 of record JAWZYV010004260.1, read on the forward strand.
TTAAGTTCTCTTTTAGGCAAATAAGACACCCCTCCTTATTAAATTACTTCGGTTCATAATGAATTTAAATTTTAAAAAATAAAATGCAAGCTCCCCTTTTCCTGTAACATTTGACCATGTTGCATGGTCTGTGCGCCATTTTACCGTTTCGAAGTACGCCGTGTATAATCTCTCTTCTTCTTGACTAAAACCCTTAAATGTTCTTTCACACTAATTTTAATGTACAGTGCATTCAGCCAATGAATAAAGTTGCCTGTTAGTAATTCCCTGTATTCAGAGTTGTGTTCGTTTTCTTGCATGTGTGTGTTCCTTTTTCCCTCACGGAAAATCTTCAGGCCCTGAACTGCTGCTGGGGTAAGTCTTTGGTTTCCTTTTTTTCATATCCTTTGTAGTCACCGAATGTAATATTTTTCGTAAGACTCTTTCACAACGCCATGTGCTGCGGCTAGCCTGATCATAGGTCAATTATAGCGTCTTCTTGGTCGCTCTTGCAACGCCCGAGTTTACGCTATAAAAATCTTATTTTTGGCTGTGGTATAAAAAGTACGTTATACCTGAAGTACGTACTTTTGTTACGTACGTTTTAACGGAAGCTAAATAACATTATAAATATAGGACTTCAATCGGAACTAGCCTTTAGGTACGTTATAACCAATAGTATGTTATATCCCAGGTCCGTTATAACTGGTGCATACTGTATTAATACTTAAACTATTCCCTAAATCAATATCGAAATATTTCCAGTAAATATTAAGAAAAATTAATGGTCAGACTTCTTTAGATAAATGTTTTCAAACTTCATAACTAATAACACAAAAATTAATACATTTTGGCTGATGCAAAAAAAAGTAAAATGAAATTTAAATTGGAAGAAAATTAGACTGCATGCAAGAAAGAAAAAAAAACTTATCAAAAATTTGGGCCTTTTTTTGACAGTTGATGTTGCCAGATCGACAAAGAATCACCTAATGTTGCAGACGTTCATGCTTCATTCATGTGAAAATAATTAATTTTAAAAGGACATAATACCCTACTAGCAATTTTGCTCGGTCTCTCACTGGCCACGCAACGAGCCGATGACAGCCCGAGCAAAATTGCTAGTAAAGTAGTTGCTAAAAGTTGGACAATTATCGTCATTTATGAAGTTATATGCAGCACCCTTTAAAATTTTGATACGGACAAAGTATTAATGAAGTTAAACATTTTTGATCAACATCAGACTCCATGGTTGGAATGAATCGTTTGACGACTGGTGCCTGTGTACTAGAGTATATCCCTGAAGATATATAAGCTGAATGCGAGCGGGAGAAAAGAAGATTTTTCTCTCTCCTTCGCCTGATAAGGAATCGTTCCTATGCTGATGCATTGACACTAGAGATCGAGCATGGGAGATGCACAGCTAGATGAAGTGAACCACGTGGTTTGGAGGGCCCTCCCAGACGTAAAAAAATGGCTAAAATTTTTTATGTTTTTTTTTTTTTCTCTTTCTTGCATGGACACTAATTTTCTTCTAATAAAAATTTCATTTTACTTTTTTTTTGTGTCAGCCAAAACGTATTAAAATTTTTGTGTTATTAATTATCAAGTTTGAAAACACTTATCTAAAGTTAAAGAAGCCTGACTATTAATTTTTCTTAATATTTACTGAAAATATTTCGATATTGATTTAGGGAATAGTTTAAGTATTAATATTATAAATTTCATGTGTCATGAGTTATATTATTATAAGGGATGGATAAAGATTTGCTAAATAGTTATTAGGCTTTTGAACTGTCACATGTTAATAATTTTGTAGGAATGTTATTCTGAAAGCTACAGTCAAATTATATTTTTCAATAAACTAGATTATTAAATTGTTTTATGTGTTATTTCATTGGAAATATATTGTCTCTCTTTCACTAATGAACACAAATGGGTTTTTGCGTACTAAATCTTTATAAATGCTATACGGTCTTGAATGCTAAAGTTATTAAATTGAAGTATCTTTGATCATTAGAGGAATTTTTGCTTTATAGTAGATTTTGAGTGGCACCATTGATTACTTAAGTGAGAGTAAGGGAATATAAAGTTAAGTAAAGTTTAAGATCTATTTAGTAAATACAAGTTGATACAATTAATAAGTTAGATCATGCTATCCAGTTACAGAAGTAAAATTCAAATAAGCTCCAACTAATAAATCCAATGCTTTCAATGAATTGAATGTATCCATAGACCTTAATGTATTTGAAATCTTTTGGTTGACCCTGTAAATAAATTACTCAGTTGGGTGCAATCCAAAAAGAGATGCACAGTTGTATATTACAATAGTTCTAAATACGAAGTCTCAACATTCTAAGATAAACAGTTTTAGAGTTATAGAATATACGTAATTACTTTTGACACCAACTTTGGTGATATTTCGGAAACTTGCCAATGTTAATGATAGTGTCCAGATTTTGGGCATGTCTCAAACAATTCCTGACTACAGATATAATATATTAAAGATGTGAATAGATCTCAACGTATAGAAAATTTTTTGGGTGATCCTGTAAATAAACTATCCTCTAAATTGGAACTGAAAATAGAGTGGTAAAACTAGATGTTACAACAATCTTGAATGTATAAAATTTTAACATTCTATGACTGATAGTTTTTCAGATATGCAAGTTACATAAACTCATACATAAGCCAGTAGTCGCCGGGCTAGGTGAGTTTTGGTACAATTTTTTGAGGGAGACACATGTCTGTCATTGAACCATTAGCTGAGTGTATGGTATTGTCCTTGAAATGAATGAATGTCTCTAAAACTGTCATTACCAATGAAATTAGTTGCTTGATTTCTTTTAAATGCAAAACTGGTAAAATCATACAAGACGGTGCACATCCCATGTAAACATGGCGATAATCGCTGGAGCCATTTTGCACGGTCAGCAAAGAATTTTAGCACATTAAAATTGCACATATATTCTAGTAACAAAAACATTAGAACAAAATACATTGTCCATATTTAACCAAAAAAGTCTGCAAATTCAATAACAGGCAATTTAAAATGAGCAAGCAGTGGACCGTTTTTAACTAAAAAAATTTTACAGTGGATTAAGCAACCTAGTTGTACAACTAATGTAAACTGGGCAAACACCAGCCTTTTTTCAACTCAAAAAAAACATCAGTGGATTAAACATCCTAGTTGTACACCTCATATAAAGTCAATATGATTAGAATAGCACATAAATAGCACTTACGACAGCATAAAAACATCAAATATCAATTTAAAATTCACATTAAATACCTTAAACATTGCAAAGATTTGTTAAAAAAAAGCACTTACCTCTATTTTTTTTAATTAACCGCTCAGAAATGTCTCTAATACCCACCGGCTTATCACGTAAAACCAGCATGCTTTCTTTTATTTAGTTTTCTATTGACACCATATTTCTAACAAACACACAAACACATTCTTTTCATACAATAACATAACATATTTCATTCCCTTCCATCCATAACATGAAACAATTTCAAATTCCCAAACTGACAAGATGATGCATATTTCTTTATGGTTGCCAGTCAAAACTACCACCAGCAGGGTACTTCACTTCCACTGTGCATCGCCCATGACGGCGGCAGAACGATCACCAAATGAAACATGTAAACAGCACCAGATATGGAATATAGTCCACAAAACTTATGAACAATGAACTTTTACAAGTAATAGATATCTCATTAAGAAATCAGTTCTAAGAATGAAATTGCAGTTTTAAGATAAAAAACTCCTTATGCCTTTGAATTCAAAATCATTTCAAAGAGGCCTTTGTATGTTTAGCCATTTATTGTAAGTTAAAAGTCATTATTGTTATTCATATATTGCTTAGCTAAAATGCTACAGAAAATTGAATATATTAATAAATGATTTTTGGTGTCATATTATGTGTCTTTCATCAAGAGAGAGCCCACTTTTTTTCTTCAACTTGCCCTTTTGGAGGGAAAAAAAAATTCCAGAGCTAGAATTAAAAAGCTGCTTATATTTGTATACTACATTTTTGTTCATACAACCTTTAATTATTCTTGAAAATTTTCTGCTATTTACTCTTAAAATGTAAAACATGAATGAAAATTGAAAAATCAGGCAAAATAGAGTATCATTGTACTTGCTTTCATAACAAATGTTTATTTTTCTAAAACAAGCATAAAGGCTAGAATAAACAGTCTTAGTTCTTCAATGAGACATTATTTATTACATAAATTTAGAATATCAGAACAGGAAGCAAAAATGATTAAATCATTTTTAATTGCATTGTGTTTTTACTTATTAGAATTTTACAACTTATAATGCTGTATTGAGCTACTAAAATGTGTTTTAGTATAATAGTGTTATTCATGTAATTCATGTTATTGTTTAAAAAAAAAAAAATCAATGTAATACTTTTATTTTACAGACAATGTTCAAGAAGCATTTAATTTAATAAAAGACTTAGAACCAGCTGTGCCTCATGAATACATTTTAAAGGGTGTTGTGAATGCTGCAAATGGACAAGAGCAGGGATCTGTATGTATAATATTTTATATCAGTCACGGTTTTTTCTGTAACTTTATTTATTTAATTTCAACGAAGTTAGACTAATGTACTGTCATTTTGTCATGGCCAAAATTTTTAAATTTCAATTTGAAATACTTTTAAAATTTGTTTATAAATTTGAACTTATTTTTAAATTAAAATTTCTTTTTTAGTTAACCCTAATTTTATTTTTTCTTATGTGCATTACAGTATTTCTTGTTGAGAAATATGACAAAAGATATCTGTTCTAGCTATACTCTCTCAATGAAATATCTTTTTCCTGATTACACATTGTGTGATTCTTTAAAGAAAGTGTTTTGTTACTGCCACATGCATTTCAACTACTTTAGTTGGAAATGATGCTCATTTTGACAGTTTTTTTTCTACATTTAGTTATATTAAAGTTTTTTTTATATCGTATTAAGATTTTGTTATTACCTTTCTAAGTGATTTTAATATTTTGAATCTCTCCCTGTATTGTAACCCCCTCTCTTTGGTTTTGCAGCTTAACCCATTCTGATTGTTGTACCATTAAAATAGTAATAATAATGAACTGTTATTAAAGTTCTTTTCACTTATAGTATGTTCCTACCTTCTAATCTCTCATTATTTTTTCTTTCTTTAAGCAGCTTCTTTATTACAATAAAATATTTTTTTAAGTAAAATTATTCAAAAAACTTTAAATTATTTACATGCATTGTAATATTTATTTACTTTTAATTAATTTGCAATTTTCAATAAAATTTTTGTGAAAAATTATGCTCATGGAGATTTAAAAAAATAAATTCTGATAAATGTATTCTATGCCCTTTATTTTATTATATACTTTTGCTTTAGTCGCTTGTTTGATCAGCTAATCTGATGTGTTATATTTTTTTAATTTTTGAAGTATTCCAAACATTCTGAAATATTTCAGATAAAAATGTAATTTTTTTTAGGTAAAGGTATCTTAAAATAAATAAATATTGGCCTACAGATTATTTTATATTTCTTTAAGTAAAGAAAAATGTATGTAATATTGTGACAAAATTTAATTGTAATATCCTAAGCATCTTGAGAACTGAGTTTTATTCTAAATCCAAATAATGAACATGGTAGTTTTTCAGAAAACAGAATTTAAAGATGGCATATCTGCACCGTACTATATTTTTAAGTAATATTCAGTGAGCAATAAATAGAGAAAGTCTGTTCTGTCCTTAAAAAAAGAAAGAAGAACAATAAAAGGTGTTAGAAAGAAAGAAAAAAACACAGAAGAAAACATAATAGCATTTTTATTGTTATTTAAATGTTAAATTTGTGCATTTAAAAATTTATTACTAGTGCATTATTTCAACTGTAGCATTGATTTTTAAAGGTGTAGAAATGAAAACTGAATATTTTAAAATCCTAAGTGTCAGGTCTGCGAAGTTTAACACTTTTTCTTTATATAATATTCACTAACACCACAATTTTAAGTTTGTTCCTTTTCAAAAGCAGTAGGAATCATAGGAAAGCTGTTTAAGTCTTAAAAACAAACCACTGATGTTAAAAACTCTTGAAAAAATTAACAAAGCCCCTTCACCAAATGCTCAACAATGTGCTCTTGTTAACAGAGAATATATGTGTTTTATAGAACTTTCAGAAAAAATTCTTGAGCGCAAAAGATTGCCTTCAAAATGTAGGCTGAAGCATTATCCATTTACAGAAATATTGAAAAATTTTGTACGTTTAATATTTTCCCCTAGATGTTTTGTAACTCTTATATGTTCCCTGTTTATAACTGTGCTTAGTACAGTTAGAAAAGAGACATTCTAAAATTTTTTCAAATATCTGGTATGATCCAATTTTTTAAATGCCTCCCAAAAGTTGCTTAATTTCTTAAAAGAACAGCCTTAAAGCAGGCATTTTACCATAGCAATTTCGGCCCAGTTTCTCAAAAATGTCCCTATGGATTCACTTTTTTGTTAAAATTATTTTTAATATTCATTTGTAAATGGCATTTACCTTATACTGTAGTACTAAGTTTAAAACTGCATTAGTTTAAAATTTGTCATAATACAAAATTCTTAATTGTAACAGAATGTAAAAGAGCAAAATGGAAACTTTTTTGTCCAGGCTGTTTAATTTAATGTATTTTCATTGAAATATTGCTCATTTACTGTTTTCTTACATAGCGGGAATATTTAAAGGTAGCTCAGCAATACTTTCAATTAGTAGGTGGATCGGCCAGTGAATGTGGTAAGATATTGGTTGCTTCCTCAACTTATTTTTATTTTTGTTTAAATTATATTTTTACATAAAGTTGATTTTATGTTTTGCAAAATATCATCTATGCTTAAAATTAATATTTTTTTTAAAAAAAAACTTTACATGTCGCTATCTTCTATAAATGGAAAGTTTTATAATTAAATTAATGTACATGTAAAAGTTTAATACAGTTACATTTTTGAAAAATTATTGAAATTTGTTACTTAAAGTACTGAAATTGTTTATCATATCCCAATTATACTTTGCATGTTTTTTTTTCAGCATTTATGTCTTAAAATAATACTTACTGTATTAGCCTAATTATAATATGTCACAGAATTTAACACAGCAGCCAAATTTTTTCTTAAAGATATTTAGAAAATCCACTATCTGGACCTTGAATTTAGTACAAATCAGGTTTTTAAAGGGAAATGATCATTCCAAAAACTTTGTGCTATATTCAGGCTAATACGGGAATTACTTTTTTGTGGCATTTGATTAGCCCCACCAGTGCTTGTCCACTGGATCAGCCTGTCTACTAGTCAGCCATTATATTGTAAATTTTGTCATGAATCCTCTATGATCAGTTGGTTAAACCCTTGCAGTGTATGTACCCCAATTTGAAAAACTCAGCTCTGAATAGAAAAATGTCTTGTGGTCATATAATTTTGTAACAGATTGTATATACTCTTACAGAATCAGCGTATGAAAGTATAGTGCTTGCTAGAGATAATACGATCTCAGCCAAGAATGGTCTTGGGCTCTGAAATTCACAATTGTGTTCGGTTTTGGGCTTGTGAGAAATTTCTCATTTATTGAACATTCTTGTTGTAAACAGATTTTAAAAAGTGATTCATGAGAGAAATAAACTAATTATCATTATTTGATAAACTTGAATATAAAGAATTTGAAAGTGCATTAAGAGTTTGCTATTATATTTGTGCTTAATTTGCACAACTGGCAAAATTTATGATATTCTGTCAATAAAATAATTGACTTTATCTATTAGCTGAAATTTAAGCTTCAGGCTTGGGCTCCGATTTGAATATTGCTATTCGTGTATTTGCACGAATTAGAAGTCCTCAGGCTCAGACAGGCTTGAGCTTTAAAAAAAGTGAGCCTGAACTCATCTCTTCTGCTTGCATACAAGTCACTGGCACTTACATTAATTTTTTTAATGATTTTGATTGATTTTTAAACTTTATTAATTTACAATTTTACATTTTCAAACAGTAATGCAGTGATTTAAAATAACTTTGCATTACACTGTGATTTAAAATAACTTTTACGTCATAGATAAATAATAATTTCTATTTAAAATGTATAGTATTTTAAATATAAACCCCAGAAATAAGACAAAATGTAGGGTGGCTGCTTTTTTATTTCTCACTACTGTATGCATGCATTTATTTATTCTATTAAAGAATAATTTATTTTTATTTATTTTACTTTTAGATACTATCCCTGGAAGACAGTGCATGGCTTCTTGTTTCTTTTTATTGAAACAATTTGATGATGTGCTTCTCTATTTGAATTCAATAAAAGTATTTTATTCATTTATTGTTTTATAATGTTTATCATTTATTTATTCTGATAATTAAATTAAAATGAATTTTAAAAATTACTGTGTAAGACAAGAAGGAATGAACAACAAATGCAATAACAAAACAAAATTATTCATGAATGTATCTGCTTATTTTTAATTCCTATACCAGTTGTGCACCTTAGACTTTTTAGGCTGTAAACAAAATAAATCAAATTTTTGATACCATAATTGGTGTTATATTGGATTATTATTGTGTATGAAAGAAAAAAATACTATTTTTCATTTTGAGTTAAGTTGTTACTTCTTATAAAAATAAGTCTTGTTAAAACTAGTATTTGTTATTACAGCTATTAAAATGCAGTTCATATTTATGAGTGCATATGTGCTGTTCTAGATAATGATAATTTAAAAATATTTTTCAAATAACACAAGATTTCCTAACAAGTTTTTAACTGTGAATTAAAAAATAATTTGCTCCTAATGCATTACACTAAATTTCATGAACAACCTAGGGAACCACTGAGTTCCAAGACAAATCTATCCTAGGGTCATTATTATTATTTTTTTAAGAGTTGGATCTACGTTTTGAATGTGCAAACTACTCGCCATTGTGCCATAAAATAGATTTAGAGGCAAAAATGTGCTACTAGTTTGCATGTGACTAGTTTGCACAATAGTTCGCCATAAAATAGATTTTGTGTTACTTTGGTAAACCATCATGTATTTTGCTTGTTGCAGACTATGGCAACACATATTCAGTTTTACCTGGTAATACAATGTTGAAACTGTAGATAATTACATTTCTCCAAGAAAACTAAACTAAAACTAAGTTTTGACTCAGTAGCCCACATGGGGCCAAGACCTGTGCTGTGCCCTCGTGACCATGAGCTCTAGGGTATGGAAACATACGCCTTGGTCAGATGGTCAGCAAATCCCTAAGTGTTTAGTCCTCAATCGAGCTTGGTCTGCCTTTTATTGACGCGCTCAAGGGATGAAAGTCTGTGTCAAATGAGAGTGCTCTGTCCGAGAATCAAACTGTGGGCCTGTGACCTGTACAAAGTGCTAACCGTTATACCATTTGGCTTCGTTTATCATAAATAATGTTATTTATTAAATGTGTGTGTTATTGAAATGAACTATCATTTTTGCCTCTAAAAGTGAATAGATTATTAAAAAAATTCAAGACACTGCAAATTTTAATGAATCATCAAAAACTGTATTGTATCAAGATTTCCATAGACTTTTTAAATTTTACTATACTGATTAGGCTTCAAAGTATGTAATATTTATATTTTAAATAACACTGAATTAAAAAAATTATTAAAATTATAATGGACTTATGTTGTTTTAGCAAGAAATATTGTTTAGTCCTCTCAGAATTAAGTATAACAGCTATATTCTTAAAATACTTATTTAAGTATATAATTTAGTAATATTTAAATATGTGACTAAGTAAGATACATCTAAAATATTGATTTTTTGTGTACCTTTAATATTAACACCTTCTGGACAGCTGCCAAGTTTTGCAGAATTTACCATGGTGAAGAATAGCACAACTTCTTATCCTTTAGCATGACAGGTTATTAACGCTAAGTCTTCAAAATCATACTGCATTCCGTATTATTATTTGTTGTATGATGAATAAATGAATGCATGTTCGTGTCCCTTTGTGGTAGATTTTTGCTTAACATGTATATGTGGTGCTCGTCTGGAAAGGGTTAAGGAATGTACTCATGTTTATCATTATGCTCATTTTCTTTGGTTCTGCATTTGGTTGTTTATTAGTAATGATAACTACACTGTCTCATTTAAAGTCTTTAGAAGATGTAATGACTTACATGGCATTTACACAGACTGTAGGACTGTGTGCATGGGTACATTTACAAGGGAAACATAACGACTTATATGATTTTTGAAATGACCAATTCAAATGGTTATTTCCTTTTGCACTTTTTAAAAATATTACTAGATTTTACTTTACTTTTCATTTTATTTATTTATGAAATATGCTGTTCAAATTAAATAGCTATCAAGAATTCCCAGTTACTTTGGTCTTATATTTTTTGTTTTAATGAAAAAATTATGAGTTTTATTCTATTTAAGTGGCTGTGAGACATGTTTTATATCTGTCTTAAAAATACGTCTGTTGTTTCTTTTGCTGAAAATAAATCATTGACTTTAAATGCAATGAATTATATTACATTTTATTCTACTTTCTTTTCAGAGTTATTTTTACAATGATGACACTTTTAATTTTAATTTTGCACAAGCAAAAGCTGCTACTGGTAATTTCAAAGAAGCAGAAGAGGTATGTTTTTATGTACTTAAAAGTTACTTATTGTATTTATTGAATTTTAATTACTTTAATAATAAATAATTGCTTATACCAATTTTTTTTCCCATAGGTGTTTCTTCTCATTCAAAATGAAAAAATTAAAAATGACTATACATATCTCAGTTGGCTTGCTCGTTGTTGTAAGTTTATTTGAAATGTATTTTTGATTTCAAATATGCGCTGAATGATCTGCATTTTTTTTTTTTTTTTGTACTGAAATGGGTACTGACTCAAGTATTTTCTTTAGATGTGATGAATAAAAAACCACGCATGGCATGGGAGCTGTATTCCAAACTTGAGCACTGCAATGAATCATTTAGTTTACTTCAACAGATTGCAAATGATTGTTACAAGGTAGTATTATATGTATAATTTGTACACATAATAACATTACAAGTAAATTTTATACAGTCATTTTAATTTAATTACTTAAACATTCATTACAAAATCCTTATATCTTAAGACTGTATCAAACACTTATCTTCAGAGATAATATTGTATTTATTCTTCTATAATATTTAAGTGTGGTTATTTAAGTCAACTGAAATAAACCTAAAATGAAAATGATTAATCAGATATCAGTGACTCTATTCGCATTGTCATTTTTTTTAAATACACAGAATGAAAAAGGGCTTCAAAAATTATTATGGAGCATTCATACTATACTTTTAGTTGAAATTTTTCTAAAAGAAAATATCTTTGTAAATGAAAATAGAAATATATTAGTGTGTTTCCATTATACCAAATTTTCTAGTGTGACTCTATTCCTATAGTCATTTGTTTTAAATATACACAATGAAAAAAGCTTTAAAAAATCCAAAAGGTACATTCATATTCTATAGTTCAAATTCTTTTAAAAGAAAGTTTCTTTGTAAATTAAAATATAAGTTTATGTTGATTCCTTTTAAAAAAGTATAATATTTTTGTAAAATGAACTTTAAATAAAATATATTATTCAGTTAAAACATTGATTTTTAAAATTATAAATCAGATTAATTGTTTTAACTTCTAATGTTATAACTTTGTAATCTGTAAAAGTTGGGAGATGCTGTAAAACCGTTTCTTTGGATGTGCTACAATTTTCAAACTGGCTCTGGAGAGTTTTAAATGTTTTCTTGGACTCTCATATGAACATACCAAATTCTCTTCAAAATTACTGTACATTTAATTTATTTTAATAGGCTTATAATTTCCATGAACATTATTAAGAAATTCTTCAGTTTTCCAGTTTATCAAACTAGTTATTAATTCTTATGTATAGTAGTGTCTTCAGTTTAATCAGATTCTTGGTCTTCTAGTATTGTAGTATATTATTTTTGCTATCAACATGTACTATGTGTATTATGTTATTTAAATATGCTTCATTAAAAATGATGTGAAGAGTAACAAAGCTTTCACAAAAATGAGTTAGAAATATGGATGAACAAAATTTTTTTATAATTTACTCTTTTCATTATTTAATTTAATTTATTTATTTTATTGTGATTTATTATGTAAATTCATAGTTTTAAATATCTATGAAAAACTTCTCACAACATTGCCAACTGAAAATGTTTTACACTGTATTTGAATTAAAAACTAGTAAGTTGACATGGTCTCAATGCATGTTTAAGATTTTAAACAACCAGCCTGTGTCTTAAGCTTTCAGGACTTGAAAATTCACCCCCCCCCCCATCCTGAAATAATATAGAAATCTAACTTAGAGCTCTGTAAAATGCTTCATGATTACAACATGTTTTTTTTTTTTTTTTTTAAATAAGGTATTTCTCATTTGATCTCTATTTAATATTAAATAAAGAATTATCTTTTATTATATCATATCAAGTACTTTGTTTTTATTACATTATTTAACCAAGGCAAGATAAATATGCAAGCAAACAAACAAAAAACCTGTTTTGAAGGTTTTAATTATCTCAACCTGTGCTGTTTTTTCCTCCACTCTTGTGTTATTATGGGAAAAACAACAATCTAACACATATAAATATATTAAATATTGCTAGAATATATATTGTGTTTACCGAATAATGTATTTAAATGTATATGCTTTTATATAGTTAACTGTGTTGAGAACATTTTCAAATATTAATATAATTTAATATTATTTTTTTTTTCAGATGGGTCAGTTTTTTTATGCTGCCAAAGCATTTGATATCCTTGAGAGATCAGATCCTAACCCTGAGTTTTGGGAAGGCAAAAGAGGTGCTTGTGTTGGAGTTCTGCAAATGATAATTGCTGGTCATGAACCTAGGTAATATTTTACATTAAATTAATTGAACGAAATAAAGTTGCATAAAATGCTAATAAAAGTTCATAGAACTTCATATTTTTGGAAAATGCGAATATTTTTTTTCTGCCAAAAGTTGAATATTGACTTCCTCATGTAAAAACAAGGTAAGTAGAAGCAAAACAAAATAAATGAAAAACTGTGAGGTAACAGAATGTTGCCTTTTTGCTGTAGGGAGAAAAAACTAGAAAAAGAGAGAACAAAAATAAGAGTGAATGAATAAGATTAAAAAAGAGCAAAAATATCTAGGGCTGGAAAAATGAAGTGCTGTAAAATAATAAATAGGATGAAAGAGGTATTGGGTATTAAGATGAAATAGAAAGAATTAAGCAATATAGAGGAGAGAAGGGTATTATGAAATGGCCAGGAAATACAGAATACCGAGGTTTCAGCTCTGTTAGGTGCTGTTGTCACATGGGAATAACACGAACTACTCAAGAGAGATTCCTGTGTCACAGTGCAGTGAGAGTTGACCCCTTGTTGTTGCAGAACCACTCTCTACAGAGCAAAGTGTGTTTTGTGATTTTCAAGAGTTTTTGCAGCTAAATTTTTCAACATTTTAACCAGTATTCTATTGTGTTTCAAAATACTTGATACTGATAAATTTTACTCTCCCTGAAACTGAAATAATTATTAGCAGTGGCATATGCAAGGGGGAGTGGGCTCCCTTGTCAAAAAATTTTTAACAAAATGCCCATAAATTTTAACTTTTTAGCTTAAATATTACGCATTTTAATGCAAAGTTATGTCTATAACCCCCCCCCCCCCCTTGAAGGAAGTCTGCATACCCCACTGATTAATAGTATAATGGAAGAAATATTTTTCCTTAATGTATATATGTATTGAATGAGCATGATATATATTTGATTACAATTGTTCATTAATAGCAATAGATTCATTTTAAGATGAAAGAAAAAGAAAGAAAGGAAACCAGTAGATACGAGCGAATTTGGCATCATTCTTATTATATGCAATATTTTAACAAAATTTTTACAATTTTTTTGATATATTAAAAAATACATGAAGATTGATTACCAAGAAAGAATAAAAAATGAATATGTTTAATATAACTAGACATTATTAAAAGCCTATCATTTTTGCATTTTTAATAAAGTCTCTCCTCAACCAGAAAATAAATTTGTATTAAGGAAATTTTATTTTTCACCATGATGTGATGCCATAAAAACACCATCTTTAAGTGTGTGCACTGTGTTAAAGCAAACTTACACAAGGGGTATCTGTGTATGTGAGAGGTGCCTTGGGGGAAGAACTTTTTAAGTGGTTATGATGCGTATTAATGTCAGCGGTGGATCAAGATAAAAGTTCTGGAGGAGACTGTTTTCTTCTTTTTATTACAAATTTCAATTGAATATGCAAAAAAAAAAAAGTCAATTTTCTGTAGTTTGTCTGGGGGAGACGCATGCTCTTGTGCCTCCTGGATTCGCCAATGATTCATGTTATATCTGGAGAAAACCGTGCAAAACTCCAGACTTTGAGATCGACAGACGTGTGGTAGGCCATAACCCTAAATCATCACACTTCGAGCATCTTCAAATTTGGGATCTATATTATAAAAAAAGAATCAAATAACATTTTTTTTTTCAAATGAAAAATTCTTATTTTCAATTATTATAAATTTAATTTTTTAAATTTACTTAAAAAATAATTTTGTTAAGATGGAGAAGTTAGATATTTTTTAAAAGACCTCAAAACACTGAACAACATAAATTTCAACTCTCTAAGCTGCATAGGTCTTGACTTTCATCTTCTTAAAGATTACAATACAATACAAAATTTCTGACTCTTTCCAAATTTCAAAACTTTATAATTAGAAATAAATATTTCAAAAGATCTGAAAATTTTGATTTTTCATTTAATATATCAGCAATACATAAAGCAAAATATCATTGCAGAAGAACAGGGGGGAAGGGGGAAATGCGATCTGGGTTCAAATATACAAGTATCAAGCCACAGTTGATGCTTATGCTATCTAAAAACAAAGTACATATAGTTGGTTTTGTTTTATTGCAATTTTCAAAAAAAAGTTTTTTTTTGTTTGTTGTTGTTAAGAATTGAATATTGCATTTAAGAACTTTACTTATGACTGTAGTATAAATATAACTTGTCAGATAAAACTATTTTCAGATGGAATATTATTGAAAAATGAGCAGATTCTGCAATCTTCATTACTGTTGCCTGTCAAACGTAATTTTAATTCTTCAGCGGACAAAATATTGACAACCTAATTATTTTAACAAAGGTTCTTTCTTTCATTTTTGAGTGGATTTTTTTCTATTCTGAAGACTTCGTGAGGCATTTTTTTCTTATTTGTTGTAATTTTTGCTCACTTTCTAAAAAATAACAGTGGCTATATTACTTACAAGAGAGAAACCAGCTTCTTACCAAACAATTGCCACAATCTCTAGTCACGTGACTTAGTCTGAAATGTTTCACTTGGATTGGAAGATACGCCAAGCTCTCTAAATCATGCAAATGAAAGGGAGATAGCATAGAAAATCATTTCCCTTGGATAGGGTATTCAGACAATATAAATGCACAAAAATGTAATATTATGTAAGCTAATTTTATTTTTTTTTTTTGCATTTTCTTTAATAGTGAATCACTTCAAGAAGTTTTCCAAATCCTGCGTAGTACTACAAATCCTCAAGCAGAAAAAATACTTAAAGTCGCAAAAACTTGGGCTAAAGAAAGCAAGCTTAACATTTGAACATTCAAGACAAGTCATCTGTGATAAATGGACAGTTTCATATTCACTGGCAAAAATGTATTATGAAATGTATTGACTGAACTTTGCACTCTGTGTTTAGTGCTACTAAAATATAGAGTACTTATTATTAAAGACATTCAAGTTATTCTTGTATGTAAGTTTCATGTCGTATCACATATGTATTTCCCTTTTTTTTTAACACTTGTTTCATTATAGATTAAAATGTGTTTAAGTATTGTTAAGGTTTGAAATTATATATTGTAATATATTCATGTCTGTTTTCACATAACTTTTTACTTGACTGTTTGAGATATTTTTGACATTATTTAGCTGTAATATTTTGTTTCCATGCAGATGTTACTTTTCTAAAAAACTTTCTAACAATTACTACATAAAAAATGTTTTTATGATAAAAAAAATATTTTTATATACAAAGCTATTTACATACTGATATTCACATCAATGTAATAATATTTTTCCTCCTAAAATGAAAAGAGTTAAAAAATTCACGAAGTTGAAAAATGTAAAATGTGGGTACGAGCTTAGCCTACCTTAAAAAAACTTGTTTTTCTATTCCAAGAATAAGAGATGAAACCCTCATAAGCTAAAGCCCCCCCCCCACCCCTCTAGAAAAGTGTATGCAACAGTACTAGTATATATGTATAAAGTTTGAATTTTAAAAAGTTGATTTTGTTCTAAAAGTTGTATTGCCTGTATAAATGAAATATCATAGGTTCCACTGCAAGAAATTTAATACAGGAAAGCAAATTGTTATTTGGGGAAAAGGGGGGGGGGTTGTGAATACATGTTATGAAATAAAAAAATGGACATTGCTTCTGCAGATTTTCATATTCAGAAAATTCATTGGTGGAAGGGTTAAGTCTGTGTAATTGACTATTAGAGGCTAAATACAACTTTTGTATTTATTTCATATAAATATGCAATCATTGATAATTGCATGTATAACTAATTTTCAAAAAGTTTTTGTAAAAACTGTGTGAAAAATTTAACCTAAATATTTTGTTGCCTACATTTATTAAAATATTCTTTAAGTTGTTTATCCATATATATATATATATTTATTTAATGGCTTTTACGTATGTGTATCCTTTCCCCATTTTTCCTTTTCACTTATTTTGTTTATTCAACAGTATTGTTTATTATTTAATTAATGATAGTTCTTTTACGTATTATATCTGTTATTAAGTGCTTTCAATTAATATTTCACTTGGGATTCCATATTACGTAATTGAAGCTATTTTATATTTTATATATATAATATATATATATATATGGTGTATATATATATTTAATTGTGGGCACAGAGTTTTTAAAAAAAGGAAAATAAGAAATTAATCTCCTAATTAATTAATAATGGAGAAAATAAACAATTAATTAACAAATAATTATTAATTATTTATTTTCTGTGACTGTTAGAACAAAGTGTACTCTCGGAAATATTGAACTAGTTTTATCAGCCTGTAATTTAAACTCCCAAAGGGACTACAATGCTAGCCAAAGAAGAGAAATCTACAATCCTTTGCCATTACAAACAAACTGGTTGAAGATTTCAAACTCAATTTACAATGCAGTAGGTTCAGTTATTTTGCACTACAGTTAATTTGAGCATCCCTTTATTTAGGATGAGAGTCTAGGAATGAAAGAAAATTAATAAATAATAGTATCCAGTCAGTCGGAGGAAATTGCCTACTGACAACAGAGAAAGTCATTCAAGTTATCTATTTTGTTTCTATGTTCATTTTGACAGTTATTCATGAGCTAATCAGTAACTTTTACCAAAGTTTTTTTTAAAAAAATCATTATCTCTTTCTTTCAGTCTTGTCCTTTTAATCCACTAGTTACACTCAAAATTCTTCTTAATCATTCATTGACATTCTTTTTAGCATGCTTACAAAAAATTAATGATCTGCAAATGATAAGGCTGTTTTGTAACAAAATGCTTCCTAGGAGCATAGGATGTTCCTTTTGCACTCATTTTCAAATTCCTGATAGTTCTTTCCCACCACAAAACATAAGTAAACCATTTTTTTTTTTTTACATCAGAATTCTATGACAACCATTCTAGTTGCGAGTTAAAAAGTTATGCATTGCAAAAATACAGAACCCATCTTATTTTGCACTGCATAATATATAAATGTGTGTGTGTGTGTACATACATATATACAGCCAGACCTCGATATAAAGTCGTCTGGCATATAAGGTCAGTTTTCTAAAGTACCGACTCATTGAATAGTAATTCTATTATGGATTATCAGATATATGGTCAGGTCTAAATACTGTAATCGCCTATAAGGTCACTTTTGTCTGACTTTCTTTTAGGGATTTTTCTTCTTTTCTAAATTCGATTTCCATGTTTCAGAAATTTTCAATTTCAGATGTAGTAGAAAGAATGGTAGGAAGTAATTATAATGACATTAATACAGAAAGGGAAGTGGTGACACAAATAGAAGCACTTAAAGAATTAAATGTATTTTATGTACTGTCTTTTGTTTTACTATATATTTTTTATGAGCTATAAGGGGGCTATTAAGAATATTTTCAGAAAATACAAAGAAAATATTGTACAAAAAATGAAACAAAAATTGTGACAGCCATGTATTATAGATTATTTTAAGTAAAATAAGCTATACACCAATAACTTTTCTTGTGCATATTTTTAGTATAAATCTTCATTTTGAAAAATAATTTATTTCGGGTTTAATAACTTTAATTAGTTCAACTAAATAAAAAAATTATAACCTAATAAACTTAAAATTGTGTACGTATTAAATTTTACAAAGAATTATGCTCTGTTTTTATAATGCTTGTTTCTTGACAAATGCATATGAAACAGTTAAAAGGTCACCCCACTTATAAGGTCACTTCCTTGAGGTTCCCAGGATTGACCTTATATATATATACACAGTAACAAACTTATTGAGAATCCCTGTATGGTAATTTTCTGATATTGGGGGCTGCTGCTTAATTGGTTCAAAGTGTCAGAGTTCCAATGTAGTCCAAATAATAGGAATCCACCGTACTTCTGAAAAGTAAGGGTTAAAATGGAGAGAGAGGAGCTTATAAATATATTTACATTGTCAGTTTAAAATAAATAAAGCAATAATAGAGTTAAATAATGATGGCAATGGAAAATCAATAAAGTAATATATGATAATTAATCAAAGCAACTTCTAATGTTTGCTTTTGAAAGATAGTTTAAAGTTGGGGAAAAAATCTGACTGAAATGAAAAGAATGTTGTTCAGCTTTAGTCAGAAATACAAAATTAAAAAATTTGTAGTACAGAAAATGTATTTATTTGCATACCTTTATTTTAAATTCTATTATATCTTTATTTTGTTACAATTACATCTAGTCATGGTCATACTTCTTAAATAATATATGATAAAAATATGTGGTTACCAGAAATAACTGTTATGTATTTATTTATTTTATTTTTTCTGTTGTTCCTTGTAATTTTTTTTTCTCTAGTCCATGAAAGAAAGAAAAAATGTTTGAATTATTTTTGAGTTATATTTCTTCATTCGCTTACAATATCTAGTCATATTTTAAAAAAGTTATTTTATCTCACTCCATATATATGTAATTTTAAGTTCAACCAAGTACTGTATGTCACAGCAATAATTGAGATAATAATTGTTATTTATTTTAACAATGCTATAATTTTATATAGTCATTTAGGTTGGCCGAAAACACCCATTTTTTTTTTTTTTTTTTCAAGCTATAATACCTTCAAGTAGTTGTGAATTTGGGTGACTAAAAAGATGTCAAAAAGGAAATAAAAGCAGTTTATATCTCCCGGTTGCACATCTCCTTTAAAGTTTTATGAGAATCTCATTTACGCAGTAATTTTAAACATTTAAAAAATAGCTTGTTTCTGAATGCAATAGCTTGATTTATTATGTATTCAAACCACTAAAAATAATGCTTAAGCATTTTTAAAATCCAGAAACATCTTTTGGTCATACATTGCCTACAAGGTTAATGAGATTTTGATAAAAATTTACATGCAGTGGTGGATTAGAGTTTAAGGAAACAAAAAATACTAACTAGCAGTTTTTAAAAAAATTGAATACAAGTTTAAAATTCAGTTTAACTTAGAATACTGATAATATTAGTAAACAGAGTTTTTAAAAAATTGATATAGTTGTAAATCCAAGAATTTATGTTGTGTTGTGTCTTAAGGCTAGCCTTCATGAGAGGTATCTGCCTAAAGGAGGGAGTACCATGGATGGAAGAGTTTTAAGGGTTTCTAATACATTTCCATAATACATCTGGAGAAAACTGCCAGAAACTTTGGACCATTAGACCGACAGCCATGGGGTAGGCATGCACTTGGGACCTTCACTCTTCAGCCATCTACCATGTTCAGTATCTTATCCACTCTGCCATAGTAGAGTTCATAAATGAAAGAAAATCATATTGAACTCAATTGAACATCACCATATTTACATTTTTACTCATTTTTAGCTTAATGTACTTTGAAATATGATTTATACCTTAAATTAGACATGGTTTATTTTGACAGCATAGCCATCTGTATAAAACCATCTCTAGACTCAGCTCCACAAACTTTTCTTATGGATTCTCTCGCAAGTTCCATACATTTTTCATCTTGTGTGTGAACTGAGAATGTCTTGAGTGTTCTATCTCACACATTTTGAGTCACTTTGAATTTGTAAACATAAAAAATTGGAATTTTTTGCTAGAGCCATACTTAAATTAAAATTAGAAATAAAGATTTTTAGTCTGATAAGTTTTTATTGGTGAGAGCCTGTGATTTGGTTTTGTTCACAGGAGAAATATGACTTGGCATTCAAAATTAATATATATTTTTCCAATGAGCTGGCATTGACCACAAGCCTTTTGTTACATATAAGGTTCAAACTATTGGCCATTTTATTATGGGGTCAGCCAGTGGGGGGCCAGCATTACCCCATATGGAGGGATGGACAATTTAACACCTAAGCCCATGCTAGGAATAAAACCTAAGCCCAAGGCATGATAGAATGGCTCAATCCACTGCACCGCTTGGGCGGTTCAAAACTAATAATGAAAGCATCAATTTTTCTCAAGTCGCCAATGTAGGAACTAACAAATAATAAAGATTTGTTTAAGCAGGAAAGTGGCGAGCTTAGCCTAAAATGTTTATTACATTTTGTTGTAGCAGCTTGCAAATGATTTATTGTTCTTAACTGTATTTGTAACAGAATGCCTTATTTATGTAAATGCGATATAACTGTCAGTTGTAATTGTGAAAATAAAATCAAATAAACCTGCTATTAAGCTGGTGTTTGTTCATGTATTGCTGAAACAAAGAAATCTAATCATTGGAAAGATCACATGTGGCGGTCATTTAACTTTGGATGATACAGTATAGAACCTGTTATCCAGAATGGTCCGGACTAGATGTATTCTGTATAATTGGAATTTTCTGGATAACCGGCTAGGCATTAATGCAACAGCCACTGATTGGATTGGTAGCATATATGTTACTCTACTTTTGACCATAATTAAACATTACTTGATAATGTACTAAGAAAATAATATAAAAAACTCCAAGATCAAGATAAATAATAATCATATTTAGTCAGGAAATAGTAAATGTATGATAAATTCTTGAAAACTTAGTTATACACTCTAAAAAATAAAATAAATAAAGCACCTTACCTGATTGCTTACATTTTAAATTCTAGTTGAAATACTCAAAATGAAAAAAAAAAAAAAAAAAACTCATTACATGCTTTTCTTTAAGAAAAAATAGGAATTTAATCTATCGAAAATGATTCTGGATTACTGGTTTCTGGATAAGAAATTCCATACTGTAAATCTTAATCTGATCTTAAACCAACATGCTCATATTCAAATGTAAATTCTCCTTCTCTTTTCTATGCATCCTAGCTATCTTCTCTTTTCTTCTCTCATTACCCTGCCTTCCTGTCTGTGTGTAGGTTGGCATTGTTGCTGATGAGGAAGGGTTTTGTTTGTTTTGTGTGATTATGGCAACGCTACGCTAGAGCAATCTTTTGTACAACC
Organism: Cheiracanthium punctorium; assembly: GCA_038373885.1. Taxonomy (NCBI): domain Eukaryota; kingdom Metazoa; phylum Arthropoda; class Arachnida; order Araneae; family Cheiracanthiidae; genus Cheiracanthium; species Cheiracanthium punctorium. The sequence goes on from JAWZYV010004260.1 coordinate 338,296, forward strand.
CTAAATGTGTGTGTGTCCTTCCTATTTTATGTTTGTTTCTCACAAGGAATTTATATTTTTGTGTTTACATATCCAAAGTTACTCAAAGTGTATGGGATATGATTTTCAAGACATTCCCAGTTCATGTACAGAATGTTGAAAGATGTGTGAAATTGTGAGAGAATCCCCGAGAAAAATTTGTGGAGCTGAGTCTAAGGATGGCTTTATAAGAATGACTATGCTGTCAAATTGAACCATGTCTAACTTAACATATAAGTCAGATTTCAAAATGCCTTAATCTAAGAATGAGTGAAAAGGGATATGTCGAATCGTGTTAACATGATTTTCTTGCATTTAGGACTCTTCTCTCAAAAACTTGGTTTAATGAATGAAAACAAAATCTTTTTACGAATATTATTAATATTTTAAGATAATTGGATCTTAAGCTTGTATTCATAAAAAAAGGTAGTATTCCCCCTTCCACCCCCTTAAATTCAATGTACCATTGTATGTAAATTTTTATTAAAATATTATTAATTTTGTAGGCAATGTGTGACGAGAAGATGTTGAATAAATTAATAAATGCTTAAGTATATATTACATTTTGTGGTTTGAATACATATGAATATAAGCTATTACATTCAAAAACATAATAATTTTTAAAATGTTAAAAATTACTGTAAAAGTGAGATTAAAAAAATTTTTTGGGAAAATTTAGGGCAGATGCACAAACAGAAGATATAAACATTTTTTTTTCTCTGGACAGTCACACATATTTGCAACTTTTTTTTTGTGGTACTATAACTTGGGGGGGGGATGAGTTTTTTTGGCCCATTTTGATTAGTTATTCATAATTTATTAAATTATGCTTTAAACTTTATGAAAAAAAAGCTTAATTTATCATTTTCAGAAAAAATAAATTCATGTATTTTAAAAATTAATTTCTGTTGATCTTGCAATGAATAACTGTTATTAGTTTATGCAATTTTCATTAGTTTGATATCAATGTAATAGTTAATACATTTGCATTTCAGTATGTAGCAGACTGTATTTGATCTATCGGTTGCAATGTGCAATTATTAAATCTATTAAAAGTAACTTTCCCTCTAATTTTTTCTTTTCTGTGTGTGCTGAACATTTTCAAAACTTCAATGAAATAAAAGAAATGTGTCATTTCTTTATTCTTGCACCAAGTCTGTGTTTCTCTTAGTATTTTGACTAGCATAATACTTATAGCTGAAAAAAAAATATTTTTATTTATTACTGATTGCTTAAAAATAAGTTTAAGAAAACCTTTTTCAACTTTACAATATGTATGGCATGATAATGAATAAGAAAATAATAGTTTAATTTTGAATGCCTAACAAGTACTAGTCAATTTACAGACATGACTGATATAACATAGGAAATCCTGCAATTTTATGCTAATCACACCTCTTAAAGAACCAATATGATAAGAATTTAATTAAATTAAAAAATTATCCATTATTTCTTCATTCATAATCCTCATACATACTGTAAAAAAAGCAGAACATTAAAAAAAATTCATATTAAAAAAATCTGGAGTGACTCCACTCGACTTTACGAACACTTACGATTAAGATCATTACCAAGCATTTAAATAAATTTAAACCGATGAACAATTCAAACATATATACCAAACTGAAGCTCAATCAAATGTGCCGTTTAAACACTAGCGCACTTTCAATAATTTCTCCCCATATGCCATAATGTAAAAGAAATCTTTGTCGTAGCCCTATAGAAAACTAAGTCCTATACACACCAAAATCAATACTGGTCTTAGGATGGTAGTTTATTACCCAATTTGAGCTCAATCGAATGTATCATTTAAATGCTAGTGCACTTTCAAGAATTTCCCCTCATAGGTCATAATGTAAAAGAAATCTTTTTCGTAGCCCTGTAGGAAAACTATAAGTCCTCTACACACCAAAATCAATACCGGTCTTGCGACGGTGGTTTATGACATATATACCCAATTTGAACTTGAAGGAATGCCCCGTTTAGGAGCTATCATGTTCACTCACATATACACAAACACACACATATTTACATCTCATAAAAATAGCATAAATGGATTCATATGTGTGGACCTCAAAACGTGTCAATACACCAAAATCTCGAAGTTGAATTTTTTCATGATTGCAATACTTTCCTTACTTGGTACATGCTCGGAAAGTAATAATCAGTAAATAAAGACATTTTCATTTCCTGCTTGTAAATTGTGATAGAATGACCTTAAATGTTATCATATTAAGTTATAAACATAATTTGGGCAGTTGTTTCTTTTTTTTTTTTAAAGTATTTATTTTATTGCAAAATTAAATAATGTTGCAAAGTATTTTCCCCATCAATAGATTTTAATTTTTTTTTTTCGCTGAAAAGAAAAAAAAAAACACTTTGCAAGAAGACTTATCTTTTGAAGCTATCAATTTCAGACATAGGCAGCTTCATATGTCGTTTTCAAAGAAAAGGGAATCAAAATTTAAAAATAAAATATAGGGGAAAAAAAAGAATGAAATTACACACACATAACAAATAGAAGCAAGCAAAAACAATAGAAACCAGAACAGCAACAAATAAAAATACCTTTAAAAAAGTTTTATAGAAACAGGAGCACATTATTTTTTTATTTATTTTGCAAACTTAAAAAATGATTATAGGAAAGTACACATAATAACAACAAAATAAGTGAAATAATAAATTAATAAAAGAAGAGAGAGAGAGAGAGAGAGAGGAAGAATGTAAATAGAAATTTACAATTATTTCAAAGAAGAATGAATAAAAGGAATGGACGGACCATCATTCACAAGATGCTTCAAGTATTGGTTATGGAAAAATATCCCAAAAAATGAAAATGGAACAAAGACTGAGGAGTGCACAACATTTTAACTGTGTAAAATCGGAAACGATGATTTGAATTTCAACAATGTGAGGCAATAGAAGATTTGGAAACCTTATGCTTAGAAACATATCTCTCATGCTCTTTGAACCTAAATTTGAAAGTTCTTCTGGCCAATAATGCACAAGTCACAAGATACACAAGGGATATAACAAACACCCCAGCGGTTCTCAGTAGAAATATTTAACTTCTCACAGCCAACAGACAATATAATTTAATCTGATATTTATAGAAAATATTTTTCTTTTGGTGGACATCCGAAATAGGGAGCAAATATCAGGAAAATGCAAGGAGCTCGCAATCAGATATTCGGTGAAGTGAGTTTGCCCCCCTCTCTGCCAAATAAAAATTAGTAGATGGCTGAGTTTAAAAGTTGTGGAAGCTCAGTGGTTAACATTTCAATTTTCTGAGCTCTCAACCTGACAACGGAAGATCAGGGCATGCAGTACATTAATGTACAAGAATGCAGTATTTATTCAAAAGTTGTCTCAGTAGTTTAGAGATTACTTGGAATTACACATTTCATGAAATGTCTTTAAAAAAAATAATGCGCTAAATTACAGGTTTTTAAGTGAAGTACTTTCTGTGAAAGACATGTTTTAAAGTAGAGTTCAATTTAAATAATTTTTGGAAATTTAAGCATCATAACTCTTAAACACGAGGGGAAAAATTATTTTTTAAGAGGAATAATAAAAGATTTTTTTTTTTTTAAATTCTTGATTTTGGGGTTGATTGTTTTTTGGTTGTTGATTTCCTATTATAATGCATGGACTTCTCCGCTAATTGGCTGCGAGTGACTATTAAAAGAAACGCTTCGAAGTTAATTGAAGTATTCAAAACTTTCTGGTATATAAAAAAGCAGCAGTTCATATTCTAGTAGTTACCGTAAATTCCGGCGTATAACATGCACTTTTCATACAAAAAAATAAGGTCGAAATTTAAGGGTGCGCGTTATACGCCGGTTATATAAATGATAAATTTAAAAATAAGGAAAAGATGAGCATAAAAAAATGAGATTTCTAAATGTTCCTGAATGTTGTTTATTTAATAGAAATGACATACCTTATGAACTTCAATTTTCATTATCGAACAGCATAAAAAGCTCATCATATTCATCTTCCGTTAATATTTTCAGGAACATGATCAAATTCAGTTTCATCTTCTCTGTCACGGTTACTCTGATCCATAAATAAATACTTATCATGCGTTCCATCTAGATTGTTCGATATACTACATTTTTTAAGTGACACTTTAATTATGTCAGGCTTAACTTCATCCCATGCTTGTATTATCCACTCACACACTATTTCTACACTGGCATGACGCATTTCACCTCCTTCCGTAAATGTTTTTCTCCTTCCAACATCCACGTATTCCAAAATCGTTTTAAAATTCCTTAGCATGGTTTATTAATACACACATCTAAAGGTTGAACTAATGGCGTTAATCCGCCTGGAATAACTCCCATGTCTGTGTTACACTCTTTCATTAATTTCTTTGTATTATCCATTGAATGCGATCTGAACATATCCCAAACTAAAAAACTTAAAGGGTGCGTGTTATACGGAGGATACACATAAAAATTAAAAAAATGAAGTTTAAAATTATAGGTGCGCGTTATATGCCGGCATTTACGGTAGTTCTGAATTGTCAGTTCTAACAGTCGAGTTTTCTGTTATCAGAACACTCAACTGATAATTGGGACATTGTGATTTTCCATTGTTAGTCTTACAATGTCATCTCCTGAAAGGAGATGCTGACCGATGGCCCAGTGCATAAGATACTGAACACTGGCAGATAGCTGAAGTTTGAAGCTCCAGGGTTCTGGCTTACCTCGCGGATGTCGATGTAAGAATCTGGAGTTTGGGGCGGTTTTTTCCAGATAACATGAATGCGTGTTCGAATTCCTTATAATAGTCCTCCGCGCAAGGCACACTTTTCCTTAGGTAGATAGCCCTTGTGTAGGTTTGCCAATACAAAAGAACTTGGCTGGCGATAGTAATTCCAGGCGTGCTGTCCACGGGAAGGAGGTATTGTTGCGAATTTGTATTTTATTGAATGTTCAACCCCCCCCCTCCCCCTAATGGCGGGCACTTGTTGTTTATAGGCATTCGCCTCTACCAAGGCCGGAATTGCTGGTCTCTTTATTATAGAAGCACCTAATAGGTGGTCGAGCGTTCACCCGGGTGGCCATTTTATTGCATGTAAATAGGTTAATTAGAACGCGAGTTGATCTTTAAAATTCCCAGTCGTTAACATTGCAGTTTGGCATCAAATGTGAGATAAAACAGCCACATATACTTGATATCAGTTGTAAAGACATGCAGTTGCTAAATTTTATGATATTTCACCCAAAACCAAGATTGGCAATATTCGGCAGGATTTTAACTCCATGGCCAGTGCCCGATCAAGGCAACTGTGGGCCCCGGGTAGAGGTCTGCGCCGCCGCCGCTGGGCATTTGTACCACGCCGCCGCCGCCGAGGTCTAGGCCGGCGCGCCGTCGAAAAATGCTGATTTTATACCACCGCGTACAATCGCTTCAAAACTGAAAAAAAGACTGTACCTAAACTTTCAGTTGCTTATTTTTGTCTGGATGCCTCTTAATGCTAGTAACTTGTAAAGATACAATTTAATTTTTTTGAGTCAATGGCTTAATTTGATTTTTTTGAAAACTGTTTAAACATTGCATTATACCTCAAAAGAACATTGTAGGTTTTGAGTGGTTCATGAGAAGGTTATGGAGAGAAAAAAATTCTTTAAAGCAAATAATGTATCATTCATGTATTGATAACTAAATGTATTGTGAATGTGCATATAAACAACATAAACCTACGCGATTTTGATAAAATCTATTGTTACAGTTTTGCAGCAGAAATATTTTTAAAAAGTGTACCACAACGGCATGCTCATACTCTGGAGCCCCACCAGTGGCCAAGCGTATAGCGCTCTGAACTGGGAGACGGAAGGGGCCTGGTTCAAAACCAGATCGCGTCCGCCGACTTAACCGTTTTCCGTGGTTCCCTTCGGAACTCAGCGTAGATACGGGTTAGGAGCCCTTAGAAAGACCCCTACGGAGGGCAATTCCCTAGAGATGAGTTTGAGCTCATTTTTAAAGCCCGAGCCCGAGGACTTATTCGAGCCCGCCCAAGTGATATTATTTAAGTCGGAGCCCGAAACCCGAAATTTCAGCTGATAGATAAATAAAAGACAATTACTTCATTGATAGAATATTATAAATTTGGCCGTTTGTACAAATTAAAGACACATATAATCGAGCCCGCCCGAGCTCGAACACAGTGATCTCTACACCCCACACCCTTCGGCCGAGAGCCCAAGTGCAGCTAATTGGCCATAATCGCACAGCATCATAAAGACTACTTTTCATAAAAACTCTAGTCTTCATTCTAGTCATAAAACATCTTTTTTTAGCTCCAATTTATACATATATGGGTTTGTCTGTCCGCATACACCCATTTTCATTATGCTCTTTTTCAAAAATATTCTCACGCCGTGGCGCGCCGCCGCCGCCGGGTTTCTGAAGTCGTTACGCCGCCGCCGCGAAATTCCGTGCAGCGCAGACCTCTAGCCCCGGGCAAAACAAAAATATTGGACCCCACGCGTTAACCTCCCCCTTCCTTTCTGAAAAGCTTTAAATATCTTTCCATCCCCCCCCCCTCCAAACACGAAATTTTATTTTAAGTATCGGAAATGAACGAATATATGATGTCAATGAAACAGATAACATCAATCGGAAATAAACGAATATATAGTATAATGTCAATGAAACAGATAACATCAAAAACACGTCGAAATGCTATTATCATAGTTGCCAACATATACGGAATATACAATTAACCGCTTTTTGTAAACAGTAATTTTTTTTTTAAAATAACAACTTGCATAAAAATTCAATTAAAAATTTTTGCTATTTTTTAACCTGAAAAATACTATTTATGAAAAAATGGCAAATTATATTCCATACATGTTGGCAACCATGCTATATCGTCTATAGAGCATTTTGACGAATTGGAAAGAAGTTTACATTTACACAAATGTAAATTTGAATTACTTTTGTTGTTTATACTTTATTATTAAAAAAATAATATAACTTTTGAGATTTCCCTCCCTTATTTTATTGTAAAATTATAAAAGTGTAAAACATAAGATTATCGGTCCCTTAAAATATGTGGACCCTGGGCAGTTGCCTCGTTTACCCTGCCGGTAATATAGCACTGTCCATGACGTACGATATGTACGACCTAATTTTACCTTAGGCAACTACCAGATGTACAGCGCGTATGTTTCATTAGTATCTAAACTGTCGTTTTTAAAATCTTGGTCTGTGTATATTGTTCCAGCTCAAAATTTGAATAAGAATTTCAACCTACTTCCTATCGTATGATCGAGCGGAAACTTTGCACACACGTGGAACTCTGATGTGACACACAGAGTGAGTTCCACGTGTGTGCAAAGTTTCTGCTGACACTGAGTTCTCTTTTTTTCGCTACTCTTAAAGAAATAAATATTTAAAAGAACTTTGCTTTAGAATTTCCATAATAAACCCACCAATACTATTTCCTTTCAGTAGGTTCCTTCCCGCTGTGGCATTGCGGGGAATGAGAAGGCTGACTACCTTGTCAAGAAGGGATCTTTGGATTCCCTGAAACCTTCTGGGAACTTATGATTCCATTCAGCTAAATTGGAAATTGCTAGGATTTCCAAGTGCTTTTTCCTAGAAACAGCTTTGCATCTTTCGAGTGACAAACCTTGGAACGTGCTCTTCTCCAAACCATAGATTGTGCCTGACTCACCTCGTCTGGCTGCAATAGTAACTTTTAGACCCCTGACTGGGCATGAATGTCCTGCTGCCCATCCATTTCGTTACAACATTGTTTACTCTCCTTGTGTGACTGGCCAGGATATGACTGCTTTGCACTCTCTTCTTTCTCTACTCAAGTGGAGAAATATTGGAGAATCCGTGCTCTAATGGCCTTGGTCTAAAGCCAAATGAATGGTATTTGATAAATAAAAAAAATATTTTTTTACCAAAAATCGTGTTTTTTTCGGTAGTATCAGCTCTTATCTTCCTAACTATTGATCGGATTTTTTGATTTAAATCTTTGTATCATCAAAAGGCTCTTCCCTTTTTGAAATAGACGAAATCAGTTTCGATTGATTTTTCGAAAGTATGATCAATTATTGCCTTCAGTTTCTTTACAGCGTGACATCCAAAACACTATATAGTCTACCTATTCGAAAATTTCACTGAATACGGAGTGTCCTTTCCGTCCGAAATCGTTTAAAAGAAGAAGAACAACAACAACAAAAAATAGAAAGAAATAATTCATTTTTGACATTTTTTTAATGAAAAGCGGTAGAATCAATAAGTAGAATTTTGCCAAGGAGGGGCAAAAACAGAAAACTGACGTCCTAGCCTATCTAACACTTAAACTGCCGCCCGGGGTGGAGATTCTGAGGTGGAGCAAAAACTCAACTACTGCCTTTGCTTAAATTGTTTATCACTGGTATTCTATATTCTTATAGCATGTTATACATTCATTTTGTACTGATTTAACAGATAGATAAAAGTTCTGCCAAAAATGTTTGCACAATAAAAAGGGTACTAGAAACATGAATAATGTGTTAAAACAATGCTCATCAAGTATGCTACAACTGTGCCAAATGATGAACCAAATCAGGGATACTGCCTTCGTCGAAGTGACGCCGAAGAGCGTTTGCAAAGAGGGTGGGGGTGGGGGGGAAACAGACAAAGAGCAAGTGCAAACGCATGATTTAAAAAATCATTTTATTTATTCTTATTTTTACTCAAAAATATACCCATTTTCACGTAAAATGTTTATTTAAACTTTACTGATAAAGTTATTTGTAAAACACTAGGGGCCAAGGCCCCCAGACTCGCTTTTCGTATGAGGCATTCGGCCCCTAATCAGGCTTATTCGTAAAAAAGACATAATTTCAACAGACAAAACCCGAAGATTGGATCAGATAGAATGTTATTGAGCTACACATTGCTTGGTTCTTGCATCTTCATTGGTACATAAAAATTTAAACTTCACTCTACAGTAGACCCCCTCTCCCTCATAACACGGAAGATCTTTTGTTATGGGAATCCGTGTTGTACGGGTCCTGAGCTATACTTCACCTGGAGTGCGGATTCCGCTTATAATAGCTGGAAAAATTATTTGCACTCTTCAGAAACACAATGATATTTAATGTTGCCATTCAAAAGTTATATTAATTAGGAGCTAAAGCGTAATAAAATCAGAACATATGTTTCAGCTGCTTTAATAATGTAAAACCTATTGGACACCTTGCGAATTTGCCACCCATGGCGATTTTTCTTTATTTGGCGACTTGCGTACATGCAAAGTTAATAAAAGCTATGGAACAGATAGAATAGCCTGCCACTAATGGCGACTTTTCATTATTTGGCGATTTACACATGCTCACAACCTATATTTACAGTTAATTTAAGGTTACCGGATAACCGTTATCCATATTTTCATTTACATAATCGTTTGCAGATTGGCGTATTTAACACCACGAATTATACCATCTTGTCGCGCTAGCAAATATCCAAAGTGTACTATAACTGCTATAATGGCATAGTTAACGCCGCCAAATATTTCTCCTGGTAGCAAATAATCCAGCTGGACGAGAACCGGCTTTAAAATAATCTGCATTTTAATTATTTTTCATTTTCAAGATATTAGTTATTCTGTTTTGGAAAAACGAATAATCGCTAATTCTAAACTCCTGTTGTCTAAGTGAACTTACTATTTGAAAATTGTCAACTTTGTGTAACACATTTTGAGTTACTTATTTCATATAGTTTTTATTTTGGCGTAAAATGGGTGTATTTCTACTTCATGTTTGACAATTTCACGTGATTCTAGATACTTGGAAACGCTTTGTTGCAAAGGAATGAATGATTTTATGCCAAATCTGGCAACCATTCGGTACATTTTTTCAGTTTTTTATTAATATCTTCTAAAATAATTCGATTTTTGAAATTTAAGTCAGTTTAACAGGTTCCTCGGAATTTTTCGAATCTGTGGGCACCTTAGTCGAAACTCAAATCCCCACGGTTTAGGAGGAGTTACGTCCACAAGCTTTGACAGCGCCAGCGGCCTTTACTTTTTTTTAGAATAGAGAGATACTACTAAATTTCCATTGTTGAAGAATATAAAATTGAATGTATGGTAAGAAATGTGAGTGGGGGGGGGGCGCCAGCGTAAGTTAGCCTTTGTTGGGGGTGGGGGGGGGAAGGCGCGGCGTTAAAACGTTGGGAATCGCTGGAATAGAATGTTTGAACTTTTGAAACATAGCGAAGATTTTCTAAACTATCAACTTTAATTTCTTATGACAGTTACTTCGATGGATGTAAAGTATTTTTATTTGACCCTAAATGACTGTTTCTGTGTATTTACGTTATATTTAAAAAAGATAAAAATGCCCGTAAAAGTTTATGATTTTTCACATACAATGAACAATACTAAACACAATTTTAACGTGCTTCTTCGAAATTATCAATTTACTCACACTATTGTTAAAATTTTACTTACGGTGTGAGAGTAATTACTCTGTAATTTAACGTTATTGAAAGATTTTTAGCACTTGCGTGCTATTAATTTCAGAAATTGATTTTTGACTACGACGGCGTAACGACGAATCACTTTTCAAGAGTTGCCAGAAAGCGGCGGGAATCTTATATGTCAAAAGACGCCAAGTTTGGCCATTTTGGAAAGTTCTCGCCACGTTTGGCATGAACCAGCTTTGAAGACTGCTTCGCGATACCTTCAATATTTGGCAAGGAATTGCTAAACCCTACTGTTTATTTACTGGCAGTATTAATTAGTGTCTGTAAATGCGTATATATTAGCGTAAATAAAGGTGAAAGTACAGTTAGAATATGCTTGACATAGACTAAAGCGGTTTTAGTAGCCGATTTTAATACAGATTTCAATTTTGAAGACGTGTCTTATGGAACAAGAAAGATAAATAGGACACACTCACGGAATATTATGCACTTCCCAACGTAATGGAACAAAGAAGACAAATGGGGCTGACGCATGGATTAAGGTACACTTTTAATATGAAGCACTTGGTATGTATTTATAAAAGCGTTTCGATTTTTTAAAATCAAACTAAAACTAGCCGAAATTTTCTGGGTTACAGGGGGATACATTGTTTTCAAAAAATATTTTCTCAAAACACAAAATTTGTAGAAAATACCCCCCCCCCCTTAAAAGAATTGTTTATTTATTTAATTTTTTTTACATTTAATTGATGTTATTTATGCTATTAGTTGCTAAAAAATAAAAACAAAAATTAATTATGCGAAATTTAATAAGAATTGAAGGTAACTGCGATTTATGCACTATTCTAATTTTGAAAACTTAATCTTAAAATGTGACTAAAGACAAAAACAAATAGAAAATAAAATAGATCACTGATGTAAACAAATACTATCTTCGCGCCTGAGCGTTATCAGTAGTCCTCGCGTGTTACATACACTTATCAAAATATCAAGTGTTGATAGTAAACTGAAGACGTTTTTGCACTCCGTTCTTCCGCGGATGTGATGATTTGTTGGTATACAGTCTACGTTCTTTATGCGGCCAATCGGAATTCGTATTTTTCCGTTAGTTTATGAATTTCAGCTAATCGTATTGATTTTTGCACACGACATCATTGAGAGTGCCGTGCGATTTTTTGCGGGCAGTTCGCAAAACTGCGCACGAAACTATGGAAGAACGAAATATAAAGCACCTTACATTAATTTCAAGAAATATTTTTACTTGCATTCGTGTTTACTTTTTTCGCTGAGTTTATCTTTTCAAGTAAGTAAATTCATTTCTTTTTCCTTTTTTTTTAACTCATGAATATGTATTAAGTTAATTAATTTCGGAAGTAAATAAAAAACTTTGTAAAAAACACACATAAGATGTTATAGGTAAGAACTTATAAGAAGTTATAGGTAAGAACTTCTTCTTACCTATAACATCTTATGTGTGTTTTTTACAAAGTTTTTTTATTTACGTTATCGTTTAACACCAGTAATTTGAGTGTTTTTTCCGATGTATTAAGTTACTTATTTTATGACATGTATTAATGACTATGTCATTTTACCTCTTACCCCCCCTTTATTGAAAATTGTCCGAAAAATGTGTCCCCAAAAAAGCGACAAAATTTTACATATATTTAAATACTATTAGTTCACAACAGCTTTAATCTATTGTTACAATATCTCGTAAGCTGTAGAATATACATCACATGTATTTTTCTATAAATAGGTTACAATCATAAAAATTTCAGCCTAGGGTTACCAGGCGAAATACACGAAAGATGAGAGATAAAATGACATAGTCAATTAATATTTTAATATGGCAATAATGAAACTAAAAAATTAGGGGGGTTCAGGGGGGGTGTCACCCCTGACGAGGCTCGAATAGCCGAGTTTGTTCTATAAGTTAATTATTTTTAAATAGCCTGTAAAAGAACAAAGCTATTTAAATGAGCGCATATATGTATATATATATATTTTTGTATATTTTCGTTTTCAGCATCCATTTCCGTCGAGATTTGATTAGGTTGTTTTTCATATCGTTTTTGAATATTAATATCATAATTCATATTAATAATTTATTTAAAAAATATAATAATTGTAAACTGTTTTGTTTGTTCAGTTCTAATAGTATGGATAAAAATCAGTTTATTAATATCAACATTAAATGAGCTATGAATTAATGTATGAAAAATATTTTAACATAGGGGAATGAAATTTTGCAGGCTCATAACTCATTATTTCTTTAAATGAATTGAAAATTGGTATAAGGGGTTAAAATGAGATAAATTTTCGAAGCATGAAGTGAAAATTGGATATGGCCGTTGGAAAAAATTTTGTTGGTGCGAAGTTGTGAAGATATTTGATTAAGGTCACATAAATATGTAGATGTCCCCATAGGCAAATTTCATACATAATTATTTCAAACATTATTTCAACATAATGTTATTTCATAACATTTTTATAGCGAACAAAAGTGTACACTATTCGTTCAAGAAAGGTGTCCTAATATGGGATAGTGCCAAGACATAATCCTGTTGCATAAAAATTCCCCTTCATAAAGTCAGGGACTGATTAACGGCGGGGCATTCGGGGCACGTGCCCTGGGTCCCCGATTTTTAGGGCCCCCAGAACTTCCTTTTACGTAATCATAATAGCAACTAAAATTATCTCTCAAGAGTAAAATTTCTGATTACTTACTTCATTTCAACACAAATATTCAAAAATTTAATTTAATGTAACTTGTAATGTTAAAAATTATACATTCGATTCGATAACCGATAAATTCGATAGGACACCTCAGCATGCGCCTCCTCTTATCGTTTCTAAGGTGTGTGACGACTGCAAATACCCATAAAAACATTTCAAAACTGAAAAATTCATAATAGTGATATTTGTCGTGACAATTTACTGATTTGAAAATGTTTACACATGGTTAACTTAGAAATGATAATTGGTTTTAACTTAATTAAGTATATTCTGCGAAATATTTTTCTGCTGGGGGCCTCAGAATTATCGGTGCCCTGGGCCCCCAAGTGTGTAGATAGGTCCCTGCATAAAATTAATAGTCTAAATGAAATTGAACCGACCTTTCCTAGTTATAAACAGTTTTATATCAAATAAGAATATATAAAACATACAGAATATTCTACACTTCAATGACGCACTTAAAAACTCAACAATGGAAAAATTTTCAAAAATTCATTCAAGCAGGTTTCTGTTCCCCCCACTGTCGTTCTCACACAATCAGGCGTTATGTTTTACATTGTGTACTCAAGAGTTCACTTTCTCCTTAGGGCACAATTGGGTACTGTACTGTCGCATAACTGGCATCTTTCCTCTACTTTGACTTTTCTTATCAGGATAGCAAATGTAGCTTACTTTTTTGTTCTTCTCCTGTCTGTAGAGCACTGAAGTAGAATGGATAAGAAGTGTGGACCCAACTGCAAGTGCACCAAGTGCAGGTGCTGTGACTCGACCGGGGGAGCCGCCCCTTGCTGCACGGGCGGCGCAGCTGGGAAGAAGGCTGATTGTGGCTGCGACGACTGCAAGTGCTGCAGCAGCGCCCCGTGCTGCGCGACGCAGAAATCCTGCGGGAAGGGTTGCCAATGCGGCGATTGCAAGTGCTGTTCCTCATCGCCTTGCCAAACAGCCAAAAGCAGGTGAGTGAAATCGTCTTAATTAACTACATAGTCTTAAACCTTCTGACGCCGCCGGCAGGGACAGCAGAACTCCCGTGGAGTGTTACGAACCAAAATTCGGCATGCAGGACTATCGTTGTCCCAGAAGTTCCTTTCCCAGGTGCACCCCTTACCGGAGAGTTCCAGAAGAAAGAGGAAGTCCTGTAACATAAGAAAAGAACTCTGTAAACAGAACGGCAATTTTACAAAATAGCATTTTAACAAAGGGGGGGGGGTGTCTAGTAATTTGCAAAATATCCTACAGGTCACAGAATGAATGTTTAATGCCATCGCTCCGAACTTATAGAGTTTAAGGCCAATTTCCTGTCCTAATCATGCTTAGTCCACATGCAGGAGATAAAGGGACACTGTTCACGATAGTTTTACGACTCTTTAATAACTTGAAGGGTCCACCGAGGAAAGAGGCATGTTCTAAAAGCGCAAACCGATAAACGCACACAAAAGAGAGAGAGCGACAGCTTTTCTGCCGTTTAGCGAAGTGACTCCTTTTTAATGCGATATATTTGGAGTCGCTCGAAGAGGACAGAGGCCTTTAAGATCAGATTTCGTGGCAATTACAAACAGGAACAGATCGCATGTGATTAACATTTCTGTAAAGTTTTATTTTGAAATCTTTGCTTTTAAATTTGCTAATTAAGTCAGTACATAATTAGTCAAATTTTCTATGCTTACAAAATCATCCACTTGGCACAAAAAATATTTTATTTGCATACCAAAGAAATATTTTACTTACATATTTATACAATCAATAATTGATAATTGCCAGTTGTTCATACTCTTTATATAAAGTAGTTAAAAATTATTTAACCATTAATCTAATTGTTTTAAAAATCTGATTTAAATAAGAAAATTCCGATATATTTTTAATGAAAAAAATAATGATTTTTTTTTTCTTTTAACACTTTGGTTAACTTGTGTTATCACATACCTTCACAACTCGAGATATATTTAAATGCGCGAGGAAAAAAAAAAAAAAAAAAAAAAACTTTAAAAAGGTCAACTGTCAGAAACAGAAGTATTGCCAAATTTAAGTTTTTCTATATCACCATGGGCGCTCATAAGCGGGGCAAGGTAGGGCACTTGCCCCCCCGCCCCTCTAGAGTTTTAGGTTAATGTCTCATGATGTAAACAAATAGCAAAAACATAACTAAATTTGTTAAAAGTTTGAAATTTGCCCCCCTCTAGAAATTTTTTTGAAGTTTGCCCCGCATCCCCGTAGAAAAATTCCTATGGGCGCCGAAAGCATAAAAAAAATGATGATGACTCAGATATTGATCTTGGCGGGTCATTACAACGACAGCAAAAACTGCAGTAGTAATAGCCGCTATTTTTAGTTACGGAATGAGCGTTGATATTGATGATAATTCATATCTAGTTTTTATATCGCTCTGTGGAGTTAGAACTTAAAACATATCAAACTTAAACTCCATTCTCCTATCAGTAGTTTATATGAACATAACATGTAGATCAGAGATAATTCTTTCTTCTTTCCTATGAGGCGTAAAAAAGGAGATAATCTGATGAAGTTGTAAAATTTTGTTTTCTTGTTTAAAAAAAATTATATTGGAAGAAAAGAAAGTGTTTTAATTTTGCTACCAATTTGTTGCGCAACTTTACTCAGTGAATACAATCCATGTTAAAGTATTTATATAAATCCGTAATCCATTTATTGAATCTTGTTGCATTTGTGAAAATTAATTCATAGTCACTTACCCGAAAGTTCTTCCTCTTTCTCTTTTTTAGAACTAGAGTGCTTTTTCGTTCGTTGGGGAGGGAGAATAAATGTTGATATCGCCGAGGTTCGCAATTTCTGACGATTTATCGCAAAGTTTGGCGCCAAAAAATAAGTTCCCAAAACTGAACCTGGCTTTGCAATATCTTCCAAATTTGGCTAGAAACTGGCAAACCCTACAGTTTATTACAAGGAAAAGGTTGCTTGGTGAAGATTGTAAAACAGTTTTAGCAGGCGATTTTAATATAGGTTTCGATTTCAAAGAAGTGTTTTATGGAGCAAGGAAGAAAAAAAAACATTTGTCACACTCATTAATGAACACTTTCCAACTTAATGGAATAAGGAAGAAAAATAGGGACAGCACATGAATAATGATACTCTTTTAATATATAGCACTTTAGTATGTGTTTAAAATACGGGGTGTATCACGATTCCCTCCCGGGTTAGGAAGGCTTATAAAAAATATATTTATATCACCAATAGAGCAACAAAGTTGACTTTATTGGAGAAAGAAATGTTACAAGTTTTATTTCACAAAAGTCCAATATGTGAACCTTTCGTGACAGCGACGGATTAATGCAATTTTGTCGGGGGCAGGGATAGGGAGGAGGGCAGTTAGCTTGTCGGTGTGGATGATTAGTTAGAGGATTAACATATGCATCCATCTTATGAAAGCAGAATAGGACCTTTTACATGAATTTTTTTTCTCAATCCCCCTCATAATCCGTTCTTGTTTCGTGATACTGATGATTCGACAAACTAACTGCCCTCCCCCTATCCCCACCTCCGACAAAATTGCTTTAATCCACCGCTGTCACGAAAGGTTCGCATATTGGACTTCAATTGCCGACTTTGTGAAATAAAACTTGTAACATTTCTTTCTCCAATAGAGTCACCTTTGTTGCTGTATTAGTAATATATATATATATTTTATAAGCCGTCCAAGCCCGGGAGGGAATTATGATACAGCCCGTGTAAAAGTGCTTCAGATTTTAACTTTCTCACCCTTCTCTTTTTTGATTTAGCTGCGGATCCAGTTGCAAATGCGATGTATGCACATGCTGCTCAGCTGCTAAAGGAGGCGGTGATTGCCACTGTGGAGATTGCAAATGTTGCTCAACTGCTGCCTGTTAGAAGTGTATCGTACGTTTCTGTGTAAAATATTCAAGCATACCCTCTCTGCTTGAGCGTGTTCATTTAGCTAAAAGTATCTGTAATCTTATTTAAATTTTTAAAATAAAAAATGACACCTGTTTTAATTTTGTTTTCTGTTGCATATTCGTAATTTTTTTTTCTTAACGCATAACTGTGATAAATTTTTTGAAAGCGCATTTGAAGAAGTGTGTGTGTGTGTGTGTGGGGTGGGGGTGGGGGTGGAGGATTGTCCCCAGCACATAGGTTTCCGAGCGCAAGCGGAGGTCGGGATATTTTGATAGTACAAGGTGTCTTGAAGAAGTGGTAACACACTTTGATTCTTTAATTTATTAGAAATACGTGGACAGTGTAAATTGAAGAAAATGTACAAAATAAGGTAGGAAAAAAGTTTAGAAGAATCTCTTCTCATTTATTTTCAAAAAGTTACACTTTTTGAATTTGTATAAAGAGCCTCATACAAGAAATTCTTAGTTGGATAAATTTGCCACATACATTAATGAGATGACGAAAAAGAATCTGCGAACTAAAAAATGTTAGAGATATGAAGAAAAATAGATGCTGACATAAATCACTTTTCAATGGTTTTCGAAAGGAAAACAATTACGTCGAACGATCGCGTTTGAGGGGTAAGTTACGAAAGAAAGTGATTATTTTCACTTTAGCAATAAACGTTTACACTCAAATTTATGTATACCCCCACACCATCAATTTTTTAAAGATATCGCTGAGACGTTTTATGATGAAAGGCTGAAATTTTGTCCATCAGATCATTAGTGTATGGGGTCACACATTTTACTAAATGAGAAGTTTTTTGTGTGGGGAGTCGTATGCAAATTTAAAATGTGTAACTTTTTGAAAACTAATGATAGGATTTTTTTCGTAACGTGGACACGTTTTTCCTGCTTCATTTTGAACAATTTCCCAGTTTGCCTACTTATCCCTAAAGTGTGTTACCGCTATTTTGGGGAACCCTGTATACTTGCATCATAAACTCAATCAGGGTAATAGAATCTTACATCAAGACTTGAAAGAAGAATGATTTCGTAATTGATCTTGAAGAGAAATGATTTCGTAAATTGTGAAATTCAAGAGACCTATGGGAATAACCCACTGGAAGGGCCT
Source organism: Cheiracanthium punctorium (assembly GCA_038373885.1). Classification (NCBI taxonomy): domain Eukaryota; kingdom Metazoa; phylum Arthropoda; class Arachnida; order Araneae; family Cheiracanthiidae; genus Cheiracanthium; species Cheiracanthium punctorium. Next base: position 356,494 of record JAWZYV010004260.1, read on the forward strand.
TCTTTCATGATCACAAGATAATTGAAGGAAACACACACATTTTATTTTAAGGGAGCATGTAACAGGAAATTCATTCGTGAAGGAGAGAGATAATATAATTTCCCTTACAAATTACGTAGGAGCCTAGGGGTTTGCGTGAGCTTTCGCTAATTGCTTTCTTTATGCTCCGTCCTCTTAGATATATTTCTATATTATCTTCATTAAAGTAAAAATTGATAACAATATTTAACGCAGACATAAAAAGTGAATTAAATAGACGTCTTTAACAATATTCGTTATCTGAGGTAAAGTATTAATCTCGAAAAACGCTTTCTGGGATTCATTTCTTATAACATTGTCTCTCATCCTCTACAATGAAAATTGCAACGAATCATAATATACTGTTTCTGTTGCAAAGATCTTTCAATAAACAATATCCAAATTTGCTCGGAATACTCACATTTTGCACTTGCAGTGAAAGGAAATACTGTGGGCGTATGTGTAGATTTTATAAAAATACGAAGGAAGAAAAAAAAAAAAACAGCCAAAAATGACTCTGGAAAATGCAAAGGGGAAGTTGGGGTACAATGAAACATGCTATCTAAAATAAATAGGATTTGTCACAGAAAGTTGAAACTGAAAAACCTATTATACAAATGTATGTTCCAGTTACTGATGTCATTTGGAGACAATCGCATTTTCATATAGAAAATTATTGGATTTTCACCATTGAAAGTAAATTTCGTTACTGAAAGTAATTTTGTTTTACCTCCTCGTTTTCATACGTATAGTTATTTATTTTTCAAATATTGTGATCAGTATGGTGTGGTCTTCATACTCCTAAAGCCAGAATTTAAAAAAAAAAAATGAATATTAGGAATAAAACTCATTTAGTTTGTAGCTTCAATTTGGGATGCAATGAAACACTTGTAGATGGGGTACAAAAATACTAATTCCTAAAATAAATATTAGGAATTAGTGAAAATTCATTCAGCTTGTAGCCTCAATTTGGGGTACAATGAAACACTTGTAGAAGGGGTACAATGAAATATGTTTCCCTGTAACGCGCTTGAATGCATTCACTTAATATAAAGATGCTACTATTAAATATTTAGATTCAGATCTTCATAGAACATAAAGTTAACAAGGAATTGTTTTTAAATCGTACTCTACCTTCTTCAGACTCTGAAGATGGCACATTCGAAATTGTCTTTCAACTAAACAATCCAAACAGTACATATTATGAGCTATTCTCACATACCATGTATGACACAAGCAGTATCGTTCAAAATGTTTATGTTTTAATTAAGGAAGGTGAACTTAAATGTAAAGAAATGTACTCTGTTGGGGATATAATAAACTTAAATCAAACGGAATGCGAAGTTCTGTCAGTCAAAAGACTAAGTCCAAAGCTTCATATCTGTGCGTTCTTCGAAAACATACATTTTTTAAAAAACTCAAATTGTATGAAAAGTACTACTTCCTGTTCATTCAGGTGGTACAGAAAGAAAAGCAGAGATGCTAATTTTTGAATTTGATTTAAGTAAATTTAATATAAAATAAAAAAATATAAGCTAACCTCTAATTATGCTGCCTTAAGTATAGTATTATGTTTTCATCTTAATCTATAACAACTTAATTATATTTGTTTTTTTCCATTTTAATTTCATATTTATGACTCGCGTAAGTAAGCCATAAGTAGTAAAAGTATTATGTTTTCATCTTAAGCTATAACAACTTAATAAAACTTGTTTTTTCCATTTGAATTTCATATTTAGAGCTCACTAATGTTTATTATAAATGTACATGAAACATATATGCTGAAATTTGAATTTTGACTCATATTATTTGGGTGTTTGTGAAGTTTTATTAAGTTTCATTGTACCCCGATCTTTGGGGTACAGTGAAACATTGACAGATATGTACATTTTATAATATTTTAAATATGAAAAAGCTATTTACAAACTCATATAAATTCATTAATATGGGGAAAAGAGTAAGATTAAAAATGTCCATTAATTTTATTTTTGTACATGCAAATTTGTGGACAGTAAAAAAAAACAGTAAATTTTATTTCATTGTACCACAACTTCCCCTATATTTTTATGAGAATGCCATAAAATATGCACAATTTCAAGCAAATCACAAAATCAATTTCGAAAAGTATATTTTATTCGAATCAATTGAAATCATTTAATCAAAATAAGCATACATTTAAAAGAATTGTTTAGCATTTCACAGTAAGATGGTGCTAAATTAGCTACAGACGTCCCATGGAAAGACTTTACTGCGTGAATGGTTCCATTCATAAGTACTAAATCAAGGAGTAACGTTTCTCCGTAAACACTTTGCAACTTATTAAACATAATTTTACGATGGTGTGTTGCAATTTTTTTATGAGTGTAAAAGAATAAAATGTTCTGAACCACTGAATGGACTAAAATTACAGTACAATTTTAATTCATAAAACTTTAATAGCTTACCAAACATTAGGATATAAAAAGTGGCACATTTAAAACGTCATTTCTTTTTTCATTTTTTTTTTAAAGAGCAGACTGATTTTCCTCACAATTTCAAAACAAACTTGCATTTCTTTTTTTCACTTAATAATAGAATAATTAGACAAAAAAAGGGCAATTTTTTAAAATAAAAAAGTTATATTAAAATATTTAATATTATCAGTTTTAAAGGAAAAAGTTATGCTCAAGCTAAAAATGTGGATGGGGCAGAGGTGAAAGAAATATAGTTTAATTGCAGGACATTCCTTCTTAAAATAAGGATTTTTTAAACTTCTCAGTCAGTCAAAAATCAGTCGATATATATTGTTACACTGATTTAAAGAATTTAGATTGCGTCGTATTTTGAAAAGCATTTTAAAGCTAAGAAAAAAAGGTATTTTAGAAAAATAATTTTATTTCGTTTTATAGCGCCATTTTAACACTTGTCTAAATCCGACATTTACTGAAATAGGAGGAATTTAAAAGTACACTTACCTAAATGTCCAGTTTCCTTTTCAACAAATCTCAGATATTTCTTACTTTTTCAAATACATGGAGTATAACTCAGCATCCCAGAAGTTTTTCGTTTTTGATTTCTTGTGAGGTTGTATAACTTCCCATTCAGTGTTTTCATTTCAAATAAATTATTATTATTATTGTTATGCTTAAAAAAACTTGAAGGCAACTTTTTAACAAGTTAAATGCGATATACTTAAGCGAAATTATAAACCCAAATAAGTTACAACGCATACAAATCAACCAATAATACTGCAATTGCATTTAGGGACATAGCGAGAAAAACGTTTGACGGAGGGTCTAGAGATCGGAAGAGGTTGAATTTCTCACAAAAAGCTTGATTATGGACACCCAATTATCAAATCCCCAATATTTGAGAGGGATCCAGCCCCACATGGCTACTTCACTTAATTTATTTCATAATACTATTTTCCGTGATTATGAAGAGCTTTCTTGATTATACACTTTAAAACACGAATTTCTACGTTCTTACTACTCAGCTATCTCACTCTATACGTATTGCATATAAACACTAAAGTTATTGTTGAAATGTATATTTCTTAAATGCCATGTTAAAGTCTCAATAGAATGGGCTAAGAGCACAAGGAACTATTTTAGTTTTGTCGTCAGGAAAAAAAATATGTATCTTGACCATGCTTATGCGAGCACATGTTATGTAAATATTTGGAGAAGGTAAATATATTAAACATAGGGAAGCAACACGAAAGTTGATTTTTAGAAAAGAGGGAAAAGAAGAAAAAGAAAGAAACGCATTTAAACAAGGATGAGAAAAAAGGATGAAATTTTTTTAAATTGAAAAAAAAATAAAGGAACGATTAAATAGTAAATGTAAAATCTTAATGAATATGCAAAGCACAATCACTAAAAAGAAAGTAATAGTAAATAGAAATACGAAAAAAAAAATACATGAAATAATGGGAAAAATTTGGGCTATTTGGGCTTTATATACTTATGTATAGTAGCTGGATAATTATAGAGTATGCCCACTAAAGTTCTTGTGCACTCTCTTAAATTCGGAATGGCTGCTTCTATTTAAGTGAAAGTGATGTCTAGGTATAGTTTGGTATAATAAAGTCACCTTGCGGTACTGAATGAAACCGTTTACTGCATCACCTGGTGGAAAACTGTGGAGTTCTCGAAAACGGAATAGGGAAAAAAAGTTGTAGAGCATCATCGATTTAGAAAGAAAAGAAATCTTAATTTGCACACGATGCTCATGAATTCGCACAATAATGCTACGGATGAAAGGCATAAAACGTATATTTGTTTGGTCGAATTTTCCAAAACTGCACTTACCTGACATTAAGCTTATTTATCCTTCATACTAAACGTGTTTCCGCCAACAACAATACACATTTGGACGCTGGTCTGCAATTCCAGCAGAAAAGTGCACAATATGGTTAGTAACGCGCTGACAAAACCATCAGTAACATATTTTTACGCTTTCAGCTTTCAATATTAATGTGCTCGAGCTGTATTTTCTTAGTAAATCAGTGATGCTGAACAACTTTGTAAGTCGCCGTATCTCCTACCGTTTTTGAGATAGAAATGCTAACTCCTCAGATTTAAACCAGGTGGTACCATAAGCGGTTAACATTCAGTAGCGCTTGGCTACTTTATTATACCTAGACACCACTTTTATTAATACAGAAGTAGCCGTTCCGAAGTTAAGAGGGTGGCAAGTGACTTAAGTGGGCATACCGTATCCCTCACTTTCCCAAACTTTTCTACTAACTTGAAAACTCGAACGTAAAATGCCTACTAATAAAAAAAACTTGGAAGTTTTGTTTCAATCAAGTTTGCGTCATCTGTTGACGGCTCTGTAAAATAAAAGCTCAATTTTATTCATTTTTTTTTTATCAAAAGGTTTTTTTGTATATTATAGGAACAATGTTTTTTATTTCGCGCGATAAAAAGTAGCCTATTTGTTGATCCAGGACTTTAATTGTATGTATTCCAAATTTTATCCAAGTTCATCAAAACGTTTCAGCCTGAAAAAGTAACAAACCTGCATACAAACATTGGCATTTATAATATTAGTAGGATAAATATATGTAATGAAGTATGTATGAAAAACACGCTCACACACACACTCGCACACAAAAACATTTAGCTTAGCGTTATTTTTACTCAAGAAGAATCAACTGTACTGAGAGAAAGTAGTTGATGATTATAATATTTTTTATTCAGCTCATTTAAACTCAGCACCATGTAAACTCATTTTAAAGTTAAATTTAATCTTCTGTTTTGTTACTATATAACCTTGCTCTTAACAATATATGGACTTCATTGTACATTTTATTTTATTTTATTTGTTTTATTTTTTCAAAATCACTGCAAGCAGGCTGCAATGATTCTAAATATTTTAGAAGAAATCCTATTACGAATTCAGCTCTGACAGTCATACAGTTTCGTTGAACAGTTTTTCATATTGTAAGTGTCACAGCACAAGATCCTTAGCCAAGAAGAAAAAAAAAAAAAAAATAGTGGAGTTCCGCAAAGAAAAACGGGGGATAATCTCACGAAAATGCTGGATTGCTATTAATTTTCTTAATAAAAGTTAATTTAGAGGTAAACAGGCTCTTGGATCTCTCCTGTGGCTTCATCCTTGACTAGCACTGTTGTTTTTAGAGCCATAATTGGAGGACCGAACCCACACCCCCAGCTGATAAAATTTTCCATACTAATTACTCGTCTATAGCATGATTACTATTGATTTAGTCTGAAAAGAAAAAAAAAATATTTATTTAAAATCCGACATCAAAATATATCAAAGCAATAACGAGAAATAGTAATATTGTGTACAAGCAGAGGAACAAAAGAACTTTGATAGAAAAGCACAATAAACACGTAATCAAATGTCTTACTTTCTCTCTTAGAACTTTTTTCACTTCCACCATATGTTATATACATCCTATCCTAAGAATGTGGACCCCGACGGAAAAATGTACGGAAGATTAATTTACATTGGCATACAGTGGAAGCATTAAAAATATTAATTTTATTTTTTGACCAATTGACAGAATATAATGTTTATCTTACAACTATTATAACAGATGGCAGCACTATACATTTTATGCTACAACCGTATTTTAGTCGATGATTAAGAGAAGCATGTCCAAAAGATAATCTATAAAATACTTTTTCTTATTCAAATAAATGAGAATTGTTTAAAAGGATGTCTTTGATTGATATTGGGTATGTGTTGTTATGTCATAGTTATGGCTATGGGTCCTTGAAATGCTGGTTCTAGCAATTCCGTTGCCAGCATGCATTTATTGTTTGGGCGCCTGCGCCTGTGTGAATTTATTATATATGTGGAGAAACAGGGTTCTGTCCTCTCGCGGGGCCGTCGGTCTAGCGGTCTGGAGTTTTGGGCGGTTTTCTCCAGATGTAACGTGAATACGCGCTAGATACCAACAAAAGTCCTCCCCCAAGGCATTTGTCCCCCTTGTGTTTGTCGTGGATTTATAAGCGGTTCCTCGAGAACAAGCGCACAAGTCCAAATACATGTTCCAACCAACGAATTTATTATTTGCCCAATATTTTTCAGTAAGCAAAACAAAAAGACTGTAGTCACATAGCACAAAAATAAAATTTTTCTTGTAGCACAAAAAGGAGAAACATACTTAGAGAAAAACTGTGTTATTTTACTTATAGATGGTGGGCTTTATTGTGCGTAAACTCCTTTATCAGAAATCAGATCACCCATATATCAATATGCAGAGAAATACAAATTATGTATTAATATAAAATCAACTAAATCATCAACTAAAGTAACGTACCTGTAATGCAGTACGAAGATTACATAGTCGATGAAATAAAAATAGCTAGTAGATTTTGCCCACATCCTTTTTCCAGCCATCTATGTACGATAGGAAAAAATAAATAAATAAGTCCAAATGTGAAATTCGGGAAACAGCTCACTCAACATTTTTGTAAGCTTTACGCTACTTCTTTTTTCTCTTCAGTCATGAGGTCCACGTATGTGGAGGTCTGTTACTTGCCCCATAAAACCAAAACCGTCTTATTTTATGAAATTTTGACTTTACCATTAGAAAGATGAATGATTTTGCTTTAAAAAGAAACTAACGCACGACAATGCTGAGCTGGTTCTATTTATGAAATCACTTGTTGTTTTGTGTTTTGTGTACATTTTAAAATTATATACACAAAATTATGAGGGGGACCGGCAAGTAACGTCGTTTTTGAGTACACCAATATTTCCTAGACAAAACTACGGAAGCTAATAATACAAAACTTGGCATGTACGTGAGATTTTAAATAATTGCTAGATTAAACAGAATTTTCAATGAACTATGAGGGTTAAGGAGGCCGAAACGTTCTTTTAACATATCTAGCTCATTCGCAAAGAAGAAAAACTAAAGATATTCATAAAATTCACGAATAGCTAGAAATCAATTCCAGGACTGAAATTTGTCCTCCAAGGAACGTAAGCGAAGGTGAGTGGCCATCTTTCTTGACAGAAAAATAAATATATTTCTGTAAAATTCTTTCTTAAAAATGTAGCAAATATGAAATCTTATGTTTAGGCGCAGTTGGTTTGTCGTTAAAAACTTATTGCAAATTTATTTGTTTGGATTTAATGTAAAAAGAAAAAAAAAATCCATCACTTTCTGGTCCCCCTAATACTGGGACTGAATACACCCCTGAAAGAGGAATTTCAAGAATATGTTTTTTTCAGTGATCTGTGATGTCACTGTAAGATTAGGAAGGGGTGTTTCAGTTGTTATTATAACTTCGGGTGTGAAGATGTCATAGGTCGGATCTCACCAGAGTTATCTTCATTAAATAATTTTCAATTCAGTTGCATACAATGTTTATAGAACAGCTAGAAGACTTAGGAAGGAAGTCCCACTGATTATAGCGCCTGACTTTTTTTCAGCCCATTCTCTAATTTATGTTGATGCCTGAAGTGATAAATAAATTTCTGAAATTTGCGCAGTATGAAGAATGTAATTATTTTTCTAAACATTTGAATAAGACAGTGACATTTTATTTTGTAACCGCCGAGTATTTTCTGAAACTCAGATTTATTATTCGTGAAATTAAAATAAGAAAATATATTAGTATTTTGCGATTAGCAAATTTTGCGACCGTCTAAAAATAGATCGCTGGGTATTAATGGGTTAACGTATATGTTCCTGACTGCAAATACGCAATGGTCTTTGATTAATATGTAACTGCAACCGTCTATTGAACTACCATTGTCATTTTTTATGTTTTTTACAGGATTAACGAGTTAGACCGGGAAAGAAATTATGCCACTCCAGAGGCAAAAGCTTCACTGCTTTTTTCCCTATTTTGTCACTGTAGAAAACAAGTAGGCATTTATCGGTTGAAAGAATAAATGAATAGTAATGATGAAGGTTATTGATCATGTGATCCTTATGGCATAAGATATCATTTATGACTGTAGAAACCATAATTTAAGCCCCAGTTCAGAATACTTTTGTCAGAGCAAGATACGTTTCAAAGCTGAGTTCGGCGCTGGAGTTAAAATCATTTTTATCAGTTTAATACATGCGCATTTACACTCAGCGACCATAAAATTTTAGGTCATTAATTTAGTTTGTATTATATTCTTGACACTTCTCAAAACTATTGACTTAATATGCATTACGAACCATATCGATGTGACATCATTTCTCCCACACGTCATCCTCAACAAATCAAGCATAGAAGATTCTTGTATTGATGCTCAATCCTTCATATGATTGGCCCACGTGTGTATTTTATCTTGACGTTTGATTGATAGCCTCGTACCTATTTTGATCGATTGGAGCTGGATGAGCGCCGGCAGCATAGAGCAAGGTGGGGCACTTGCCCCTCCGTGGATTTATGTATGTCGTTTATTCCCTGTTTTTTTGTTTTTTCCAACGTCGTAACCATAAGATGAGGTAATCTTTGCCACCTTCCCCCCCCCCTTCCCACTTTCGAAATTTTAAGGTGTTTCGGAACTTTAAGAAACTGATTCACCATTAGAAGGATAAGGATGGATAAAGAAAGTTCTGAAAATAAATCTATGCTGAATAGTCTGCATACCTTTCAAAATGTATTAAAGACGTCATTTTTGAGTAGTACAGAAAGAAAAAAATTGCATTATATGAAACTGGGTTTATTTGAATCAGTTAGTTGCCTTGTTTTTAGCTTTTTCGTACGATAGCGTTTTATAGAGCGATATATTTAGGTAATACTAACCATTCCCCCCCCCCGCCCCCACCCCCATCACTGCGACATTGAGGACTAATGTGGGGAAGTAACAGTGGTCACAGAAAAGGAATATCTAACGTTTATGTCTTTTTAACTATGGTCCCAAACCCGCAAACACACAGAGGTTCTCTGAATGTCCATTAACGTTCAGAAGACGTTTTCTGAACGTTAATAGACGTTCAGAGAACCTGTGTGTTCTTGCTGGGAAACGGTTTGAAAAATTTCAAATTATCTGCTCTGGGTAATAATCTAAATCGTCCATTTGGCTTCTCAGGCTCCGAAAGCGCATTGGAATACATGCATCTATTCAGTGGCGGATCCAGAAATTATTTTTGGGATGGACTAAATAAAAAAAAAGCTTAGTTCGCCCAATTAAAATGTACTATAAATCAAAATTTTAGTCAAAACTAATGTACATGCTTTTGGGAGGGGCTAAGTTATAAAAATGCGATCATTTTAGCTATTTAAAGTGTATTATAAAGCAGAATATTACCCTTTAGTAATATCTTTTTTTTTGTGTGTGTGGGGGGGGGCGGAAGCCTCATAGCCCCTCCCCTGGATCCGCTACTGCATCTATTTGTATGTTGTCGTCACAATTGACCCAGAAGTTCCCACCCTCCTCAATCACGCAGTGAGAGAGAATGTGGTTGATCAATGTTTTTCTATTTTTTAAATTATTTTCTTTTTCAAAACTCCCCTCCCCCTCTATCTTTAAATATCTTCTTATCTCTGCCATGCATCAACAAAGTGAGTTTTGCTTCAGTGTAATCATGAACATGGCAAAAAATCAGTGTTTCAAGTGTTAATTAGCAGTAACCAACATAAAATATTATAATATGTAAGGAGACTATTTCAATACGTGCATCCTCTCTATGTTCAGCATTACACGATTGGTAGCTTCCACGGGGATTCTCCCCAGGAAGAACCAATAGGTCGCCGCTTCAAGCAGCCATCTCGAGGAGTCGCAAAGAGAAACCTCATCAGGTTGCGCGGGGCATGGCCCAGCGGGTGGTAAACGGTAACCTTTACCTGCAACCCCATGAGGGAGGTCGCGGTGATTGGAACCCAGACCAACAGACCAGGACAAGCTCGGCCCGTTGTCCACCCGTCATCACTACAACAACCGCCGCATCGATGGAAACCTCAGGACATCAATAAGCACGTCGCGCGACACAGACACTCAAAGTTTATCTGTCCTAAGACAGGACGGAGATCACATCACAAACGCGGTCGAAAGGGCTCGCCTTTCATTCAACGTGGTTCACCTGTTATTTCTTTGCTCCATACTTGTGCATGGCTTGCAAGAACCCTTTTATTTGGATCGTTGCGGTGTTACCGCGACTATCCTGAAATACATGCACCACCAGTATTTCGAATTATATGCACCACCAAAAGTAAAATGTACCAGTATTTTAGCTAAACACGATACATGCACCACCAGTATCTAATCGTTGCCACCGAGACTCAAGGCCAGATCGCTGACCAGTGGGCAGCCCGTGACGTCATCACTAGATGGCGGATTGAGAATGAGGCGAAAATTCCTCCGCACCAGTTTTTCGCCTCTCTCCCCCCCTGGTCAACGACGAGCTTCGCCGTTGCTTGTTCTATCGTCAGATCGGCGTGGATCGCTGCACGTGGTTAGCGTTTTTATGGCTCTTTTGCTTCAAAACTAAAAGGTAAGTGCGTTTTTAAAATAATTTGTCATTAATATTGCATACTAGCTGAAGTACCCATCGTTGACGGGTTAGTACTGAATGCAAATTTCTAAAAGCAAGAACTTTCGTCAGCATTGTAGGAGTACACAGAATGGATGTAGTATGTTGCCAAAGTAAAGAAAGCGCAATTATAATTTTTATGTATTGTTAAAATATTACAGGTTAGAGAGTAACTAAGTAATATCATTTCATTCAGTTTAGTCTTAATTATGGGATGCGCGAACGAATATTTACACATATTCAAATAATTTTCGCAAAATCTCAAAATCTAATCAACATTTTTGAAAAATTGGAAGCCTAGAATTTAAGTTGAGTGACAACCTATCATGTCACCCAATTTCGTTTCATTCCCTGCTGTCTTTATTTCGTGATGCTGGAACAAACATTTTAGCATTTTTAAACGATTTTCACAAAATCTCAAAATGTAATCAAAATATTTTTAAAATTCAACACCTATAAATTAAGATTAGCAACTACCTATCATATCACCAAATTTCGTATTAGTCGTTATTACGCGATGCTTGAAAAAATATAACCGCATTTTGGGAGAATTTTCACAAAATCTCAAAATCTAATAAAAATGTTTAAAAAATTGGACACCTATACTTTATGTTGAGCAACAACCTATCATGTGACCAAATTTCATATCATTCGCTTTAGTCGTTATTACGTAATGCGTGAACAAAAATTCACTCAGTTTGAAACGATTTTCGCAAAATCCCAAAATCTTATCGTTTTTTTTTTTAGATGCTTATAGTTTAAGGTGACCACCTATCATTTCACCAAATACCATTTTTTCACCTTTGCAGTTATTACGTGATGTGCGAACACAATACGCAGTTTGAAACAATTTTCGCAAAATCTCAAAATCTTATCAAGATTTTTTTTAAAATTCGACGCCTATGTTTTAAGTTGAGTGACCACTTATCATGACACCCAATTTCATATCATTCGCTTCAGTCGTTTTTACGTGATGCTTGAACACAAATTGACGCAGTTTGAAAGGATTTTCGCAAAATCTCAAAATCCAATCAAGATTTTTTAAAAATTCGATGCCTATGTTTTAAGTTGAGTGACCACCTATCATGGCACCCAATTTCATATCATTGTCTTAAGTCGTTTTTACGTGATGCTTGAATACAAATTTACGCAGTTTGAAACGATTTTCGCAAAATCTGAAAATCTAATCAAGATTTTTTAAAAATTCGACGCCTATGTTTTAAGTTGAGTGACTGCCTATTATGACCCCCAATTTCATATCATTCGCCTGAGTCGTTTTTACGTGATGCTTGAACACAAATTTACGCAGTTTGAAACGATTTTCGCAAAATCTGAAAATCTAATCAAGATTTTTTAAAAATTCGACGCCTATGTTTTAAGTTGAGTGACCACCTATCATGACACCCAATTTCATATCATTCGCTTCAGCCGTTTTTACGTGATGCTTAAACAAAAAAAGCGTCACGGACAGAATGACAGAAGGACAGAATGACAGAATGACAGACAGACAAACTTTTTTTTGAGGGTCGCATCGGATTCCCGGGTGCTTGAAACGGATAGAAATCGCAAAATTTTTGAATTCCAAGAAATGTACAGACAAAAGTCTAATTTTATTTATATAGATATGGATAGAAATCGCAAAATTTTTGAATTCCAAGAAATGTACAGACAAAAGTCTAATTTTATTTATATAGATTATGTAATGCATGATTAGTCATATATCTATATAAATAAAATTAGACTTTTGTCTGTACATTTCTTGGAATTCAAAAATTTTGCGATTTCTATCCGTTTCAAGCACCCGGGAATCCGATGTGACCCTCAAAAAAAAGTTTGTCTGTCTGTCATTCTGTCATTCTGTCCTTCTGTCATTCTGTCATTCTGTCCGTGACGCTTTTTTTTTTAAGCATCACGTAAAAACGACTGAAGCGAATGATATGAAATTCGGTGTCATGATAGGCAATTCTCGTATCTCCAAATTGGATCATCTGATCCATCTTTCGGAGTCTCGAGATGAGCACTTCCTTCGCAACCTGTAGGTCTAGTGGTAGGAGGCCCGAAAGGACACAGAGCGCGGCACTGCTTGTTGTACAACATTTTTTTTATCGCTAGCAGTATAATCCTTTGCACCTGCATTAGGCGCCTTCGCATGCGCTCCGTTCCCCCGTCCCACAAGGCCCCACAGGCATAGAGAGCTATACCGCTCCATTCCACGCTTGTAGAGGTTCTTTAACACTGGCCCGATAAGTCCGTCACCGTTCTTGCTCAGGCTGTGGATACTTACTACGCATCTTGCCAATACTTGCTTTAAGTGTGCGACGTGAGCCAAGGAATTCATCTGTTGATTAAGCACCACACCCAGAAGCTTCAGTTCTGTCTTACAATGTCTAACAATGCTGCCTCTTAATCGGATAACAGGGGAGGCACGGGGAGGCCGAACCTGCCCCATTCGACGCAGTGCTCTGATATGAAGTCCGACTGTTTTGGCCGGACTGAACTCCAATTTGTGGAGCTCGCTCCATTCCTGAAGGAAGACACGAGAGTCTCAGTCGCCTTTCGGCTGCACTGATGCGCACTGGGAGCGTCGATTACCACAAAAAGTCATCTGCATAAGCCTGCAGACGGACTACAACAGGAAGCTCGAGCTTAAAGGCTACATTGGCTACGATGTTCCAAAGCAAGGGTCCAGAGTTGGATCCCTGCGGACATCCTCTATAGTAGCTGTGGATAATCTCCGAAGTGTTGAACGGTAAACCACCTCTCTCATTGTAAGAACTCTGCTCACCATCCTGTATAGATTTTTCGGGCCATTTCGGGCTGATCCAACCGGTATAGTATGGAAGGACACCATACATTATTAATGGCGCTTTTAACGTCTAAGGAATGAGACATCTGTCGGATCCCAGAGATCTATTGACCTCGACAGACTTGTAGATGGCAGAGATGGCTTCTTCCGCACCCGTCTCCGTCGTAAAAACAAACTGGGTTTTGGGCCAGGTGACCACCTTTGTGAAGGTGGTGCTGGAGGTGGTCCACCGCCAGTCTATCTAGGACTTTACTTCATGCTGACACGAGACTAATCGGTCGATAGCTCGATGGATCCGTCTTATTTTTACCTTCCTTGTTAAAAAGAACCAAATTAGCCCTTTTCCATACAGGAGGGGAAAATGCCTTACCCGAGGCATTTATTAAGGGGACCAGGTACGCAAAATTCGGTCAAAAAATCGATTATTATTTTTTCATTGAATTAAATACTTTAAAATTTTATCTTTCTAACGATATATTACACTTGTTTATCTGAAAAACAGAAGTATTAGAAATTTTTATATTTCCTCAAGGCACTTCATAGTTTATACGCCATCTAAAAATCTTGAAAGCGGATTTTCTCAAAACTATGGATTTTACAGATTCGTGTTCCTTTATCTTAATATCTATTAAACTTATGAACTCAATTTTTCCATGGCAGATATATCATATTATATTACATACTTTAACATGGCGGTTTGTTAATATTTTGAGAATTATTCATTCATTTTACAATCTCGCAAACTTTATATTTTCAGATATTTTAGGCAGCAATATTCTATAAAAAAATGCAAATTTAAAAGTGACTTTCAGTAAAAAATTAATAATAATTTTAAATTTTTATTTAGAAAGAAACTGGAGTATTAAAGTAAATAAAATATGTTATTCTAACTACTGTTAAAATTTTCTACTATTATATTTTACCATTTCTGAGAAAAAGGTGCATAAAGTTGATGACTTTAACATGGCGAAGATAGGGCTTACCCGGTACCCTTAAAGATCTCTAAGAACAGTTACTTGTTAGCCTGAAAAGCCAACTGAACAATCTCTAGAGGTATTCCGTCCAAACCTGGAGCTTTGCCCTTGTTAAAGGCGTTCAGAGCTGAAATTTTTCTCTGAGATTTTGAAAATGCACAGCTTAAACAAATGGCAAAAATTAGTTTTATATATATATATATATATATATATATATATATATATTATATATATATATATATATATATATATATATATATATATATATATATATATATATATATAAAACCTCGGCAAACAGTCTTTTATATTTGAAAACAAGAATATGAAAATTTCATTTATGTACTCGAATACTATTT
The DNA here is from genome assembly GCA_038373885.1 of Cheiracanthium punctorium. Taxonomy (NCBI): domain Eukaryota; kingdom Metazoa; phylum Arthropoda; class Arachnida; order Araneae; family Cheiracanthiidae; genus Cheiracanthium; species Cheiracanthium punctorium. The sequence goes on from JAWZYV010004260.1 coordinate 371,596, forward strand.
TGAGATATCTGTGAATATAGAGCGCATTACTTTCAAAAGCGCAGGACGAATGTTTGTATTTATATTTTGGGTAACCTTGAACATTGAAAAGAAGAAATTTCAGATTTTTTCATATTATTTAATATCGTTGACCTATTTCGCACGGAATTACTTATATATGCTTTTATCAGGAACTTAAAGGAGATATATATTATAAAAAAAAAAAAAAAAAAGCCGATGCGAACACCACATAGCTTCCTTGTATGTACAAATAAAATTATCCACACTTTTGATACACTCAATCCGTTTAAGCTTATTTCATTTGAAAAGGGAGAAAACATACTTCAACAACAATAATGTTTGGTGATTTCTCTAAAAAGAGATATATTCAAGCTGGGCTCCGTTTAAAAAAATTTTTTTTTATCCTCCCAATGGCGATATTTGCCAAAATTGGGGACTGAGAGTGATTTGGGTATTGCCCAAACAATGAATGTTCATAAGCTTTAATGTATTGAGAATTTTCTTTGTGAACCTATAAAATAAACCACTGAGTTCATTGCAGTCAAAAAAGGGAGGTGCTCGTCCAGATGTTACATTAGGCGTAAAACAAAATTTGAACATTCTACCCGGAATTATTTGTGACTCATGCGAGATACATGCATGCATATGTACAGACTTCAAGACGAAACTAGTCAAAATGGATCATATATTCATACATACGCAGGAACATGAATCAGAAACTTGTCAAATTAAAATTAAAGATGGTCAAAATTTGAATACAGAATTTTTTTGCGATTACAATACTTCGTTTGGTCACAAGGAACTTAAAATGAAATACTAAGGGGGATATTTTAAGAAAACTGCGAATCCGGGGATTTGTGGAATTTTGTCGATACTGCGACACGTTAAGAACAAAATGCACTCGCAAAGATTGTGAAAATAAAATGTGAAACGAGTTTCTCCTGTCATAGTGTTTGCGGAATGCTATCGGATTCCGATTCGCTGGGAATATCCATTATGATCAAATGGTTAATTCAGGTACGATATATTAAATGAAATAGAAGCAAATTAATTACATTAAATCATATTGCGTGCTTAAGGATAACTCCGGAAACCTTATATTTTCAGAGGGTCTTCAATTTATCTTTCAAAAGATTTCGTAAGAATTTATTGGAAACGGAATTTCCTTCTGTACCGCTGTTGTAATTCTAGTCGCAGATGCAGTGATTGATCAGATTGTTGAGTATACGTGTTCGAAGGGCAAGAAAAGTATTTACTGCAATCAAGGAATTTTGTTTTCGATAAAATAACTCGTAAATTGACTTTCTGTTGAAATAACCTTATACAAATATCCTTAAATATTCTCAATGGCTTACGATATGCACTGTGGAGAAGAAATTACTTACAGTTTTAAATTTATGATTAAAAGACGTTGTAATAGCACAACACACAGATTGTATAACGCACTCAATTGCAAGCCGCCCAGGTGGTGTAGTGGCTAAGGTACCATACTATAACGCCTTGGGTACAGGATCGGGCATGGGTGTTAACTTGTCCGTTCCTTCATAGGGGGGTAACTCTGGCCGTCCATTGGGTGGTGCCATAATAAAATGACCAGTGTTTTGGGCCTTAGTAGTGGTGAATGCTTGATGAGCAAGTGATAAGCAAGATGAGTGGGAAAAAAAATAACAACAAAAAAGCGCTAGTTGCAATAAAAATTGAAGACATCAAGTTCTTGAAAGAAAAACTGTTTCATTGAGAAGGCAATTTTAAATAGATATATTGAATTGCGGTCTTGTGCTGGCCAGCGATAAAAATAAAGTGTTACAAGAGCAGCCAAATGGAGGTGGTGTGAGTTCGAGTACATACACTTGGCAGAGATAATCAACGCAAATTACAGAGTTAAAATAAATTCAGACCAATCAAATTAAGCAGCTGTTCAATAATTTTGAAAATCGATGTATGGTCTCAAAATAAAGTATGCCAAAATAAGAACCAAGAGACGGGAAGCAGAAAGGAATGTAAAACATACTATGAATGCAAACCGATATAGGAAAAACTTTTTTTATTTAACACAGGAGGCTCTGCTTGGTCTGAGATAAAAATTCAGTGAAAGACTACTGCATACAGTGAAAAGCGAAATACAAAATTTAAAAGGCGAAGTAAAGAAATATGAAAATAGAAATAAAATATGCTTGATTTTAAACCGATTACATTTAAGAAACAGAAAACAAATGACAATGAATAGTAAATATGTGATCTATATCACATGCACGATCTCAAGATTGATATGCAGCCCTATAAATTTCACGATCAGTCTCAGAATTTGGTGGCATTTGGCCAAAGTTGTCGAAATCTCGCTCTAAACTTGACAACACTTGATAAAAGAATCTCCATGTTTGTCAGCAATCAGCGATATTGTTCAATTTTGTGTTTACTTTAAGCCTTTTGCCTCCCAGGGATAGATTCTAGGTTTATCAAAGACTGCTTGGTAAATTTGAAAGACTTCATGTTAAATTTCAAATATTATTCTCGATGGTTGCCTAACTCTTCTGAAGGGTACTAATGTAGAGGTGATTCTTCCTCTTACAGTTACTATTTAGACTGTGAAGGATTTAAGTAGAAAAGAAAAAGGTACGGTACGTGACATAACAAAAAGCTAAAGACGTTGCCTTGTGTTAGTTATTGACCAGCAGAACTCGATATACTGAATGTACTAACGTACGACACTATGCAGTTTCTATTTTTTTTTTAATTCTCGGAATACATATTTTAGTTTAATTTAAAGCCAAGAGCAGATGTTGATGCCAAAAATTAGTAACATAACGTTTCTGACATGCACAAGAGAAAAGTGAATTCCATACAGAGTATTTAATCGATAAAACTGATACATTTTAATTATCTTGTAAACATTGTTATTTTCAAGTTACTTTACGCATCGAAAATAATACAGAAAAAAGTTCAAAGTTGTTTAAAATATTTTTTCCCGGAAGAAATAGATTAAAAATATTTCTTTTCGGTGTAATTACCATATTTTAGATTTAAAAAGAGGGTAAAGAAACTAATCATCTCTCATAATTTTATTTTATTTCTTTGCGTGGCGTAGTCCTTGTTTTATAAAACCAATCATAGAAGTAAAACTTAAAAGAAAAAATCAAACAAACGAAACTGAAAAATCTGGGATTTTTCCTTGCGGGTTTTATAAACAATTTTATGTATTCTCGTCAGGATTCAAAAGAAATTCAACGCTGGAATTTGATTAGGTTTTGCAGATAAGACAATGGTATATTCTGAACATTAATTCTGGAGATTTCTAGGGGAAAAGTCATTTTTATTCTCTCATTTAATTATTTTAGAATAAATGATTGTGAAACTTTGATTCGGGAGACAAAAAAAAAAAAAAAACCGCTCAAAAACTTTTGTATTAAAAAGAGTATAAAAATCGTTAAAATAATCTTCCTTTTTTTTGCTTCCAAATATTAACTTTAAGACAAAAAAATTTTTTTTGAAATAAATTATTACTCAAGCGGCATAATAATGCTTATTGCTTTAGGGTATTCTGGCATTGTAAACGTACACTTATCATTAACTTTAAGAAAATTTAAAATTCTTTAATTTTTTACATTACATGTTTATTTGATATTATATTTCGTATGATATCTAGATAGTTATAAAATTTTATAACGTATTGTTAAATTCAATCTAAAAGGTTTTAAAAACCTTCACTAAAGATAATTTCAAACTAAGTTTAATTCCTTTTCGTTGTTTGATGTTGTCTAAGGTTGGTGGAAAACTTGGATGGAAATCTTTACAATATGTAACAGTCAGATATTTTCGGGAGAAATATTTAGGAAGGAATAGGACAGACCAAAATGAATCCACATCACGTATCAATGCAGTGGCGAAAACTTGGTTTTAATATACTTGTTAATGAGTATTATAAAAGTGTTCAAGTGTTAATGAAAGTTAATTAATATTTCTCATAATTAGCTTGACTATGAAACTAATACAAATTTCGGGATGATTAGCTTCCATAGGCTCTAATTTTGATTAAAAATACAGTTTTATTTGAAACTTTCTTGCATGCTAATATATTCGTTTGATTACATTTAACCAATCGTTAAATCTGGTTCGTACGACGATATTGCCCTAAATTAGCATGCATCATGAGACAGGTGTTTGAAAGACATGTTTCTACGATGAAATCTGTCAGTATTTCGCCAAAAATGTTTATAATCTAAAGTGTAGGAAAATCTCCCAGAACTTCTCAAAGTTTCCAAACATATATGAAAATTAAATTCTCCATTTTATAAAGTGAGCATCTTGAAATAATTTTCTGTGTACTAATTTGTTTTCATGCAACTCGTACAGTCAACTTCATAATTTACTTTCACTGAAAAAGAATGTTACATTTATTGAGGAAAAAATTGGTTGGCACTATTTTAACAAAATATTTTTGTTAAAACAACAAAATGTTAGCTGTTTCCACAAAATATTTAATCTAAATAGAAAATATGGCAATATAATTACATTATACGTTATATTCAGTGTATAAACAGGGTGTCCCCAAAACGCTGAACCATGATTTTGTATCTTAAATATGTTTGAAATGAATTAAATGTGTTTGCCTATGTTTTATATACATAGGCTTGTTCAATAAATTACAAAGTTGCGTCAAGAAAAGGTGCAGAATTTTATGGTACCGATTATAATTTTCAGGAACTTAAATAAATACGAAATTCGAATTTTTATACGGCCTCTGCACAGAAAATAATTTCCAGTTAGTAAAATGTGCCCCGTACATTAATGAGGTGATGCGCAAAAACTTGAACATTACATCTTAAAAAGCGTCAGAGATATGAAGATAAATAAATATGCTGACTTAAACCATTTTAAATGACTCTTGGTGGGAAAAAATCACGTCAATTTCAGGGTTTGTAGGCAAACTAAGAAAGAAAACGACTGCATAAATAGATAATACTTTTGCTAAATATTGTATAGCCCCGGACGAACTTTGTTTAAACGTGCCTCTGTGATTCTTTATGATAAAAGGCTAAACAAGGTAACTCCTCTCATTAATGTACGGGTACATTTTACTAATAGGATATTTTTGTACTGGGGCAGTGTAAAAATTTAAAGTTATATTTATTTAGATTTAATATCCTGAAAATTTTTATCATAAAATTCTATACTTTTTCATGCAAAACGTTGTAATTTGTTGTATAAGATCAAACTTTAAGAAATATAAGTCTAGGTCAATGATTTACGGGCACCTTGTATATGGCTATTTTATAATTAAAATGGTTTTGTTATCTCAATAGCGGAAATTTTTGTTGAGATAACAAAACAATTTTAAATATTAGTTTCCACAGACCGTAGTATAATGGGATTAATTTGTGTAACACGTAAGAACTGATACTATTGCTTATTTGGCTATATATAATAGTGTTGCGAAATAATAACTTAATTTGCTCCCGTATTGCATGCGCCGCCGTGAAACTAGTTTTGCAGGCATAATAGTGGTCCTCCGATAATGGTGATGCTGTAGTCTTGGCGACAAACTTGGCGATCATCTTGGTGACTTGGCGACGGATTTGGCGACTTCTAGAAAATTCATGTCTCGAGACCGTATTTCAATTTGAAGATTGTTCCAGAAACTTCTCGGCAATTCTGGTGACGTCATCATCTCTATAAAAACGCTAGGATTTCTCTCCGGGGAGTTCAGTTGAGTGATAGACTTTGAAGCGCACGGTTGACTCTGTTATTGTGCTTATTTATGATTTTAGTTAGTGCATGTTAATGTTTCTTTTATTATCTTGAGCTATTGAGCTGCGAGCCATGGAATAAAGTGTTGTTTTTGTTTACTGTGCTCTTTGGACTGTTTTAAAATACCCCCACTGGGCGATTTTCGTAACAATATCATATTTATGGCATTTGAATAGCATGCAAGGCAACTAGAGAAACAGACAAAAATCATAAAGAGGTCTCATTTTGTTGGAAAGAGTTATAAGCAATTGAAGCCGTGACTTACACAAAACGTCCACACAGTACACTTCATTCAATTATAAATGTCGCTAGCTATGAAAAAATATCTGTTGAGATTTTCTAGAAACATTCAGTTTTCTTTGATTTTCTCAATAATTATTCAGTTGTACATGTGTGGAAGTCACGGCTTCGATTACTCGTAATAAAGGCTGATGTCGGTAAATATATTCTAAACTTGAATAAAATATATTTGAAACATCCGAAAAACGAGACAAATATCTGCACTTGCATGTTACAGAAAAACAAGAACCCGATACATTTAATCTTAGCAGAACTCCTCCGAAGAACAACTACTACATCATTTTTATTTGTTGATTATCCAAACTGTCTGAATAATTCGTTATTCAAAAACTCGCTGTGCATTGAAAAGAACGGGATTATCTTTATTTACGACTTGGTCGTTGAAAAATGACTGCCAGACAATAGCAGAATCCAGAGTGGAATAGTACTCCACGCTGAAACCAGAAAATAAAGAATTGATTAGCGTCATGTGTTGAAAACTGCCGGTGTAAAAATTTAATCATATCCTCAGGGAATGTTGGATGTTCAATAACAATGAGCCGTGAACATGAAATAGCGTTTTTCTCAATGGGTTGCTCCTTAGCTTGGGTTTTGCTTATTCGAACCATTCGCTGGTTGTGCAACGTTTTGGATTATGTACAGTATCTCACGAAAGAAAAAAGAAAGAAATGTAGGTTTTCTTTTCTTAGTCTTTTTGTTGGACACGCATACTTTTTATATAAAAAGGGATGCGACTGTGTTTCAAATATAATTTGATGTATGTTATTCACAATATTCAATGTTATATAAAGGTAATATTTTTATTTGTTTGTCCACTGATTTAGATTAAGTTGACTTTGAAATGTAGATAAACAAGAAAGATGAATCATGACAAACGCATTGATTATAATACACTTTCCAGCACAACAACATGCTTGTGCCAAATTACGTGATGCATTGTCCTTAAATCGGGAGATTTGAGAAAATTTTTGATAAAGCTGTCTATCACTATTAATGTAAATTTGCGAGAACCAAAAAATAACTTACGAGAACCGTAAAATTACGAACCGTAAAATAACGAACCTTAACGAGAACCGTAAAATTTATTTCCATCTTGTATCCGAAAAGTAAACTGTTATAAACGTTATACTTATTGTATTGTGCTTAATGTCTCTAAAAGCCGTTGACCGTAATGTATTGGAATTACTTTGAATACTCTTGCCCAGACAGCACATAAGCTTAAATCAAGCTTGACATTCCTTTGAATATGACGTATTAATACAAGCTTGGCAGCTACATTCAATAGCTTGATTTTCCCTTTCGAAAGCGTGCAGTGATGGCGCCATCACTGCAATGCTCATCTGTGAAAGACAATGGACATTAATTGTCTAGCGTTTCTCAAATTGCTCATATTATATCGTAAAAGTTGTGTTTTATTTTATTATCGCACAAAACCTGGACATTAGAACACGCAAAGGGAAGGAATGAATGGGATAAGCCCCTCTGAAGTGTAACACGAGGGGAGTTTTAGTTTTATTTACATCTGATTAACATTAGTAATTCCATTAACTAATTAATTAGCCCTAAAAATAAATTTTAATATAATTTAATACAATTTAGTGAGTTAATATACTTCACTTTATGGGTGGTAGAATGAGGCGGTTTCCGGCCGCTACAAAATAATTTATCATCAGTCATAAATGTACTTGACCATAGAATTAAAAAAAAGATTCTATATTTCCAAATACGGAAATCCTTCAAAATAAAATATAATTATACTACGAAATTGATTTCAAAATCAGTCGTTTGTCTCGATTTTGACCAGTATTGCCCAACATGAGTGTCGTGAATATTGAAAGTTTTAAAACGCGTGCTGCTGTTAAGTTTATATTATGTTTATTTCCCTATTAATAGAGTCTCTAAATCACACATAACATTATTTTAATTTTGATGCATCCCATGGAAAAATAAAAGAAACAAATAACACATCGGCCACTTATCAATCTGGCCAGAAATAACACTAACAGTCACTTCAAACTTTAGTCATATCAGCCCGACTCCGATTGGCGCAACGGATAGGACGCTCGCCTCCTAACCCAAAGGTCCCAGGTTCTATTCTAGTCGCGGGCACTTGATGGGAACAAATAAAATTTAATTGAAATTTCAGTGTACAGGGGAAAATGCGTGGCAAAATAAAATATGTGGGGCGAGTTCGCCGACCGGCGCCCGGTGTATTTAGGAAAATTTTTTAAGGTTGTTTGCTATGTCACGCTTGAAATGTCAAGCTTAATACAAGCTGGGCAAGTGTAAACTAGAACACTTGATTCAAGCTTGCATTAAGTTTACACGCTTGAAATTTTCAAGCTGAATTCAAGTTTATTGACTTGATAAATCAAGCTTGCTGCAAGTTTGCTGTGCTGTCTGGGTGTATAAGAACTTTAAATGCTACTAACACTGTTTTCGATGATTATCATTATTTTGTGATCCTTATTACCATACATCAATTTTCGTTTGTTTGAAATGGCCGAATAGATGTATAATAATCTTTATATAATGATTAACCATAGAACATTACATTAGAAATTTTTTGAGTGCTTATGTAAAAGTAACATAATTGTTAAATACACCCTTTTTCTGACAGAATACATGGTGTTCTACATAGAAACAACGTTTATAAATTTCGTAGTAATCAATGCATATTTACGGCAGTTAGAGCACGGGCAGACGGACAGACAGAAAAACCGAAATTATAACGACTTAGCTTTGTTGGAAAATGTGTTCAAAAGATAAATATTCCTCTTAAGCAATGTAATCGCATAGCACATTCAGGGAAAGAGAGAAATTTACTCTTTTAATGTTTAGCAGTCTAAAATCAATATTCTATACACTAAGAAAATTAAACATTGCAATTTTGTTGCATGGGAATCCAAATTAAAATTATCCACCATGGCAATCCAATGGGAGTAAATAAATAGTTAGAGCAAAAGTTCAGCATTTTCTGAATTCCCATTGAAATCCAAATAATTTCATGCTATCACATCAGAGATTTTTAAGTTTACCGCCGAATAATGAAAATATCGCCTAGCTGATTTCATTTTTGGAAACACTTTTTCGCGCCATATTTAGCCATTTATTGTCAAAAATCGGAAAGCTTGGTGACTTTTGACGCAATTTTTGAGGGAGGCTGGTGAGGGTTTTAGTGTTAGCATTAGCGCATAGTGTACTGGATGAAGAAGCATCATTAATTTGTTTGAGTGTTTAACATCATTGGTCTGTTTTTGAAGCTGTTTAAAAGTCACTTTTCAAAAGGAACACCCTTAATTAAAACTCTGTATGAGCTATTTTACTTGCATATTTTCCGATAGTTTTTAAAAGTTTTATTGAACTAAGCGAAGCTTTTTTCCGGCGCAGATAAAACGAATATAAAAACTTAACGGGGCTTTATCTGTCTGGTCCAACATGAAATTATTAACCCGTGTTCGTGTAGTAAAACGACGGCCCAGAATTTGAAGCATGCAAACCACATGCTAGAAAATGTTTCTTGGCGCGTAAATACGTTACCAAAAGATTTATTTCTTAATTAATACGCAGTAAGTACATCAAAACCTGTGAGGTAGCTCTGTAAAAAAAAGAGAAAGTAATTAAATGACATCCGCTATTTGAATTTATTCTGCAAGAACGATATGTTGAATGTGATTTCACGCATCTCATTATACTTTTCTCCTTTCCCATTGCGAGAACTTATTCTTTGTGTTCGTCTGGCGAAGGGAGACAAGTTATTAAAACTCTTTATTTTGCGTAAAAAGCTGAGGAAGCACGCAAGTTATTGCTGCCCTCAAAAAAGCAAGTTTCTCCTCAGAAGACAGAAACTCTCTGAAGGTAAGCATAATTACCTTCAGTTAGTGATTAAAGTTCAAGAAAAATGTGCGTTTATTGCAGTTGGTTTAATCTGGAAATAATTTTTATTTCATTGATCTATAAATGAAGGTATCAGTCTGTGTCAATAATCTGTGGACAATTTTAAATGGAAGCTGTCAGGAAAAAAAAAAAGTTTTAAAAACGAGCAAATTATGAGTTTTTTTAGCCTTTGTACAATATTTAAAATGGAATAATGGATATTTTTGGCTAAAACTAAAAAGGTGAAAACGCGAAAGTGAACTTTTAAACTAAGATTTATGAAAAGAAATAGTTTATTTTAAACTTTTAGGTTAAACTTAACGTTTATTTAGAATTTGTAGTCTCAAAAGTTACACAAAGAAATATTTATTTAAACCACAGCTTACTAATGCAGTGTTTTCTCATTTTTTAAATTTTGTTTAATCTTTTTGTAAGCTCCGTCCGTGTATGCTATTCCAGACCAAATTTTGTTTGCGAACTTAAACCCATTTCAGTCAGTTTTCCAAGTTCTGGTGTTACTGAATTTATTTATTTTTGGTTTTAACTTTCAAAGAATTTTGTTATCGAAGTTCTAGCTAACCTCTAGAGCAAACTTCTAAAATAAAATAAATTCAGCAAAACAACAGAAAGTCGAAAACTGATTTGAGGCGTGCACATGATTGAGATGGACGATGCCACATTTTCAAGAAACTAGAAATATTGTGATCTGTAGCGCAGAAAAATTTAAATTTCTTCTCAACTAGGCGAACCGATATAGTTCAATGTAAGCTTTTTCGAAAGCTTTCAGAATAGGCAAATTTTTATTAAATTTTGCTGATTGTAACTTGAACAGTATTTAAGGAATTAACGTTTAAAAACGTTGGCAAATATTCCATTTTGCATTTTTTTACTGTTTCATTGCTTGTAACTTACCATCAAATGTATGTAATACAATAGATGTCATTTTAAAGGAATTTTTTCTGCTCTTGCTAAATATGGTTTTGTCTAGCGTCCTTAGAAACTTCAGAAATGAGGGATTTACTAAGTTTTTGAAATTTTTCATTCTATCCGGGATAGTGGGAAAACAGTTGGAGATAGACCAGGGTTTCTATATTAATTTGTGCTCCACATGAGCTGTTCTATCGCCTCCTAAAGTATTTCACTAGAGTTCTGAATCACCCTGTATGGAAATAAAGGTTAATTGCTATTCTTTAGCAATAGCTCTAAACTGAACAAATGCATTTATTTTGAATTTTCACTCAAATAATAGCTTTTATGAAACTTCTAAAAACTATTTCGAATCTTACTGCACATTAACACTTTTCAATGGTAATTCAGAACAAAAAGTGTGCTGAAATAGTTTGCTTTTCTTTTCTCTCTGCTTTCCAAAGGATCGAAAATAGAATCACACGGTGCTTTTCAAGTGAAAGTAAGAGTGAAACAGTATGTACATGTTCAGTTTTCAGATTTCTTCACAAAAGAGCAGGGGTAATTTATCAAAAAGCTCGTCTTCAATTGAAAATAAGGGTAATTTCTGTTTTAAAAAAAGGGCAATTTTTCCGCCATCCCACTGGATTATTTTGCTGTACAGCGAGTGTTTTTTTTTAAATGGCATTATTTCTTACCTCCTACTAGTCATTTCTACCTGCATAGTAAGGCAGACGGGGTAGTGGGTCAATTTTTAGATTTTTAAATGTATAATCAAAAAATATTTTTAAAACAGAATACTGAACTAATGTATTATGTTTTCTGATCTATTGGCTTTCCTAATTAATTTTAATTAAATTCTAAGAAGGGTATTTTTACAATTAAAAAACCGTATTTCTCAAGTACTTTTTTTGACACACTGTATACCTCATAAAGAAACACACTGGTTGGACAAATGTGGTACAGTGGGTAGCTAACGAGAAACGCAGTACAAATTTTTCTTTCACTCGATAGTGAGCAATTTGACCTTTTTTATTGCTTGACAAAATTAATTTTTAGATATTAAAGTAGCTCAAAGTTTACAAGGTTAATGCTAATTATATGGTTCTAAAGTATACACACACTAAATTTGTTAATAAAATTAATGAAAAAGGTTTAAGCTAGATAATATCTTTTTGAGTCCTATCAAGCTTACAAAAGTTTAGTTTTATAGTTATATTTAAGACATTAAATCAAAAACTGTTATTTTACAATAACTGGGTTTTAACTGAATTATTAGACATTATAACTGAAATCTGCAGCGACAATTCAATTTTGTCACTGTTCTCTCAGTTTCTTGCAATACATTTGGTTTTGGCAACTTTCTCACGATATCTTTACTGTCTGCTGTATAAATGTCTGCCTCATCAAAGACAAGTGCATAACCTGGCTGAATTCCTTTCATTTAGTGCACTTCAAATGCATTTTCATTTTTGCCTACAACTTCAGTAATATAGTGTTTAAAATCGCATTTTTTTTGTTACGTAGACGGAATACGGAACCTCCAACGTCAACATTAAAATCTTCTGTATCTTCAAATTCCAAATCATCTCAAAGGCAGATTCACTAGAATATTCTTTTCATTCTTTCTCTTGTTCAGTTCATCTATTCTTGTAATTGCTTGCATTTTTTCCCCCTCCTGCTTTTTTCAATCTCTTCACAGGTGTATCTGTAAGAATTTCTGATTTTTAGGTTGCCTTTCAGTTTTTTTTATTTTGTATTAGAGCTAGGAAAAGGCTTTTCCCATCTCTGGTATCATCTTTTTGTTTTACACAATTTTCTTGAGAAACTGAAGATTCTGTGGCTGATGTGGAAAACTTATAAGATCATTCAAACATTAAAAGTAAGAATCTTACAGAATTACAATAAATATACAAATGAAGATATGGTGGGTCACTAATCTATTGTACCCGATTTCAGTTAACCCAGTATGCCCTATATGAACTAGTGTCTTGTTTTTCAATTCAAAATTCCAAATCCTTAAAATATTCATTTAAATACAAAATAGTATTTTACACTATATAAACATGCCACATAACTCATATTTACTCGACAAATTTCATGTGTAATAACATAAAGTCTTAATTTCTTCGAATTTCACGCGGATGATCAGAAAACAAAATGGCTCTTTCTTCCCGACACAAAGTGAGATGTTTAACTTTTTCCACAGGGTTAAGTTGTTTAATACCTACTCGAAATAATTTTCTCATTTGAAAAATATTCACTGATCACAAATATCTTCAATGACCCACTGTACCCCTCTCTCCCCTATACTACGCAGAAAATTCTAGAACAAACAGTTTTGTACGAGATACATAATGTCAAACTTTTGCATACCTTATGGCCTCTTCTCCCTACCCCACAGTGTTGCCAACTCTGTCGGAGAAAAATGGCTGATCCGAAGCTAAAAGTAGCTAAAAATGTTTTCAAGCTGAGAGAAATATAAATTACTTACTATTGTTCACTGCAAAACAGCTTTACTGCTGAAATCTGCTGATTTATCTGCAACAGTTTTTTAAATCAAACAGTTTGACTCTCATTTTCAATTTACAAAATACTTTACAGATTGAATGCAGATTGTAAACAGATTGAAATGCAAACTTTGAAATCAGCTATATATTCCAATTCTATTATGTAACGTTTGGTGCTCTGAGATTTTGACATTTTTGTAATTGCACACTCGAAATACACAAATAAAATATATTAACCCTTTTAGGCGCAACCCTTTCCCAATGCTGAAAAAAGGGCAGCCATTGCCATCGCTCCACTTAACTACCAGCAAGATGGCGGACGATCGAAACGTTCATTGCGTGCCACAGACCGAGAGACCCTTTTTTTGACGCAGCTGGCTGTGTTCGGCACAGCCATCTTGCTGGTAGTTAAGTCGAGCGATGGCAACGGCTGCCCTTTTTTCAGCATTGGGCAATCTATCCGGCTGTTCTCGCCTTCTTCCATTTTTCAGCAGATGCAAGTGCTGTTAAAAAGAATCGTGAAAATTTTTTTGACGGGAAATGACGTGCTAAAAAGTAAAGGATTCTCGTGGGAGCTATGTCACCCGCAACTATTTTTATAGAAATCCAATCTATTCTTCGTGACTGGCAACAGTCAAAACGTCAGAGTTTGGTGATCCCAGAGCGGGAACACTGTGCCACAAAGGGTTAATAAAAATAATATGCAGGTGTAGTACTGATTAACTTGAGATAAATAAATTTTTCTATAATAGCACACATAAAAATGTACTTATCGCACAGGACGATCGTTTCGGCCGAAAAAATATTCAGCCTTCTACGGCAGTCAACACACCGTGTGGCCAATTACCTGCAGGTTATTCTTATCCTGCTTTTGTCCACTGGGAAAAACGGAATTTTGCTAACGTTGAACAGTGCTCTATTTCTCACAGAGCTACTTAGGATAAGAAATTGGCCACACGGTGTGTTGACTGCTGAAGGACGCTGAATATTTTTGCGACCGAAACGATCGTCCAGTGTGATAAGTACCCATCTATGTATGCTATTATACAAAGTTTTGTTTATGTCATCTTCTAACACCAATATCTTTTTGAGTATTTTTTGTTAAACACTAACTTGTTTATGAAGATTAAAACAAATTCACATAATTTATAAAACTTAGATTGCTCCGGTTTGATAGAACTTCAGACTCAGAAACTAACAATAACTACATTAAGCTTATAATTTCTTTCACGTAATCCCCCACCCTTAAGGTGCAAGATATATTGTGCCGTGAACATAGGAAGTCGACATCGAAACAGTTGTTGTAAATTGTGTTTCTCTGCTGCATATCGTTTGCGCTTTTAAAAAGACAAGTTCAGCGATCAATTTTCATATCTTCAAGAATGCGCATACGCATTATAACATAAATAAACTTTCAATAACAGAGATGGAAAAGAGTGATCGCATTGGATGAGCACGAGGAACAAACAGTATAAATCTGCGATGGCTTGAAATGGCTGAAAATGGCCAGAAATGGCTTGAAACAGAATGGAAACGGCTAGGAAACCCACTAGCAATGTTTTTTCGAAAATTTGTGTCTGGTTAGACACTACAAATGGCCAGATGTAGCCACAAAGTGGCTAAATTGGCAACCCGGCTTCTCCATAGTCATGGGCGTAGGCAGAAAATTTTCCAGAAAGGGGAAATGATTATTTTAACGTATGTTTATCATGTTGGAATGAAGAATAAAGCAGGAAAAAGACGGCATACAAAAATCCAAGTGCTCTACCCTTGACTTATTCTGACGACGCCCAAGGTTGCAAAGTTTTCTTTTAATCAAATTATTACATGGAAGAGAGACGAAAGAAATGTTCATACGTTTTTTGTTACTGCAATAGGATATTTTGAAAGAAAGAAAAGAAAAAAAATGTTCTGGAAAGATTTTTTGCCCTTACTTTTATCCATCGAATCCGAAAATATTCGCCTGAAGAAATGAGAAATGCAAATTAATCTTAAAATTTTTCTTTTTTTTTCCTCTGTTCAGAACAAAATAAAAAAAAACAGTACAAATTGAGGATTTCGTTAAATAAAATTTCTTTTAATCCAAGTCACGCAGCATAAAATTTTACTTCTTTCCTGACAATGAATTTAGAATAGAGCCTGGTGTTCTACGAAATAAATTCAAATGTGATTTATCTCTGCTATATTTTTTCATATGCACAAAGACTTCTGGAATGCGCAACTAGAAATTTAATACTCTGACGTCAAACGAAGCTTTATGTGCCTAAACACGGCGCAATAAAATTTATTCGAATTAGCGGTGAAATTTTATTGAAAGTGTACTGCTGTTTTTTCATTTCCCCGTATTAATATTCCAAGTAGTTCGAAAAGTAATAAAACTCTCACGCAAGTACCTAAGAAAATTTAAATTGCCATTCGAGAAGGACATAATCTTATCCCAATTGCTTGCGGACGCCAGCATTAAAATCCGTTCAAAGTCGTAAAATGGATAAAATGGATTTATTTCCCGGGCCATAACATATTTATCACTTATGAAGCACAATGCATCAAGGAGGCGCATTGTTTTTTACTTCACCAATTTTCAAAACTATAGGATTTTTATGTACTTCTAGCATTTTAAACCTCTTATGACAAAAAAAAAAAAAAAAAAAAAAAAAGAAAGCTGTATGAGGGAACACAACCACATTAATATCAGTGGAACGTCTTGTACGGGCTGTTTAAGTGTGTACACATACTTTAAATGATGACAAAAGAATATAGTACAGAGTACCGTCAAAAATTCGTGCAAATTTTAAAGATTCATTAAAGAAAGAAGAGGAATACACATACGTTTGCACAAATAGTTTTGTAGGGAAAATGGATTATTGTAGTGATACAAAAATTTGCAGCTCAAAAAATTACCCATAGACAACATAATATGAAGTAAATTTAGAATAAGAAAATATTTCAAACTTTCTCTATCTTATTCATGCAAACCGCAGTTTTCTTTATCATTATATGTTCTTTTGTTATGAATTTTTGAAGTTTTCACGAAATTTTGGATTTTTAAAATTTTAAAAATGCTGTTTGCATAGATAGAATTTAAGAGTGATCAGATTTTTTTAAATCGTAAACTCACTTCCTATCATGTATTTCAAAGCCACCTATCGGTAATTATTAAACTGAAATTTTTTTTGTAAAAAAATAAAAATAAAATAAAATAAAATCTAATCTAATCTTTTATCCGTGCAAACCACAATTTTTTAATAATTATCGTGATTTTTAAATGAATTTTTAATATTTGTACGATTTTAGGACGCAAATTAAAACTATTAATTTTGTTAACAAACGTAAATCTGTGTCTAGACTTACTCTACAAGCAAAATGAGATTTAATGTGAAATTTAGTGTAAACAACACGAGATAGAAACCTTGTCTGATGCCCTTAACATTTACAAAATAATGATTCAAAAATAATGAGCCAGTTAGATCCAAAACAATGATAGATGACCAAACAATAGAACAGGTATCACATTCTACCTATATTGAGATGTGATATTTCATTTAGTAAAGAAAAAGATAGTGAATGTAAACTATATAAATTACGATACTTTTGTGTAACACAGTAATGGACAAAATTAGAAATGAAGACATCAGAAAGGATTTGCATATAAAAAAATCGAAGCTTATAGAAGAACATGGAGAGAGCATGGGGAGAGAAAGAAGCAGTGTAGAATACTGAGACTGTCATACGCCCAAAGGCAAATTTAATGAGATAAGACCAAGATCGAGAAGGAAAGACAGGAAGGCAGGAACAGGAATTTTGTCTCGTCCTTGAAGTGCATGATGGTTATGAACATGATAGTAGCGAAAGAAACATGGAGATCAAACTCTATTACTTGCACTACCTTAAATCAAACATAGAACATCTATCGGCTATTGGCACGAAAATATGAGACTTGAGAAAACCATAAATAACATGATAGTAATAACAAAAACATCATATATATATATATATATATATATATATATATATATATATATATATATATATATATATATATATATATATATATATATATATATATATATATATATATATATATATGTATATATATATATAACAAAGTGTAAAATGGTAGTTAGTTATTTAGTTTGTCTGTGTCTCGCTTAGCTCCTAGACGGGTAATCCTAGACCTACCAAATTTTGTACCGAAATTCTCCAGGACGGGTCCCGACACACCTCGAAGCGATTTTTTCGAAAATCGAATTATTTTAGGAAATATCGATAAAAAACCTGTCGCAAAAGGCAAATTTTTGCTCTCGCCATTTCGAAATTGTAACCCCGCAGTGGAAAGAGTGAAGATTAAGCGTATCTAGGTTGCCATATTTGGCAAGTTTATTAAATGATTCAGACTCTTGAAGTAAGAATAAAAGAAAACGATATTTTTTAGATGAAATTATGTAAAGTTATATTTTAATTAAAATATCGTGTGCATGCTAAGTCAGAGCAAGAATGAAATTTTTATACTTAAAAGAAAAATAGGATTTGGAAATTTTACGAAACTAAAACGTGCAACTTTTTAATTTGGCAAAAAATAAAATGGGTGATATGCGATTTTGAGAAGATGTGATTCTAGCGCCAAGCGCTGTTAATCGTCTGCTTCTGCTACTTGAATTATGAATACACCTGAATGAGTTTTTAAACTTTATTTCAGTTCGAATTGTGCATTTTTCTGCTCAGCTTTTCCCCATCTATTTCTAATGTATTACATACAGAAAAAGGATGTTAGAAATATCAAGTTTAATTGTGTTTAATCACACTCATCAATAATGATATACTTTCCAACTTAATGGAATAAGGAAAGAAAGTAGGGAAGACCCATGGATTATAATACGCTTTTATTACATAGCACTGTAGTGCGTTGTATACGCACTTTCGTGTGTATAAAATCTGAAAGTGTTTCAGATTTTCTTAGTTTTTTTTCTTTACATTTTTGATAAAGGCCAATATATCCAGAAACTCTTCAGAATTAATACAGGACGAAAATAATTTGTACCTTTTTGTAGGTTTTTATCATTTAACCATCTTATTTTTGTAACCTGGGGCGGCCTGACACGGTAAGTATTGCATAAAAGGGGTGTCTTTTTTTGCATTAGAAAGGGGCGCCACTTACCCTAGGGCCGCTCCTCTTTGTAACATCTTAATTTTAAATTCCATTCAGAATCTGAGAGATTTCAGTGCCAAGAAAGCCGGTGAGGAACAGGATTTTCTCCGAACAAGATGTTTTAAAATGGCGAACCAACTCGTTGCCGGAGGCGGCTAGTTCAATTATAAATCAAATAATAATATTGCTTATTATCTGATTTCATTGATTTTTCTCAAATGGTTTGGTAAAAACAATTAATAAATTCAAGAAAAACATAAGGAATGCGAAAAAATATTGAAATATTAAACGTGCTTATCTTCTTCGTCCGAACATAAAATTAATAATTTGAAATAAATCTGTATGGATCCAGTTCCAATTTCTTAAAGACAACAACAACAACAAAACCCCAACCATTTGGATACAAAGAATAAATTTTGTAGTCAGATATAAGTAATTTCTATACCGTTTTTCTGTCGTGGAAATTAAAACAAGAATGTAAAAGTTTCAACCGTTTTCACTACCTTAATCTACTTAAAAAAAAAAAAGAAAAACATTTTCTGTCACATTATAACGTTTTGTACAAACAATTATTTCTTATTTGAAATTATTGAAAATGTGATTTAATGATTTTCATGGATATTTGGGATGTTTGCAGAATCTAACGGTCCTTTTAAATTAATACTTTAATATCAAATATCGTGGAAATAATAAAGAAACTATCGTTAATGATTTAATCGTTTACAGACGTCATTTAGAAGTGGTTAAATTAAAGTGCAAAATAGCAGGAGAAGAGAGAACTTGATAAAAACTTAGTTCGATTTACATTAATTGTATTTTTTAATCAATTAACTTAGTTTTTCGCAATCTCTTTAAATTTGGTCCAATGACTTTCAAAGACAATATAAAACAAAGGAAGTGAAAAAAAAATGTGCTGCAACAATGATAATTAACGTCTTTAATTTGTTTGTTTTTTAATTTGAAAAAAATTCGTTCAGAAGAGAGAGTTCGGTTTTAATGAAAGCATGTTGTTACAATACTTATTTTTAAATAAAAAAGTGTACGGTAAATAGCGAAATTTCCTGCAGAGAAAAAGCAAAAGCAAGCAAACAAAAAACAAGCGAAGTTTAAATTGCATTCCTAAAGTAAAATTTATTTCTAAGATCTAAAATTCCAAACCCATCGAGGGTAGTAAAATGAATAAAACAGATTTATTCATCGGATCATACCACATTTATTGCGCATGGAAAAACAAGGAAAGTGTTATGACTTGATTGTATACAAAGAGTAAATATCATGCCGCTATTCACATATGTTTTTTCCATGCGTGTTTTGGGTGAAATACTTTTGCATTTTTGAAGAACTTTATCCGCGGGGTACACTTTCGATTCCACAAGAAAAAAAAATATTTAAATTGCTGGAAAAGTTATTTTATCTTGATGCACGAAATAGTCAATAGCATGTTTTCATTTCTTTTCTTTTTTTTGTACAGCATTTTACGCTGGATTCCGAATGAATATAGGAAGGAAAATAAAAAAAGATGTGTATATTTTCCACTATACATATATATGTATATATATATGTATGTATATATATATATATATATATATGTATATATATATATATATATATATATATATATATATATATATATATATATATATATATATATATATATATATATATATATATGTATATATATATATATATATGTATGTATATACTTTAGCATTTCAAAAATTTCTTAAAGTAACTTTGCATTTTTTTCTTATACATATATTTATATCGTTGGGCATTTAAAAGTCTTTAATTCCACAAAGGAAGATTTGAACAGGTCTACAACTTTTGAAATGTTTATCTAAAACTTGTACAAGGCGGGTAAATAATTACAGTTCGAGGATATGTGTAAATCATGAGAATATGTTTTATTTACTATTCAAACAATTTTAATGCAAGTATTTAACATCTATTATAATTTAATAGCATATTTAATGTTCGTTTTTAGAAAAAATCTTACACACTGTTAGGAATTCAAATTGCAACTCTACGAACAAAATTTTAAATATATGTTCAGGTGTGTGTCAGGACAAGCAATTCATTAGCAATCTATAAAATGGACACATGATA
Organism: Cheiracanthium punctorium; assembly: GCA_038373885.1. Lineage (NCBI taxonomy): Eukaryota > Metazoa > Arthropoda > Arachnida > Araneae > Cheiracanthiidae > Cheiracanthium > Cheiracanthium punctorium. Next base: position 392,185 of record JAWZYV010004260.1, read on the forward strand.
CGCGCATAAACAAATAATTTGCCCGACTGTCTGTGCATTTTGTTTAAGAAAATATCTACATGAAGTGTATCTGCTAGAGAGGGGGGGGGTTCCTTAGGTGGATGACATTTTAAGTGGTTCTAACGTGTATTTAAGCTAGCAGGAGAGAACCACCCCAAAACCCAGATAATTAGTTAGATCGGCGGAGAAAACCACCAAAACTCTTAACTGTTAGATCGACGGCTGTAGGCCATAAATCCTGGATCTTCACTCATCAGCCATCCACCATATTCAATGTTTTATCCACTCGGCCATCGTTGGGTCAATTTGTCCAAGATTAAGAAAATATTTATATTCCAGATTTTTTAAGAACCTTTAAAGGAAATTTTTTGAACCATATTTTCTAAAAGTCCGAGTCACTTTATCACACTTCCGAGTTAATAAAGTGAAAGAACAAGAAGGGAGACTTTGATTGGAATTGAACTAATGATAATAATGTCGCAAAATGTTGCGAATTTATATTAATATTTTTATCATCGGATTATATGTTCGTGAAAAGATATCCAGAAATAGAAATTGAGTTTTTTTTCTTCAAGATAACATTAGCACAAACTTAGTATTTATAACTCCTTAACTTTATGATCATGAAGTAAGTGGATATTTTAGGACATTGCATGGGTTTCATAAAAACTTCACATCCATTTTGCTTATTAATTCTGCTACGTCTTACTTATTCTCAGCAAAGCATTTTGCAGCTGCATGCTGCGTATGGGTTATTGTTTTAACAATGTCTCCCCATGTCGCAACCAGACTGCTAGAATTGCAGAGTCAATTGGCGTGTTTGGGTATTCAAAATATTTATATTGCTCAATAGTCCTGGACCTAGCTACAGTTCTGTGGGAAAGTTTGAGTATGGAGAATTTTTTTACAGAAATGTTTAATAGGTGCCTTAGAAAGTATTTTCGGATTGGGTGGACATTCGCCAACTGGTACATTTTCCGGCTATGACGTCATCAAAGATGGCGGCCGCTCGATCACAAAATTGCTCATATCCAAGCTAATACTTGACCGAATAGCATAAAAATTATATCGATATACTGTAATTACTATTTGTAAGATGAAAGTAGAAATGGTTTTTAACTGTTGACATAAATTAATAAACAACAAGTTAATTTGTTATACTATTTTCGATTACAACATAGACATATATTACCGTGAATAAAAAGCAAATGATTATAATGAAACTGCAAAAGGATTGTTACATAGTGAATCTAACCGCTTACTACCACACTTACGGAAAGAACAACAGGTTTCTTCATTTGCCCTACAAATACAAGAGGATATGGAACATTTTAAGCAATTACATGCCCCAATAAAATCAGTTTGATATTTCTTTAAATTCTTTTCTGGCACTAAATCATCTTCTAATACTATGAAATGCTGGTAGCATGATTTTGTGGATGGTACTTGAAATCCTTATTGCTTTGTTTTCATATCGTGTTTTGCCCAGTGAAGAATACAAATCATCGCCAATCTTATATACGATAACACATTTAATATATTTTCCTTTGCATATTGTGAAACCAGTGCTTTTGCTAGCAGATTGTGTAATGGATTAGGAAGTATAATAAATGGGTTACCTTTTTGTAAAATGTATTTAAACATTGGGGTCACCTTTGCATCTAGGCACTGGGTTTGCTTCTTAGAATACTCATGCTGGATGTCCAAACCGTCGACAATAGCAATGGAGCCTGTCATTTCCCGTAATAGATTTGATATCATTAGACGCTCATGATGTTTTATCTCCCATTCTGGTACAAACTGCTTTTGCTTAGTACGTCCTACGATACCAGATGAGCTTTTTTGGGATCTATTAATGGTTCTTTATAATGCAACGTCCGCTGCAACAGCTGAAAATTTATGTTCATATCGTTTCACAACATTCTTTACCCATCAACATTTCATGTATCTCCGAGGCTGTCTTGGATAGTCTTCTCATGTCTTCCAAATATAAAGAAGCCCATCGTTGATAGTTTACACATTCAAAGACAGAAAATACTGGTAGAAGTTTTTGTACTGTGTCTAGATGCAATTCCTAGAAACCTTGTCTGTCGGAATGAATCAAATTTTTTTAGAAGCTGGAGCAATTTCAGGAAATTATCCCAGTACAAAAACTATTCTGATGTTTCTCGTCCTTGTTCAACAAATTTCAAAAAATATGTGAAGAGTTTCTCCACTTTGATATCTACATCTATATAATTTGTTTTGTTTGTTCCCATGCTGAAAAAATATTCTGCTAGTGGCAATTCTTATGAATCTAACTTTCAAAGTTAGATTCATAGGACTGAATGGAATGTTCTTCCAAAAAGGACTTCACTTGAAATCTAATCATCGTTTCTCCCAACCTAAACATCCCCTCATACAGTTTTTACCATGTAAAACAGTGACTACCACATTTACTTCAAACACTGAGAATTCAATAAGCACAATGGTTATACCACTTCCCCAAAGATATTTACCTATACAACTAGGCACAGTTTTAGCCATGTGTAATGCCCACAGCACCGATACAATATTTGTAAATTTATTTGAATTGATTAACAAGACTTCACGTGCAATAGCGTATACACTTTCATCACAGGTTACTGGTAAGTACTGTTGGTTTAACTGGTCAAAGACATTATTGAAATTTAACAGAATTATGTAAACATTCGCATGCTGATTTACTGGGTTCGCGATTACTGGAAAAAATCCAACTTGCTTCTGCTATAAATCTTCTTTTGAAGGAAGGGCTTGGAAAGAACACCGCGATGGTACAAGATGTTCAAGGTTTACTTCTGGAGTGGAAAGGTCGTAATCAATAATAACATCATAACTGTGGGAAATAGGTTCTGCAATTCTTAAAAACTGACATAAGATGTCTAAATTTTCGTATTGCTTTTTTTATCCTTATCCATTGTAAATAAATCTGAGTTAACTTCACAATCGCTTGGGAGATTAGGACGTTTTTCAAGTTTGTTATACGATTGTAACTTTTGGCATGGAAGAAGTTCTTGAATTGGTTTCAACCCTCGGGTGATACCAGTCTTCAATAAACATGGTTTAAATGTTATATCCAGCGGTTTGTCTTGAAAAAGATCACACATGTTATGAGAACCTCCTATACCAGATAAAGTACATTCTTCATGATCAAAATTACCGAAGGCTCCAATTGTCTATGAATCAATCTTGATATGACTGGGAATCGATACATTTGGAGACTGCTTATTGTGCAAGATTATGATGGTGACGAATCGCTTCACTGTAGCTCATACCAATACCTAGATGATTTAGCTTGCTATCAATGCTTCGTTTTTACACGTCTCATGCATTGTTTCCCTAATCATCATATGTAATAGCGTTTTTTTCGCTCCGCGATCTATGTTGTAGTATATGATTTCCAATAACACTCGTGCCTTAAGAACCATTTCTGTGAATGCATCTTTTTTCCCAAGTCTTCATCATTTTCTCTTTCAATGATATCAGCTTCCTTGATGGAATTTGGATCTATACCAAATAACGTACTGAAAAAGCTTGTGAAAACTTTTGGTATTTTACTCTTAGTCCAAGAGCTTGTAAGGTCCTGAGTATCACCAAATTTACCACTGAGCCTAAAGTCTATCTTCTGCAACGAACCTCTCAATAGAATAGCACATTCTGTTAGAGGATTGCAACTTCTTTGGACATCTGCTACTTCTTCTGTTTGAAGAGAAGCAGAAAAAAACATGTCTGGTTTATTTGCCTCTTTAGGTTTTGCAAACGCTATCTCATTTCCAAAATAATCACATAACATTAGTTTTAGCTCCTTGTTACTGACTTTGTTGTCTTCATTTTGTATATTAAGTTTGTCTCTAATGTAACTGAGGGTGCATCCATAACCTTTATGTAGTCCAGATTTGATATCATCAACTATAAGAGAAAAGGCTGTAATTCTTTTTGAAAATCTGAGAGTAGGGAAGAAAGGAGAGTTCTGCTCAGCCGGATCCCATGTTAATTCGCCGGAGCCTCCGGAGTCTCCGTTCAGATGCTGTCCCTATGCTGAGCGGGGAAGGGGGGCGTGGTCGGACCGGATGTGGGGAGCGGATGCTAAGACCGGATGTTCAAAGGATTGATAAGATTTTTTTTCCTTTTTTTCAAATAAGGGGACTTGTAATTTTTTCAGACTTTAAGATATTTTTGAAATAAGGAGACTTGTAATTTTTTCAGACTTTAAGATATTTCTCAAATAAGAGGACTTGGAAAAAATTTTCAGATTGCGATGCATTCTCTCATGAAAAATAAGGGACTTTAACATTTAGTATCAAAATAAGAGACTTTGACATAATTTTAAATAAGCTATACTTTATGAATTAAACCTGAAATAAAAAATATTATTATAAAATGAGGACCCACCAGCCGCCCGGTAGAACTCGTCTACCGCCTCATTTCAAATAAAAATTCTTACTGTGCCTTTCCCCATCACGCTAGCCTCGCATGAATGGAGACAGGGCGTAGCACAGAGGATGCGTTGTTGTTTTTGTTTCTTTAAATAATAATTAACTATGTGGAGCAAAGAAATGAACAACATCCCCAGGAGGCCTACGAACTTTAATTTTAAGTTAAATAAGTAATTTTACAACAAATATTTTTTTTAACCAAGAGTTTTAATTTTAAGTTAATAATTTATTTTACAACAAATATTTTTTTAATCAAGAGTTAATTAATTTTTATTTTATTTTTTTTTAACCATGAGTTTTAATTTTAAGTTAAATAATTTTACAACAAATATTTTTTTAATTAAGAGTTAATTAATTTTTATTTTTTAACCAAGTTTTAATTTTAAGTTATATAATTTTACTACAAATATTTTTTTAATCAAGTGTTTTTAATTTATCAAGAAAAAATTTTAATCAAGTGTTTTTAATTTATCAAGAAAAAAAAATTTAATCAAGAGTTTTAATTTTTTGTATACCGTATTTTTGTTAAGTAGCCGTTTAACATTAAAGTAGGATATCAATACATTTAAATCTACGGTTAGGCAAGTGAGAAAATTATACCATAGAAAGATTTTACAAATAATGATATAGTCTTATTTTCTATTGCGAGAAAATCACTTTAGCCATATATCCCAAAAAACTCAAGTGTTTGTATACGAAATGTATGAATACTCAAGTATTTATCGTGAATACGCGTTAGAACCCCTTAGAAAGTCCTCCTACCGAGGCACCCCTCATCCTAGGCAGATGCCCCGCGTGCAGGTTTGCCTTAAAACACAAACAAACAAAGTATTTATCTAAACATTTTTTCTTACCAACACATTTTTGATAAATTTTAGACAGCGATTATACTAGTTTATATTTTCTATAGATCAATTAGAGAAAAAATTCCATTTTTAGTAATCCTACAAAACATTTTTACTGTATATCACAAGTAGTAGTAACTTGATTTATAGAATTTCAATACGATACGAGTTAGATTGTTTATGTGCAACACTAATTTCAGTTTGACTATGAAAGCATAATTTTATACATGAATCAACCTTTTTAGAGGTCTTTTATGGATGCACTTAACCTATTTTATAGAAAGGTGAGCATAACTAGCACAAACTTTTAGACTAGATAGTACTATTGTTAGAAAGTTGAACTATTGGAAGATAAAAATTGAAGATCCGTTTTAGCACAGTTGTATACCGCATGTACATAAAATATCTTTCAATACTTAGATAAAATGATAGTTTTAATCGCAAATCATTACTTGAACTAAAAAATACAAGGTTTTTACTTACGTGAAGGCACATCTTGCTAAATCTTCTAGTCTCTGGACAAAGTACCAACATCTATACGGCTAGCAAGACCGGAAAATCGAGTAATGATTTAAAATACATTATCCCTAATTCCCGGTCCAACTAGCACATGTTCATTACTCCTTTTCGTCTTCATATGCTGAAATAGGTATATTATTTTGACACTAAAAACAAAAACACATTTGAAGATATTAAACGCTTTAAAAGTAATTTTTTTTCTTATAACAATTTACCAGATTCACAATACTATTTTATGTAGGATAAAATTAGTTAGCAAGCGAAAATTTAATCTTAGTTAGAATTTACTGAAATATAGATACCATGCATGCCTTATTTTCTATTAGGAGAAAGCCCTCAAACCCCAGTTTTCGTATACAAACTGCTTAAAGTACTTCTACCGATAATGCCTATTGCTATTAATTACACTGGATTACCAACTTAAAATTTCGCAAAACACCAAAATACAGAAAAACATACATTAACAATAACAAAAAAATCACACTTAAAAGTACAACACATCAAAAGTGCAAACTATAAGAACCACATAATTATTTTCAATTAGAATTACGGTATCAACTTATATGTAACTAAAATAATAGAAAATATTACACTTACCCTATACTTGTACACGCGAGAGGTGAAAATAACAAAAATACTTAAATAATTCGCAAATATATCCACAGCATAAGTAGAGCACATGCATGTGATATCCCTAGTACAGCTGATAAGAAATTTAGAGATAAGAAAGTGCCTTGAGGCTCTACAGAGTCGGTTAAATAACAGTAGGCCAGTTTGCCGATAAGATAAAACCAGGGAGGGTGCTAGGGGTATGCAATTGGGGACACGTGTTTCATTCTACGTTCAAAAATGGGGACTTATGGATTAAGATGTTTACTACTTAAAAACATGATCTAATTTTTACAAACGCATTGGAACTTTGTATAGGATATCTATTGAACACGTATTAAATACATTATGATTATTCTTCTGATCGACATTATATCCTAAATTAAAATATCAAAGTTAAGCTACAACGATTAATATATTTTATATAGTTTATGAAAATAATGAATCATTAAATTAATTTCTGTGAAACAATTAGCAAAGATCATTATACTAAAGCAAATTATTTTTGCTAAGTTTTGATAAATAACAGTAATAAATTACAGGCATTGCAGATGAATGAGTATTCACGTATAAAATAGGTATTTACTATTAAAAAACAGGATCTAATTTTAACAAATGCATTGGAATTTTGTATAGGATATCTATTGAACACGTATTAAATACATTATGATTATTCTAATATGAAAAACAGGGTTAAGATTCTTTACTTGCGATGAAAGGCTCTCAATTTTTTTATATACTTAAATTTTACATAGACATCCTTTTAATAAATGCATAAACTAAACTTATTGTTTAAAACAATATTTACAATAATAAACTAAAATTTTTATTTAATAAAGTCATAAACTAAAATTAATAATGAAAACTTGTTAATAAATTAAACATATCAAAATTTTTACACTCAGTTTTTTTATATACTTAAATTTTACAAAGATATCCTTTTAATAAATTCATAAACTAAAACAATTTTTACAATAATAAACTAAAATATTTATTTAATAAAGTCATAAACTGAAATTATTAATGAAAACCTGTTAATAAATTAAACTGATTACTCTAAAAGATAGCTAATCACAACATATATCAGAAAAAATATAAGCAATTATAATACCTGAAAAATACCGGACAACACTCTTGTTGCATGCGGACAAAACATCTGTTTGCTCGGCTAAAGAATTCTTAGGTATCCGTTGCAGGAGACCTTACCTACGCCCAACCTACAAACTCTACAAATTTAACGGCAACTGGTTTTCTCTTATCAGGTATCACAGATCAGATAAGAGATAAGGAAGTGACATGCGCAGAAGACACGTGATAGTGACGTGTGCAAATCTGTGTTGATTCAATATCCGCTAGGTTCGTTGGCAGGATGTACTATTTACATTGAGTGGCAACTCTCTGTAACAGGCTAAGACAAGTTAGATGATGCAATATCTACAGGGTTGAGGAAGGTAGAGGGCGCTTGGGTAATCACGTGATTTTTTAAAGAACCAGTATAGAGACATTTTAGTTAGATAAAGTGGTCAGGTGTGTGTTGCGAGACTCCCTTTACACTGTGTGCGCCTATACTTAAGACGTGTGTTTTAATTGATTTTTCGCCGAGTTTCAAAAATGTCTTTGCTTGAATCGATCGAAAATAACTTTAACATTGAATACACTCCCGAGTTTTATACTCAAAGTGATGCTGATGTGTTGCTGCAAGAAATAATACAATTGCCTTTAGATGTAAAGCCTCTGCAAAGTATTGAAAAGGAAATTTCCCCCGAGTTTTGTACTGAAAGTGATGTTGATGTGCTACAGCAAGAATTGTTTCAATTACCCCTGCAAAGTAGTGAAAAGAAAATTTCCTCGACCCGTAAAGTAATTACTTTTGCTGATGAAGGAATCAATTACAGTTTACCTGGAGCAACAGTCTCTGTTTACTCTTGGATACCCATTTTGCAAAAAATACGTGAAGATCTACAGAAAGTGACAAATTATGAATTTAATATGGTGCAAGTGAACTTTGGCTCTGAAGAACAACCTAAAATTGAAGACGGCAACTACGAAGATTTTAATCTAGACCTATCATCAGGTGTATGCATTCTAAGTTTTGGATCTAAACGAACTTTGGATTTTAAACCAGCGAACTGTGAAACCGCTACCATTAAATTAGAACATGGTTCAATGTGTAAGATATATCCCCCAACCAACAAACTTTTAACGCATGGTATTCCTTCTGAACCTTATGTGACAGACCCGCACATTAACCTTACATTTGCCAAAATGTACATTTATGAGCCTTCCCCGAAAAGGGCAAAGTTGGACAATTGGACGGACGATCTTTACCATAGCTTATATGCTTCTGTAAATAGTACATGGCACTTGGAAAGACTTATCTACGTTTCACTTCACGATGAAAGAACTGACTTGAAGATCCATATTAGACAATTTATTCAGAATGCCCAATTAGACTATATACCAACCGGTCAGGGAGTCGTGATGAACCCTTCCACATGGATCGAATTTATTGTAAAACTATTAGATTTTAATATAGGTCATAGCAATAGCTCTTTTATTTGTAATAATCAATTATCTGTATTTAATGATGATGGAAAATGCATCTTACAACAAATTTACAAAACCGGAGATTCATTCACGTTAAATCCAATTTCCTTAACACTTTTAAATGATCAAGTAAAAAAACTTTGCGAAATGAGAAATGAAATATTGGAATGCATTTTAAAAACGCTATATACGACGACCCTACCTCATTTAATTTTAAAATTAAAGCCGCAAAAATGTAACCGCGAACCCCATTGTAATTATGATGAGGCTAAACAACAATTAATGGATATAGTACATCAGGAAATTTTTAAAAACATAGGCCGGGTTCAGGATCATTCTTCGCAAAGGATACATGCTTGTTCGAATAGAACACATGTTGATGAGCGAGAGGGTCTTATAAGTAGTAAAGCATGGTTTACGGTTGACATGCCATATATTGCAAGAGAGATATGCGAGAACAAATGTACTTGTCATTATGACGGAGAATTTTTTTCAAACATTTTCATTGAAGACTATATGAAGTATCTTCAAAATGAGCTATTTAATACATTTTTTCAACCGTTTTCACATTTTGCTAATTCCAAGGATGACAAAACATGTGTAATTATGTGATGTTATTGGTGTATAACTAGTATTGCAATTGTAAAAAATATATTAAAACCATTGTGATTATGTAGAAAAGGTATGCTTGCTTCTACAACAGTAAGATTTTACTCACTTGTGCATGCTTAGTTATAGAATACTCATTGAAAAGTTATTATTTTCTTAATTGTGTAAATAGTTTGTGTAATTTAAAATATATTTTTGTAAATAAATAAGTCTAAATACGAAAACTTTTCTGTGTTTTCTTTATGTGTACGTGTGTGTTGATTACTTGCAAAATAAAAATCTATAAAATTTTACTGCAGCAAAAAGTGGTAAAGGTAGACATGTTTTAAGATTCTAGTGTTATACTTATCTTTTTTATACACTACAAGGTAAAAAGTTACAAATTTAGCAAAATTTATTGAAGCATGTACTATGGATCATGAATCTAACTACACAGAAATAAAATGTTCTGATTAAAATCATAAACTTAAGTGTGATAGGTAAATTGTGTTACATGAGAATTCACAAAGTACTAATTTTTTATAAAATGAACTTAGCTAAAAAAGTTTGTCTCCATAATTTTATAACTTAATCGATTTTACAGGTTTTTCAAAAAAGTTAAGTGAGATAAAGAAACTTAGTATTTTTAAATAAAGATTTTTTGAGGTGTTCTTTAATGTAAAGATCTTACCACATTTTACTTGAAGTAACAGAATATTTTAAATCAGACATTATGTTTTTAAAACATTAGAGTATTAACTTAGCATATTTTTATAATTTTTATTAAGTAATGGGCTTGAATATTTTTATAAGAAATATCAACTAAGTGCACATGTTACACATTTTACTGATTAAGATGGTTATGCTTACAAATTTTAAATAAATATGCTCTTACTTTTATACATGTTACTTGTTCAAACTAAGTATACTTTGATTTGTATACGTTTAGAGTTCTCATAAGTTATGAAATTATTTCTCGAAAGGAACTTAGCTATTAGAACTTTGTAAATTTTGTAGAAGTAGTATGCTTAACATGTTTTTGATGAAATGGATTTAAATGTGGTATAGAAATAATCAGTTATTTTCGCATAGATGTATAAACTTATCTTTATCTTTTCATCAAAAACATGTTAAGCATACTACTTCTACAAAATTTACAAAGTTCTAATAGCTAAGTTCCTTTCGAGAAATAATTTCATAACTTATGAGAACTCATAAAGTATACAAATCAAAAGTATACTTAGTTTGAACAAGTAACATGTATAAAAGTAAGAGCATATTTATTTAAAATTTGTAAGCATAACCATCTTAATCAGTAAAATGTGTAACATGTGCACTTAGTTGATATTTCTTATAAAAATATTCAAGCCCATTACTTAATAAAAATTATAAAAATATGCTAAGTTAATACTCTAATGTTTTAAAAACATAATGTCTGATTTAAAATATTCTGTTACTTCAAGTAAAATGTGGTAAGGTCTTTACATTAAAGAACACCTCAAAAAATCTTTATTTAAAAATACTAAGTCTCTTTATCTCACTTAACTTTTTTTGAAAAACCTGTAAAATCGATTAAGTTATAAAATTATGGAGACAAACTTTTTTAGCTAAGTTCATTTTATAAAAAAATAGTACTTTGTGAATTCTCAGGTAACGCAGTTTTACCTATCACACTTAAGTTTATGATTTTAATCAGAACATTTTATTTCTGTGTAGTTAGATTCATGATCCATAATACATGCTTCAATAAATTTTGCTAAATTTGTAACTTTTTACCTTGTAGTGTATAAAAAAGATAAGTATAACACTAGAATCTTAAAACATGTCTACCTTTACCACTTTTTGCTGCAGTAAAATTTTATAGATTTTTATTTTGCAAGTAATCAACACACACGTACACATAAAGAAAACACAGAAAAGTTTTCGTATTTAGACTTATTTATTTACAAAAATATATTTTAAATTACACAAACTATTTACACAATTAAGAAAATAATAACTTTTCAATGAGTATTCTATAACTAAGCATGCACAAGTGAGTAAAATCTTACTGTTGTAGAAGCAAGCATACCTTTTCTACATAATCACAATGGTTTTAATATATTTTTTACAATTGCAATACTAGTTATACACCAATAACATCACATAATTACACATGTTTTGTCATCCTTGGAATTAGCAAAATCTGAAAACGGTTGAAAAAATGTATTAAATAGCTCATTTTGAAGATACTTCATATAGTCTTCAATGAAAATGTTTGAAAAAAATTCTCCGTCATAATGACAAGTACATTTGTTCTCGCATATCTCTCTTGCAATATATGGCATGTCAACCGTAAACCATGCTTTACTACTTATAAGACCCTCTCGCTCATCAACATGTGTTCTATTCGAACAAGCATGTATCCTTTGCGAAGAATGATCCTGAACCCGGCCTATGTTTTTAAAAATTTCCTGATGTACTATATCCATTAATTGTTGTTTAGCCTCATCATAATTACAATGGGGTTCGCGGTTACATTTTTGCGGCTTTAATTTTAAAATTAAATGAGGTAGGGTCGTCGTATATAGCGTTTTTAAAATGCATTCCAATATTTCATTTCTCATTTCGCAAAGTTTTTTTACTTGATCATTTAAAAGTGTTAAGGAAATTGGATTTAACGTGAATGAATCTCCGGTTTTGTAAATTTGTTGTAAGATGCATTTTCCATCATCATTAAATACAGATAATTGATTATTACAAATAAAAGAGCTATTGCTATGACCTATATTAAAATCTAATAGTTTTACAATAAATTCGATCCATGTGGAAGGGTTCATCACGACTCCCTGACCGGTTGGTATATAGTCTAATTGGGCATTCTGAATAAATTGTCTAATATGGATCTTCAAGTCAGTTCTTTCATCGTGAAGTGAAACGTAGATAAGTCTTTCCAAGTGCCATGTACTATTTACAGAAGCATATAAGCTATGGTAAAGATCGTCCGTCCAATTGTCCAACTTTGCCCTTTTCGGGGAAGGCTCATAAATGTACATTTTGGCAAATGTAAGGTTAATGTGCGGGTCTGTCACATAAGGTTCAGAAGGAATACCATGCGTTAAAAGTTTGTTGGTTGGGGGATATATCTTACACATTGAACCATGTTCTAATTTAATGGTAGCGGTTTCACAGTTCGCTGGTTTAAAATCCAAAGTTCGTTTAGATCCAAAACTTAGAATGCATACACCTGATGATAGGTCTAGATTAAAATCTTCGTAGTTGCCGTCTTCAATTTTAGGTTGTTCTTCAGAGCCAAAGTTCACTTGCACCATATTAAATTCATAATTTGTCACTTTCTGTAGATCTTCACGTATTTTTTGCAAAATGGGTATCCAAGAGTAAACAGAGACTGTTGCTCCAGGTAAACTGTAATTGATTCCTTCATCAGCAAAAGTAATTACTTTACGGGTCGAGGAAATTTTCTTTTCACTACTTTGCAGGGGTAATTGAAACAATTCTTGCTGTAGCACATCAACATCACTTTCAGTATAAAACTCGGGGGAAATTTCCTTTTCAATACTTTGCAGAGGCTTTACATCTAAAGGCAATTGTATTATTTCTTGCAGCAACACATCAGCATCACTTTGAGTATAAAACTCGGGAGTGTATTCAATGTTAAAGTTATTTTCGATCGATTCAAGCAAAGACATTTTTGAAACTCGGCGAAAAATCAATTAAAACACACGTCTTAAGTATAGGCGCACACAGTGTAAAGGGAGTCTCGCAACACACACCTGACCACTTTATCTAACTAAAATGTCTCTATACTGGTTCTTTAAAAAATCACGTGATTACCCAAGCGCCCTCTACCTTCCTCAACCCTGTAGATATTGCATCATCTAACTTGTCTTAGCCTGTTACAGAGAGTTGCCACTCAATGTAAATAGTACATCCTGCCAACGAACCTAGCGGATATTGAATCAACACAGATTTGCACACGTCACTATCACGTGTCTTCTGCGCATGTCACTTCCTTATCTCTTATCTGATCTGTGATACCTGATAAGAGAAAACCAGTTGCCGTTAAATTTGTAGAGTTTGTAGGTTGGGCGTAGGTAAGGTCTCCTGCAACGGATACCTAAGAATTCTTTAGCCGAGCAAACAGATGTTTTGTCCGCATGCAACAAGAGTGTTGTCCGGTATTTTTCAGGTATTATAATTGCTTATATTTTTTCTGATATATGTTGTGATTAGCTATCTTTTAGAGTAATCAGTTTAATTTATTAACAGGTTTTCATTAATAATTTCAGTTTATGACTTTATTAAATAAATATTTTAGTTTATTATTGTAAAAATTGTTTTAGTTTATGAATTTATTAAAAGGATATCTTTGTAAAATTTAAGTATATAAAAAAACTGAGTGTAAAAATTTTGATATGTTTAATTTATTAACAAGTTTTCATTAATAATTTTAGTTTATGACTTTATTAAATAAAAATTTTAGTTTATTATTGTAAAAATTGTTTTAAACAATAAGTTTAGTTTATGCATTTATTAAAAGGATGTCTATGTAAAATTTAAGTATATAAAAAAATTGAGAGCCTTTCATCGCAAGTAAAGAATCTTAACCCCGTTTTTCATATTAGAATAATCATAATGTATTTAATACGTGTTCAATAGATATCCTATACAAAATTCCAATGCATTTGTTAAAATTAGATCCTGTTTTTTAATAGTAAATACCTATTTTATACGTGAATACTCATTCATCTGCAATGCCTATAATTTATTACTGTTATTTATCAAAACTGAGCAAAAATAATTTGCTTTAGTATAATGATCTTTGCTAATTGTTTCACAGAAATTAATTTAATGATTCATTATTTTCCTAAACTATGTAAAATATATTAATCGTTGTAGCTTAACTTTGATATTTTAATTTAGGATATAATGTCGATCAGAAGAATAATCATAATGTATTTAATACGTGTTCAATAGATATCCTATACAAAGTTCCAATGCGTTTGTAAAAATTAGATCATGTTTTTAAGTAGTAAACATCTTAATCCATAAGTCCCCATTTTTGAACGTAGAATGAAACACGTGTCCCCAATTGCATACCCCTAACAGCCTCCCTGGTTTTATCTTATCGGCAAACGTGCCTACTGTTATTTAACCGGCTCTGTAGAGCCTCAAGGCACTTTCTTATCTCTAAATTTCTTATCAGCTGTACTAGGGATATCACATGCATGTGCTCTACTTATGCTGTGGATATATTTGCGAATTATTTAAGTATTTTTGTTATTTTCACCTCTCGCGTGTACAAGTATAGGGTAAGTGTAATATTTTCTATTATTTTAGTTACATATAAGTTGATACCGTAATTCTAATTGAAAATAATTATGTGGTTCTTATAGTTGCACTTTTGATGTGTTGTACTTTTAAGTGTGATTTTTTTGTTATTGTTAATGTATGTTTTTCTGTATTTTGGTGTTTTGCAAAATTTTAAGTTGGTAATCCAGTGTAATTAATAGCAATAGGCATTATCGGTAGAAGTACTTTAAGCAGTTTGTATACAAAAACTGGGGTTTGAGGGCTTTCTCCTAATAGAAAATAAGGCATGCATGGTATCTGTATTTCAGTAAATTCTAACTAAGATTAAATTTTCGCTTGCTAACTAATTTTATCCTACATAAAATAGTATTGTGAATCTGGTAAATTGTTATAAGAAAAAAAAATTACTTTTAAAGCGTTTAATATCTTCAAATGTGTTTTGTTTTTAGTGTCAAAATAATATACCTATTTCAGCATATGAAGACAAAAAGAAGTAATGAACATGTGCTAGTTGGACCGGGAATTAGGGATAATGTATTTTAAATCATTACTCGATTTTCCGGTCTTGCTAGCCGTATAGATGTTGGTACTTTGTCCAGAGACTAGAAGATTTAGCAAGATGTCGCTTCACGTAAGTAAAAACCTTGTATTTTTTTAGTTCAAGTAATGATTTGCGATTAAAACTATCATTTTATCTAAGTATTGAAAGATATTTTATGTACATGCGGTATACAACTGTGCTAAAACGAATCTTCAATTTTTATCTTCAATAGTTCAACTTTCTAACAATAGTACTATCTAGTCTAAAAGTTTGTGCTAGT
Source organism: Cheiracanthium punctorium (assembly GCA_038373885.1). Classification (NCBI taxonomy): domain Eukaryota; kingdom Metazoa; phylum Arthropoda; class Arachnida; order Araneae; family Cheiracanthiidae; genus Cheiracanthium; species Cheiracanthium punctorium. The sequence continues at coordinate 407,881 of JAWZYV010004260.1, forward strand.
TATGCTCACCTTTCTATAAAATAGGTTAAGTGCATCCATAAAAGACCTCTAAAAAAGGTTGATTCATGTATAAAATTATGCTTTCATAGTCAAACTGAAATTAGTGTTGCACATAAACAATCTAACTCGTATCGTATTGAAATTCTATAAATCAAGTTACTACTACTTGTGATATACAGTAAAAAATGTTTTGTAGGATTACTAAAAATGGAATTTTTTCTCTAATTGATCTATAGAAAATATAAACTAGTATAATCGCTGTCTAAAATTTATCAAAAATGTGTTGGTAAGAAAAAATGTTTAGATAAATACTTTGTTTGTTTGTGTTTTAAGGCAAACCTGCACGCGGGGCATCTGCCTAGGATGAGGGGTGCCTCGGTAGGCGGACTTTCTAAGGGGTTCTAACGCGTATTCACGGATAAATACTTTGAGTATTCATACATTTCGTATACAAACACTTGAGTTTTTTGGGATATATGGCTAAAGTGATTTTCTCGCAATAGAAAATAAGACTATATCATTATTTGTAAAATCTTTCTATGGTATAATTTTCTCACTTGCCTAACCGTAGATTAAATGTATTGATATCCTACTTTAATGTTAAACGGCTACTTAACAAAAATACGGTATACAAAAAATTAAAACTCTTGATTAAATTTTTTTTTCTTGATAAATTAAAAACGCTTGATTAAAATTTTTTCTTGATAAATTAAAAACACTTGATTAAAAAAATATTTGTAGTAAAATTATATAACTTAAAATTAAAACTTGGTTAAAAAATAAAAATTAATTAACTCTTAATTAAAAAAATATTTGTTGTAAAATTATTTAACTTAAAATTAAAACTCATGGTTAAAAAAAAATAAAATAAAAATTAATTAACTCTTGATTAAAAAAATATTTGTTGTAAAATAAATTATTAACTTAAAATTAAAACTCTTGGTTAAAAAAATATTTGTTGTAAATTTAATTATTAACTTAAAATTAAAGTTCGTAGGCCTCCTGGGGATGTTGTTCATTTCTTTGCTCCACATAGTTAATTATTATTTAAAGAAACAAAAACAACAACGCATCCTCTGTGCTACGCCCTGTCTCCATTCATGCGAGGCTAGCGTGATGGGGAAAGGCACAGTAAGAATTTTTATTTGAAATGAGGCGGTAGACGAGTTCTACCGGGCGGCTGGTGGGTCCTCATTTTATAATAATATTTTTTATTTCAGGTTTAATTCATAAAGTATAGCTTATTTAAAATTATGTCAAAGTCTCTTATTTTGATACTAAATGTTAAAGTCCCTTATTTTTCATGAGAGAATGCATCGCAATCTGAAAATTTTTTCCAAGTCCTCTTATTTGAGAAATATCTTAAAGTCTGAAAAAATTACAAGCCTCCTTATTTCAAAAATATCTTAAAGTCTGAAAAAATTACAAGTCCCCTTATTTGAAAAAAAAGAAAAAAAAAATCTTATCAATCCTTTGAACATCCGGTCTTAGCATCCGCTCCCCACATCCGGTCCGACCACGCCCCCCTTCCCCGCTCAGCATAGGGACAGCATCCGAACGGAGACTCCGGAGGCTCCGGCGAATTAACATGGGATCCGGCTGAGCAGAACTCTCCTTTCTTCCCTACTTCTGAGGGGTACTCTCTTCGCTTGCTTCAAGTTTTCGTTTATACCTCAGTAAGTACCCAGAAGTTTAGTTACCCAGAAGTACCCAGAAGTACCCAGAAGAACATAGTAGATCAGCACCAAAAAAACTTGGCATATTCTCCAAGTCACAAGCATGAGTGAAAACATCATCTTGTAAATATAACGTAGCTTTTAAAAACTCTTGAGCTCTAGGATACTCTCTTATTCTATATTTCTCGTAAATGCGATTATGCAATTTTATGTTACAGATAATACGTAAACAGTAGAAATACCTCCAGCTTGAGGAGTATGGTAGCGTGCACGCTTTCTTCCAGACTTCCTAAGACTTTCCTGTACAGTCGGTTGAGAAGTACTGGCATTTTACAATATCTGTTTCTCACTTTGAAGCTTTAACAGGGATTTCTTATGGCAGTATTGTTTGTAGCATGCATTATTCATATGATAGACAAACACTACTTCTTCACTTAATAAGCTGAAAAGCTTGGTAACAATGTCGTTTCGTACTTGTGCAGCGACCCATATATTTTCTCGACCAATTTCTGTACTTATCGCACTATTATCACTTTTATTACAAATAATGCATGTTTTTTCGTCTGGATTAAAGTTTATTACACGGTCTTGCAATGCTCTGGACAATTTTATGACTTCCACACTTCCATTTAAGCTGTAAAACCTTAAAAAAAAAAAGTTCATACAAAATTTGCGCTTTTTCTGCAAGCATTGAAACCTAACCCTAAAAACGGTTTATACTGGTTTTGCAATCCTATCTTTAGAGGACTACTAGAGCCATTTGTTAGAAAAAATTACAAACTAAACGAACAAGAAATACAGACAAATCAGTTTATACGAGTAGAAAACTAAGCTACCCGAACGACGTTTAAACAAAACTGTTAACTGGTTAATGCCTGAAAACTACACACCGTCTGCATTACGCACTATTACATACGTTATTTAATAAAATAAGGGTAAATTAATATAAAAAAGTGCAATTTCATACAAATCGGACAAGTATTAACTTAGATATGAGTAGTTCTGAGATGCGAGCAGCCGCCATTTTTGATGACGTCATAGCCGGAAAATGTACCAGGTGACGGATGTCCACCCAAGTCCAAAATGCTTACTAAGACACCTACTAAACATTCCTGAAAAAAAATTCTCCATACTCAAACTTTCCCCACAGAACTGCAGTCAGGTCCTGGACTACAAGATGTTATGTCTTCTGGCGTCGTTTTATTGCTTTATTCGACGGCCCTTTTTTAAGTCAGTACTTGGCCGCTGCTTTCTTGCATCTCGCCAATTTTTTATTGAGAGGGTCTGTAGCTGCTTGAGCATCATTCTTCTCCCTGCTGATAGTCTAGATGCACCTTATCTTTTCCTTGCCGATAGCCAGCCACCGCACCACTGCCTGTTATTAATACTGCCATTATTATTCTTTAATCCCAAAACTAAATTTTTCTAATAGATTTACGGCTTGGTCTTCCTGCCTCATCGCGTACTCCACTAATGGCTATTCATTTGAAATTTACCACCCCCCCCCCCCAAAAAAAAAACCGGCCTGCTGATCTTCACCACACTTATGATAGTTCTTTCATTCATAATCCTTATGACATCTTAGAGCTGAGTTTCTACACTTTATGACGTAGCGCTTTTGAGAGCATTTGAGATTTTGACGGAGAGTGTTGTGCAGTTTCGCGGAGCATTTTGCTTAAATCCGTAGTGTACTATAGGCTAAAGCAGCCGTATATTACGTTTCACGGTACACTTGTTACCTTCGCACGGATACCTAGTTTAAGCAGAGTACAGTTTGAGAAACTCTGTATTTTTCATGTCTTGACTTACTTCGTGTACAGCCTATGATCTAATGTACGGTAGACCCCTATAACACGGGTCCAAAAACACTGATTCCTAGAACACAGAGAAAAAATTGCAATCGGGTTTCCTATAATACTTCAACGGACACTCGCATATCACTGTAAATTGAGACAGATGTTCTCATTTTATTCTGCTTTAGCTCCAGTAATTAATATAACTTTTGAATGGCAACACTAAAAGAAATCATAACCCATTCCAGAATAATGGAAGCACAAGTTGGCGTTTCGCGGGCCACAACACACGCCTCAAGCAAAAAATATATGATGAATTAAGGAGATCGTCTGCTTTTTCTAATTCTGGTGCACATTAAATGTATCTGAAAGAACTCTTGTATGATGAGTTTTATTCTATTTCAACTTGAAAAGAAAACGTTTTATTAAAATAAATATGCGAATTTATACCCGATTTAATTTAGAGGAAGTGCATATCGGTTATCTCTGGTCCATACGTTGTATCAAGTAAGCAGAATTTAAGTGAAATATGAAATAAATAGCTCAAATAAGGTGAGCAGCAGTAAAACAGCGTGGTTTACACTCCAGGTGGAGATTAGCTTAGAACCCGTGTAACACTTAGAACCCGTGTAACCGTGTTATAGGGATCCCTATAACACGGATCCCTATAACATGGATTCCTATAATACGGAGCGTATCTACATTGTTAGAGGGGTGTCTACTGTATGTAACATTTTCTAAAGCTGGGAATAAAATGTCGGTATGAACGGTTGTGATAGCCTGCGTTTTTTTAATTCGTCAAATTCCGAATCAAATTAACAGTCAAACATGGGACTGTAAAGTGCCTCAACATTCCCTTTATAGATCGGATTAGAATCATTGCTGTCAAATATATATCAAGAAATGTATATTATCTATAAGAATTATATTTATACGATTGAATTTCAGGCAACAACAAAATCTTTCCTATGAACAGCTTTTTGTACTTTATTTTCGGAAAGCAATTTAAATGCATTTAAATAAGTGTATGAAATTTCGTTAAAATTCGGTTCATTGGTATTTACTATATATGCTTCTAAAAATTTTCTTCTTTTCTATTTTAAGATATTCTGTGTTTCTCAGGATGAAAAGAAAATTTATTTTGGGGGAAACTTTTTCCACTAAAGCTCGTAATAGTTTTTATGTAGAAGGGATTCAAGAAAAAAATATTTAATTAAGGATATTGGAAAACATCAAAAGAAAAGGAAAAAACAGTCTAATATTTTTATATGAAAGAAGGATTATAGTAAGGAAAAAAATAAGTTAAATAAAGCAAATAAGCTTTGTATTTAATATAATCCCTTCTGACAGAAAATTTCATCTTCTCTAAAGTAGCTAAAAAAGAAAACGAGAAAAGAAAAATAGAGGAGAGTATGTGCTTGCTAATGTGGAGAGTTCTGCTTATGTGAATCTATCATGAAAACTGCGGTAATAAAAATACTTATGGATGATTATTGAAAATTTTATCAAATAAAAATCATTTACTATAATAATTCAATTACTACTTAAATTATGCTGCTTGTTAAAATAAAGTTGCTTTAAAAAATAATCATATGGGGTACGGTGATGTAAAATAGGTAGGTATTTCTATTCGATCAAAAATATCAATAAATTGTTTTTAAATGATATTTCCTTTTTAGCCTGCATTTATATTATTTATAATAATTAAAAAGTTTATTAATTGCATTTGGAAACAACCTATTAGCTTTTATCTGCTTATTGAATCCATGTTAAATACTTATCTCTCCAAAACACTTTCAGAAAATTATTGCATTCTTGAAAACTTTAAAAGTTCTGTTATTAGTTTCAAATTAGACAAAGTATAAACTATTTATTATTTGAAAAAAGTAAGAATTATTTTCTTTCTGTTTATGTTTTAGAGTGGTAGAGTAAAAGGAGTACACAGTTAAGCTTGGTTAATATTATGTTTCCAAATGCTTCTAATAAAGTTTATGTGTTTGTGACTCGTACAATACGGATTCATATAACGCGGAACCTACCTATCGTGTTAAGAGGGGTGGGTCTACTTTATTTATATTTGTTATAAATGAATTGATTATTTATTTTACTCCATCTTTAACTGAACCAACGAGATGTTGGAATATAATTTATCTAGAAGCTAAGTCTAACAGTCCTAGCCATAATATTTTAAAACTTCATCACTGAAATGAGATTTGATAATGTGTAACTTTATCAAACCTTATTTCATTATTTTTCAATAGTTTTTGTCTCTCTTTTTGCTAATATACGACCCATTTTACCGAACCTTTGATCCATTTTATCCTACTTTTAAAGAAAATAAATTCTAATGAAGTATAATATTTTTTTCATTTGAGACTGATATAGTTAGATTAAATCTTTTCAGGCATGAAGAGCATAAATGCATTGCACAAAGGAACACAAAAACACAGCACGTTTAACATTAATAGGAATAGGAAAAAGCCTATTAAATACCCTATTAAATAATTAATATGAAATTTCTTAAGAAACAATAATTTGGGAGTACGCAAAATATTCTTTGAAAATAGCACAATTCTGACACTGAATTAAACATTTTTAAAAAAATTTACAGCAGAGTTTTCAAAGAGAAAAAATCTGGAGTGACTCCACTAGACTTTTCGAACACTTGATCTTCAGCAAGCGTTTAAATTAATTGGATTCATTTCAATCGAATGTAATGTTCAGATGCTGGTGACTTCAAATAATTTTAGTCTATAGGCCGCAACGTATAAAATATTTTTCGTAGCCCTGTAAAAAGACTGAAAGTCCTACACACACCAAAATCTGTACAGTATGTTAGACAGTGATCTATAATATGCGTACCCAATTTGAGCATAATCGAATGCACGGTATAGACTCTAGCGCACTCGCAAGAATTTGGGCCGTAAAGTATCAGAAATTTTTTGTAGTCCTGTACAAAAACTGTAAGCCCTACGCACACCAAAATCTATACAGGTTGTGCGACGGTGACCTATAATATAAAAACCCAATTTTAACTTATTTCAATACAAGATTTAGACACTATCAGATTTTAAATGATTTGTATCCGTAGACCGTAATGTATTAGAATTGATTGTGAAACCCTTTGATCAAATTATTGGCTTTACACACACTAAACTTTATACAGGTCATGTTATCGTGCCCTACAATATGCATACGCAATTTGCACTCAATCGAATGCACCGTTTAGATGTTAGTGCACTTTCAAGAATTTCCGTTCGAATGCCATAATATTAAAGAAATATTTTGTAGCCCTGTAAAAAAAAACTATAAGGCATATATATACAAGACAAAATGTATTCCGGCCATGCTAGGGTGGTCAATAATATAAACACTAAATTTGAAGTCAATCGAATGTACCGTTTAGACGCAAGCACACTTTCAAGAATTTCCGTCCATAGCCCGTAATCTAAAACAATTTTTCTTTCCAGCCCTTTAAAAAACTATCTGTACTATACACACCAAAATCAATACCGGTCGTACGACGGTGACCTATAATATATATATACCTAATTTGAGGTCAATCGAATGCACCGTATAAGAGTTATCGAGTTTACTCTCTATCTGTCTCTCTCTCTCTCTCACGCACACACACACACACACATCTCGTAAAAATAGCATAAATGAATTTAAAAGACCTCAGAACGTGTAAATACACCAGAATCTCAAAGTATATATTTTTTATGATTACAGTATTTTCCTTACATGGTACATGTTCGCAAATAAAACTAAAATAATAAAACTTTTTCTGTTTTCTTCATGTTTTGAAATTATCGATGCATATGCAAATACAAAACAAAAACAATTTAGGACAATTAAGTTAAAAACCGAAACTAATACTCGCGAGTAATATTAAACATAGTGTTTTTCATTTAAGCTTTTAACTGTATATGCTTTTTAAATATTCGAAAAGAATTATGCAACATTTCGTTGTTCTCTTAAAAGCAAGAAAGCGATTTCAAAAAGGTAATCCCCCCCCCCCATTCAAACAGTTTAATGAATTTAATAAGGAATTGTAAAAGAAAATATAAATTGAAGAATTTACTCGTATTTAAGGTTAAGTAATGTCACATGAGGGCCATGTGATTTATTTTGCATGATTTGTTCCTCTTTTCTCTTATTCGATTGTACACAAAACTACAAATCTTTATAAATATTAGATGCACCGGATTTCGTGCTTTTACAGTAATAAATTTTAAGAAGTTTTCAATGAAAAAAGCAATTATGCCTAAACAATGGATTCATATTAGCTACACTAAATATCAATAATTTTATAGATAACGGTTTTTCTTTTTGGTTTCATGGAAAGTATGTAAAAAAAAAAGAGGAGGGTGCAAGACCACTCATCTTGTAAGATGAATTTTAAAATAATCTGATAGTGACTTTTATCTGTGTGCTCATGTGTACACAGATAAAAGTCACTCTCACTCATGTGTGTTGCATTTTACAGTAAAGATTTTAAAGACTATATCTTTTTTCTTCATGATAGTCAGGAATGTGTAAAAGAACAATTTATCCCTCCTACTCCCCACAGGCTAAGAACTTCGGAGAATCCACTCTTCTAGAGCATTTACTTTACAAACCTTACATATATGCCAAAGTTATTAGCTTCAGTAGTTTGGGCTAGATAAAATATTGACACAAAAGAGCGACATTAGTTTCAAGTACCCCTGATATTTAATTTATCAATCAGATTTCTTTTTGCGTATAGTTTTGGAACAGAATTGAAACATTATCGAAGTGCGTATCATTCAAATACAGTGGCACTTGTGTAATGTGACTACCCTCGGGAATAACAAAACAGGTTAATTTATAAAAATAATTCCTTTACAAAGATTGTAAATTGTGATGGTTGTAAATTGAAATTGCACAAAAATGGTCACTATAGACAGATGATCTCTTTACCAAAGTGGTAACTTTAGCAGGTTCCACTTTAACAAAAATCACTCAAAATAGCTGGTGTTCAAAACATAAAATAATAAAAGTTTTTGCAAAATAACGCCATAAAATTTATTTGAACGGCCAATCTGACCCAGCACAAAAAATTACAGGCTTTGAAGGCAGACCAAAATAATGCATATGAATATCACATAAAAGAGGTAAGAGAGGAACGCAAAGTTCTTTTTATTATTTTAGGATCCACTGTACTTTCATTCCAATATTCAGATTTTATATTCAGTAGTAGTGTTGAACTTCATCAATGGTAAGTTTTAGGGGATTTATAATGTACGGTACTGTTTGTATTCTTTCATTTCATCTAAAGCTAAGTTTAGGGGTTCTAATTTCATCATGTGATGCATGATCATGTCTGTATAACAGACTAGAGAATTTTATTTTCATTTTTTCCCCTGCGCATTATCGTAGTTAGTATAGCCATTTTGCTTGGATTTTCTGCACTATAGTTAACCAATTTTTATTTTTCTTAACACAAATATATTCACACTGTTCTTAAAATCTTGCTAAAAATCTATGTCTTACTTTTGAGTCTTTCAATTGTGCTTTCATTTAAGAATTTTATAAAACTTTGTTATAGTTTGCTCTAATCCAAGGATCTCGTTTAAAGAAAACGAAGTTCTTGATAAAATGGAAGTACTTGTTGACCTAGAGAAAGCCCAACAACAAAATCAAGGAATAAATTTAGGGCACGTATGGGAATCTTTACCGTTACGTCTTTGCAACGGTAGGATGCAAGCCTCTTGTACAAATTCTTCCACGATACTGGGTTAAGGTAATTCCAATGAAATAAAAATTAAATTTGAAAGAAAAACTATTTATTTAAGAAAAAAAGTTCTAAATGCGACTTTCAAACTTTAAACTATTTGAAATAAACAGTCAAACCTCGTTAACGTGAAATCGCTTAACACGAAATGTTTGTATACGCGAAACATGAGTTTTGTCCGGACAAAACAGAATACCTTATATAGGGTGTGTCACAATTCCCTCCCGGGTTTGGAAGGCTTATGAAAAAATATATATTACCAATACAGCAACAAAGTTGACTTTAGTGGAGAAAGCAATGTTACAAGTTTTATATCATAAAAGTCCAATAAGTGAACTTTTCGTGATGTGGCAGATATCAAGCCTAAAGTCGAATTTTTCTCTCCCCACACTCGTTTTAACATGGCGCAATGAGCGGTAGCGAATACGGTTGTGATCTTTTGGCGTAAATATTGTAAAACATGAGACATAGGGGACACGAACACGCGATCTTTTATGTAACCCCATAAAAAAAATGGCATGGAGTTAGCTCGGGACAACAAGGTGGTCACGGAAGAAGGCGATTATCGGTGTCAGAACCTCGACCAATCCAACGAAGAGAAAGCTCGTTACTTGTGAAACAAAACTTGTAATGTTTCTTTCTTCAGTAATTTCAACTTTGTTGCTGTATTGTGAATATATCATTTTTTTTTGCTTTTCAAATCCAAGAGGGAATTGTGACAAACCCTGTATATTACAAGCTTAATTTGTCGGATAAAATGAACTTCGATCAGCGCGAAACACAATTTTTGGGGTCCTGTTGATTTTACCTTAACGCGGTTAGACTTTCATTTATCAAAAGCGTACTTTAACTATTAAAACATGTAGGTGTATCGCAATTGAACGGAATTTTACGTTTGAACTGTTAAAAATATTTTTAAACCCACCAAAAACCATTTGGCAGTAACTATAGAGAATCATATAAAGACTTAGCTCTTGTGAACTAAAATACTTTGAAATACACTCAAAGAAAAAAATTGTCGACTTCACATCTAGCGACACTACATTTTTGCTCACTGAATAGAAATAAGATTAGAAATATGCAGGCCCTTGCTAGACCAACATTATAGAAAAATCATAATCTCATTTTCCCTCCTTCTGTCTTTGGGGCACATTTTCAATCACAAAGACAAGTAAAAATGACCAGAAAATCAACTTTGCCCCATCTTTCACGTATTTTTCCCCTTTATCTCATTCATGTATTTTCCTTTAGTATTTTCGGAAAAATCGCTGCAAGAAATATTTATTCCGTAAACAGAATTTTCCTACCACCATTTTTAGGTAATGTTTGAAGAGGAAAACTTAAAATGGAAATTTTCAAAATATTTACTTAAAGTATTAAAATTTACTAAATATTTACTTACTTTTGCATAACTTTTTGATTTGATGAATAATGCGCACATAGAAATAAGTTTTATAATTTTTGTTTATAAGTAAGTTACGGTATTTTGATTCCAGAAAAAAAAACACAGACTTATATTTAATTCAGAGACTTATATTAAGTTTGAGGGAATATTTATATTGCACATTTAAAGTATTTCTCACGCTTCAAATGTTTAAGATTTATTGGCAGTATTATATTCTAGAAGATAGAGCTCGTTGTGGAGGCAATTATAGTGGGCGTTAGAAAAAACATCGACAAAGAAATGTCTACAAGCAATAGATTTAATCTTTGTACATTAAAATCTAAATAAAAAAAAACTTCGAATTCTATTTTTATTACTGTAGGTACTGAAATAGTATTATTTCCATGTAAGTTGTTAAATTCTACTAATATTATAAATGTCAATGTTTGTATGCATGTTTGTTACTCTTTCATGCTGAAACGGTTAAACGGATTTGGATGAAATTTGGAATAAAGACAATTAAAGTCCTGGATTAACAAACAGGCTACTTTTTATCACACGAAAAAAAAAACAATGCTCTTATAATATACAAAAAATCTATATTTTATAAAAAAAATACAATTGAGACATTTTTTTTACAAAGCCGTCGATAGATGGCGAAAACTAATAGAATACGCAGTTTTTAATAAATCAAAGCGCCTGAATAAGTTTTTCCTTCTGACGTGGATTTATTAGCGGACTATGGGCCAAGCACAAAAATCCGAAATACACATTAAAAAAACAAAAAATAAGTTTTTAAAACTTTCATTCAGATCGAATTACGCATTTTTCAATGCGTCTCTTTTCCCCCTTCTATTTCTAATGTATTACATCCCAGAATAAGGATATTAGAAGTATCAATTTCAATTTTGTTTAATCACATGCATGAATAATGATACACTTTCCAACTTAATTGAATAAGGAAAGAAAATAGGGAAGACGCAAGGATTATGATATACTTTTAATATATAGCAGTTCAGTGCGTATTTAAAATATGAAAGTATTTCAGATTTTCTTACTTTTTGTTTTCTTTTCCGTTTTTTGATAACGGCCGATATATCTGGAAGCTCTTCAGAATTAATATAGGACGAAAATAATTTGTACTATTTTGTAGGTTTTTATTACTAAACCAGCTTATTTTTGTAACCAGGGGCGGCCCGATACGGTAAGCAAGGTAATCATCACATCGGGGCACCGGCTTCGAAGGGGCGTCATGTCGAACTCAAAAACAAGTAGAGCATAAAAGGGAGACGTCTTTTTTAAGTTAGCAGAGGCCGCCCCTGTTTGTAACCATCTTAACTTTAAATTCCATTCAGAATCTGAGATATTTCACTGCCAAGGAAGCAGGTGAGAAACAAAAGATTTATTAAGATGGCGAACCAACTGGTCGCCGGAGGCGGCTAGCTTATTCTAAATTCAAGTCTTCATGCAACCAAAAATCTAGGTAATTTACAGAATTGTTTTCAAACGAACTGTTCCTAAATCGCAAAAAATTGCAAATCTGTTTTAGCTATGACGTATTTGCGAGAGGTTCTGAATTCTCTGCCCAATAGAGTTATTTTCTAAAGTCAAAAATGGCAAAAAAAAAAAAAAAAAAAAAAAAGGAGAATCCCTTCATAAAGAATTTCCACGCATGTTTTCGAAACGCGTGCTGTCGTCCCACAGGCCTGGGATTCGAATACCGGGCTGGGCAAGGTCGTCTCAGCCTTTCATCCCTTGAGTGGGTCGATAAAATGAGGATCAAGCTTGCTTGGGGTCAAACACTGGGGCTTTACGTCTGGCTGACCACCTGGCCGAGGCATATGCATCCGCAGGTCTCCATGGTCGCGAAGGCGCAGTTGGGCAGCAAAGGCCCCGCAGAGGGGCTGTTGCGCCAATGTTTGACTCGTAAAAACCATTTTACTCGCTAGATGCATTGAGGCACACATTGACACTCTTGAACTGTGCTCTGATACTTATCCCAACTCGACATGTTTGAGGACTCAAAACAAGATTGAAAGTACACTACGGAGGTCTAAATATGCTAGGGTTAAAGGCCTAGTGTCCAGGGCACTCCTACAAGAACGCTCCACCAGTCAGTTGAAGATATGACACAAGACGCCAAGCATTGCGCCAAACTTGAATGTAGTTAGCATAACAGAAATGAAGGTTCTGCCATATTCACCCTACAGTCTGAATAAAACTCCTTTTAACGTTTAAAAAAATAGGTTCAACTCCTTACATTAAAATAAATTTTTGGCGGAAAAAGACTTTAAGATATGGCGAATTAACATTGCTCTTTAATCCTCCAATGAACTTGACAATTAATCTAACATGGCAAATCATGAAAGAATATTCAAACTTGTGTCACGTTGTAATAAATGTCTCAACGTATTCGTATATTGTTACAAAAAATAAACAAAAGTGGAGAACTGTTTGTCAAACTTATGGACTATTTCCTTGGATTATAAATGACTTAGTAATTTTGCCATCTGCATTTATTATGGACCCATTCTCACATAATTAAAAGTCTTTGGGTTTTGTAATTTCAGTGAACTAAGAGACATCATCTGGTAAGATATATAGAAGATCTAAGTAATAGAAAATCCTAAATAATTTTAAAAAATGGATTTAACAAAAATATTATGTCTGAAACCATTTCAAATAAAAATGTGATAGTTTTCAGAGATAAGGGCGTATAAAATGTCAGCAAATAAGAATATAAAATCTCAAAATGAATTTAAATATGCTTTCGTTTTATAAATATCCCGCCAACGCTGAGGTAAATATAAAATTCAAAAACCATTTCCATTTTGCTATTCACAATAGGCAGCATAAGTATACAGCACTAGAAAATTGCTCAATATTTTATACTCCCGTGCTATAAATGTTATGATCTAAAAAAGAATGCAGTTTCTCCTTTCTTATGACCTTGCGGGCATTTCAGCTTTTAGATTTATGAGCAATTTCAAGAGCTTAAGTATTTTACAAATGATCTCTTAAACTGTCTTTTTGTGCTACCGAATGATTGTTATTATATGTGAAGTAAGTAATATATTGTAAGCAATAGAAATCAAATAATCAGGTTACTTGTGTCAAGAGAAGAAACGCTATACCTTTTACACAGCTCGCAGCAATTCAAAAGTGATTTAACAGAAAATAAATTGCTCCAGGTTCTTCTGAGAAAGATAGAGCACAGTTTTTATTCTGAAAGAAATGCTTTGATAAATTTCAATTTCGCTGAAATGATACAAAAAAATAACGTTAAATTGAGATAGTTTTTAAATTGCATAAACAAATGTTTACTCAATTTAAACATAACTATTTAAACTAATAAATCTAACATCATTGTAATTTTATAAAAGCTATGCAAACTTTTAACAGGGAAATAATACTTTCTATATATGCATATTTTAATAAATAAATGCATCGCAATATAATTTTAATAGATTTTGCATTTCTTTTATGTTTGCTTAATTATCACGAAAGAAAACTCATAAGGACAAAAAAAAATTATTTTTATAAAATTTACTGTGATTGTTTTTGAAAAATTAATTATTTGAATACATAGCAACAGTTGTTCTTTCATAAAATATTCCAGAACAATTTTTCAAATTTAAAAAGGTAACACGTAAAGATTGTAACTTACGAAATTCAGTTTATTAAATAAGTAATGTTAAGCAATCTGGTATTGCTTGACTTTAAATCTCAGATGAAAAGAATAAGGAAAATGAATTATTAATTAATGTTTAATAAAGTTTGTGTCTCTTCCAAACCATTTTTTAATTAAAATAAACTCTTATCTTTTCTATTCAAATTAAAGAAAATTAAAGACTTTTAGCAAATTTAAAGAAAATAGTTGCTAGTGTGTCTGTTGAAAAGGGACGATAATTCGGAAATATTTAGTTATATTTAAATGTACTAGTTATTTTTGTTAACACTTTCACTTGATAAAATAGAATTTGATATCTTTTATTCATAAAAATAATTTGCAGGTATGAATGCGTAGTAAATTTCATATTGAAAATCAAACATGAAATCCATGGTGTCTCAAATGAATTATTTAAAAAATTCTGAAGTAGCTAAACTTTTTGAAAAAAGAATTTTTCCCCAAAAAGTAAATAAATAAAACTAAATTAAACTGAATTTGATAAAATATTCCCGTAAAATTTCAAAACGCATAAAATGTAAAACAAACTTTATGTATTTTTCTCACTCCAAAAGGTTTCGATAAAAGACAGGAAAAAAAGAACATTCTGTAATCTGCATTTAAGATGCTGAAAATGACTTTTCGATCAGTTAGCGTTTCTTTTCCAGTATCGGACAAAATAGTCTATAAAAAATCTGAACAAGAAAAATGTTTTGAGATAAAATAAAGATTTGCCCGTTGTAGTTAGAAATTGTTTTCCAAATTTTAAAACTCTTTTCTACTCTAGTACTTTTCCGTTCCTTTTATTCTTAATTTCTGAATAATTTCGATTTCCTTTAAAAAGCGTAGAATTAAATTAGCAGTTTCAACAGATATTTTGTCCCAATACGTGAAGAAAATTATTTAAGCTTTGAGAGTCTGTTATTGATTTCAATTTTTTCAATGTTTAGTTATTTAAAGGTTTAGGATTCCCTTTAAATAACTAAAAATACTTCTACTTCTATATGTATATTAAAAAATGAAATTTTGAAATATAAATTATTTCAATTGGAAAAAAAAATTAAGGAACTGTCTTTTAGATTTTGAGCATTATTTTTGCTTTTCTGATTTGAACTGCTCAGTAAATACTTAAGTAAAATTATTATTTGTTACCTATAAAAGAAATTTTTCAATACTTTTTCTAATAATTCATTATAAATAATATGTTTTAATATCCTTTTGGGGATTTCTGTGAACTTTTGTATTTTAATTGCATCCCTTATCGCATGAAATTCAATGAGTGATTTATAACGAGTTTTTATCCAGAAATGTTATCGACGGATGTAGTGGTTTTTGTGTGGCCTCTGTTGTTGAAATTCTGAAAAGGTGCTTCAGCGTGGTTTCTACCGTTGAGAGCCCTCTCAGTGTTTTTAGAAGCCTTTAGTGTTGAAAATTTCGTGAAACTGCTTAATGTGAGTCTTCTATTCTCAGAAACATTAAAAATATTTTAGATTGTTCTTTAATTTTTTAAAATTTTGGGAAAGTCTTCGTCTTTTACTTGTTGAACATTTTGTGAAAGCTCATACTCTGTATTCCATTGTTTAAAAACTTCTGAATACTTTTAGCATGGTCTTCGATGTTGAAAATGTTGCGCAGCCTTTTTATTGTTGAAAGTTTTGTGAAACCGTTTAATTTATCATCCATTGTTAAAAAGAAACCTTGATTGCTTTTAGTGCGGTCTCTAATTTGAAAATATTGTGATTTTTTCTGATTAAAAATTTTATGAAGGTTTTTAATGTGGCCTCTTTTCTTCAAACTTTTGTGAAAGCTCATAGTGCGTTCTTTTATTTTGAAATTTTTGTGGCGGATTTTATTATTTTGGTGATTTTTTTGTGTCATTGCATTACCAAGGTACTTATTGGTTCTTGAGGTATTATCCTCAAATCTAGATCTTTGGATTAATTTAGGTATTCTAATAAGTTGTTACTTATTAAATTGTTACATATTAAGGATACAGATACCTGAACTAAGTTTTTTTTTCTATCGTTGCATGCTTTATTGACAGTTTTTTAAAGTGTTTGCTATTGTCACGCTTGTTAAATAGGAAGAACACCCGTCTAGCTTTTCAGAACCATCTTTATTGACTGAGGTGGCTAAGATTTGTATTCAAGTGTAAATAGAATTATTGAACCACTTAGTGAATGGTGGGGTTTGATTATGCACATTATTTTGTGTCATTTTTACAAATCTTGAACTGTGGAATTCGTTCAAACTAAGATGAAACCGAAAACCAGAAGAAGTATTCAGATTTCGATGGAAAAATCGATTTTGACTAGCGACTTTTTCTTTTTTTAAATTTTATATTTTAATTATTTTTTTAGCGTGACGCCTTAAAGTACATATGTATGTACGTGTGCATGCAGGATTAATTCATTTTGACCAGCCGCGAATTTATTTTGACTAGTTCTTTGTGACTTCTTGTCTGCACTCGGGCTGTGCGTACTTATCTACGCAACTCGGATATCGCAAAAATTTTTTATCTGTAGAACTTCGAAATTTCATAGTCACAATAGTTGTAACATCTAGTTGTGCACTTTTTTAAATTGAATCCACCGTGTAATTTATTTACCAGGCCACTCAAAAGAATTTCAAAATATTAAGGTTTATGGGCATCCTAAATAGATTTTTAAAGTTTATAGACAGCTATTGTTTGGACCATGCCTGAAATCTTGCCAACTATAATTGAACTTGGAAAGTCTTTCGGAAATATCGCCAAATTTGGCGCCAAAAATAATTACGTATCTTGAAAAAATCAAAAACGTTTAATTGTATAATGTTGAAAATTTGTATTTATAACTGTTGTACATCTAGTTGTACATCTTATTTTATTGCAATAGACTGGGTAGTTTATTTACAAGGTCATCTAAAGAGTTTAATTTAATTAATGTCTTTGTGTATCTTCAATGCATTAAAAGTGTGTGGTCAGTCACTATTTGGGCTATGCCGGAAATCTTGCTAAATCTCGCAAAGCTTTAGGACTTTAGACGAAATGCCGCAAAGTTGAAGCCAAAAATAAGTCTTTAAAACTGAACCCAGCTTGGCGATATCTCTTATAATTGGAGAGAAGTCGCTAAACTTTATATACAGTTGACTCTCATTTTTACAAACTTGTAGGGACCACCCAAACAGTTTGCAAATTCAAAAGTTCGTGAAATCAAGTTGAAAAATCGTCTACGGGAAGTGTATCGGAACCACTTCCTAGTTCGTAAAATCGCAAGTGTTCGTAAAAACTCTGCTAAAATTACTTAGGGTCAAGAGGGGTTACTGTGATCTCTTTGTACATTTTCAATTGTGTGAATTCTTAATTCGTTTCATAATCGGAAATATTGTTTTAAATGAATAAGGTCATATTGACCTGTTAAGAATATCTATAAACATTGATTTCCAAAGGCTTCTTTGCTTATAATTTAAGGGTGTGGTCGTAATAGTTCAAACAAAACCACACAATTGTAAAAATTTCGGGCCAAGTTCGAACATTAGTGGTGGGAAATTCACTACTTTGTTTTCACTTGGCAGCTACGCATTACAAATTTTGTTAAAGAAAGAAATTGAGGAAGCAAACAAGAAACAACTCCACTTTGCATTATGAAAACATGTTAAGTTCATAATGCAAAGTGGAGATGTTTCTTGTTTGCTTCCTCAATTATAAAAACATGTTTTTATAATAGACACTCATAACAAAAATATTGTTGAAAACTATATTATAAGAAAACTGTTCAGAGAAAGGAAAAGTGCCAGGACAGTAATTAATAATAGTTTTATAAATATTTTAATTATTGAAAGTAACTAATTGATATGAAAAAGGAAATTATACAATTTCTTTTTGAAATCATGTCTCATTTATTTTTACTGTAAGTGTTCTTTAGAAGTGATAGTGATGGCCATCTTTTATAAAGAACTAAAACTTGGTCATTCCAAGGACTCATAAGACTAACTAATGGGGATTCTTTTCTGAATTTTATGGGACCTTTCCAATAACATGAAAAAATAATGAAAATAGTTATGCAGGGAAGAAAGTAAAGTGGGTTATCAAGAAAATTTGTCTTTAAAAAAGCAATAAAATAAGCTTTGTCTTTAAAAATCAATACATCGATGAGTCCCCGATTTGAAAGAAAATGGATAATTTTTGGCTAACGTAGGCAAATTACACACTGTAGAGTGATTCCGTTTTCTTATATTTCCTTATAGTTTCGTACGAGTCTGAACAATAATTTTTCAGTCTTTGATTTAAAAAATAATTGTTACAGCTTATTTCTGAGCCTAACAAATAAACAAAATATTTCAAATTAATTTTCCATGATATTTTTAAAATAATATGAAACAGACATCTGTTTTTCCTGGTTAGAGTGACTTTTGCTACTACGATTTTCACATGGTCATAATTAAATCACTTAAAAAAAAGTGGAGTTATATAAACCTTCCTATTTTTTAAAAGGGAAGGCAATTTTAAAAATATTGAATACGCATGAATTAAATTTTATGCATTATATATTATGTATAATACGTAATATTCAAATTCATGCGTATGTATAATTCATGTATAAATGTTATACATTTTATATAAACCCTATTAAAAAAACTAAAATGTGTCAGAAAGTCTTAAATGCATTACAAACACAATTTTTAATATGAATTAGCTTGCCTGAAAAAATTTTCCCTTTGCACCAAATGCCTTTGAACCTGGAATCGTCATGTCCATATATATTGAAAAATTTGATATGCCGTTCGTTTTATAATTGTTACTGCCTTTAAAGTACTTCAAATCAATCATAAAAGATAGCTATTATAAAAAAAAATACACTTTAAGCTTCATGTGTAATGTTTTAATAAAACTTTAATCATTTATACATTGAAAAAAACTTCTGTAGACCTTAATTACTCCCAACATACCTCTTACTTTCTGGCAACAGCCTCGATTTGATGCAAAGGAAAAATAACTCCAAATAGATAATCTGAATATCGTGAAAAAATAACATACCTACTGGTACCAAAATCATGATGATACCAAAAAGAAAATATCATTAAAATAAATAATTTGACTGGTATTAGCACCACTATATTAAAGAATTCACAGTGTTTTAGATTTTTATTTTAAACTCAAAAGCTGCAAATGTATTTGGAACAATTTTAAAACAGTTATTTATCTATAACAACACATGATTGTTCAAACTAAATTGATACAAGCATAAAAATGAAAAAAATAAGCCATAATTTATTTGACATACAGTATGTCCCCCCCAAAAAAAAGTTTTATTTAATCTCTTTTTACTTTTGTTTTCTCAATAAGCTACACGTCTGATTCTATAGAAAGAATCGGGGGGAAAAAGAACAAAATACATCGGAAAGTCATTTGCAGCATCTTTAATGCAGATTATCGGATTTTCACTTTTTCGTGACATGTGTTCTATCGAACGCCCAGAAAATAGATTTATTCCGTGTTCTGTGTTTGGAAACTATGAGCAAACTATGCTCGGGAATTGAATGTCTTAGGAAAGAAAGTATGGAGTGTTTTTCACGTTTTCTTTCGTTTTTTTTTCTAACAATAAGCCGTGATGCTGAGTTTAATTCTGATTTAATTGAGTGCTTATGACTCATTTCAGCATTGACGAAAGTTAATGCGATTCGCTGTATTTTTTTAGAGTGCCTAAATATAAAAGATCAAAAATTTCGAAATTTACTATAGCCATCCAGTTGGCGAAAATTGTCAAAAGCACACAAACAAGCGGCTTTTAAAGAACTTTTTTAGGATTTTCATAGGCTTCAGAGTACGCAAAAATGTTTTTAATAATTTTATTTTACTAGCAATAATATAAAAATGTGTCAAAAAAGTCTGATGTGGACACCACATGACTTCTTCGCATGTCCATTAAAATTGTGAACACTTTGAATGTACTTCATGTAAAATTAATTGTCTTGAAAATGAGATACGGTACTTCAATAACGTTTGGAGATTCCTCGCCAAATGTTGGAAGTATAATCAAATTGTGTTCAGTTTTGAAAACTCTTTTCTGGTTAAATTTCTCCAAAACTCGCCATGATTGTGGATAGTTTACAGGACGGAATTTTTGGCATTGCCCCCCAAAAGACGACTGGGTAAATTGGCCAATAAGCTATACAATCGACTGCGATAAGCTATGCAATCGAAAGTACGTAGCTAGATGTTACGGAAGTTCTAAGTTTGAGTTTTCAACATACCGCGGCTAATTGCTTTTGAGTTATGGGAGATACGAATGCATACACGTCACCACAAAACAAGTTAAAATGTATCATAAACGCACATATAGGTTTATACATACATAAGTAGAGACCCTATGATGAAATGTATCGAAGGAAATTCAATAAAGTACATTATTTTTCCGTTGAAATCTGAATACCGATTTTTTGTACTTCCTTCACTTGGTGAAATTTAGTAAAAATCAATTTTGATTCAAGTTGTTGTCACTGTTTCTTACGCCTTCTGGCAACCGCGGAAAGATGCCAGATCCTCTATATAGGACGGTAATGGGCAAAGGGGGATGGCTTACATTTTTTAATGAGCCCCGCTGGGAGGAAGTCCGACTTTGCTCGGAGTCTACTAATTTTAAATCAGTTTCTAGGTGAGATCCGGAGAAGTTTGATCGGATTTTAGATCTTTCGGAGTTAATTTAGTTATTTCTGAGCGATTTTAGATCTTTTTTTTAATTGTAGTAACTGATATCGATATCCACTGAGGGATCGTTCGAATATGTACGACATAGGAGCCATGGGCAGATTTTATGTGCACCAACTCCCATTAGAATTACACGGTTCAACAGCAGTCCAGGTGAGAGAGGTTTCCACCCTCCCAAGCACTATCCAAGCCGGTGCTGCTTCACTTTCCGTGCTCTTATGGGAACGGAGATTGTCGACTAAGTGACTGCGGTACGATTCAAGTTGTTTTAGAAAGAAATACACTTAGTAGTTTAGTACGCTTGCAATCAAACAAAACAACGTTCATTAAAAGTGTTGAAAAATAAATGAGGAGCGTCTAAAACATTGCACTTTCATAAGTGACTTCATTTTATCTACCGTTTGAGTTCATCCCATTGCTTTAACTTCCATGGGCGTAACTTGGGCTTCGAAACTGGGGGGGGGGCAAATGTCATTCTAAATGAAAGTCCATATATGCGTGCCCGTACACACACACATATATATATAATGTTTATATATATATAAAGTGGCGGCTCGTCATTAAGGGCCAGAGGGGCCTGGCCCCACCGACTAACTACCGTCTAAACCAAAGTATCTTCCTATTATGTCAGACAGTTCTTTCAATAATTTACCTTCATTTAAAAAAATGCACGCATTTTACTCTATTTTAATACTATCCACTAAAAAAAGCATTTAAAAATCCGATAGTTATACGATTTTCCCCCTATCTAAGCCATGCATGAGCTGGCTTGCCCTGAATTTGGCGTCTTTTCTCGTTCACCGGGTTGACATATTTGGCATTGACCACAAAAGCCATATTGACGCGGAATTAACTTGGCTTCCAAGCGGTTTATTTGGCGCTGTCTTCTGGCCCCAGATCTTCGGGCCCTCGCATGGTTATCTGCACGACTGTACGGGGAAATTTCGGCAATCGGTAGCTATTGGCGAAATTTTCCGCTTAGGAGGAAATCATTTTTTATGTGCGTGATCTATTTTTGCAGTGCAGTCCCTAATATTTAGAATTTAATAGCATCAACGCGGACAGCTTACGCCATTGCATTGCAATCATGGCACGTTTATGTTGGGTTGTTGCCACAAAAAGGATTAGAAAAAGGTTTTTCAACCTATCCATAGAAATTTTTAATAGGGCGCCGTCCGTATTTTCAATTCGCAAGTGAGGATCGATGACGTCAGTTGCTTTAAGATACGTAAAAATTACGCCACAATTTTCTCATTTATTCCAGCTCTTTTTTCAACACAGGGAGACGATATTTTGATTAAAATTTACAGTAGAAATAAATTAAGAAATTCACGATTATTATTATTAGAAGTGGTATTTTAATCCGGTGCTTATTTAAAAATTGAAATGTCTTAACACATCCGAAAATGTTCATTTTAAAAATTACAAAGTTCGTTTTAAAGCGCGATATATTAAAATTTTCTATTTACTTTTTTTTATATTTTTGGCATTAAATAATGGGGGCGGGCGTTGCCTAACATATCATGCATGCTGCGAGTATAGCTTTATTTTAACGTTGAATTACGTTCCCCCATAGTGGTCCTACATAAAGCAAAAATTTATTGATGCCGTTTGAAAACTACTATGCAAAATATCGAAATTAACTCCCTCGGCCAACCGGGGTATCCTTTACGGCAGTTAAACAGTGACATCATAAATTAAAAAAAAATACTTAAGCTCTGCAATTCTATCGCCCTGTCACAATTAAAGCGGGAATAAATAGTTCCTCGAGATTACACAGTTTGATGTTTTTCACGAGACAGGACCATGGAGGATATATAAGATATCGCTATATTGGATACATGGATATTTAAAATGGCACCCCTTGGATAGTTTCTCCCCACGGTGAGATGAAATTTTTTTGGGTGCTAAATACGCCAATCTTATAAAACTCTGCATAAATTAAATATATATGGAGAGTTTCCTTAATGGCAACGATTATGTGAAATGATTATTATTTATGTTAATGCGTAAATTGCAAAGAATCGCCATAGAATCAAAAGATCCCATCGGTGCCAAATAATCTAAGCTGCTTCTTTTAAGCGAGTTTTGAAGAGGGAGAAGCAAAGATAGATAGTATCATGTACGTAATAGGTAGTATTATTAGATTTGTAAGGATAATATGAATAAATCACAATATACCACGTTAATAAATATTTCATGAAATTAAAAGTGTTTAACCTTTTTCAACGGTTGTCTTACAACCAACTAAACGAAAAGTAATTCTAACTTACGTTAATATATCCCGCCGTAATTTCAACAGAGGCGATTTCTTGAACTTTTTTAAAAATAAAATTCTGTTTCGTCACATGCAGATATGATTATAGTAAAATATTCGCTTCTTCCCGTATGAAGAGCGGGTACACAGCTATTTTAAAAACATCTCTTGAAAATACCATAAATGAATTCAGAAGACCTCAAAACGTGTAAATACGCCAAAATCTCGAAGTCGAATTTTTTCATGATTACAATATTTCCTTACATAGTACATGTTCGGAAACAAATAAACGGTTGTCCATTTTATGTAGTGTCTTAGGTATTTAATGCTACAGCTTGAACCTAAAAAACAGTATGATGTAGAAATAAGACATTTTGAAAGCCAGGAGTTCTCTGCAAACCATTAAGCTTTTCACTTTTTTGATAGTGAATGACACTGACGTAGTTTTTGAGTCATTATACTGCAATGATGCCAGGTTAGTACTCATGACGCAAACTTTACGTCAAGAGTCAAATAATTTTGCTTTTTTTTTTTTTTTTTTTTTTTTTTAAGAAGATTCCACACCACGAATAAATTCGAATTACACATCTAAGGAAAATTTTCGTTTCCTACCGTGAGAAGAACGGGCACGCAGCTAGTATATATATATATATATATATATATATAAACTATAAATCATAAAATATTTATTCTATAACAATGGAAAAAATACTGTACTAAAACGGATAAAATTTGAGAACAGTTATTTTTAACTCTTGAAAACAAAAAGTAAATAGTGCAATAAGTATAATTAATAAAATAGATAAAAATGGCTTACTTTTTTCCCCTTTTATCAAAACAACTCCACAGCCACTGGTATCACTGGGGACCGAATCAGCTTTAAGCGGTAGAGTCTGCTCTAAGAGAGAGCTTTAAGTGGTACGTCCAAAACAAAGTTCATTGGAAGGATTGGAAATTGCAATATGTGTTCACTATAAAAAAAAAAAAAAAAAAACTCCACAGCCACTGGACATGAGCAGGGCTTGACTGTCAAGAAACATTTGACGGTCAAAAACTGAAGCGGCCGACTTTGATTTTCAAACGCTCTTTCCAATAAGTAAGGAGAGGCATCATTTTTAATTTAAACAAAACTACATTTCCCCCCTCAAAGCGCAACTATAATGGACGTCTTCTATTTAAGGAATTCCTGAGAAACAAACCCAGATGATGTTCATCAGTACATTGGAGTCTTTTCTCCAGACTAATAGTTTATCTTTCTTTAAAATTTACCGATTTGACAAGAAAATTACGAAAACTACTTACCTGTACTCATGCACAAAGCAAGTTAATATTTCACTGCAGGATACAGATATTCGGCTGGTAAAATTCATTTAACTTAACCAAACTTGACACACAGGCATCATTTATTTAGATTAGCTCTTTGTAATCCATTCTTTGCAGCTCATTCAACCCTCTTGTACATCTCCTGTGTCCTAACATCGAGTCAATATGCTTGCGGGAAAAACTGGTCCTATTCTATTTAAGTGAACACAGATGTGACTGATTTTTGCGTTAACGGGAGATAAAAGGGCCGCGTTCGACATTTAAATCACTCCAATTTTTCACAGAATCTTAATGGTCATTTAGTGATGACATGTTCTTATGTTTTGTTTGTAGGTCCAGAAAAACGATCATTTTATGCCTTGTTAAAAAGCCGCTTTTCTTGCGGGGTTTGAAATACATTACAATGAAACTCATTGCACTGCACATTTTCTATTTTCTGTAACCTCTGTTCCCGCGGTACTTTCTTTAATGTTAGCGACCTGCTAAATTTACAGCATTCTAAGCTCAATGTTCATGTTTTTCCTTGACTTGGACAGAAAATTTTAAATTTTTAAGAGAGTCCAGTACGTTATTTTTATTTATTTATATTTTATTTTATTTTTTATTTATTTATTTTTTGGGGGGGGGGGAGGTTGATATTGTAAATATTTTTAGAAAAATAATGTGGAAAAAGATATTTAATAATTTGAAGAGGTGGAACGACTTTTAGCGTGACTTCATTAATCAAAAGTTTGGCATAAGCGGGGAACAGGCGTCGATACAAACAAACATTGGGTTCGTTTTGTGGCCCTATAACAAAATTACAATCGATTTTAACGGAACCCCTTCACAAAAATACAGTCGATTAAAACTGCCCTTCATTGGCATTTTACCCTACATTTTAATGTGTTTCATCAATTAACAAAAAAAGTGACTTTTATTAAAATTTGGTTTGAAAATTAACAAAAAGTTCTGAAATTCACAAAATTAAGCATTAAAATTCACAAAAATAGGCAGTTTCTACAAAAATGGGCCCTGGAAAATATTCCTGGATTGACCCCTGATAAATTATGTATGTTATTGAGTTGAAGACGTATTCACGAAAAAAAAAGGGGGGAGGTATATAAATTAGGTGAATGTACATATACTCTAAAGAAAACTAATATTCTGAGATATTATCTTAGCTAGACTTATAAACGATTTTTTTGAAATGCTAGAAAATAGAATTATATGCACACATGGGCGCCCATAAGGGGGGGCAAGGTATGGAACTTGCCCCCCGCCCTAAAGTTTTAGGTTTATGTCTCATGATGTTAGCAATGGCAAAAACAGAACTAAATTTGTTAAAAGTTTGAAATTTGCCCCCCTCTAGAAATTTTTTTTTTGAAATTTGTGCCCCCCCCCTAGGAAAATTACTATGGGCGCCCATGTATGCACATCAGCAGATCGTTATAAACAATAGCAGTGAAGGTTCCCCTTCTGTGTCGAACGTTGCTTCTCCCTATTGCTGGGAGCAACGCTGTTAGTAGGAAGTAATGAGGTGATTTGTTGCTATATTTTTCTAATGCATGAAATTCTAAAAGGGTTAAAGGTATCGAAATACTGACTTAGATAGTACTGCAACTAGAGTTTATCTCTCACGACGAACCAACTAGAACGGCCCCCTCCCATGGAACCATAACTTATTTTGGAGCCCCCTACCAAGTCTGGGGCACGTGTCCCTAGGTGCCCCTGGCAGCAGATATAAATCATAAAATCGCAGACCGTTTCTTATTCTCTTAAACTGCGTCGCATTTGAATTCGCAATTAGTCGTCTGTCAAGTCAAGTAAGTTGTGCCCGATCATAAAAGTGTGTTGTCTCTCTGCTACTGACCTTCAAACACCAAAATTAGGTTCATTAAAATATAAATGAGAAACTGGCCCCAACCTGTGACAGGGCGGCAAATAAAGGGGGGCAAGCGGGCACGGGACAAGCACCGGGAGACATTCTAAATGGAACGCCAAAATCAGTTATAGCTTCTTGGGATGGGGCGCGGCTCCATGCGAGGGGGCACACGACCATGGGCACCCATAAGGGGGGGGGCAAGGTAGGGAACTTGCCACCCCCTAAAGTTTTAAGTTAATGTCTCATTATGTTAACAAATGGCAAAAACAGAACTAAATTTGTTAAAAGTTTGAAATTTGCCCCCTCTAGAAACTTTTTTTTAAAGTTTGCCCCCCCCCCTATGAAAATTACTATGGGCGCCTATGCACACGACACTAATTATGGTTTGCCATGGATGACATAAACTTTAATTGCGGCATTTCCTGTGAAAATGACCTCTTTTTGCTCACTATTTACAGCAACAGGTCTTTTTTTCTAACGCTGAACAATTGATTTCAGACAAGTTTAAAATCGCTGCCCCTAATTTTTGCTTTCCTGAGAAATTATCTAGCTTGGCCATTTGGTAGAATCTGCCATCGTTCCTGTTGGGTTGAAAAGCTTCTGTGATTCTATTGTTGATTTTTGCAGGGGAAATTTTTTTTTTTTAAATCTGATAGTATATTTGGGTTATAAATGCATGATTTGGGTTCAAAATCATAACTTTGCCCCCTGACTTTTTAGACTAGGGGGGCAATTTTTACAACTGCAGGGGCAATTGCCCCCCTCGCCCCCCCCCAGATTACGCCTATGTTAACTTCTGCACTTGGTTGATTTCTGGTAACGGTGATGAAACTACCTTATTGGAACGATAGGAAATGTAGAGACATATATACTTATTACCAGATTTTCGACTAACTGTAAGAGCACATTTAGGGAAAAAAGTTGTCTTTAGAAAATCATGAAATGATTTTTAAAATGGGAAATTAAGATCAACATAAAAAGCAAAAGGATAAAAATTTTATCAAATGCTGAATTTATTTAATTTTAGCAAAATATTCAATACATTTCTGAAATACTCCGTTGCAGAAAGATGTACATGATGGAATGAATACAATATTTATCTTTGTTGATAGCTTTTGCTGAGAATATCATATTGCGTATCAATTGTAACATATTCCGAAACATAACTTTCGTTTTATAATGGCGAGCAAAAAACCCTTTATAGGTATTGGCCTCTACTAAGAAAATTGTGATCTACTCTGAAATGTTGAACACTTTGTTTTGGAGTCACCTGATAGGTGGACCAATGTTATCTCTTATGAAGGGACGGCCGAAACGGCACCTAAGCCCATGCCGGGAATTGAACCCGGACCCGTGAAATGGTAGAATGCTTATTTAGCCACTAAACTATCCTGACACCCCTAAATACATACTAAAAATGCATGATTACCTACTTTTAAATTCTTTGAATTTTAAAATTTTGAATGAGAATGTTAAACATAGCGTACTGCTTTCCAATTCTGTAATTAGATATTTTAGAACAATTAAAAATATATATTTAAATTTTTTTCTAAATTTTTCTTTATATATAAATATACTTGAGTAAAAAGGACAGTTTCAAAATTTAAGTAAATTAGATTCATTAAGTTAAATTAAAAATAAGGCTTGAGGTCACTGAATAATGAAGTACATTTTACGAAATTTATTACATCATTTAAAAATGTCATGGTTAGACGGAACATTTTTATTAAAACAAAATTAAAGTTCTGGGTAAAAGTCCTTTTTAATAAATTTCCCATTTCATTCCAAAAGTTAAATTACTTTTTAATTAGTTTATCTAAATGTGTAAAATCAGAAGTGAAAAGAACGAATAGTAAATGAACTTGAGTTAGCTTCCATCAGGTTTTGCACACCAAATGTATTAAAATTCGGTTTATTTTATGGTCAGTTTAATGTAGCTGAGTAGCATTAACTTGAAAATCATTCAAAGAGATGGTATATCAAAATATATTTGTATAAATATCACAGAATAATTAGAGAAAAAAAATAATTTTGTAATTTTTATTGTTAACTGATCTTCGTAGATCTAATTTCCGTCTTGAAATTATTCGTAACTTAAAAAATGTTTTCTTAATCTAAAAGTTTTATAGGAAAAATGGAATACATACCAAAGTTTTTAAAAAAATTAGAGAACGGTTTTTAATACACAAAAATAAAGTGTATTAAATAACATTTTATAATACATAGAATGCAATTATGATATAATAGTGCAATTCATATAATGTATTCGACCCGGACATAAATAATATTTCACGAAGCAAATTATGAAGAACTGATTATTTAAAACTCATTCACTAGTTACTATACATTTATTAATTATTTATACTCACGATAAATAAGAATTAAATACTTATCGTTTCATAAAAATTCGTACTGTTGAATGATGCAGCACGAAGTATCCAGAAACCACGATTATTATGAAGGGTTCTGCTGAAAACGTTTGAATATGACGTCACAGTTATACTTGGGAGGAATCTTGTGACTTTTACCATCACGTCAATTTGTAAACGATAGAAAATATTGAGTATTAGAGCGCACAACCTCTACCATCGCAGATCTAGTAACTATAAAGTTTTTTCTTTACATTTAACTTTTTTTAAAATCGAAATGGCATGTAACGACGCTTATACATTAGCTGCATGTATACCTCGTTACTGAATAAACTATTTCGAAATTTAAAATAAGTTATTAAAAAATTCTGAAATCGAAAGGCAATGTTAATTATTAATACTCAGATATTCTAATAACTAGCACAAAAAGTACCACGCGTTTAAGTTAACTGAAAAAAACTAATTTCAATGAGAAGACACTAAAAATGTACATCATAATGATGGTTCTATGCTGGCGCTATTTATTAGCTAGCTCTACAATAGCTTTCTTCTTTGGTTCTTTTATAAAAGTAGAGGCTTGAGGATTTCAGAATCTGATTTGCTGGTAATATCTTTTAGTTTGATTAGTATCCTTTATAGTAAAGATTTTTATTGAGCTTCACTGCTCATTTGGCCTGATCCATACTTTTTGAAAGTTTGCGATTGATTTTTTTATCCATTACCAACATGAAATTTTGCATAGTAGTGGGTTTCCAGTGACAATGCAATATTACATAAAAAATTAAGTTTATTAACCACAAACTTATAATAAAACAACTTTGAAATTTCTGCCCTATACAATAATATAGACTAAGACTAATCTCGATACCTTTTTTGCGTTTAGTTTTATTGATTGATAAATCGCAATAAATAACAAAGAAAAACGACAATTCTCTTCGAATTACAAAACAAGCAAAATTTTGGTGGTTTATTTTTGAAATTAAATTTGACAATATATTGTCAAATGATTTCCGTATATATCGACAGTTTGAAACGATTTTGGGTATAGCGTGCATATAGTTCATTTAGGCATTGATTATGTTCTAAATAATTTGCCTCCTTCATTATTTGGTTCCTATATACTTGACTTTTGACAGGTCAGCCAGAAAATCAAGACTGGGAAAAGCTCAAAATTGTAGAATGCTGTAAATCATGGAAATAAAAAAAAATGTGGTACAAACGATTGAACTTAATGAGCATAAAATATGAGCACGTTTGCAGAATGAGCCATGAACACCTGCCAAAAGTTATGACTGATTGGAGCCCAATTAGAAGACAAAGGAAAGACAGACTTAAACTACACTGGAATAATTACATGGATGATACTTTTCAGAAATTTTGACACGGAACAGGAAAAATGGAAAGATCTTAAAAATATTTTCTTAGGTCGAGGAATCTAACTTTTAATGCAAGCCGCTAAAGAGAAAGAATTTATAAATTGAGTTTTATGAATTTATTAACCATATACCCACTCTCTACATAGTAAGCAGTGCGGATTTTAAAACCAACCTGCCGTTTTTGGAGTAATTACAGCTTCGGACATTAGATGGTGTATTTGAGTAACGGAATAGTGAGTGCAATAAAAATTTACTGATGGAGGGAGATTACTTAAAGATCATGTTTTAAAATCTCTAGCGAAGTAACATAGAAATTTTGAAGTCTCGAGTTTAAAATTAAATTTGGAACTCACTACCACGTCTACTAAAAACCGTTGGAATTACGGCAGGAACGAAATAATTCCGCAAACTTAACTAAATATGATTTGTTGGGAATAGAAGGTTTGTTCAACGTGACGTCACAGTACTCCCCGGGCAAAGGTAACCAATACTAGGCTTATTCTATGTGCCTTTTTTGTAGGCAAAATTAACCAATAGGATTGCTCCATGTGACGTTACTGAACTGTTTATTAGTAAACATGGAGCATAGCCTTCAAGGAAATGAAAACCTTTAAACGCGCTCGACTGTATAAGGGAATAAAAAAATTAAAATAAACTAATAATGTTAAATACTTATAGCTGTGCTACAGTAATAGTGTGATTCAAAATAGAGAAACGGTATGAAATAATTAAATAAATATGCTTTTCCTTTTCATGCAAGTCTGCATCTAATTATTCCCCTCACCCACGGTGAAAAAAAAGCTTTCATTTAACTTAATTGGCTACGAGGAATTCATTATTTTTCGCAGTTTCATATTATGTTGATCTCAGAGTAATTTCGGAGAAAATTACTTTTTAACAAGAACGTAAGACATGTTTTAGAACACGAGGAAACATCCATTAACTTAGATGTGTTTGACAGATAAAAGTAACTAAATTAAAGTCTTGAAATCATAAAGTATTTTAAAATTTCTGCCTGGGTAAAAAGTAGTGCTCATTTGAGGATTGAAAATTCTATCATTTTCTTCTCCTAACTGTGCACAGAAGACAGAATGGAAAAATTCGTACTGAAACTTAATTAATGATTGTAACAAATTATATCTTAATCATTTTTAATTTCTTCGCATTTTAACACAGTTAAACCGTTGATAATTTTTCAGAGAAAAAGAGGAAAATTAAAACCCAGGTGGATAAATACTTTAATGTAATTTTACTCATACGTATAAATTAGTCCTTAAGTTTAATTGTGTGCAACAATAGGAAGTACGATTAATTAGTAGAAGTTTTACAGCAAATAGTTTCTTATTTGTAACAATTGAAAGATATTTAAGTGAAATAACAGTTTAAGTGATTATTAATTATTGTAAGAAGAAAAATATTTTTTTTTTTCCGAACTGAAAATAGAATGTACTGGACTTGCATATAAATACTAATAACAATTAATCCCGGGGCTTAAAATCCCAACAAAAGAAGTGCGGAAAAAATGTGTAAAAAAAGTGCAGGAGATCTGAAAGACATGCAGCACTGGAATTCCCTTGCAAATCACGCCTGGCTGAAACCAACTAGATAGCCTTGCGGAATCACGACTTTCTGGATTATCGGTTTGATTTGATGTACCAGTACGTACACAGTTTCAACATGACGATTTTAGTACGCGTCTTGAGTGACAGTCGACTGCGAAACTCTGCCATCGTATTCTTACTGTAATAAACTCAGAAAACAGTGTTAAAATATGAACATAATTTACCTTTTAAAAACAGAATATGCTACTGTAAAATCAAACTAAATGTTTGCGCAACTAGTTCTACCTATTACTATCATTTGACCTACGATACTAGCTACGTAGCCCGGCATTGCCCTGGTGCATTAGGTGTTAGGGTATAGTTCCCCACCCCTACTTCCCCCCAAAAGCTTAATAATGTCAGTCACTGCTGCACTGATCTGTTTAGTTTTTCAGAAACACACGTATTTTTAATATCTATGCATTTCTCCTCATTTATAATCGTATATAATTTTGCTATATATGCCTATGCCTATGTCTACTTAAGCATTAAGAAAGTTACCCTTACAATATTTCATTAAAAAATATAATATTCATTACCGATAAAAAATAAAAAGTTTTAAACAAAATGATTATTTAAAAATACATTCCTTCATTCTTTGAAATTATGGATATATTTTTATGTTATTACTGTACTGCTATAGCTTTTTTTTACGATAAATTACAGCCATATATCGACACCTGCATGGCAATCACATAAACAGTGTTATATTTTTAATTAATTAATTTTTTTTTTGGGGGGGGGGAGGTAAAATGTGTGTTAATTCAGGGTACAAGCTATTTCCATTTCAAATTTCATCCGAATCCGTCCTGGCCTATTTTCGGCGTGAAATATTATTATACAAACTGACAGACTTTCGCACTTACAATAACAGTAGGATTATATCTTAATTACAAAAACCGGCATTCAACCCTTGAAATTCAGTGCTTGATGTTTTTCATGCCATAGAAACGTAGTAAACTGGGGCGATTACTATGTCCGTTGAAATTCTCTGTTACAGACATCTGGAAAGACTGCATTTAAGAGTGACTATTTCTGAAAGTAGGACAACCAAAATGTTTGAGCACCATACTTTTGGATGTTCGCTTTTGACAGTCTTTACGAATAACTTGCAAGGGCAGAAATAAAAAAAAGACAACTGATGTGATGTACCCCACGCCTTTGTAACATTAAAGTTTTTACGTTCTTTTTTTTTGTTGTCAATCACTTTATTCTTATTTTAAGATTAATTCAAAGAGTTAAGTTCTACTGAGTTGTGGGACATGATATTTCTGTTGAACAATATCGTTAGATTTAAAGATTAGTTTTTACTTTTTAGTTCATATAGCCATAAAAGTGTTTCATTATTTTTTTAAAGCTATAATTTATTAAATCTTCCTATCTAAGGATACATAGCCTTACTTCATTATTACTAATGTAAAAAGAATTATGATAACAGCTCTTCAGAGAGTATCTTTAAACTTTGTTTTTAAATGCAATTGAAATTCACTGAATATTTAATAAATTACATTTTTCAAGATGACCAAGATTTATTTAAAATTCTTGGACTGCAACATTAAAAGGTACTTAAAGTGTAGTCTTATTAGTTACGATATATTTTAGCAAAGACCTGCTACAAATATTTTTGGACCTTAATAAGTTTTGACAGAATTATGGAATTTGGCATAATTATACTTAGTATTTGAAGCTTTATGAAAAAATTTATAAAGTAAAATACTAATCGTATAAAAAATAATAGAGCTGTAGCGTGTTTTATTACAAATTAAATTTATGGAGACATAACAACACTTTTTTTTTCTTTTGCGTTTCTAATTAAAGCATAAAAAGTTGTTTTCGAATCTTTATTTTTGCAGAAAGTTTACCTATTAAACAAACAGCTTTTTGTAAATAAAAATAAGTTAATTTGTGAAAAAAGAACAGAAGAATATTATAATGAAAATTCTCAGATGAAAAAACAGTTTGCGTATCATCGTAGATAATGACTGGAGTTCAGCGAAGTAATAAAACTTTTATTAGAATAAGCTTGGGAAATATTCCTCCTATCAGCAACTTAATTGCTTTTTACTTTCACCGTAATTACCCAAGTAAAAGTACACTTCATGTGATTAGAGGAAATTATAAGATTCAAAGTCTGCTAAGTGCCATATTAAAAATTTGAGTGTCGTGGAAAGATCTTTGCAAAAATTTAAAATTTCAGTTTTATGAGAATTTATTTACATTGCTGACTAAATGATGAGTTAATATGATTTTCAGAGATTCTGTAAGAATATGCTTTGCTTGAAGTCTTTCAGGAGAAAAAGCACGTTAATGAAATAAACTGATGTTGATTATAATTTATGATGTATTAAAATTTGAATTTTGGAAAGCTTCGAGAGGTGAAATAATTTGTTGTCGGCAAAATTTAGATATTAAACATAAACGTATTTATTTGTTTTTGTGCTCAATACAAATAGTAATTAGCAACATGAAAAGCTCTTAAATGCTACGTTACTCTATAAAATTTCAAGGTTGCAAAGGAATACAGAGCTGAAAAAGAACAGAGAAGAAGGTTGATATTTTAATAGGGCAATAATGCTACTGACAGTTAAATTGTGCCCCCCCCCCCCCAAAAAAAAAAAAAAACTATTGCAAATTTTTATGGAAATTCAAGAATGGATAAAAATTTGGGATTTTTCTTCAAATGTGGGAGATATTTCCAAAATATGTTCATTTTTTAAAGTTGTTTTTGGCTCCAAATTTGGAGAAATTTTGAAAAAAATCTTCAAGCTTGGCGATAATTGACATACTTTCGGGCCAGGCCCAAAACGATAACAGATAGACTTTAATGCATCGAAAGTTTTTTAGGATGTCCCATTAAAAAAAAAAGAAAAAAAAAACTAACCAATCAATTGGCTGCAATAAAAAAGAGAAGTGCACAACTAGATGCTACAGAAATCTTAAATAAACAATTTCAACACTCTATGAATAATAGTTTTTCAGTCATGCGTACTATATATATATATAGGGATGGACGCGAGACGAAAAATAAGCGTCTCGCGTCTCGCAAAATAGCCTAAAAGCCTGTCTCGTCTCTCAAAAATCCCTATATCGTAATGTTAAGAATGTGTGTCTCCAAAAAAGCTGTAAATCTCTGTCTCGTCTCGCAAAAAGTCGTCTCGCGTCCATCCCTATATATATATATAGATAGATACGTTGATAAGTACGGAAAAAAAAACCCGCCCACTGTATTCGACCGTGGTTCATCGTACTGCAAAGTTACATATACCAATTGTTTACGATTAACATACATTTTAATTTGCTATTCATAAAACTTACACAAGGGGGCATCTCCATATTTAAATTAGCACCAACTATTTTTTCCCATAGCACCACCTAGATTTCGCTTCATATTTCAAAAATTTAGCTCATTTTAACCCCGGAAATCTATATTCAATACATTTGAACTAAAAATGAATGAGTTATTAGCTTAGAAAATTTCCCTTCCCTTACGTTAAAATATTTTTTCATATTTCAGCTCATATCTCATTTAATACTGATCTCAAGAACATGAACAACCTAACAACTAGAATTAAATTGCCCAAACATAACTCACCACAGTTATAATTTTTAAATAAATTATTAATATGAATTATCTATTATGATATTAATATTCGAAAAAAATATGAATAGCGACTTAACCAAATTTCAGCGAATAAGATGCAGAAAGAATGTTTACATGGCTGTAGAATTTTTTTACGTTATAAGTTTAATTTATGTTAATTAAAATGTCTTATTTTGATGAGTCGAGAGTATAAATTTATGAAGTGACAATGTATTAAAAAGTGCGTAAAAAAATGTAAATTGTTGTATCTGTAACCGCTGACTTTTATAGTGTAATAAAAGTTAGCGGTATTAAAAACGACGACCAAATACGATTTCTTTTGCACAAAAACAATAAATGTTAGTGGTATTAATAAGCAATAAATTTTGAAGCAAATAAATTGGAGCTTTGTACAGTTTCATGGTTTGTACAGTAGTTGCTTCCGCTACTATTTTCCTTCCCAAATAAAATATTTTTCATGTATAATTTCCATGTGGACTAGTTATAAATATTACGGACCCTGTTAGTTGTGAAGTCACTGGTCCTTGGATCGCTGACTAAATATTCTAATTTCTACCCACATGTTTTTCGTACAGAAAACTTAGAGAATAGAAACGGTATTTTCTTTGTATTTATTTGTTTCAACTCTCGCGAGCGAAATTAATGAAAGGCGAAAAGTTCGGTACCTACATGTAGCGTTCTTCGATATACAGACAACCTCTTAAAATCGCACAAAAAATAATTCACAATATCTCCGGAAATTATTGCAGAAAATTGGTGAAAATTTGTTTTTAAGGTAATTTGAAAGTTTTCTTTCATTTAAAAAAATCAAAATAGAATGTTGCCATTAAGAAAAACGAAGTTGATGTAGCATTGTTGAAAACGTCCCCTTATGCAAATTAAAATAATAGTAAATTAAAGTATACGTTATTTGCAAATGAATGGTATATGTAACTTTGCTGTACGACAGACGACGACCAAATAAAGAGCAAGTGGGCGTATTTTTCTTTTCTTTTTTCCGTAGCTGTACATACGTACGTATGAAGAACTGCAGCTACAAACTCTTAGGAACTATCATACTAAATGATGAAAAAATATATTATTATTATTATTTGCTCGAAGTAGAAAACTCGCTTCCCCCTATTACAGGACATAGATTTTTTTCTATACACACATAGTTTAATTAAAATTAACTAGCATACACAGGAAAGCTTCTAGAGTAAACTATTGAATAATATTGAACAAATAAGCAAATAAATAGAGTGGTGAAAATATAAAACAAGAAAACTCGCTAGAAAAAATTGCCTGAATGCAAGCATCTTTAGCTTTTCACTAGCTAAGGCCAACACTGAAAGGCCTTAAGTAACTTCCCTTCTTACAATCTCCTTGAAAGCAAAGCAATCTTCAAATCTACTAACGAACACGACACGAAACACTTTATCGAAAACAAGATCGAAAGTACCGCTTTTGGAAAGACTAATAACTTCTAATCCAGAAACTTATTTCCTTATCCCTCCGTTTCTATTAAGTTTAACCAGATTTCTCATAAGAATGCAAATCTTGTACTGACAGAATGGAGAAACATCCTTTCACCATTCTGCTAACAAACGTACGAAACATGCAGCAAACGAATTCTTAATAAACATCATTAATTTTGCGAAAATTTCGCGATAAGCAATTAATTGATTCCATCCCCTGCAGACACGAAAATCCAGGAGCAGCTGTAAATGAATTTTTGATAACTCCGTGTCACAGAACGTTATAACAAGACTTAATAACTGGGCTTGACCCAAATAAATTAGCCCGTTAAATGTAACGTGAAAGTTTATGATTTATTAAATATACATTCAGATAATGCACTGATTAAATGTATTTCCGAGTAATAAATTTGAGACGGTATTGCCGAGCTTTAGGACATAAGGGCCTAAGTGCGTAACTATTGATTTACCGTGTTCCTTGAAAATGGAAGTTGTAAAATAAAGCTGTGTTCCTCGTAAAGCATGGGATATGTAAATGAATTTATTTTAAGAGGCTTAGCAATCATATTTGAGTCTTAAGTATGTTTGTTTCAGTATAAAGATGAGAATCAATGATAATGAATGCAAAGCATGTTCAAATTTGATTATTTTTGAAAGATAATTAAATTTCAACGTACCGAAATTATAGTTACATCTTTTATTTCTAAAATGAAGAAAGATGCGGTTTCCCATTTAGATGGTAAATGAAATATAATTTATTTGTCTATAGAGGGACACCAATGTCTAGCCTCACAAACTTAGCTTAAAATAACGTTATTGGTATTACCTTAAAATCGTTGTTTTTGAGAATTGATTCAAATTTTGGAGAACAAACAAAGCAATAATTGGATTTTCTAAAGACTCATAATCTGCTAAATAAATGAAAAAAAATCTGATGTGTCCAACACATGACTTCCTTGCACGTCCATTAGATCAAAAATATTTTCGACGGACTTCCTCTAAATTTATTTGTTTGAAAGAGATAAAATATCAATAATAGTAAGGTTTAGCGATTTCTAGCCAAATATTTCGATATCGCCAAGCTGAGTTCAATTCGAAAGATTTCCTTCTGACACTTTATTTGGCGATATTTCACCAAAAGCCGACAAACTTGAGATAGTCAGCGAGATTTTGGGGATAGCCAAAGTAGTCATTGACCACAGACTTTCAATGAATTGAATGCATCTATACACCTCAATGGCTCACCATGTAAATAAATTCTCAGTCGATTGCTGTCAAAAAAGATATTGAAAACAGTTAGGTATTACAATAGTTCTAAATATAAAGTTAAAAAATCTACGGGTTAAAGTTTTAGAGTTATACAAAATAGGAAATAATTTTTGGCGCCAAATTTGGCGATATTTCGGCGAAACTCGTCAATGTCGACGACATTTGGCGAGATTTTAAGCATGAACCAAACAATGACAGATTATCCCCAAATTTGGCGATATTTCGCCAAAACTCGCCAAGAACGATGACAAATGGCGATACTTTGGGCATGGACCAAATGACTGACTATCGCCAAATTTGGCGATATTTCGCCAAAACTCGCCAAGGTCGAGGACAGACGGCGAGATTTTGGGCATGTACCAAACAATGACTGTCTACAGTTGTATTATATAGAAGATGTCCATAGACATTAAGGTACTGAAATTCTTTTCGGTGGTCCTGTAAATAAACTCTCCAGTAGATGGAACCAAAAATCGGGATGCACAACTAGATGTTACAACATTCTTATATATGAAATTTCATAATAATTTTTGAGATTTGAGAGTTAAATATGCACACACATACGCCAAAAGTCGCCAAGCTTGGCGACTTTTGGCATAGTTCTTGAGGGAGGCACGTGACCGTGGTCGGACCATTACCTAACTTATGTGGTAGGACGGTATTGTGCTTGAAATGGATGAATGCCCCTAAAATTGCTATTGACCGTAATGTATTGGAAATCTTTTGAGTGTTCCTGTAGCAGAACTATAAATGAAAAAGACACTTTTATTAATGGAGAAATTCATTTTCTAACTCTTTACAGCATATATCACTTCTGAGTCGTTTGAAATAGCCCAATACCTGTAAAAAACGCTTTGATGAATTTCGGCCCATAGAGCGTAATGTATTTCGAATCTTTTGGGCGATCCTGTAGATAAACTATTCAGTCGAATGGAACCGAAAGGGGAGGTGCACAACTAGATGTTACAACAATCCTAAATATAAAGTTTCAACATTCAACGCCTAACAGTTTTTGAGATATGCGAGTTTAATGAATTTCGGCCCATTGAGTGTAATGTATTTCGAATGTTTTGGGCAGTCCTGTAGATAAACTATCTAGTCGAATGGAACCAAAAGGGGAGGTGCACAACTAGATGTTACAACTATCCAAAATATGAAGTTTCGACATTCTACGCCTAATAGCTTTTGAGTTAGGCGAGTTTAATGAATTTCGGCCCATAGAGCGTAATGTATTTCGAATCTTTTGGGCGGTCCTGTACATAAACTATCCATTCGATTGCCACCAAAAGGGGAGGTGCACAACTAGATCATAGAACAATCCTAAATATCAAATCTCAACATTCTACGACCAATAGTTTTTGAGATATGCGAGTTACATACATACGTACGTACGTACGTACGTACAGACGGCATGGAAAAACTGGCCACAGTAGACTCGCCACTGGTCAAAATGAGTTGCAGACGCGTTAATATGATCGTGCATGCTAGCCTACGATGAGATGCATCGAAAAAATTTTTTTAATTAAATTTAGAGGTAGTCAAAATCGGTTTTTATGTCGAAATTTGGCCCCCAAAATTTTTCGGGATCACATTACTTCCTTATACTACGTACAAGGAAGTAATAAAAGTAGCAGATCGGCATCAGCCATCGGCCAATACTGATCAATCTCGCCAAAAAACGGCGTGATAACCATAACAGTCACTTCAAACTTTAGTCATATCACCTCGAATTAGATTGATTGGCATATTGGTTAGGGCGCTGGCTTCCCACGCTTTAGGTCCCGGGATCGATCCCAGTCGTGGACGCTAGACCCCAGACAGCACATAAGCTTAAATCAAGCTTGACATTTCTTTGAATTTGACGTATTAATACAAGCTTGATAGTACAACTCATTTTAAGCTGGCAGCAAGCTTGCAGGAGTCAAGTTGAATTGTCAAGCTGGAATTGTCAAGCTAGCTTGATTTTTCCTTTCGAAAGCGAGCGTTGATGGCGTCATCTCTGAAAGAGAATGGACATTAATTGTCTGAGCGTTTCTCAAATTTGCTCAGTATAGAAAAGTTCGTAAAAGTTGTGTTTTATTTTATTAAAACACAAAACCTGGACATTAGAACACGCAAGGAGAATGAATGAATGGGATAAGCCCCTTTGAAGTGTAACACGAGGGGAGTTTTAGTTTTATTTACATCTAGTTAACATTAGTAATTCCATTAACTAATTAATCAGCCCTAAAAATTTTAATACAATTAACACAATTTAGTTAGTTAATATACTGCACTTTATGGGTCGTAGAATGAGGTGTAATCCGGCCTCCACAAAATAATTAATCAGTCATAACTGTACTTGACCATAGAATTGAAAAAAAAAAAAAGATTCTATATTTCCAAATATAGAAATTCTTTAAAATAAAATACAATTATACTACGAAATTGATTTCAAAATGAGTCATTTGTCTCGATTTTGGCCAGCAGTATTGCTCAACGATGAGTGTTGCTATATTGAAAGTTTTAAAACGTGTCCTGCTTTTAAGTTTATATTATGCTTATTTCCCTATTAGTAGAGTCTATAAATCACACATAACATTATTTAAATTTTGATTCATTCCATGGAAAAAAAAGAAACTTATCAGCATCGCCCATACTTATCGATCTGGCCAGAAAACGGCGTGTGAACAGTCACTTCAAACTTTAGTCATAGCTGCCCGAGGCATAATGGCGAAACGGTTAGCACGCGGGCCTCCCAGCCGCCGACGTTTGATGGAACGGATTAAAATAACTTAAAATTTCAGCATAGAGGGGGAGAATGCGCGGAAAAATAAAGTATGTGGGGCGCGTTAACCAGCGGGCGCCCCGTGTATTTAGAATTTTTTTTTTAAGGAAAATTTTTTAAGCTTGAAATTAAGCTTGCTATGTCAAGCTTAATGCAAGCTGGGCAAGTGTAAACTAGAACACTTGATTCAAGCTTGCATTAAGCTTACACGCTTGAAATTTTCAAGCTTAATTCAAGTTTATTGACTTGATAAATCAAGCTTGCTGCAAGTTTGATGCAAGTTTCCTGTGCTGTCTGGGAAGGGATGGCGACAGCATTTTCATGAGAAAAGGAAACAATTCTCATCAGAAGATTGTCTCTATCTGAGCAAAAAATAGATTATATTAGGTCGGTTTGCAATCGCAACAGGTTTTTCATTCACCTTCTTGGCATTTTGTTAGCATAAATTATTTGAATGTCCCGCTCTATATTTAAAATTTTTCGTTCTTGGTTTTGCAACTTTAATTTTATTGGTTTAAATTTTATGATTGCTCTGGAGGCGTTTATTTTCTCGGCTATGTTTTTGTTCTCGCCAATCTGAAGTTTTGGCATGCTGTTTTTAGAGATTCCACCTTAATTCTACTGTCGTTATAAAACCCATTGTTTTATCTGACAGCCACCAGCCTTTAATTTTAATATGTTTATTCTGCAATAGTCTTTTAAATAAATAGTTTTTTGAGTACCGTATGCCGTCATAATTACTTGCAGGTGCAGTGCTTTAATTTAATGAACCTGTAATGGTGTGATGAAGTGTTAGCAGTGGCGGCCCGTGGTCAAAACTGTTAGTGCAGCCGGAAGCATATGAGCCCCCCCCCCTCCTCCGGACAGGAATGGAAAATCTTTGTTATTGAATTCGAAAGCTGGCGGATTAAGCCCTCACCGAGGAAAAAAAAAAAAAGAAATTACATAAAAAAGAAAGAGATCCTATTTTACTTTTCCATAAAATGGACATAAAAATTTCAACCAGCCGCTCTAATCCTCAAAATTGCATTCATCCGTGTCTGATTCGGAGTTTCCTTAGAATTTTCTTTTGTAACGATAACTTGAGAAGAAAAGAAAACGTACTTATTTTTATAAGTCAAATCAATCCTCCTCTCTTTTAAACTTGCGAATCGGACAGTGATGCCCTCATAAAAAGGCGTTGTTTTAATTCAGATATCCATAATTTTCAAAGCTCTTTAAAATTTCCCATGCTTAAAGAATTTTTTCGCTCGCCATGTCCTCTAAATGCCAGTTCTTGCTTATTTAAAAACAATACTGCTTTGATGGGTATTTGTCCATTCATAAGCGTCTATTCAGGCTTACCTTCTTGATAAATTCAGCAATATAAAGTCAAGAGTTTGCCGAACATATATTCTCCTTACCCCCTCCCTCACTTCTCGAGCCAATCAGTGAGTCGAATTCACAAGTTCTGCCGACCTTTCAAAATCTTGAATGAGCTGAGTCTTAGCTGCGTACCCCCATTATAGCCTATGCCGGAGGAAATGCTTACGTAACCGTTGTCATGGCAACGGTGCTGCCAATTTTCTTATCAACGCTCTGGCCTGAACCAAAGATTTTCCCAATTGAATTGCGGGAAGATTAAAGTGCTTTTTTTCTGAATGAGCGATCTGGCCACAATACGGTTTTTTTTGGAGATTTTTTTAATTTACCATAGGAATTCCATAATTCTAATCTGAATTTAGGAAAATTAGTAGAATAAATTATTTTAAAGTATGTGCTGATAATTTCAAGTGCAGCCGGGCTGTACTTGCTGTATCCCACAAGCCGCCACTGGTGTTTAGTTTAATACACATTTTTTAATTTTAAATTTAAATCTGTAAGTAATCTCTTCATTGTAGATGGTATGAGACGGTACGAATAAATGATGTTTATTCAAATGGACATTGATTCTGTATTTAATTATTTTGTTAATCTGCATTTCAATAAGTGACGGATATGAGTATTATAGATCCTGCACATTAGCCGACTCAGTAAAAAAATTCTCGGCTTTTAAATATTCGGTACAATAAAACACAAGGTTGAATGATCTATCTAAAATCAATACTATTTGTCCCATAAAGTTAAAACTCACATTCCTATTATACAAATAAATGTTCCAGTTACGGATGTGATTTGGTGACAATCGCATTTTTACAGCAAGAGATATAGAAATTATTGGATTTTCACCATTGAAAGTAAATTTCGTTACTAAGAGTAATTTTGTTTTGCATCCATGTTTTCATATGTATAATTATTTATTTTTCAAATATTGTGATCACTATGGTGTGGTCTTCATATTTTAAAAGCCAGAATTGAAAAAATAAATATTAGGAATTAGTAAAAATACATTTAGTTAGTAGTCTCAATTCTGGGTACAATGAAACACTTGTAGATGGAGTACAATGAAATATGTTTCATCGTAACTCGGGTGAATGCATTTATGTGGAAGTTTTCCCCAGGTTCACATCCCATATTTTTTATGAAGGCGAAACCGAGGCCGTGAAGAAAGAACAAGACTTTATAGTGGCAATCACATTTTATTTTAATATCAAAACATAACGTTAAAGTTATAAAGTCCTACGGTGGCTGAGCAGACCCCTGAACAACGCAGGTTCACTTGACAACTGCTAAGGCGTGAATGATGACGAGAAACGCAAGCCAAGAGGTTAGTACAGAACCAAAACACGCCATAAGGGCATGCCAAAGAAAATGCAAAATTAAC
This sequence comes from Cheiracanthium punctorium, assembly GCA_038373885.1. NCBI lineage: Eukaryota > Metazoa > Arthropoda > Arachnida > Araneae > Cheiracanthiidae > Cheiracanthium > Cheiracanthium punctorium. The sequence continues at coordinate 451,474 of JAWZYV010004260.1, forward strand.
TTGACGCCATTAGACGTTAAGAACATTTCCATATAATTATTTTTGAATCCCAGTCTCGCCAACAGGATAAAACAAACAATCTAGCAGCTAAATTGTAACCCAAAATGAAAGCCAATGTTATTTATAGATTTGATACCATATATGGTCATAAACAAATCATGAGAACAGAAAAGATAGGCTTTACCAATGCAAAAGTGAAATAAAAAGGAAAAATAAATGAAAACGGAAGATTGCTTTTAAATACGGTAGGTGCAGAAATAAAACATTACAGGCGAAGGGAAAAGAAATCCAAATCGAAAGTGCAAAGAATAAATTTTGAACACAGATTAAATTTAGAAATAATTAACAATAAAGTAATTGATAATTAAAAATAAGATATGTGATTATCTGTATCACAGCATTCAGTTAAAATGAAGATGTTAAGTATTTAGATTGAGATACCCTTAGAGCACATGAAGTTATCAAAGAATTGTTTTTAAATCTTAATACTAACAATCCAAACAGTACAGGTTATGAGCTAGTCTCACATAACATGAATGACACAAGCAGTATCGCTCTGAATGATTATGTTTTTTAATGAAGGAATGTGAACTTAAATGTAAAGAAGTGTAAAGTAAATAAAAAACTTTGTAAAAAACACACATAAGATGTTAAAGGTAAGAGGATACGCACGTTTCAGCCAAAAATTGTTTTGGCCTTCTTCAGTCCAAGCCCTTCGTCGCAAGCAACACAGGGAACTGAAAAGAGATAAACAAGCAAGATGTTGCCACAAGGGGCAAAGAAAAGTCGAACAAAACCACGGAGAGGGGAGAAAAAATATAAATAAAATATGGGAAAGGAAAGAAGCACAAAAATACAGAAATAAAAAAGGAATAAATAAAAAAATAATAATAATAATAATTTAAAAAAAAGGAACACACGAATACAAACACACACACAAAAAAGAGAAAACAAAACACAACAAAATAACAAAAAACAAATAGAACACATTTTTTTTTAATTAAAAACCACGAACAGGACAGCACAAAATAAATATAATTCTTTTTTTTTTTTTTTTAGGTTTTGTTCGACTTTTCTTTGCCCCTTGTGGCAACATCTTGCTTGTTTATCTCTTTTCAGTTCCCTGTGTTGCTTGCGACGAAGGGTTTGGACTGAAGAAGGCCAAAACAATTTTTGGCTGAAACGTGCGTATCCTCTTACCTTTAACATCTTATGTATGTTTTTTACAAAGTTTTTTATTTACTTTATCGTTTAACACCAGTATTTTGAGTGTTTTTTCCGTAAAGAAGTGTACTCTGTTGTTCATATAATAAACTTAAATCAAACGGAATGCGAAGTCAAATGAATAAGCCCAAGCTTCAAATCTGTGCGTTCTTCGGAAATATATATTTTTGAAAAAAATCAAATTGTACCAAAACTACCACATTCTGTCCCTTCAAGTAGAACAGAAAGGGAAGCATAAATGTTAATCTTTGAGTTTGATTTAAGTAAATTTAATATAAATTGAAAAACTATAGACTAACCTCTAATAAAAGTATTATGTTTTCATTTCAAGCTATAACAGTTTAATTAATTTTTTTTTTCATTTAAATTTCATATTCATGCCTATTAATGTTTATTATAAATTTACGTAAAACATATATGCTGAAATTTGAATTTTAACTCATATTATTTGAGTGTTTGTGAAGTGTTATTCAGTGTTTCGTTGTACCCCGGCATATGGGGTACAATGAAACACTGGCAGACATTTACCTTTAGCAATTTTTAAATATGAAAAAAACTATTTATAGACTCATAAAATTTAGTTGGGGACAAGAGTAGGCTAAAAGTGTCCATTAATTTTATTTTTGCACATGCAAATTTGTTAATAGGAAAAATTAAATAAATTCTGTTTCATTGTACCCCAACTTCCCCTATATGTGCATACTGAAAGAAATCAAAGGAAGAAGCTTATGTATCATTTCCTCTTACACTGTCACTCCTACAAATGTTTAAGTTATTTTCCTCATTATCATATTTCGTCGAAGAATTTTTTTTTCTAATGCTATACACAATTTTACTTCGACTGATTTCGTAACATCACCTGTAAAAGAAACTTTCTAATTTCAATCTTTTCAATAACACTTTTTTCTAAAATCAGGGATTCAATTACGATTGGTATGTATTGCTTCGTGAGATAAAATTATTCTGAGCGTATACTTGCTGCATAAATTTGCGATTTGAATGTAAATTTCTTATCTGCATCGGTTAAGCTGCAGCGGAATGGAAAACAAATTCAGATTATCATATATTTGTGGAAAAATAAAGTAAAATGTAATAAAATATCCAACCCATGCAAATAAGGCTACAAACAGCATAGCTAATAAATTCTTTTGATTCAATTCCCTGGGACTTAAATTTGAATACATCAGCACTAATAGATGATTTCTGCTTTATTGAAATCCCGAGTAAAGGAGGCAAATTTGCGAAAGTGAAATTTTTATTTCATTTTTTTTTAAAGTGTATTCAATTAGATAAGCCAGAAATCATGTTTTTTTTTTTCCGTAAACAACATAAATGTTGGGAAAAAAAGTTTTACAAATTCTAATACATTATCTCTAAAATTGCACTTTAAATATTTCCAGATTACCGTTATTTCTCAATAATGTTCATATATAAACTTTTTTTCTTCCATCAAGAATACGAAAATGTGTAAGAATGCTCTTTCTTACGAAATGAAAACGTAAACGTTATAATTTTAAAATTTTGAAGAGGAATGGTATTTTCATGCTAGAACCACTACAGGAGCATTATGCATTATCTTGTATAAGCGCTCAGTTAATTCATTTATTTTCATGAAATTTGAAAATTATTCTCACTCAAAAAATCAACAATAAAGTTTCTATTTTTCAAAAGTTTAAAATTCTTCTATATTATCTCTCTTCTATATTATTATCTCTTTTTCTTAACTTTTATTTCATTTGTCGTGCTTTTTTAAAAAATTGCGGTGAAAAATATTAACCCTCTAACTGATAAAATCGGTTTAAACATTCATAATCTACATTTTTCACCTGAAAATATATGTAGTTCGAAAAAAACATAAAAATGCCTTTCATAGTGTAATATGTTTTTAATTGAAGGTTAAAGTTATTTCTTTAAATATCTACTTAATTTTTTTAAAGGTTGAAAATGTGATGCAATTCTACTAATTTTATAAATTTGCCATACATCTAATCAGTCAGGATGCAAGCAAAATATACAAAAAAGCATGTTACACTGCACGCATAAGGGAACTAATATATCATTCTTCATATCAATAACGTTAAAATTAACAGAAGTGTTAAGGCGTCTTCTCACTTTTAAAATTAAAAATAATCGATTTTTTTTTTAATTTTGAAAGTACATATCATCAAAAATGTTATATCAAAATTTCATAAAGATCGGAGGAAATACCCAAAATAACAACGAGTGTTTCAACAGCTGTGTCTGGGCAATGGCACCGGAACACGTTTTTACGGCAAGAAAAACCGTGGAAATTGCTTGTCAAACAGCAGCATGCATTTATAACGAAGGGCTACAACCTGTTTTAAAAATTTTGGAGGTGATGGGTGTGAAACTTGGCCCTATCGCCGCTCAATACGCCGAGAAACGCGACAGTGATCGCGTACGCGTAGGGAACCGCCGCAGCTCTAACGCTTCAAAAGAGACGGGAAGCTATTTTGGACGAGCACAACTTCTACGAAGAATCGGAAGGTCCATTGTATGGAGCAGGCATCGCTGATTAACCCGAAGTAAGGTTTTTTCATGATTTTTCTGCAACCAAAACTTTAAACGCGTTTATCTCAAAACAAGGTTTTTCAGTGCCTTGTTGATGAAATTTCGGAAACTATCCCGCCGATTGTCATGAAATTTGAATGACATATTCTTCATAGTTATGGCTATAGCGCATATCATCAGAGATTTTTGAAATTTTGATTTGAAGTATATTTTTTTTACAAAAAACTGCAAAAAAACGCGTTTTTTTTTTTTTTTTACTTTTTCGAAAAACCTGCGCCATTTTGTTATTTTCGCGAATATCAAAAATCTGATGATATTCGTTATAGCCACTGACATACTGAATCTAAAACTGTTTTATTTTTTTGTTTCAGATGACCTGTCTCGGAGATACCATCAACAAGCCACGAACATTACATTTCTACACGGGTTTTTCGATGCTACTGTTTTATTATAATAATTGTTCAAAAAAATAAAAAAAAAATTTTCTTGTACTTGAAAGATGTGTTTATTATATAGGATCCATTTTATCGCATAATTGTTTGCAAAAATCCTTTAAACTATTTGAGTATCATTATTTATTGGATATCTATATCAGATTAATAACAAATTACAAGGTACGATAGTAGAGAGGAGGTTAAGGGAGGTGGGTACGATAGCGTAGTTTTGATAAGCAGTACAAAGGTTAGAAAGCTACAAATACAGTTTATATGGTGACGTTTTGATGATGTCTGAACTGGATATGAGGCTCCGACATTGTGTCCTGAGTCTGAGGACTCGAAAAATAAATAACATAAGTGCAAGGAAAAGGGCGAAGAAATTCGTGTATGACTAGAAAGCAAATGATGCAGTAAGAATACTCTACTTTTAAGATGGCTATGTTCTGAATAAGTTTTGTTATTAACTTATTAAGCCATCACTATGTATCATGTAGGCTACCCTTTGGACCATTGAGCATCATCATTAGTGATTAGCAAAGTTCTGCGAGCGTTATTGAACTCCTATTTAAAAAAATTATTCTTCCAATGGGCATTAGGATTAATAGAAAGAAAAATCCACTTCTTCCATTTCAGAAGATTTAAGTAAACAGGAATCACATGCTTCTTTCTCTTAATTGCAGCAGTGTGAAGGGCAAAAATCCCTAAATATTACATTCTTTGATGATTTGAATTTGTATTAGGAACTTTAAATTATGAAATTGATCCAAATAAGATTAATAACCTTGATTATTCATTCTTCTTCGAAGTAAATAAATATTATTTAAAGGTTTTACTACTATATATATTTTTAAGGCTTTATAAATACATATTAACTTAGAATTTTTATTTTATTTTTGTTACAGCAAAATATCGTAAAAATGATCTACTTGTTTTTATTTCTTAAAAAAAAATACACAGCTCCACCGAAAAATACACCTTACCTGGCGCTATATATTTAGCATATTATTGTAAATATAGTTTAATACATACTTGAATATTTCATTTAAATAAAAACTCTAAAAGGAAAAGAGAATTTCTCAGAAAAGGAAACTCATTTACACATATAAGAACAATCATTGGAACTAGAACTCGACAAAATATTTCATAAATAATTTTGGATAATCACTTCTTAAAATCTGAATTCTGCGAAATCTTTCATAACAGTGCAGTTTCGAGGATTATAAAAATAAGAGAACAGAAATATCACTGGGAAAATATTTCTAAACAAATAGGAAAGCATCCATTTTAGAATAGAATATAGATATTTTGAGATTTTTATGTATATATGTATGTTTATGTATATTGCAATCTTTTTGTGTTACAAAGTCCAGCACCATCGAGAACCTCATAAATATATATTGATATAAAGATGTATTAAATGGAGCTTAGTTTGTCACATTGCATTTGGAGTTTCCCGATGTTACGACAATCTACATTTATTTTGAATCATATTTTATGTTTTTTTTTACATGCGGCAAGCATTCAAAATAGTTGGTGGGCTCTCCTAAAGTACATTCTGTCTATTTATTCCATGAACTCAACTGTAGAGTCTATTCTTATTTCTCTCAGAAATTACGGAAGCATTTTAAACAAAAAATCCAGTGAAAGTAAAAATAATAATCTAAGAATATGAAAATGTTTTTAATGATATTTTTAGGTTGTTTTAAAACGTTGCGTTTTATGCCTTGCCCGGCATAACCACTGAATAAATTTTTTGCTCTGAAATAATGCTTTTCAGCATTATTTCAGAAATGTTGCATCGCCATTAAAAGTAACACGTTCACAGATACTTTTAATGTTTTGTTACATTCGAGGACAGAAGGAGTAATGCAACATTCCTGAAATTTTTATAAAGTGTACATTGACATACGGAAACTTTCGTAAGTTTCAGTGTGACCAATAGTTACGCAACTGAAACATTTTAGTATTAAGGGTGAAATGACTCAGAGGAAGATATTTGAAAAGGCAATTTTAATAACCATTTAAGACACAGTTTAAGAAAGCATAAAAATGTAAACGGCGAAAGTACGAGGACTTGAATTTGAATTTTCAGTTCATTCATCGTTTTTACAGTTACTAATCATAGTTTATTTAAAAGAGTCAAATGGATGGTTTCTTAATTTTCATTATAAACCATCAAAAAATCTATAAATGTGCGAATATTAATTACTAAAAACTCATTAATTTGTTCAAACTTCGAAATTCTTATTTGATATGGTAAATTGAAGAAAAATATGTTATTTGAAAGACAAATGTCACTTTATATTTCACTGCATCATAACGTGTTATGCAGGAAAAAGATACTTTCAGCCAAAGAAATTTCATAACGCATCTTCAAAAGAGTATCAGTTTAATAAATTCCAGTCCAATGACTAATTCATATTGTTAATTTACGAAGCTTAAAATGAATGCAAATAAACTTTTATATCTCACCTAAATTCAAAAGCGTAGAAAAAGCAAAATGTTCTTTAACTGGGGGTAAAAAATATCAATTGATAACACTTTAGAACATTTTTTTAGGGGCTTTCTTCTGCATGAGATTTTTAACACATCTTAGATAAATCGCATAGCGGATTTCTAATCTCCAATCGGTTTCCCTCTACAAGCTACTGCTTTCATGCAATTTAATATTTAATAATATATAGTCAGTAGCAAAAGTCTTGAATCTTCATTTGAGTCACTATTAAATTTTGCCAATTCTCTGGTGTGTAGTGTGTGCCCTCAAGAAGGCAATAACATTTTTTAATTTTATGATGCGAGAAGTTAAGTTTATGCGTTTTTCCCTCTTAGATTTTTTTTCTAAAGAAGCAAACAAGTGCGTTTTGCAGACATTGGTTCACATCTGTTTGATGGCTTCTTCGAGTAAAACTGGATTTTCAAATAGCTCTGATACAGGGGCGTAGCCAGAAAATTTTCATAGGGGGGTTACGACTACTGCAACTCACATATATGCATACATATGTGTGATAAGGGGGTGAAGAATATACATTTTGCATGGCAAAAAATTCCTCAGGGGGGGGTTATGACCCCCTATCCCCCCTTGGCTACGCTCCTGCTCTGACATCATTGATAGTCATTGATTTTGTTATATATGTGGCTGTTAAATACTTGTTCGTCAAAGGCACAATATCTTATGTTACCCTGGAAGTGCAAACATATTACAATGCTGAAAAAAGGGCCGTAGTTGCCATGGTTTCACTTAACTACCAGTAAAATGGCGGTCGTTAGAATTGTCCATCGCGTGCAAACAGATGTAGAGACCATTTTGGACACAGCTGGCTGCACGCACACAGCCAGCTGTGCCAAAGATGGTCTAGGAAATGGAGACAAAAATGGGGGCATTCTACGTATATCAATGTATCTCCAGTTTCCAGCAGATTTCAGTGCTGTTAAAAATAATCCTGATAATTTTAGAAATGATCGACATTTTTTACCGGAAGTGATGCGCTAAAAAGTAAAGGATTCTCGTGTAACCATGTCACCCTCAAGCTTTTTTATAGAAATCAAATTTATTCTTCGTGACTGACAACAGTCAAAACGTCAGAGTTTTGTGTCCTCACGGCGAGGACACCACGCATTAAAGGGTTAAGTCCCTCTGACGGATTTCCCAAGAAACTAGGGTTTGTAAGTGAAGAACAGGGAGAGCGTTTTCATAATTATATCAAAACAATGGAAGAGCGCTGGAACAAGCATATGATGTCACGCTACTGCTGGAGCATCAAATGAGATTTTCAACTTCAAGCCTACAAACGTAAGAGTTATAAGCGCAAATTCTTGCCTGAATAATGCCATTGACTGAAGTCATTGTGAGTTTTTGCTTATTTCATGACTGTATCCTATTTGAAACATCGATTTATGCACTTACACATTTTGCCTGTGCCATAAGTTCAAGTCGTTTTATAAGTATAACTAGCTGCGTGCCCGTTCTTCGCACGGTAGGAAACGAAAATTTTCCTTACATGTGTAATTCGAAATTATTCGTGATGTGGAATTTAAAAAAGAAAAAGAGCAAAATTATTTGACTCTTAATGTAAAGTTTGTGTCATGAGTACTAACCTGATCATTGCAGTATAATGACTCAAAAAACTACGTCAGTGTCATTCACTATCAAAAAAGTGGAAAGCTTAATGGTTTGCAGAGAACTCCTGGCTTTCAAAATGTCTTATTTTTACATCATACTGTTTTTTAGGCTCAAGTTGTAGTATTAAATACCTAAGACACTACATGAAATGGAGCACCATTTATTTCTTTCCGAAAATGTACCATATAAGGAAAGTATTGCAATCATGAAAAAAATTCGACTTCGGGATTTTGGTGTATTTACACGTTTTGAGGTCTTCTGAATTCATTTATGCTATTTTCAAGAGATGTTTTTAAAATAGCTGCGCACCGGCTCTTCATACGGGAAGAAGGGAATATTTTACTACTAAAATCATATCTGCATGTGACAAAACAGAATTTCATTTTTAAAAAAGTTCAAGTAATCTCTACTGTTGAAATTACTGCGGGATATATTAACGCTAATTAGAATTACTTTTCGTTTAGTTGGTTGTAAGACAACCGTTGAAAAAGGATAAACACTTTTAATTTCATGAAATATTTATTAACGTGGTACATTGCGATTTATTCATACTATCTTTACAAATCTAATAATACTACCTATTACCTACATTAATACTATCTATACTCGCTTCTCCCTCTTCAAGGCTCCCTTAAAAGAAACAGCTTCGATTATTTGGCCTCAAAGGGATCTTTTGATTCTGTGGCGATTCTTTGCAATTTACGCATTAGCATAAATAATAATCATTTCACATAATGGTTGCCATTAAGGAAACTCTCCATATATATTTAATTTATACATAGTTTTATAAGATTGGCATATTTAGCGCAGTAAACCATTTCATCTTACTGTGGGGAGAAAATATCCAAGGGGTGCCATTTTAAATATCCAATAGCGATATCTTTTATATCCATAGTCCTGTCTCCTGAAAAACATCAAACTGTGTAATCTCGAGGAGCTACTTATTCCCATTTTAATTGTGACAGGGCGTTAGAGTTGCAGAGTTTACAAATTTCACACATTTTTTTTTTAATTTATGACGTCACTGTTTGACTGCCGTAAAGGATACCCCGGTAGATTAATTTCGGAGTTACTTTCGATATTTCGCATAATTGTTTTCAAACGGTATCATTAAAACTTTGCGTGACCTTTATGGAGGAACGTAATTCAACGTTAAAATAAAACTATACTCGCAACCTGCATGCGTATGTTAGGCAACGCCTGCGCTAAATTAAATGCCAAAAATAAAAATAATAAATAGAAAAAATTTAATATATCGCGCTTTGAAACGAACTTTGTAACTTTTAAAATGAACATTTTCAGCGCCGTGAAAACATTTCAATTTTTAAATAAGCACCGGATTAAAATACCACTTCTAATAATAATAATCGTGAATTTCTTAGTTCATTTCTACAGTAAATTTTAATCAAAATATCGTCTCCCTGTGTTGAAAATAGAACTGGAATAAATTAGTTAAAATTATGGCGTAATTTTTAGGTATCTTAAAGCATTTGACGTCATAGATCCTCACTTGCGAATTGAAATTCTGATATCCCATTTAAAAACTCGATTGGTTGAAAAAACCCTTTTTTCTAATCCTTTCTGTGGCAACAACCAAACATAAATTCTCGTGCCGTGATCGCAATGTAATGAATGGCGTAAGATCGCGTTGATGCTATTAAATTCTAAACATTAGGCTGCATTAAAATTCGTAAAAAATCATCTAATTTACATAATTTTTTCGTTTTTATTTTAAAAGAGGGAGAAAAGAATGTTTCACGATTTGTCAAAATATCTTAAAGTTATGACGGATAGAATTCAAGATGCGACAGTTTTAAAATTATTTTACGAAAAAAAATCGTGAAGCAGATGTTTAGTAAAAAAATTCCTAAAAATCGGTAAATCAGGTTAAGTATTCAGAACAAACTGTTTTTAAAAGAAAATTTTCTCCTCTATCCGATGATACAAATGCCGTTTTGCTGCGAGCGTAATTTCCGCCGTTATTACGAATTAGGCGAGAAAAAATGCCAAAAATCGCATAAAACATAAAATAAAAAAAAATCTAGGTCGAATTTTGAAAAAATCGCTTCGAGGTGCACAACTACATATTTACATCTTCCCGAATACCAAATTTGGTGTTTCTAGGTGTAGCCGTTTGTCCGTAACGCTGCAGACAGACACACACACACACACACACACAGACACCTTCTTTTATAATAAGTAGAGATTATAAACATATGTTCTTTGTAACATTGTACATTCTACAGGAGCGTAGCCAAGGGGGGGGGTGTTAGGAAGGTCATAACTCCCCCCCCCCGAATGAGGAATTTTTTTGCCATACAAAATGTATATTTTTTACTACATTATCACACACACGTATATATATATATATATATATATATATGAGTTGTAGTAGTCGTAACTCCCCCAATGAAAAATTTCTGGCTACGCCCCTGTACATTCATGTAAAAAATGAACTACACAACACTAAAAATGCCATTTTGGAAAAAAAATCTGTAGCTTTCGGAACAAAACTAATTTCGGATTTGAAATCAGCATACCCGAATTAGGTGAGCTCAAGTACTGGGATAAATACAACCAAAATTTTGTTCACCAGTTTAATAAACCAATTCACTGCATTTCACTGCATTATTTTTATGCAGATAAATGAGTTTTACATACGAGGAAAGTTCAGGAAGAATTTTCAAAGATACTTTTGCTCTGATAGATAATAATAATTGTACCGCATGCACAAAGTATTCCAGGTGTTTGAGGAAAATTATTCCACATAGAAAGAAGAAGAAAAAGAGAAAATTGGAATTTTATGGTATATCTAAGGAAATGCAGCAGTAATAAATCCAGGAAATGCCGTTCGTTGACATTTATTCTTCCTTTTGAACTACAAAGTGTATATTTTTTTTTGTAATTAAATTAGTATTATCTTTAAATATTTTTTTGAGCGACAACAAAACTGCGGTTATTTACAGAAGAAAAGTCATAACACTAGACAAATATAAATTAAAACGTTTTTTAATTACTTTGATTTTCATTTTGTTAAAATTTCAGGTTCTCACAGCCACTCAAAAAGTATTTTTCCTGTTTTAGTTTAGTGATTAACTAATTAGTTTTTCAGAAAACACACAATTCGAAAGAAATATTAGAAGTCATTACTATATACTACATGATTCACTTGATTTATGACGAATAACATTTTACATATTTAATCGACGTAGAAAAATTGTCTTACAATCCAATACTTTTTTAAAGGGTGTTATAATCAGAAAGTATTGAATAACTTATCCATATCATTATATTTCATTACCAAAATTTTATTTTTCGCCCTACACTACTTTTAAAACCTAGTACTCAAAATAAATTTAACTTGACTTATGTATTTTTCTCGACCCTTTTGTCAATTCTTCGAGAAGTCCATTCCACCCAATTCCCATGTACATATATACACTATCGTAAATATATATTGAAAATCAGATTAAAGTAAGATACAGACTTCAATAAGTAATTGTTAAACGATCATCCTAGTTTTCTGAGTACACAGAAACGCAATATATTCTACATTATAACGACGCATATCAATTTCACTTATTTACTTTGCTTTGGAATACAATCATACCTAAACGCAGAACAAACATTCTAAAGGGAAGCGATAATTTCCAAGCAGACGTAGCAATATAATGAGTCCCGATGAATACAAACTTATTAAGGGAAATTTTACAGCGAGTAATTAATATTCATTCAGAGTTTTGCAGCAGTATCGTGTTCCTTTTACACAGACTAAAAGCTCTAGATACAAAACGCATGAAAAGCATGTTTACCGAGAGACAGATCAATGAGTTAGGACTGTATTTCTGCCCCCGAATAACGAGTTAATTATATTCTTTGACGGCTAGATTCAGTTTGTTTTGCAGAATTTAATGAATATCATTGGTGAACGGGATGCTTAAATATAAATTAATAAGCATGATGAAAAATTATCAGCTGTGTTTTTATGAATATTCACTAGTACATGGTGCTTTCCTGAGAACAAAATGAATTGGATGTACTAAGTTTATACAATATTCATATGTCCTATGAAAATGTGAAAAGGCAATTAATTTGTTAGTTTAAAAATGAATACATAAACCTGTATTGCCATTCATAAATTACCTGCAAAATACGTTATTTAGCAAAATGAATTTAGTTTTATTCAATATAACAATCATTGTCTCAATATTTTAAGGAAAGACCTCAAATTATTTTAATAAGTGTACTACCTCCAATACCAGAAAAATTTGTAATAGAGCTTATTATTTGAAGAAGCATAAAAAGCTGCATTGATTTTTAGAATGGTGAGCAATTCTTTTAAAAAATCTGGCTGGTTAATAAATCAATATCATGACACAAAATTCAAAGTTACCATCCCTTTGTAGAAGTCGTTTTAAGGATTTTGTACCACTGACTGTATTCCAAGGTTTAACTGCCAAAATTACAAAATATTTTTTCAGAAAGCTACTGTCAAGTGTCTTTTAAAAGCATTACGGATTCGTTTTCTTTTAGGTTTAATTCTGATCAATCATATTGTTAACATAAAATTGGACAAAAGGTTTTTTCCGTTTTATATTTCTTCAAAAAAGAGTTAAAGTGAGCTCACGATTTTGGTATTGGAAAACGAAATAAAGAGTACACAGTGGAAACATTCAAATGAACTTTAGTTCGAAATGAATATTAACAAAGTAATTCGATGTCCAAATGAAATGAAGAATGACGTTTTATGAGGGTACGGTCAGATTCTTTTTCAGACTGTTCGACCCTTGTCAGAAGACTATTTTGAAAGTTTGTAATGGAGACCCTTTCCCTGAGAAGAATATCCCTGAGTCCGATCGATGTTGAAATGTACAAAATATAAGTGAATGAAAACTATCAATGCCAGACTGTATATAAGAAACACATGATACTCAATCTAGTGTAATTTTCAAGTGTGGAAAATTATTTACATTAGACAGTTATAAAAGGAGTGAACGAGCTTTTTCGCCACTAGATTACATCAATAACCCTATTTTCGAACAACAGTTTTTGATCAACAAAAAAAGATTGAACTTTTGCTTTCCTTGTATGAAAATCTTGGTTAAGAAAACTTGTTAAAAATTCAAAATTGTATATTTCTGCTATTTTTTTGAATTCTAAATCGTTAGAAATTAAAATTCAGTTCTAAAACTCTGGCAGAAAGGAAAACTTATAATACTTATTTTCTCGAGGTGTAACCATTTTTAAAAAATGAAATCTTTTGGAGAAAAAAACATCTATACTTTTTAGATATGTGGATGACAAGTAATCCTTGGGACAAACTTCATTTTTTGTGGTGAACTTCATTTCAGTTATTTTTGCAATTAATATTCTTCTCATATACATATACAAAGCTGTAAAAAAACTTGATAGGAAATTATTTATTATTTTAAAATCACACTCATTGGACTAGGAAAATTATACGTGTGGGATTGGGCTTGTGGATAACAATTCACTGCAATAATTAATTTTTAATGTAGTAGAGATTCAGAATTATAGAGCTAAATAAAGGTAAAAATACCTCAAAAAGTTTTTTTAAGCATTAAAAGTATTATCAGAGAACATTAATATTCCAGTACTTGTAGAATCATCAATATATATGATTGTTTGCTTTTAGGGTAGCTTTAATCGACAATAATAAATTTGAAAACCTGTCTGTAAACTGTTAACAACTGAATTCACAAATCTATAAAATCTAATAACATGTTGAATAACTCTAATTTTTTTTCTAAAATTAATAGTTATGTATAAATCAGTTTAAAAAATGTTACTTAAAATATTGTTTATCCGTCGATACCACCTTTCTGGTTGCATTTGAATTTTTTCTGGAAAATAGCGACATATAACTTGAGGCTATTCAAAAGTCAACCCATTTATCCAAGCATATGTGCCATCAAACAAAACAAATGATAATCAGAAGGCACGATGTCTGGTAGAAACGACCAGATTTAACCAATACCAGGTAGGCTTTCGCCGTGATAAACGATGAAAGTCTACCTGGGATTGGTAGTCCGCTCGGTATTGGACAAAAACGGAATACCGCCTGATATTGGTAGTTCGCTCGTTGTCATTCACAAAATAACTTAATCGTGTCGATTTTCGTAGAAAAGTCGTTTACCCTTCAATTTAAAAATCACCGATATGGCATTCAATGGAGCTCAAGCTAGCTAATAATAATTCGATAATAATGCATTAAATGTTGGAGAACAGAGTTTATTCAACCTCGCAGTAATAGTTAAAAAAGCCACTGATATTTGCTGAATAACTTTTAGGAGATCATGCCATAGATTTAGGAATACCCAGACGAAACATTTAATGCTTCTTCTAATCGTGTGCTTTTTGATGCCAAAAATTCATCGATTTATGACATTACCATGGCTGCCGTCAATGTAAAATAGAACATTCATTGCATTACTTTAGAAAAATAAATAAGATCGAGGGAAAATATTTACAAGAGCTTTTAAAATACAGATTTTTCTAAAATTATTGAAAATACCATTATAATTTACGTTACAGCTATTCTGCGCATGTGCATGCCACTAGTATGGCTACTGTTTGGAAGTAAGAAGTTTTCTCCAATATGCTCAATGTAGAGATTGCTTTATCTGTGGATCACGAAATTAAACGTAAGTAAATGCTAAACGGAAAACTACAAAAAGATTGCCCTATTATGTTTTATTTACTGACTATAAAAGAAGCATAAGCAGCCTTTGAACTTAATATCTATAAATCGACTGAAAAGGTAAGACGATAAAATGTACATCTTCGTTAAACAAGATCAGAAACCGATATTTTGCTTTACTTTTTATCACAAAGAAACCTAGTTCCTGTTAGTTGCAAGAGTAGTTTTGCTTTGATTAATTACTTCTTTCTTGAGATGCCAAATAAATAATAAATATTTCTCGGTACGTAACAAACTTTATCTAATCGAATGAAAAGAATGTTAAGTGTAAACAAAAGTAATTATAAATGGAGACAGGTATGATTGTTTCGATTTTAGGGATATTTATTATGTAATTTTATTCAGTCATTATCTTTGATTTTATACTTAAAGTTTATTTGGTGTTTAAATTTGTCGATGAAAACTTGGAAAAATCGTTCTCTCGGAAAAGTAGTTCTCTTGATAGTATGAGCATTATTTTCTGAATACAAATTCAGAAAACGGAGAAATTCCCTTTTGTATTACGAATTACACAGTGTGTCAATAGTGCTTGAGGTCAATAACTTGGTATCAATGCATGCTTTGTTGTGGATAAATAAAATCATGGAACTCATAATTAAAAAAAACACATGAAAATGATCACGTGTTCATGAATTTAAACATTTATTATCGTAATAATTTAGCAATGCATGAAGTCATTTTAGGAAAACTAGGATCAGGAATTGTAAAGAGATGCAAGAACCAAAATGAAAATCCGTGTGTTTATGCATGTGATGTATTTTTCTACGAGAAAGGATATGGTTGATTAAGTTTTTGAAATAACATTTTCAAATGCGTTCCACCGAAGAATTTTACACTCATAACTATCTATATCACACAACGTAAATGTTTCAGTTATATAACATTTAAATAACACTGAAAAATTCCCGTACGTTAACGAATGCTTTGGGAAAATTCAAGAATGTTGTTAGTAACCTTTCTACGTTCTTGAGTTCTACAATAAAATAAAATTAAAAATTAAAGTAACTTATGCAAAATGGTAAGTTTTTGTGGCGATGCAGCATTTTTAAAACAAATCCGAAGTACGTAGAAAACTAAAGTTTTTATTCAGAGGTTATATTGTATAAGTAAAAGGTATATCTTTGCATTTCAGAAAAGCAAAAAGCATATTCATATTTTTAATTTATTATTTTCAATTTATATTTATACTGGAATATATAAAATTTATAAAACCGTAATTTCTGAAAGAAGTAAAACTAAACTTTATTCAGTATATGGAATAAGTTCCGAAATTTATTTTATGAGAGTTTACCAGCTATTCTGAATCCATACCGCATACGAATAAACATAAAATATGATGCAGAATAAATTTGAATGTTATATGTACGAACATCGGGGAACTCCAAATTTAATGTGGCAGTTTAAGCCCCATTTATTACATCTTTAGAACCAATATATATGTATGAAGTTCTCCAGAGTACTGGACATTTTAATATATAAAGAATGCATAATGTAAACATACTTACTCATATATACATGCAAAAAAAGATAAAATGTTTATATTTTCCTCTAAAATGCATGCTAGTCTATTTGTTTTTAGCGATATCGTTTTGGTAAATTCCATTCTTTCTTTCTTTCTCCTCTTTGTTTTCGGTAATTCCTCCAAACTGATCTTGTTATGAAAAATTTCGCAGAATTCCTATTTTTAGACATAGTTATCGAAAATTCAATGTGGAATATTTTGTCGAGCTCTGGTTCGATTGATTCTTTATGTATGCATAAATGAGTATTATCTGTGAATTTCTCCTTTTCACTGTCGGATTGCCTCTGTTGTTGAAATATACAGTTAATGATTGAACTGTATTCTCTGTAATATTATAAACACATAATCAGTCACGTATTAACCTGCGGAATATTCTTTCTGTGAAGATTAAATAGCTATAATATTTCTTCACCTGATGTTTTACTTAAAATACAATTTGTCTTCAATATTCTCATGTATTTGAAAGCCCTTAAAAATGTGTACAGCAGTTAAATTTTAAATATTATTGCATTATCTATGTTTAACATTCATGCTGAAAAAAATGATACTTGAAGTTAAAATGATTATTTGGATGATTAAAGACATTCATTCACAAATCAATATGCACTCCTGATACATGTTAGGTTATTTGCCTTTTACGGTGGTGTAAAATCGAAAGACATTCGTAAAGTACTTGTTTGACTCTTCAAAAAATGGATAAATTTTTTCGTTTCAATTTAATAATCCTGATCATTGAAAAAAATGTTAACTATTCTTCGAAGTAGAAATTTTACGTCGCACAGAGGAACATCGGTTATCATCTCTGATTGGGCCAAGTATGTGGCTACAAATTTTAATCAGATAGCCATGATATTGCAGAAAAGGAGTTCTTTCGATCAGTACAATGAATACTCAATTCAGTAGGAAGGTCATGCGGATGCAAATGTCAGGAACAAAACTTCACAGACGACGTGAGCGTACGCAAAATGTTTGCAGTCGGCGCGCGCAACTGAAGAATACAATGAAAGGAAGGACGGAGGCGCAGTTAGACATGCACTGCAAGTGCAAGCGAGTTCTTTCGTGACATATGACTAAAAGAAATCACTTAGTCGTCTTCACACCTGGAAGAATGATCGGAAAGCTTGAGGAGGGCTGTAGTGTTATCAATGTACCTGAAGAGTTCGGAATCAACAAAAGTTTCGTTTCGCACGCTTGGAAAGCCTTCCAAACCATAAATGCAGCTGTTAGAAAGGTTGGAGGCGGACGCCCCAGGAGAAAAATGCAGCGGATGACCAATATATCGTCCTGCAGGCGAAAAGAGCCCGAAACTAATCAGCAAGTGCCATAGCTCAGCAACTGCTTAGAGCAACGGGCAACAAATGTCGCAGCTTACTGTGTCCAGACGCCTTCACAAAGGTCTCCTATTCGCCTGGCGTGCTGAACGCTGTATGTCTTTGAAAGTTGACCTTTGGCATCACCGTTTAAAGTGGTTCAAGGAGCACGAAAACTGGACATGTCATCAATGGAGTGTTCTCTTTACGAATGACAGTCGTTTCAGTGCCACAAGCGATTCTCAAGGCCAGATGTTGCAAAGAAAGGTCGGAACACGGTTTCAACCCAGCAACATCACGTAAAGAGGCCATTACGGTGGTCCTGGAGTTCTGGACTTGGAAGAAATTATGCTGAACGAGCGGATTGATCTTCACGTTTTCGACAGAGGTTCCGTAACCGGAAATCGCTATTGTCAGAAGGTGATCTTTCCCCATGTGCGTCTGTTCCGAGGTACCATTGGAGCAGACATCGTTTTTATGGATGACAATGCACATCCTGCTGTTTAGGAGCTACTGGAAAGTGAAGATATCACTCGAATGGATTATCCAGCTTACTCCCCTGATTTAAATCCCATAGAATATGTGTGGAATGCTTTGGGGAGAAGCCTTGCGGGACGATTGCATCCTCTAGGTAACAATCAATAACTGAAATAGATGGTGATTGAGGAATGGGCACTCTTACCTCAAGAACTGTTGGACAACCTGGTCCTGAGTATGGAGAGACGATGCAAGCAACCATTGAAGTAACGGAAGGGTAACCCCCTACTAAGGAGCATCTGCTTGTTTTTCTTCCTCTTGTACAGACAACCATGCGTAAGGATACGATAAGTTCAATAAATCCTTTTTTTGTTTGATTCCATACTGTATTCATTGTATTCATTTTTGCGCTGCTATGCTTTCGTCATCGTTTAAATACAAAATGCTGTCTATATTTCTAAATTTCATTTCTAACAGATTATTTCTTTTGGAGTTATAGAAAAAATAATACCTGTTGCAAAAGTTTTGCACATCAGTGTAGATAAAAAAATCTGGATTGACTCCACTCCACTTCCGATCACTTCCGATTAAGATCATCACCGAGCATTTAAATAAATTTTAATCGATGAATAATTCAGCAAAAATTCTTAGTTTTTTTCAATTTGAGCTCAATCGAATGTACCGTTTAGACACTAACGCACTTTCAAAATTTCCCCCCATAGTCCTTAATGCAAAAGAAATTCTTGTCGTTGCCCTGTAGAAAAACTATAAGTCCTATACATACCATAATGAATACCGGTCTTACGATGTCCCCATAATTTAAGCTCCAAATAAACAATATCAAATTTCCTTTCATAATAACAACTAAATTTTTTCAGTAACTCAGACTCCGAAAACACTAGTTAAGTTGTTCTTAAAGGAATCCCCATTTTCACACACTAATAACATTAAAGAAGCCTTGACTTGTTCCTCATACCCTGTTCTTCAAGTAAGCCAAGTTTAAAGCAAAAAAGATAAATCCCCCTCTCCATATTTCAAATTCACCTCCCAGCAAACACAGCCGTATCGGGTAAGGGATGGGCCGACATCGGCAGTACCGTTTAGATGTCGGCATTGGCAAGATAGTAATTGGAGCGGTGTCGGTTCTGTGTCGGCAAAATGCGTTGGCGTAGGCAAAAGAAAGGTGATTTCGGGCGTGCAACGGTCCGATTGCGGCAAGTCTTTTAGGGTTAACATGCGATTTCGGCGATGTACTGCATAACCGACATCGGTCCAGAAGTGTAATTTCTAAACTGAACGGTATAGAACCAGCAAGCAGCACATATATGTTGTTAAAGTAATACTTTTTAATTTATGGTTTCGATACTTACATGTTTTGAGCCCGTAGGATTGAAGTGCCCCCTTCACAGACAAATAAAGAAAAAAATCATTCTATCTGGTTAATTTACCGACTTTGCTTTTTATAATTTAGTATTGAAGGGGTTTCTAACGCCGCCCCCCCCTCAACCCTCAAAGGGGGCAGTTTCTGTCTAGTTATTCATATTTCTAACTAAAATCATATGACTATAAATTTCATTTTATACAAAGTAATAGTTGTTCTTAAGTACTTCCAATAAAAAAAAGTTAAAAACTAAATAAATAAAAATAAAATACCTGCAAAGCAGAACATAAAACATTGCATTTTAGAGGTTCACAAATGGTTCCCACCATGGCCGAGAGGATAAGACACCGAACATGGTTGAAGTGTGAAGGTCCAAGGTTCTGGTCTACCGCGTATCTGTCAATCTACAGTTTAAATTTTGGGTGATTTCCCCCAAATGAATGCGAATTTGCGTTCGATAAGGTAACCAGATTTTTGAACATATAATTGAGGATAAATCATCGTTGTATCCCCAATTCTAGAACATAAATTGGGGGAATTTGATATTTTTTTTATACATTCAAAACATTATCTAATATTCATAAAATGAAGGAAATGTGATTGATTTTCATAAAATTAGGGAATAAATCATTATAACTAATGTTCAACCCCAATTTTACTGTTTATTAATTGTTTTATATTTAGGAATAAACGTTAGAGCCCTTTAAGAATTCCTCCGCTCAGGACACCGACATCCTAGTCTGACTTACACAACAGAACTTTCTGAAATTAAATTGGATTAAAATTGTAGGAAAAAGATAGTTTCATTTGTATCGCCATAAAAAATTAAAAATATCAGCACAATTTATAGTTAAGGAACTTTTCTATATAATAGATAGTTGCTGGCAGAAATGAAGCCTCCCGATTAAATGAAGGTTCATAAATCAGGATAATTAGAACCTGTGCTTTTTGTGGTGTCTGTGCTGTAGGGTAGCTGCCACCCCCCCAAAAAAAAGATCTACTACATAATATTGATCACTCTAAAACTATTTTTTTCTGCTTCAAAACGGGGGTGCAACTATTACACGTGTAAACACGGTAATAAAAGGCGCATGTGTAGTTCTTTAAAATACGCAAATTAATGTACACTAATAAATAATATGTGTTAATCAAATTTTCCTCGGTCAGTCAGATATATAGTCATATTTCACTTTCAAATTTTTACTCAGATTTAAAGAATATCTCAGATTAACAAAAACTCGAATTCATTCACTTGTCATTAATAGCCAAATATGAAATCACTTCAAATATTTCACGCCAAATACTTAGACGTCAGCAAGGGATAAAATAAGCGGAGTGATACAATTTTCTCTCATCTCAATAGCCACCAGTGTTATTTCTATGTCCATAGCCCCTGCCTGCCCCTGAGCCTGAGGGGGAGGGGGTTGTAGGTGTAGTAATGCCTTTACTACACCCCCCCCCCCTCAAGGAGAAACAGAAAAAGTTGAAAGCATCTCCCTCTCGCCCTTGAAATGACCTGCGGAACCAGTCTGCCTTGACCATTTGTTTTCACGGAAGCACGGACTCGGAAGGAAGCGCAATTCGTTCTTTCAGCTCGTGCGAAAAGACGAAGTATAATGTATATATATATTTTAAATATTAGAAATATGATTAACTCTAGCAACAATCTAGGCCATTTGCTCCTGTTCGTTGGCAAACCGATCAACAAAGTTCTCTAGGATAGGATGAGATTTTTAACAATATCTCGGTTAAAAGACTTTGCAGAGATATTGTTAAAAGCTACTTTGGCTTTGCTACTTTGTAAGGATAAGTAAAAAATGCCTTCTTGAAGTCAACTTAAAAAAAAAATTCTCTAGTCTCTGTACGAGGAAGACACTTAGACAAGATGCGTCCCCAAAATGGTTTTGTGGTACTTTATTATCCCGTCCGTCATTCCCACCCAGGGTTGGATAAAAACCCGTTAAAATAAAAATAAAAAAAGGTTTTTTGGTTTAAATCGTTTTTTTTTTTGTTTTAAACCAGTTTTGTTTTAAAATCCTTTTATAATTACATGCTACATATTTATAAATAGTAGTTGTAAGAAGTATAATAGTTGTAAGATGTTCAAATAAAAATTAATATTTCTTCTGAAAAGAATTAAAACAAAGTAAATAAACAATTGTTGCCATACTTATGTGGACATCGAAATAATTCAATTTTAATATTTTATTTAGAGATACTATTTTTTTATATTTAGTATCTCCTTATATAATACGTTAATGTATGCGGTACCAAAATTGACGATATTTTTATGCTGGGAGCGGAAACAACTAGATGTAACCATTAGCGTAATAACAATAACACGCGCGCAAAAATCCAAATTAACAGCTTAATGACGTCAAGTGAAGCAGGCATATTCGTTACTGGTTACGTATGTCACGCAGTAGCTAGATTGCAAAATAACAATGCATACGCGAAAAAGCAAAATCTTTCGGACCTTTTTACTTCACGTATATCGCACATTTAAAAAAAAAAAAAAAAAAAAAAACGCTTTGGAGTGGGCTGAAGCATATTTTAGCCATTTCCTGTTTCCATACACGAAAAAGCAAAATGTTTCTGTTTGGTTTAATTATGGCAATGCTACACTAGGACGATCTGCCAAGTATCGGGGGGTGTCTTAGTAAGAAGACTTTCTCAGGGCTTCTAATGCGTATTCACGTTACATCTGGAGAAAACCTACCAAAACTCCAGACTGTAGATCGACAGCCGCGAGATGGGCCCGAACCTTGGACTTTCAGCCGTCTATCATGTTCAGTGTCTTATCTACTCGGCTAAGATTAAATCCCAATGGGATTTTTAAGCGAAATCCCCAATGGGATTATCAAGACTTAAAAACTTTTTAAAAAACATTTAATTTCTTCAAAAGGGCTTTTTATTTCAACATTTTAATTTTTTCAAATCACCTTTTCTGTCTATTTTTCAAAATTGGAAGAAGGGTAAAATTTATCCTTGGGGTGGGGATTTTTTCAAGTAGTACCGTCCCTTAACGCACCTCCTGGCTACGAGCCCGGACGTTGGTAGCATAGGGCAAGGTGGAACTTGACCCTCTATGCCTTTTTGTATGACGTTTGTCTTCCTTCTTTTTTATTCTTTCCAACATGATAATCGTCCGCGCAGCGGCCGAGCGCATAGCACTCTGAACTGGGAGATGGAAGATGCCTGTTCAAAACCAGGTTATTTCCATGACCTAACCGTTCGGAGTTTCCCGTGGTTTCCTCCAAAACTTAGCGTAAGTAAGGGTTAGGACACCTTAGAAAGACTTCCACGGTGGGCATCCCCCCTACCGGTGGCCGTATTCTTCCAAACAAACAAATCAATATGATAATTGGCGTGTATGTTGCCCCCACCCAAAAGAAAATAATGGCTAAGGCCTCGGTCTTTCTGAATGCTCTTAACTGCTTTTGATCAAATTAGTTAAACATTTTCAAAATTAATTTTCATTACAATTCTTCAAGCAGATTCCGCACAGCCAAAAAGTAAATGTACTGGATTTTTTGCTATCGCTGAGATTAATGACCAATACGGTATTGGAAAATACTCGTGCACAACAGGAACGAAGGTATGGTTAGCATAAACAGTCGAGTTAAAATATTTTTTTTTTCTAATGACGCACTTGACCATCAGTCATTCGGCGCTACTAAGGCTCGATATACTGGTCACTTTATTATAGAGACACCTAATAGGTAGACCGTTGAGCGAAACAAACGACACCGGAAAACTAGGCCACGGTCTAGGACACCCAGAATTTTAGGGGCGACAAGAATACTCCATCAAAATTATTTTTGGTAGCATAGGTCATCAATTAAAAAATATCAAGGTATAAAAACCGGAAAGATAAATCACATCGAATTCATTGAGCATGCTGCCCTCTTCCAAATCTGAACTAGGCCCTACCCTTAACTTCATAGTTTTTCTTGAATATTAATGCGCAAGTATATATTTCGAGAGTCTACATCCCATCCCCCCCCCTCAACACACACACACACGCACAAAACTTGAAAGATAATACATTTGATTAAAAACAATTTTTTTTTACTATAAATAGAGTAATAAATTTTATTTTATAATAAAGATAATGTGTTTGGATTTTAAAGTATTTGTGAACTTAAAAATAAAAAAGATAATAAAACTACTCTTTTTTTTTTTAGATTAGTTTTTATCCCCGGTCAGTTTTTAATGTCTTAAATCACCTTTCGTAAATTGTGTCACATTCATGTTTTATTCATTTTCACAGTAACAAGACAAATTAAAAAATTTTGATTAAAAAAATCTAATCTTTTAAATGCATTTTTACTTTTTCTAAAAGGTACTTCGGCTTAGCTGTAAAATTAAATCTGAAAATTATTTTATTTTTAGCGATGTGTATCACTTTAAATGTTTTTAAAATATCTTAACCATTTCATTTCATTTATTTGACAGCCTTTTAAGTGCTTCCAGATAAATCACCATACTTTTTATCCGTTTTTGCAAGACCCCCCCCCCCACACACACACACATACAAATAAATAAATAAAGTTAAAAAAACTCTTCTGAACTATAGTTTTGTTATAATTACTTCTATTTGTATCAAAATATAACGGAATTTTACAGTGTAAAATGATTCATGCCTATAATATATGTTCTGTTGTAGATTTAGGCATCAACATAATTTCTTTTTCATTTTTAAACAAACAAGCACTTCACCTTGAAAATAATCAATTAAAGAAATACTTAAACTTGTTAACTTAATTCATTAAAGTCTTTATAATTTGCCAATTATTTTATTTGTTTGCTGTGTTGAACAAGAACCAGAATTGATGATCTAGAATCGGCCCAACAGATTTAACGGGCACATTGATCTTGTGTACATGTTTTTCTTAGATCCATAGTCCAATTCCCTATCACTGTCCTGTATTTACCTCAATTTAATATTAAGTAAAGTCTGTTTTTATTAGTTACCAACCAAATGCCATAATCGAAATAAATAAAATAAAAAGTTTTTTTTTTGTTTGTTTATTTGTCAGTTTGTATGTATGCTCATTCGCTATGGGCGCCAAGACTGTTTGTCGGTTCTGGACTAAATTTGGCGCACTGGACAATTGATTTCTAACCAACTACGGCTTATTATTACTGGTTTATTTTTATAAGTGCAAGATTTTATTCTGATTCATAGCAATTTATCTTGTTAGCTTTTAGGTCTTAAATAATAATTATTAGAATAATGAATAATTTATAAGTATACAGTGGTGGCCAAAATTGTGGACATTTCTAGAAGCTTTTTTTTTTCTAAGTTCGTATGCGTATAAAAAAATGTTATGTTCCACAAAATGCTAACTCTTTTACATCACTTTAGAGATAATTTAATAGCGATTTCAATTCAAAAAAACAAAATTAAAATATTTTTAGTACAAAGGAAGTTAAACAGAGATAATTATCGAGATGCATTAGATATTGAAGATTGCAGTGAGTTATCAGCAGTTCGTAGGGTAGTCTTAATTTTTTATTACAGCTTCGCATCGATGTTTTATTGAGCTGACGAGAGATTATTCAAGCTCAGAAAAGTAACAGTGATTGACTTGGAAAGTTAGAAATTACAATTCACTTCATCACTGTATTTGTTTTTCAGATTAAAGTAACTATAACTTTTACTCTAGTGAACATATTTAAATTTAGTTTTGTGCATTGAAATTAGTTATAAATTCTCTTTAAAATGCTGTATGAATTTGATTTTGCGAAACTTAACACATCCTATTAGCATACAAATTTAAAAACCTAAAAATTTCCTAAAGTGTCCACAATTTTGGTCACGACTTTATATTTATATATAAATATTTTTGTTTTTGAAAATATTCATTTTAAACATTAGTGCTGTTATTTTGAAGATGCTTTTTTAAAAAATTAAATTACGCTACGAATGAGGCATTAAAAAAACCTCTAAATTAAATGCTAGTGTAATTGTAATGTTTTTAAACAAATTTTCATTTCTAATTCTCATGAAAATTTTATTCGATACCATAAAGTGACATTGTAATTTATTCTAAATGTCTATGATCAATATTTAAAGAAGAAAACCGTAGGTCAGGGTTTTTGGACACGCTCAGACAGTAATAGGGATTGGAAGTGATTATGATTTTTATTTAATATTAAAAATATTAAACTTTTTACTTTCACTGTAAATTGTCACGAAAATTATTTAGGTTTTGTTGTTAAGACAGATCTACACGAGAGCTGTCTGCTTACTTAAGGCATGCCTTTGGCGGAGGACTTTGTAAGGGGTTTTAACCCAAATTCACGTTACATCTGGAGAAAACAGCCGCGCGGTAGGCCGGAACCCTAGAAATTCACACTTTAGTCGTTATCAACTGTCATGAAATTTGAAAAAGTCATTTATACTATAATGTAAAAGTTACTTGATTAATTTTTTTACAGTTTTATAAGATAAATTTATATCTTATAAAGCTCCCTTTCCCTTCTTTATAAGGCATATAACTTATTAAACTTTTAAGATAAAAAAAAAACATGCTGAAATACGCAAGAATGACGATATATAAATAATTAGAAGGATAACTTATCAAATATTGAACCTCATATATGAATAAAATAAAGCAATATATATATATATAATACTCTCATTTATATATATATATATATATATATATATATATATATATATGGGGGAAAGTACTATTTACTTTTTTTCAACAAATACCTTTTTTGCATAAAATATTTTGTATTGCATTAAAAATAAAAATAAATAAATAAACGTTTTAAATAAATAATATAAGCCCTAAAATATCCAGAAAGCATTTAAAAAGAGTACAGCCGACTGGAATCGTGGTGGACAGGTTTTTCTTTTTGGCCCAGCATGGGGAAAAGCACAGAGATTTTGTGACCCCACGACCCTACCCCCTTACGCTATGCGTGTGAAACCGTGAAACACGGGGTTACAAGAAATCAACAAAGTACATTCTCGCCAATACCTAAGTTTGGCATGCTATGGAAGCTTTACTTATAATTTTTTTTCACACTTAATTTCTAAATTCTTTTAATTATTTCACTCAAATAACCCGAACATGAAATATAAACTTTATTTCAGACCTTAACAGTTGAAAAGTATCTTAGTTTTTTTCCCCAAGCTAATATACGTTACGAACTATTTAACAGCTGCGGATAGCAATGCTGATAGCGCTTACTGTCAGTGTTGTTTTGTTAGTTGTTTATTATGTTTGGATATGATGAGATGAGAGTATTGAGAGTTTGAGGTAAAGGAAGACTTCCAGTTTCCTGGCTTTCGTGTTCGGATTGAAAAGTAAAGAGACAAGAAAAAATATTTTTCACTAAGACTAATTGGATTAAGACGATTGTTAAATGAATAATTAAGTTCTTTAACATTGTTTTAATCTTTTTGGTTAGCCCTATATAACTTGGTAACAACGGTAAGCTCCAACAACAGTAAGTGAAATATTTATCTAACTATTGCATTAAAAATTATTTTGTTTTTCTTTATAAGGTACATGGGGTTAAACAATTTCTTTATTTATTTATTTATTGTACATTGTGCTAGCTCCAATTTTCAACGTTTATTGTATTACATTTTTTAGTTATAGATAGTTTCTTGTATCTGTTTTTAAGGATCTTTATTTTCAGATTTTTTTTTAAATTTTAAAATTTATTTAGATCATAAAAATAAGGAATAAAACAGTGCTGTTTATACTGACATTAATCTCACTTAAGAAAAGACTCAAATTGTATCTGCATTCAATATATGTGCATTTTAATCGGAAAATATCTGCATAAAAAATATCAAGCTTTTTGACTTAGAAAAAATAGGAGGTTTTTCAATTTTGGAAACTTAGCAAGTCTGTATTCAACAGGGGAAAATTGTTACAAAAAGCTATTTTCTTCTTTAGAAAGAAGATTATACAATGAAATATAAAAGTACATAAATATGAAAATAGATCTTTGCTTGAAGTTTATATTTCTTAACAAATAGTGTAATTTTTTTTTTTTGTGGGTAAGAGGAACTGCTCATAAAATAAAAGTTCAGTAATATAAAATAAAATATTTACACGAAATAAGTGATTTTCTCATAATAAACATGGGTTTATTAATAATTAATTCTATAATTAGTTCTCTACTGCAACAATCAACCCATTAAAAGTAATGATTATTATTATTATTATCATATGAATGACTACACCACTGGGACTAATTTTGTTAAAAATACTTAGTAAAATCAAAAAATATTTGTATGCTTTCAGGAAAATGGATGATGAAATTAAAAAGGAAAGCTTTTTGTGAAATTAACCGAAATTAGTTGGTGATTCAACAAATATTGGTTAATTCTTCAAATAATACCCTTAGTTTCAGAAAAAGCTTTTAATTTAATCAAACATTTTTAAAAAACAAATAATTTTATTGATTTAGCTAAGTATTTTTAACAAAATTACTCCCAGTGGTGGAAAATTATTTATATATTAATAATAATTATTATTACTGTAATGGGCTGTTACTGTCCTAGAGAACTAATTATGAAACTAATTGCGGTATTTTGTAAATATGTAAGGTGCTGGCCGGTTTTCGATATTTTGTCGTTGCCGATACCGCACCAAAAACGTTATGGCTTTGGTTCAAAGATGGCATAGGGCTGGGCCGACACCGTTGTCGTTTTTGCCGACACCTATCCAAAACCACCCCATCCTTTCGGCCCGACACACGCCCAGGCGGACGTAAATTTGTCGTTTTCGGCACCGGCTGAGCGATATCGCCCCGGCACATTCTGCGTCGGCATGCCGATGTCGGCCCAAAACTTATCCGATAGGGCTGTGTTTGCTGGGCTGGCTGAAAATGCTCAGAGTTTAGAAATATTTTCCTTAACTTCAATTCTCTTCTTCAAAATTAAAATATAAAAATATCGCCCCCCTAACAAAGGTCTGCAATGTTATCGATGAATTTTTCCACATCGCCAAATACTGTAATGTTACCCCTAATTGCGTAATATGGGGTTATTCCCATGAGACTTTTAATTGCTCCACAAAAACCTTGAAACTAAAATTACACCAAAGTGATGCAACTGAGGTGGTGCTCACACAGCCAGCTTCAAATGCTGCCCTAACTTCCCCAACAACCCCGAATAGAAACAAACTAAACAAACATAACGCTTTTATGCAGATGTTACCAAACACACCCCCCTCTTCTCAGCAAATCATGATTTCTCAATTAGCTAATATCACAAAAGAAATCGAATGCGAATTAGGTGTTTCATCTTTAAGAGATCTATTAGGCAAAAGGACCAGCTTGCTAGTTCAACTCAAAATTTTACAATCTCCTCAGCAAAAACTACTATTCTTCTTAAGCTCACTAAATGAAAATAACTTAACTTCTGGTACTAGTAACACTAATGGAACGGACCCCTAATCGAGAATCCGCCCTCCTCATGTTCTTAGCAACCCCTCCCCCAGGACCTATGGGAAACCTCCTCTGTAAAGAGGCGGTCCCAGAAGTCCTTCCCTCTTTTTCTCCACTTAAGTCTTCGGACACTGAGTTCTGTACAGAGTACAGTCCTTCTTAATACAGCTACTCTGAGCGTAGTTGAAGACGCAAGAGCCCAGGCACTACGGAAATCAAATTCGGAGTGGAGCAGTCATAATCGTTTCCAAGTCAAATAAGATGACGTTGACTCTTCAAGAACGTGTTTTACTGGTGGGAGTGTTTTGCCAAAAAACACTCCCACACATCCCTCACAAGACACATTGTGACTAGTATGTGACAGTCCTGTGACAATTGTGACCCTCTATGACGTCACAGCGACTGTTTTGTGACCATCTGTGCTAGTAGGGATTCCGCTGAACAGTTTTGCTACAGACTGCTCGCACATTTCAAGTTTAATTATGGACAAACTGTATATTATGTTAAATATAGAAAATAAAATTAGTTACACTTTTTATCGAACACGCCACTTATATCGAATGTATTGAATATATTTTTTAGCGAAACTACTCATCTGAATATTTAATAATTTAACAATTACTGATTTATGTGTCATTTGATTGCTTAAGGGAAAAAAATTCCTCTGTCAGTTTCAGTGTGCAACTTACGCCTAAACGTAATCTAAGAAAGGATTACTATGCGACGGAAAAAAACTTACGTCAGAAAAGATATTCCTAAACATTAGAGACTAATATTACATATTTTGCCATAAATATATTTTATGCATCCCTTAACTTTTTGATACTAAACTCTCACTTAATATACCGTAATAGCACCGTGAGCTAAATGGGAAGTTACTGCGACGTGCAAAACCGTCACGGGACGTCGCGAATGAGTCGCAAATAAGTCGCCTTGGCTTTCTAATGTCCTTCTGCTGCAACGTCACAGCGTGATGTCACCATGAAGTCACACTGTGACTTGTGCACGACATAGTGCCTGCAATTCGAAGTTACAGCGTTACAGCGCCGTCACATTCACATGACTGTGACTTAAATGTTCCACTGATTTAAAACTGAAAAAAACTTTTTTTTTTTGAGAAATTCGCAAAATTACTTAAAATTCACAAAATCATAAAAAAGTAGCAATATCGCAAAGTCATAAAATTTAGTCGCATAGTGCTTTCAAAAGTAGCAAAAATTGCGATAAGTCGCAAGATCTGGCAAGACTTCACAAACGATCAGTCACGTTGACGTCACAAAGAAGCTACATGCTATTGTCACTGGCAAGTCACACTGCGACTTCCAGTTGACGAAATAATGGACACCAGTGTGACTGCGACCTATGTGACTCGCTGGGACGTCACGGCTACATTAGTGTGACGTTTCGTGCTATTACGGTACCTATCTAAAATGCAATATCTGATAGATCAGAGTGATATGCAATGTCAATGTTTTAAAATACGTACAAATGAAAGACATCGATTCTCGAATAAAATCAAATATTTCACCCGGTTCTAGCTCATAACAATAAGGTAATTAGTTTCTCTACTTAAAAAAAGACAAAACTCAATTACTTTTCTTCTGGAAATGACAAATTATGCCTTATAATGAAAAAAGAAACGAAAAAAAATTCCCTTTAAGATACTTTGTTCATTTAACTACTTCATTGCTTGCGCATACCGCATACTCCAGTAATCTTTAACCTCTATTATTTATCCTGCTGGTGTAAGTACAGAATAATTACTGGATGCAACTCTGATCAATAGCCAGCACAGCTAGTACTAACAAAAGAACATGCAAGGCTAATGACTGAATCATTGAACTAATGAAGAACACCTTGTTACTTAATCGAAAATTATTGTTGAATGAAGTGATGTTTTTATAAAAGCTACCCAAATATTATTAAATATCTATCGTTTTAATAAATGTGAAAGGGTGTTGTAAATTGAAATTTTGATTTAAAAAATAATTTTCAAAATTTTTGTTTTATTAAGAGGAATCAAGAGGTGTTGATATACTCTAATCAGGCATAAGAAAACAATATTTTTAATGAACTGTAATGTTCTGTGTTAGATACGTATGTAATATACTCTCTGTTAGATTATCTATTGCTTTATTTTTACTTCGTTGGAGTAAAAAGTTTCAGGAGTTGTGAGTTAAATGTGTACGATGAATATTGAAAGGATCTTGGACTATCAATTGAAAAAAAAAAATGACTGTCGATTTAAACTATAAACGTATTATAACCAAGAAATTGTAAAAATATATATTATAAACGAATTGTTGCTAATATAAAAGCTGCACTTTTTCATGGTCAAGATGGATTGTCCATGCATTTAAACGAACATACACACTCTCAAAAAATTTTCATGTAAAAGTTAAACTTCCTATGTTGGTTTTGTATAGTAAAAATTATGTACCAGAGAATATAAATCAGGTTATGTAAGATTACAACTTTTCATGTTTCTGACTAGTCATGCGGTTCTCAAAAAATCATTATTTATTTGCCAACTGAAATAGGAAATTTCTGTTCAACTCGAATACTTTTTTGAGAGGGTGTGCATAGATGCGTACGTTGAGAAGTCCCGTAAAAACACTTCAAAGTAAATTTAGACATAGTCAAAATTGATTTTTTCATAAAAATCTGCATACAGAAAATTTTCGGCGTCACTGTGTTTCCTTTTGCTTTGAACAAGGAATTAAAAATGTGAATGAAACACTGAAAGATTCGCATTTTAGATTGTTATCACTTGACGCGTTCGTAAACGATTAACTCGTTGCACGAGTTTTCGTAACTGGAATGCGTTTGTTCAGTGCAGTTCAGTGCTGTCAGTTTCTTTTGCCTTTACGAACAACTTCAGTTTATTCAGTTTCGTCGATTAGGAGAAGGGTTTTTTTACAAAATGCATATGTTGCTATTTTTATCGAAAGGTTTTATTACGTACTCAATATAAAATCAACAGGATATAAAAAGAAAGAATGGCCGTCATTGAAGTGCACTGATTAAAATTTAGAAAACTCAACTTAAACTTGCATTTTTAAAAAAAGTATTTAGCAAGAGAAGTTCAAATTTAGCTAATAACGGTTTAAACCAACTTCAATCTCAACACTAAACTATGCATTTATGAATTCACTAAAATGAAAAATACAAGAAAATGATTGCCTTTGAAAAATTATGCACTTAAACTATGCACCTTTGTTGCAGTTTCTAACGCATGCATGAATTTCCTCCTGGAAAAAATAATTTTTGCAGCTTCAGCAAACGTAAAATACTTTCATAACAACATACTTTTCTATAACAACGGAGACCATTAGATAGAAACTCGTTGCAAGAGTGTAACTCGTTTGGAGTTTACGATTGTGGCCACTGAGTATTTTGGGAAAAACCAATGCATTACTTGATAAATTAACATCGGAAAGTAATTAATGCTTGCGTATTTTTGCGACTGTCCTAAAAAAAAGGACTATGAGCTTTAACTCTTTCATAGCGGAAGGCACATCCTCTCAAAAAAGTACAACCCGAACCACAAAAATATGTAATTAAAAATGAAGATTCTGGTGCTCCTTTTTTGAATAATTATGCGAATATTCATACAAAGGACAGTTTACGAGCATAGAAATAACTAGATTAAGGAAAACGGGGAAAAAACTTGACACTTCCAAATGTTAGCATAGTAAAGCACACGCATGAGCATAATGGTAGTTACTTAAATTATAGGGATTATTTCAAGTGTTTTAGGAAAATATGTACTTAAAAAATACACCAATCTAAGTATTTTCCTTGATTTTATTCATTTTTTTTATTGTGAAATTAATGTTCAATTTGCGTTGACGGCAGCTATTGTAATAGATGGGATGCGTGTCTGGCATCAAAACGTGCACGATCGCACATTGACTGTGCGATTTTGCTATTCCTACAACTATTTTCATAAGCCGAACTTAATTTAGAAGCTATATAC
Organism: Cheiracanthium punctorium; assembly: GCA_038373885.1. Lineage (NCBI taxonomy): Eukaryota > Metazoa > Arthropoda > Arachnida > Araneae > Cheiracanthiidae > Cheiracanthium > Cheiracanthium punctorium. The sequence continues at coordinate 484,603 of JAWZYV010004260.1, forward strand.
ATTGGAAACTGATTTATACATTATAATCGGGCACAAATGAGAAAAATAACTGGCGATTATTTATTTCCGCAGTCAATAGACCGCAACCAAGCCTTTTCGCCCCATTCTTATAGATTTTGCAGATACTAGTAGTGCTTAATGAATTTCAAACCTTAATTTTAGAAAGAATTTAAAAATTTTATTTAATGTACCCTGCATGAGTATATAAGCCTTGGAAAAAATGTCTTTATCTTATATACAAATTAATGATCAAACTTGAAATGCTATACAAAAATGTTCAGTAAAATAATTTAACGGAATTTTCATCCAGGTATTTTTAAGGCAGGTCGGTAAATCATTCTTAAAATAATAAAAGGAGTTTTCCAAAATAATTACATATTTACGTGGTCGAATGTACCTACAAAAAAAGCCAGTCAGACATAGGACTGCACATCAGAATTGGAAATTTCTTGTCAAGCTTTCTAAAATTTATATTTATGTAGTTAAACAGGTTTCCACACATTATTGTATTTTTATTGTAAAAAAATAAACATTTATGAACGTTTATTCATATATTTATACATTTGAAATTCTTTGTAATTTTTTTAAATGTTTCTTTAGGGTTGTAAGGGTATCTCATATTTATTTATGATATTCTCAGAATTTTACATATTTTTGTAATACATATTGTTGCGGAATTACTCGGCTACTCCTGGGGTTCGTCGTTCTAAAGTCCAGTTGGTGTAAAAAAAGTTCAAGTAAAAAGTCACTTGTCAGGATGGAACACAAACTTTATTTCTTCTAGAACTTCGTAGAACAATCAGCTGCACACAATTCACAAGCACAATCTAGCAGTAGCGTGCTTTTAACAATCCGCTTGGATCAGAAGCTCTCACAAATGCTGTATTTCTCACACAAAATAAGTCACTTTTACAGGCAAAAATTACGTGAAAATATTCAAGGGATATAGTACACTATCCCTTAAGACACAGCAATGAAGAATTTACACACAGCACTTTAAAAACAGCTTCACAAAGCAAGCTAAAACACAGCTTCTATAGCACTATCAGTTCACACAAAACAAGCGTACTCAGAGCTCTTCACACATTGAATGTTCAACTGGCAACTGACTCTTCGGGGCGATGCACGCTTCTTTAAATAGCCGACGCAGGAGGTACAAGAGGTTTCCAGAAAAGTCAATTTCTCGAGGGTTCTACATAAAGCGTGAATTTCGATTACGTCATAGAAGAGAAATGTTAGGTTATTATGCGTTTTTAATGCAGGAAAAACAACTTCCAGGCCCCATTGGGAAAATCGCGCCAAATGACCAAAAAGTCGCCAAGCTTGGCGACTTTTGGCGAAATATCGCCAAATTTGGCGCCAAAAATGAGTCCTCAAAAGTGAAGAGATCTAAGCTCTAGGACTAATATTTCTCGAGTTTTCTAGAAATCCCATATATTTGAATGGGAAACCGAAACCTCCGTATCTCCGGTTCTAATTGGCCGATTTTGATGCAACAAAAAGCAAAATTTATCTATTTGAAGCGTAGAATACGAATTTCAAACCATTTTAAGCCCCAGAGCAGCGGGTTGCCCCGAAAATTCGTAACAATATTTTAAGGCAATTTGCACTAGGTAAGCATTGGAAATTTTTGGTTTTTCTCATTTAATTACATTTTTAATTTCGCGCTGGATTTGTGTGTACATTTAAAATTTAAAAATAGAGCGAGTGATCGACTTTACCGATTTTTATTCGAATTAGATTCTTTAAGTTCAGCATATTGGTGGGTTTCCAGTGATGATAACAACATTATGACAAAAATTGGATTTCTCTATATAAAACCTTATAAAATATTAAGATTTAAGGCATAAAGGGTTCATAAAGTATAAATAATAAGTTCTTGTACGTGTGTGAAAATGACTGGGAGGTTATACTTGCCCATTTTACCTCTGGTGTCGTAAAGAGTGTAAGCTTAAGCTCCAGTCTTAATATTGCAAGTTTCACTTTTAAGTTCATTTTTGTGAAATTCTGATTAAACATTTTTCTTTTAGAGTTTTTTTTATATGTAACTTATTAGTGAAGATGTTAAGTTGTCTAAATGAAATATAATATGTAGTTTGCTTAGCCTAAACGAACATAATTATCCTATAAAAGTTATTTATTTTATTTTTATGTGATATTGACACAGAAAATTTACACATCTTAATTTCAAAAGTAATATTTGTCCTGTAACCAATACATTTTAGATGACAAAACAAGAAAAAAATCATCGGGATATCAAAGTTAAAATATTTCCCTAAGTATAAACTAGAATTTTTATCAGAAAGTCTTGGAAGTTTTATCAGCATAAATGGAGCCTTCGATTGAAGATCTTCACTGCCGTAAATATATTTATCCGTAAAACATTAAAGCTATTAACTAATAAATTGTTTTTCTTTCCAGGGCCATTAACTTAGATTAAATGTCTTCTCACACTAAGACAAGGTAAAAAAAAAAAAAATGCAGGGATCCAAGTACACATAAATGTCAGGCTTAAAGTTAATTAACAGCACGATTATATGTTATGAATAATAAAATTGTCATCGTTTACGAGTTCATTTATTTCGATTGCCATAAATAACAGGCATTTAGTACAGAATAGGTGCATTAACACTTTTCACTTCATTCGTTTTCTTCGTTAAGTCTTAATTTGTTTTCAAACAGAATGAATAGTGTTAGAAAAAATTCCAGAGTTTCATAAGAAGTAAATGTTCCTTGGGTTAATGTTTCCGAATATCAATTAAATTTGATTGTTTATTTTTGCTATGATATTGAAAGCAATAAGTGAAAAATAATGATATTTAATGGCCTTTACGTAAGTTTGGGTTTCCTAAAGTAGCGAAGTTTCATAGCAATTACGCATAGGCATTTCAGGATTTTTCCAGTGGATAAACCACAAATTTAAGATAGCGAGTGAATCATATAATACTGTGAAACTCTTTTCAACAAATGATTTATATCAGCTGCACAAATTTGATATAAAAAAATTAATCAATATAAGCAATTGAATTTTAATTGCCACAGGAATACAGTTACATAGAAATATATTTAGAATTTAACGTTTTCTACCATCATATGAATTTAAAACTTTTGAAGGAAAATGATCTTACTTATACTACTTATATACTACTTACTGATAAATTATTTTGTATGAGATATGTAGTTCTGGTAATACATTGAGATTTACTACTTGTAATAATTATATAGGAATTTCTGTGAAACGCAGCTTTTATTTGTGTTATTGGATTAAAATTTAGCTTTTAGAGAAATATTTTTGTTTAAACGGTTAAAATGTAATCACACAAACTATTACTTGAAAAACTGTTACTTGAGAAAACATAAATATATTACATGAAGCCAAGAGCATTTATTTAACGATTATAGTTTATTTATTTCTTTTTTGTCTCAACAATGAGAAATTTCGATAATTTGTACAATCGGTAGTTTAAGATTTCTGTCAGGACTTAAAGGATTTCAAAAATAGTTAGACATATTTACGTGTTTTGGAATACTGGTTCAGGAATTTGAACAAAAAGATTACACTTTAGCTTAAAGCAAGAGAAAGAAAATACATAGTTACAATAATTTTGCAGTTCTTGCCACCTTTATTAACCATAAGCAGTCTGTTGAGTATATAAATCATTAAAATGAATGTGTTTTACTTTTTTTTTCCCTAGATTTTTTGCTTGTATGTATTGTGTCTTAATATTCGTTTGTATCGAAGTAAACCGCATAACGATTCATCCACATATTTATGAATACTGATATTGTAAGTAATAAGTGAAAAATTGAGGATAAATACATGAATACATAAAGGAATTTTGTATTCATGCTATTGAAACATAAAAATATTTGTGTTTATCAAATGGCTGTTGTCAAGACAAAAAATTATGAATACATTGTAAGTCAACTGCGCTTAGATAAATATTATTAAAGTATTTATTAGGCATTAAAATATATTTTGTAAACGGCTTGAAAGCTTAAAAAGAATATTATGTTTGATAATAAAGCTATTAGAGAGACTCGAAAATTATTATTTTGCATTTTGAATATATAATTTAAAATATTTGTCACGTTTCTAAAATTACAACTAAAGTAAATACTTTTAGTTACATAATAATTAAGTTTTAAGGAAAATACTGTAAAATTACAGGCATTGCTACAACATAACAAGATTGCATTCCTTCAAAGTAAAAATATAGCACAGAGTTTTCGGAATTTCGTAAACATTTTTTGAACAAATAACCTGCTAATGAGCTTAAAATTGCACCATTATTACTTATATTGTAATTTATCTATTCAAAGTTTAAAAAATATTTGAGCCCTTGAGTTGCTAAGGCCAGATCGAAAGAGACAGACGAACTAATTAAGAAATGCAGTTATCAGAACGCTATTAATGACTTTGTTTATACCGCGATCATAGAAAAGTGTTTAATGTGCATCATTAAGGCCACGCGATTGATAGTTTACTTATCCTTAATGACTTTGCTTCTAAATTGTACAAGGAGAGAGTGATTGTTGCAGAGCCCTTTAGAATTCTCGAAATTAAAAAAAGTCGATTAAAAAGTAGAGTATTCTGGTGAGTATATTCTTAGAGAACTGGGGCACAAAACAAGGCTGGTGAAATGGGCGAAGTGGAGGATTGTTTGGGTTTTTTAAGTTTCATTTTGTAAAGGTTTTAGTGTTAAGAGACAGTAAGGATTCAAGTAAGACCAGACACATAGATTAAAGACCAAGAAAAATAACGAATTGAAATTAATGTCTTATAAAAGAAATGGAAAACGGTTTTGGTGTAAAAATTGAATGGAAATAGAATTGTGAATAAACTAAGCAATGGAAATTTAAACTAAAAGAATTGAAAACAATCTCTTTTAAATCAAATTTAAAATGTTTTTATGTATAAAGCATACTACTATACTAAAACAAAATGTAGGGCCAAAAAATCATATTTTTATCAGTTCAATTATGAGTTGACAAAACTTGTTTTTTTAAATTTAAATCATTCGATATTTAATATCAACTGCATAGAAATTAAAAATTTCAAGGGGAAAAACGTTCTATTTTGTCTGTATTTTAGTATAGAAAACATTTGGGCAAACATGCTGTATTTTACACTATTCTCAACAAATTATTACTTATTGCGTCGTCCACCCACAAATCCATGTACATATTATACGGAGTGTATCTAAATTGTTTCAACAAAATATTATGGGAGATAGGGCACATAATAAGGAATCAGAATCCTATAGTAATGTGGGGTCAAAAACGTTGCCTTCATGTAGCTGTTAATAATCACGTTAGGAAGAGTGTTGAAGTGTTTGTCAAATTTCTTAGGCAAGTTTCGTATTCAATGGGCTTGTCTCCAAAAATCTTATCCAAGAAATAAAGTAGAATTTTTAAACTACGAATTTTACTCTCATGCTTTCTGAGAAAAATACGTTAGTTTTGGACAAACAATGGTCGGAATGTTAACTGTTGTTTCAGCACCCGTTCCAAAGTGATTATTAACAGCTACACTAAGACAAGGTTTCTCGGCCCACATTGTTATGCGATTCTGATTCCTTATTATGCGTCCTATCTCCCATAATATTTTTTTGAAACAATTTAGCTACACCCTGTACCTCTTAAAATCGAAAAAACTATTTTACAAAACTTCTATATGTATTACCCGAATTAGCAATTTCAAAAATAAGTTTGCAGAGTATGTTGGGATTAAACTTAAATGTTTGGACTATTTCAGGCAGTTAATCATACCAAATAGCATATAATTCAAAATAATAAGGAAATATTTTCCACTGAACATAAAAGATTGTCATTTCATTGCATATTAAGTTAGTTTTCTGAGATAGCTTGAAAGCATCCTTTCTTAGTTTACATAATGCATGAATGAGCGTATCTATTTTTGACTTTTTCAAGGTATGTTATTCTTCCCAATAATCAAAGGAATCCGTTCATGTTTATTGTTTCAATGAAATGTATAGAATACTTATTATTTTGGGCTTTGTCCTGAACTTTCGCTTTATGTGTGATTAGCAGCTTTCATTCCCAATTTATCTGTAGATTTTGATTCACCCGAAACATCTTTTATCAGTTTGATTTTATGACTTTGATGTCTGAAATATTTAACCAAAGAACGAGACCTTTAGTGTACTCTTAAGCAATGTGTACAATTCACTGCATTGCACCTCTTCAGACAGAAAACTAGTTTTGCGGGCAAAAAAAGGCAATTCATTAAACAACTGCAAACTGCTTAAGGAAAATCAAAATAAGACTATTAGAAGACTATAGAAAACTATTATCAAATTGTAATTATCCATTCTGTATAAAATCAACCACTGAAAACGCATAAATTCATATAAAATATAAAAGTAAGAATGAAATTCTTATTTCCACTAACAAGATAGAAGTGATGGGCACAAGAGGAGAGATTGGCCCTATTATACACATATAGCCCCCCCAAATTCTGCTACGCGCTCCTAGCACTAGCACAGCTTATTACCCTTTCATACATAGAACACATAGATTTTTCACCCCTGTCTCCCAGTATAAATATTTTTTTAAAAATAGAAGTTGATTTGTGTACATTTTTTAACCAATTTGTGAATGTCTCACAGATATCTTGAAACGCAAATCCCCAAATTTTACGATATCTATACTTATGTGCATACATACATTTATACAGTTGCGTGAATATTCCTTGAAACAAGGGTAAATTTTTGGATATTACAACTTTGGATGAATAACCAAAAAGGAGTTTTTTTTTTTTGTTTTTTTTCATTCCAGAAGTTCCCAAGAAGCAAAAAATTCCCGGCCGCATCTCGGCCAACTATCTTCGCGCGACCTCTGTTTCACTCGCCCGACCTCGGCGTGCGACCTCCATTGCAGATTGGGGATGTCCTGTTGAGAAACGGCCACTGGACTGTCTGCTCCGGAGGGATTCTGCACGTCCCCGGATGTTTTACCGAGGATTCCCCGAGCGATTCTGTGCGTCTTGGACGATTTTCCGAGGATTCCAGGAGCCATTCTGCGCGTCTCGAACGATTTCCCGAGGATTCCCCGAGCGATTCTTCGCGTCTCGAACGATTTCCCGAGGATTCCCCGAGCGATTCTTCGCGTCTCGAACGATTTCCCGAGGATTCCCCGAGCGATTCTTCGCGTCTTCTGAGAAACACAGCAATTCAAAAGAAGAAACACTTCAATGCAGGCAAGAGCAGCAGCACAAGAACATAATGTAACTTTCGATAACTTTTATCGAGCCGATTAAAGCAAAATACTTAATACATAAGCAAAATACTTAATGCAAAATACTTAATTCAAAGATTAAGTTTAATCCTTGACCTATAATATGATAACTAATACAACAAGGAAAATAAATGTAAAAATCTTTACTTACCAGGATTAACTTTGACAAGCTTGACGCGACAACAAAAGAAGAAAGACAAACGGGAGCGGGGACCGACTACCTCACAGGATGATGGAGCAGCTCAAAGGGGAAAGCAAAATAATCTATAACTGGCGGGGAAACTGTCAGCGACATCTGCAAATATTCCTGCAACAGTTTTCCATGGACCTTGGTAGAACGTGTGGAATGGACGACAGACCGAGAACTTTTTATGAGAGGTCGTATGGGTCATCGCCCAACGTTTGAATGCAATGGATGAATCAGACGTTGGGAGGTGAGTTCCAGCGGACGTTCCACCGAAGTTAGAGAAAAACTGCCTACTACAAGCCGATAAAATAGATACTCGACCGACTTTTTACCGAGCTCTCTTGCTGCCTAAACACTCGTCCCTGTTGAAGGAATGATGAAAAACAACCGATACGAGAAAATAATGAGAGAAAATATCTTACTTTAAGAGGTTTATGCTTAAATCCTACTACATAGTTACGCTGATCCTTGACTCACTGACTTTGTAAAAATTCCGGACAACCACTTGAAGATAAAACTTTTACTGTCATTACTCCAAAAATACTAAAAAGTTAAGCACGAAAAACGTAATAGCATCTACACTGTTTGTACGATCCGCTTGAAAATTTTCATAGATATATATAGAAAATGTAGAAAACAATTTGCGCTACTTCCCTCATTTTTAAGAGATTTTTCGCTATTTTCAGCTCCGTTTTATTTCCGAGATTAAAAAAAGGTAATCATTTGAGTGACAAAATTAGCTGTCGCAATTGACATGACGTCCTATTGAAGTCGCGGTCATCAGTCTCTGAAAGGAAAGTTGCGATTCCAATTCGTTTAAAATAGTTTTGCAGATAACTTAGCAAATTTTTTCTTTCATCGAAAGGATATCGTCTGCACAGCACAGAAGCACTGATATTAGAGGAGCTGTTTACACAAAACGAAATCGTTCGAATGCGAAAGATTTCCGCACGTTTCCAAAAGAGTATGAAATTCGGTTTGGGTGTATAATAAAAATTGAATATGAAGTTATTTATCTTAGGTGGACGAAGATAAAATATATTGAGAGAAGACTTATTTTAGCCAAATGTTTTTTCTAGCGCGCGTTGTAATTGACTACACAACGAGCTTTGACTTCTAGTATGGTACATTTAACCAAGATTTGTTCCTTTGTCATAGTTAAAAAATGAAATATTGCTTTGTCTAGAACAAAATGGTTGTTTTAGATTAGAAAGGAAACCGTTCGGACCAAAATCCGTTGGAGAATCTATTGTATCTGTAAGCAAAAACTCTCAAAAATGGATTATGATTGAGATGCATTAATTTTCCGAATAAACTTTTTACAAACTTGCATTTGAATCAATTAATACGCACAGTACTGTATATGTAATGAAAGGGGCTTTGAGAATTAAGTTATAATATCAAGCTATTCTAAACTCGTAGCCATTTTAGGAAACCGTATTCATTATTCAAATCTTCTAAGGAATGTTCTTCTAATAATCAAACGCGTATTAGTGGAGGAAACTTGTAGAAATTTCTCGAAATATTTCTCCATAGCAACGAAAGAAGCACTGATTAAACAAACATAACGTACAGCCCCAGGTCTCAATTCACGATATTCATAGCAAATCATTGTGTATCGACGTGATGTAAACGTCACACCAATAATAAGCTTTATATGCCCATATCACACCTTCTCCTACGTTCAATCTTCAATTCAATCAAGTATTTCGTTCAACTTGTTCGACTGTTTCACTCAACTGGTTTGACTAGAAAAGGAAATGAGAGAATCTGTGATGTCACTGCAGCCTCTCCTTTTGCTTGCCTGTGATTGGTCTATCGGAGAAGTTGAACAAGTTGAAAGAAATACTTAATTTTTCTCGTACGTACCGGGGGGGAAAAGTTGCGGATGTTGAACATACTTATCGCACAATCCTTTTAACCCAACTATTGTGGAAAACAGTTGAACGAAAGTGTTGCTTGAATTGAAGATGGGGAAGGTGTGATATGGGCTTTAGAGGTTTCTGTAATATCATATGACCTGAGCATATTTACTATAAGTGCAAAAGTGAAACGAAGACTTTTGTTACACTATTTGTCTTGTCCCAAGAACCTGTAAAATTGCTTGCATTGACTCTCCCGAACTCTTTTGATTTTTCCTGTATACTTACGATTGCTATCTTTCTTTTGTAATATGATCAGTAAAATGTATAGGACTAAATTCTTCATTCTTACAGTACTTACATATATGTCAGATATTATATAAGTATTGAAAACTGGATTCTGTAGTCGGGTTATCTCACTAAGTTTTTTGAAGTATATATAAGAATTTATCGCGATTGAGAAAGGAGAGGGACTTTGCTAGTAATTACACGAAATTACTAGTTACATTTTAACTTCAGAGTCCTCTTTCTGGAAATGAAGTATTAAAAGAGCATAAAATAATTTTAATCAGAAAAGAGTAATTAATTATAAATATGTAGATCGAAAAAATGATTCAATTAAACTCCCGTCGTGTATAACTTATGGAAACAGTTCCAGGATCCCGGATCTATCGGGAGAAACCCAGGGCACGCCATTTGTCCATTATAGCGAGGCGTAACAGGAGTACTACAGCTTCTCAGCTCTCTCGTGACTCCTATGCAGCCACAGTAACCCGTGTATCAAGGGTGACTATTTCCAAAAAACTTCATGACAGAGTGTTGTTTGCAAGAAAACCTGCTGTTTGCGTCCCGCTTGCTTCTTTGCAAGAAAACCTGCTGTTTGCGTCCCGCTTGCTTCTTCGAACAGGAGAAACCGTTTTGCATGTTGCAGAGAACATAGAGATTGGAGTACGGATCAACGGCCGTTCTCTTCACTGATGAATTCCGGTTCAGCCTAAATACCGTACGTTCATATGGAGAGAACCATGGAAACACTACCTATTCTCCCATGTCCACGAAATCGACCATTACGGCAGAGGAGGTTTAATAATTTGGGCATGCGTCATTTTGGATGGCCGCACATCTCTCTCCATGTCTTTGAAAGAGGCACTGTGACTGGTGTGAGGTATAGGGATGAGGTCTTGGAGCCCTATGTTCACCTTTTCAGGGGTGCAGTTGGCCCTTAGTTCATTTTAATGGATGATAACGTGAGGCCAGATAGAGCTCTTCTGACCGACGAATTTCTAGAGAGTAAGGTTATTTTCTGGATGGATTGGCCAGCCAGATCTCCAGACCTTAGCCCTATAGAGTATCTCTGGGACGCTCTGCGGAGGGCAATTGCAACTCGTAACCTCCCTCCGAGAACCATCAAAGGAATAAAAACAGCTTTGCTAAATACATTTTGCGGTGCTAAATACACCAATCTGACAAAAATTATGCATAAAAATGTATGGAGAGCTGTTTTAATGGCAACCATAAAGTGAAATGATTATCGTTTATGTAAATGCGTAAATTGCAAAGAATCACCAAACAATAAAGGATTACGTTCGTGGCAAATATCAAAACCATTTCTATAAAGTAAGCATTAAAGAGGGAAAAACGAAAATATATAGTATTTTCATCAGTAAAAGATAGTATAATAGTTAGTAGATGTGGTAGGGCATTTTTATTAAAATATAAGACATGATTTCAATAAATAGTTGCAGAATGATCATCATTGATTACTTTTCTAAGTACATGGAAACGCAATATATTTTACAGGATAACGAAACGTGTCAGTTTAACTTATGTATATTGCTTTGGGGTGTAATCATACCTGAATGTTGAACAAATATTCAAAAGGAAATCATGATTTCCAAGCCGGCGTAGTAATATAATGATAAATTTTCAATGAATACAAACTCATTAAAATAAAATTTACAGTGAGTAATTAATTTTCGTTCAGGCTTTCACAGTAGTTTCGTGTTCCTTTATACAGATTGCAATTCTAGATACAAAACACATCAAGCGTATGTTTGTAGAGAGACAAAAATCAATGAGGCAGGATTATATTTCTGCCACGGATAATGAGCTAATTATATTCTTTGACGGATAATTTCCACTTTGTTTCGGATATTTTAACGAATATCATTGCTGAACGTGACGCTTAAACATAAATTCATAAGCATGATGGAAAATAACCAGCTGTATTTCTATGAGTATTGCCTGTGTATGATGCATGCTTGAATACAAAATGAAGGATTATTCAGATGAACCATACACGTTTAAGCACCATTCATATGCCTAAAGTAAATCTGGAAATTCTATTAAAGTATTCGCTAAAAAATAAAGTATTAATGAAGTATGGCACTCATATAAATTACCTACAAAATATGTTTTATTTGACAATATATGTTCAGTTTATTTAATGTAATACTTATAGTCTTATTTAACATGTGAAAAATGAATCCGAATCGACTACCACCCCAATACCACCATGCAGCCAACCAATGGCCGAATGGGTAAGGCACAGGACATGAGAATACCCCATCAAAAAAAGAAAAAAAAGTTTTATAAGAACAAAAAATTTCGAATCTACGAAATTAAAAATATATATAAATTATTATTTATAACGGTGACTGATTATTATTTAAATTAGTTTTAAGTGAATTGTCTAATCAATAAATTTATCATCAACATTTCAACACAAAAACTTTCAGTTACGTAACATTCAAGTAATATAGAAACGCGTGTAAATTTCCGAAATCTTCCTGAAAATTTTAAGAACCTTCCAGGAGATTTTCCATGTTCCCTGGAAAGCAACAAAATATCAAAATTAAACTTTATGTGTCATGGTTTAATTTTTGCAGGAGTGCAGCATTTCTGAAACAATTTGGAAATATTGAGTAAACTAGTGTTCCTATGGTGGTTGAGTTACATAATTTAAAAATACCTTCAGAAGCATATTCATATCGTCAATTCCTTGTTTTAACTTATATTTTGAATGGGATTTTCTTATAAATATTAATGTATATTTTGAGTGAAATAAAGATAAATTCTGTTGTTCAGTATATGGAATATGTTCCGAAAATGTTTTTTATGAAAATCCACTAGCTTATCTGAGTCCATGCCGCATATGAATGAATATAAAATATGTCTCAGAATAAATTTCAATGTTGTGTTTTGCTACATACGGGAACACCAAATTTAATGTGACAGTTTAAACTCCATTTATAACATCTTTAGAATCAATATATATTTATGAGGTTGTCCAGAAAGCTGGACATTTTAATGAATAAAGAATGCATAATATTTGTATACTAGTAAATACTTTGTATACTAGTACACATATATACTAGTAAAAAGGCAAACAATTTATATTTCACTATGAAATGCATGCTTGTAGCATTTTAGAACAAAATCTTGGATATATGAATAAAATTCTGTGAAATTATCTTTTTTGCTAGTTGCAGTTTAGAATGATCATTTTTTGTGTATTCAGTTTCTTCTATTTTTATAATTTCTCGAAAAGTCTCGTTTATAAATATTTCTGAGAATTAATGGCTTTAGATGATTATTTGAAATTCATTGTGAAATATTTTGCTGAACTCCTATTACAATGATTCTTTATTTGTGGGTAAATGAATATATATATATATATATTTGGAATGTGTTTAAAATTCTGCGAAATTCTCTTCTGGCTAGTTAATCTTTTTAAATTATTGTTGCAATAAAACGCAAAGTAGATTTAATATTAGGTAAAGTGTAATTCCATTGAACGGGTTAATGTGAAATTGAAATTGGTAGAATATTTCTTGACCTGACATATTTCTTAAAAAATTATTGTTCTGCCATGTATCAACATTTTCTTTTAAACTCTGTGAAACTATTTAATATTTAAATGCTGTTTGCTTACTTACTTAGTTGTTTTCTGCCTCAGTGCTGTATAAAGAGAAAACTGAATTGTTAAAGTTCAGTCCGATCACGAATCCAGATTTAACTTGTTTGCCTAATGCTGGACTTCAGAAATTCATTCATAGACCATTAGAGGGAAACTGCGCTGGACACAAAAATGAATTCACCAGCTTAGCTTGCAAATAGGAGGACGAGCGTGATAAACCAGTTACAAAAGAAAATAGAAATAAAAGCCTTGTATAACAACACTCATAAAAAGGTACTTATCGATCAGTACGACCGTTTCGGCTGAAAAAAAAATGCTGCCTTCTTCAGCTATCAACACACTATCTAACAGATTAGTGGGGTCTGAAAAATAGCAAAAACCAAAGCGGACAGCAAGTTTCCAATTGGAAAAAAGAAAAAGCAAGAAGACATGGAGGATGAAAGAAGCAAAAAAATAAAAGGAGGCAGATCAGCGTTTCTCAACCTGTGGGGCACGACGCCCAAGGGGTGCGCAGAGCGTTTGCAGGGGAGGGGGCGAGAAAAACCAAAGAGCAAGTAGTGATGCATGTTTTGAAAAAAATTATCTCATTTATTCTCATTTTTACTCAAAAATATAGCCATTTTCGTTTAAAATGTTGATTCAAACTTTACTGATGATAACATCATTTTGTAGAAAATTCGACTAAATGTTCATTGTTAAAGATTAAAAATCTGAATGCATGGTGAAAAATGTGAGGGGGGGCACCACCGTAAGTTAGCCTTTGTTGGGGGGGACGACATTAAAAGGTTGAGAACCGCTGGGGTAAATAGAAAAGAAATTGAGATAAATATAAAATAAAATATGGAAAAAAATATCAAAGAGGAAAACAAACAATGCGAAAATGAGCGAAATCGGTTTTAGTATCCTTAGATGTTTGCATAGATTACATACAAGGATACACTGTCTACCAATAAGTATTTGGACACCTATGCAAATGATGATATCTGCGGTCCTGAGGTACGTCACGGCCTCCGCCGGTATATATCGTGTAGGAAACAGCATCGGCATTAGTTGCATGCAAGATGCCGTGCATTCGGAGCTCTCTGATTTCGAGAAAGGTATAATTTTCAGGTATCACAAATGGGGCCGATCCTTAAGGGACATATCTAGCGATCTGAAGTACCCAAAATCGACGGTGGCCTATGTGATTAAGAAGTGGAAGGTGAACTGTGATTGTCGGAATGTGCCCTGAGTCGGCAGACCAACGAAACTGGGAGATAGAGACCGACGAGTGCTGCCCAGAGAAATTCGGAAGAACCGCACCCAACCGATGGCCCTTATCCGCGAGCAGTTTCAACAGGCATCCGGGAGTATTGTTTCAATGAATACCATCCGTAAGGAAGCACATCTGCATGGTTTTCATGGTCGTGCTGCTGCCCATAAGCATTTGGTCACAAAGTCGAACCGCGCTGCTCTGTTAATGTGGTGCGAAGCACATCGAATTTGGACCATAGATCAGTGGAAACGGGTTCTTTAGAGCGACGAATCAAAGTTAACCCTTTACCGTTCGGATGGCAGGGTCTAGGTGGCGTCTGCTGAGACGTCTCCTGCCAGAATGCATTGTGCCAACAGTCAAGTTCGGCGGAGGTGGAATTATGGTCTGAGGGTGTTTCTCCTGGTATGGACTGGGACCCTTGGTCCGCATTCATGGTAAGCTCAATGCCGATGCCAACTGCACTATTTTGGATGACAATGTGCTTCCTACGTTGTGGCAGTTTTACGGGTTGGACCCCTGTTACTTTCAGGACGAAAATGCCAGTTGTCATGTTTCGAGGTTAACCGAGGCTTGCTATGGTGTCAATGGAGTTCATCGAATGGACTGACCTGCTCAGAGCCTAGACCTGAACAATATCGAGAACCTCTGGGACGAGTTGGGTCGCCAAATTAAAACGTGCACTACCCGTCCAAAATCGGTGGAGGAACTTCTATGTCTACTCCAAGTCGAGTGGAAGACAATACCACTAGCTGTAATACAAAGACTTGTGGAAAGTATGCACCGGTGGGTTCACGTTGTAATTGCCTCTCGTGGAGGCTCTACCAACTATTGATTTTGAATATAGTTTTTCTTTTCTATCACAGGTGTCCAAATACTTATTGGTAGACAGTGTATAAATCATTTGCTGGCTACAGCTTTCAAAACTGTTGATTTGGCCTCCAGTACCAAATGTTGCTATATCTGCTTGAGGGGTAAAGTTTGAATGTGCATCTACGACTAATTTGAACGATATGTTGCTAAACATTCGAAGGCATTTAATACGAAATTACTGTAGTAGCATTAAGATCCAAACGTTTTAAAGCATCAGCAAGTTAATGTTTTATTCATTTCATATGTATGTAGTTTTTTCAGAGTCAAAGAATCTAAAAAAAATACAGAATAGAGAAAAAAATACAGAAACTGATTAAGTTTTTTTAAATTGTTAAATTTAGGTACTTAAGCAGGCAGAAAAATTGCTGTTATTGTATAAATTTAAATTGAAAAATGAGATAAGTCACATTTTTTGAGTGGACAGGAGAGTATGTCATCTGTTGAGAGTATATTAGAGCAAAACTACTCTCTATTTGACAATTTGATTGCAACTCATTTGGCTGCGGTTTAAATCTTAAAGAATGAATCTTCATGCATCCATCTTGCAACGATATTTGCCTAGTTTTAATCCAAAAGAGGACAGTTATGCAAGGAAAAGAAACAATGAATCAATTTCTAAACATGTCCAAACATGTGATAATAATACTGCAGTTTTTGTCATATACATATATATTTATGCATATCAAAACTACGACTAAATATATCTAACCAAATACAATATCTGAAAAAGTATAGCGAAATGTAATGTCAAAGATTTTAAAGAGGCAGTGGTCGTTATGTATGTTTCGCCTTAATTTTTGACGAAAAGTTCTCAGCTTTTGCAAGTGTCTGAATTGAACTATAACCGAATGAAATAATTAAAGCAGCAACAATTCAATATTCATTTTAAAATTAATCAATTAAATAAAAAATAAATAAAATCTGCCTTTGTGTTTCAACTTTTATTTAGCCTTCCTCATTAAAATTTTTCTTGTTATTATTTAAAAATATAGTTCGAGAATATTTTGGTATTACTTTTCATCTTCATTAAAAAGACAAGCATTTTGAAATATTTTTGTGTTTTAATATTAAATTTCATAGGAATATTGCGTTCTTTGAAAAAGTATATTGAATTTTCATAATATTTCATCATAATCATTCATCAACAAAAACTAAAATGGATATTCAAGTTGACTTTTAAATTTATAAGTACTTTTAAATTTATAAGTACTGGAACAAATTTTACGAAAGATGTAGAAAATTTAGGCTGCACGGAACTCTGAAAAATACTAATTTTAAGCTGGAAGCACTTAAAAAATATTTTTATACTTGAAGGTTTATTATTTCACACTCTCGCTCATGACATTTTTACTAAATAACTTAGATGCATTTTTGTACCAAATTCAGTAAATATTGTAAAACACACATAAAAAATTAATAATAATTTCAGATTTTTTTTGAATCGATTTTCGGAAATTTCAAAATTTGCCATTCCCTTTAAAAGTGTGCAGTTGAAAGTCACTCATACTCAAATATATTAAGATAGTTCACCGTATTTCAGCTCAAAACTGCAAAGCAATTAGGTCCCGTGCTTAAATAATGACATAAATCAATTACTTTGCTTAGAGAAATGACAAATTATAATGAAACAAAGAAACGAAAAAATTTCTTTCGTAAAGATACATTGTTCACTAAACAACTTTATAACATCTCGCATACTCCAGTAAACTTACCCTCTATTATTTATCCTGCTCTTGTAAGTACGGAATAATTACTTGGAGCAACTGTGATCAATAGTCAGAAAAGCTAGCAGAAAGGACCGTCCAAGGCTAATGAATGAATAATTCAATGAAAAACACCCTGTTACTTAAGCGAAAAACATCATCGAATACTGTTGATATGTTCTTCCAAAAATTACCCGAGTATGATCAAGTATATATTGTTCCAATAAAAAGTCAATGAACAATGTCCTGATTAAAATTTTAGAGATATGCATTTAGAATAATTCTTAGCATTATTCGTTTTTATTAAGGGTATTACGAGTAGGTCGTGTACTGCATTAAAAAAAAAAAGAGATATATGTTAAAGAACAAAAAATGTTCGATGTATAGTATTTTAAACACTTTATGTGATATATTTTACTTTTGATCATTTCATTGTGAGATGGAAAATTTTGTAGAGGAATTAAATAAGGAGTAAGATTAAAAAATTTTGGATTATCAAATTGGCGTGAGAGCTTTCGCGGAGAGACACAAGAAAGTGAAAAAAAAATGAAACTCAGATTTTCACGATTCGATTAAAAGTAATTAAAATATTAAAAAAATATATATATATATCCTATGCGATGTAAGAGTGTCTCCTGGTGCACAGTTGGAAGAAGACAAACCAGTGTGCGGGGGTATTATGGTGTGGGCAATGTTTCCATGGGGCACATTAGAACCCATAACTCCTACAGAAGAATCCCTGACGTCTGTGCGCTTCCTGAAGATCGTTACAGACCAGGTTCACCCATTCATGACAACAGTATTTCCGAAGGGAGATGGTGTTTCCCAACAGGATAATGTGCCATATCATAAGGGTCAAATAGTCAGGGAGTAGTTCGAGGAGCATTTAAGTGACTTTCAAGTGATGTGTTGGCTTCCATGTTCATCTGACATTAATCCAATAGAGCATTTGTGGTCCCACCTGGAAAATAAAATTCGTGCTGCCGCGCTACCTCCTCGCAATGTGCCGGAACTGCAGGAACATTTGGTGAGCGCTTTGTACCAGATACCTCAGACTACCTATCAGCACCTTGTAGAGTCAATGCCACGCCTGTTGCTGGCAGTTTTGAGGGTTAAAGGTTGTCCTACATGTTATTAACAGTGTGGTCATTATGTAATGGTTCTTCGATGTATATATATGGTTCCAAAAATCGTGTTTTCACATACACCGACTCGAATCTTTCTAACTATTGTTTGGGTGTTTTTTTAACCTTGGAACTATCGGAAAGTTCTTTCAGTTCTGATAAATGGCAAAGTCAGTTTCGATTCTCTAGCTTAAATTTTTAACTTTTAGTGATCTTTCGAAAGAATTATACATTATTACTTTCAATTTCTTTCTATCGGGATATTCAAAAATTATATATTCTACATATTCGAAATTTTCATTCCTAAATTGTTTAAAAAAAGAACGGCCAAAATAATTAAAGGATATTGAGGTTATGGGTAGATCTTGCAGCTGGGAAAATGTTTAGATGATTTATATGTAATCGACAGACGTGGTAGTCTATTTGAGAAAGAAAATACTTATGCTTAGCAAAAAATAATGCATTTTATTGAGCATTTCGTTACAAAAGGAAAAAAACCCCACAATTTGTACATGTGAGAAAAAAAGAATAAAGAAAGTTTTCCTTGAAAAAAAATGCTTTTTATAGGGAGTATGATTTCCCGAACAACGCTGAACACCTTTGAGTCGTATTCACGAAACTTTAAACCCTGGAGTTAATTCTTTCAGGACGAGCAAATGGTCAAAAATCACTGCCTTTGAATCCGAGAGTTACGGTGTGGGGATTATGACGAAGTTCACATATTTTTCGGGTCTTAAAGTAATGTTCTTTTGTTTCATCTTTCAAAATCAAATATTACGTATTAATGTCTTTCTCCAGTTTGCTTTTCGGCTCGATAAAAGGTTCTTCCTTGTGCGCGTCGGTATGTCTGGAATTTCGGGGTTCCCCTTCTAAATTAATTTCGCTTTAGCATTTGCTATGCTAGTTCTTGGTGCCCTCGGTCGTCCGTCTTTGCTTTCTCACGGGGGTTGTAGGCTTTTGTTATGGCGATCGCCAAATTCTGGCACCTGCTGTCTTGGCGATATGCATTTAATCCGTTTGCTTCAAATTTTTATATTTATAACGCCTAACGGACAGTTGTCACGTGGTCAGTGTCTTATGAATGTTTATAATTTACGTGCCAACCTGTAAAAAGCCGGCAGTTTTGTAAGATGTTTTTAGAGAACTTCTTGATAGCTCTCCGTTAGAGTAGGTTGTGTTCTATAATTATGGGAATCCGGCACGCCGTGTGGCCGGAACGATCCGATCTTTCCTGGGGTTACTTTTTGAAGCAATGTACTGTATGAGATAGGTTTTGTTTAAAAGCTCTTTTGCTGAATGTAAATAAAATGTAAGTTTTACAGAATTCGAGTCGTCTGCCTGTTTTCTATGTCTTCACGTAACTCGTGGATTTTATTTACACACTATAGATCATATGATACGGCCGTGGGAAAGTTATCTTAATCGACCTTCGACAACTCCTCATAGGGATTTCTTAGATCGACTCTCCCCCTTTCCTCGGGGTTGCATTACGTATGAGGCGTGATCGTCCGAATCATCAATGCTTTCAGATTTACTTGCAGTCTCCCTTCTTATTTACTCTGCCTAGTAACAATTAATTCTTGCACCCCACCCCGCACCCACAGGCAAACATGTCACTTGTCACTGTGTGAAAGAGAAAGCCGCCTCTCAAAACACCCCTTCCTATTTCCCGAAGCTATTGCTGTTTCTTCCACCTGTTAAAATACCTTCCACACCTGTTTTCCGCTCATACGTCCCAATACGGCTCAGCCCGTCCTTAACCGCCTGAGCCGTCTTCGTACCTAAAGGGTTAACTCAGCAAATCGAGCTACTTCAAGGGTTAGTGAGAAAATGATATTGACGACGCCAAATACAAGTGTTACCCTAACATTGAACCTGTATCCAGGCGCAAATTCTAACTCTGAAATTTTGGAGGGTTGACGCGTTGATACGGGCAACGCATGCGCAGTAAACCTTTAATGTAAACATGACAATTATGCAATCATTACTCTGATCAATCACAGACGAGCTTTCAAAGCTGGATGCATTAGTTAGAGATAACTCCACAGTCAGATAACTCTGGGCGAAAAAAAAGTTGTTGAATACCGTTTCCGAGTTGTCTCTGAGACAAACTGTCCACGCAAGTTACCAAGCTCTCAGAGTTATGAAGCGTACTCACAGTTTGTTGAATACGGTTCTTTGAGGCATGGAGTCCATGATGCTATTAAGGGAGCTGGATATTCCGTCCCACTCCTCCAAAAGAGCAATTTCAAGTTCCCGGAGAGTATGTGGGGGTGGTAGGCGGCCATGAACTCGTCTCCCTAGATTGTCCTAAAGATGTTCGATTGGGTTCACGTCCGGAGAATACACTAGCCATTCTATTCGTGTGATTCTTCTTCGAAAAGGGAGTCATCTACCAAGCGTGAACGATGTAGCCTGCAGTTATCGTCCATTAGCATGAAGTTATCTCCTTTTGCTGCAGCTTAAGGGACTACAAAAGGTCTGAGAATCTCATCCCTATATCGAGGACCGGTCAAAGCTCCATTCCGAATGCTGTGGAGATCGGTGTGTCCATCAGTGGGGATACTAGCACAGACCAACACTCCCCCACCGCCAAATCTGACATTTTCCAGCACAAAGTCAAGGGTATTTATAGTGCCACGTTCCCTCCAGACGAAAGTACGCCTATTATCAGGATGAAAAGAAAAGCGGGACTCGTCAGAGAAAAGAATATTGCGCCATTCGGTTCTCGTCCAACTGACATGCTCTGTTGTGTTTTTTCCGAAGTAGAGAAGAAGTCCATGAGTAACAAATTTACATTGCATTGCCTGTACTTACCATACTGCTACTCAAAACTATACGGTTAAAATAATATAGAATTTTTTAATTAAAACTGAAGATTTTACACGAGAAATTACCTTAATCAACAATAAAAAATGCTGACACATCAAAAAATGTTTGTTTTTAAGTACATTATTTTAAAGTTTATGCAAATGCAATGAATAAGTGAAGATACTGTAGGAATATTTAAAGACGCTCTACCGAAATTAACTTTCACTCAAAAAGCGTTTCTTTCCTATTATTGTTTGAAATAACAATAACATTATTTAAAATACCCAAATAAGATCAGAAATTAATTATCTTCTCCGAAAAATGACAGCTTACATGGAACACGTATTATGAAGGAACGAACATCTTAAAATTACATACATAAAAAAGAATCTGATTCTTTAGTTTCTCAAAAGTATTACGTACTCCAGTAAACTGAAGCTTTCTATTGCTTATCTTGTTGTAGTAAGTATGAAACAATTACTGACAGGAACATTGATCAATATTCAGGGTTAACAAACGAACGGCCCAGGCTAATGGCTGAGTAATTCCGGTAATAAAGAATGCTTTGCTATTAAAGCGAAAATTATCTTTTGAACATTGCAGTGCTTTTGTAAGGATTTAACGGAGAAAAAATGATTGGCAAATGTGCATTGTTAAACTAAAAGTAAATGAGTGACTTAATTAAAATTGCAATTACGATCTGTGCTGAAAAAAGCTTCTGCTTGTGTTATTTTATTACAAGGGAAAATGGATAAATGGTGTTATTATACAGGGTGTCCCAAAAAGTTAGTAATGGGATTTATTTCTTTATGTATTCGAAATAAGTGGGCAGTGTACATTGAAAAATATGTTGAAATTAAGGTCAGAAATAAGACTGCGTTAAGAAAAAAATTACTCTCGTTCATTTACAAAAAGTTACACTTTTTAAACCTGTATACAATCCCCGTACAAAAACATTCCCAATTAGTAAAATGCGCCTCATAAACTCATGAGGTCTCCTCATAAACTCATACCAAATTTGAGCCTTTCATCGTAAAACGTCGCAGATATATCTTTAAAGAAAGATGACCGAGGACCAGTGGCGTAGGCAGTAATTTTTCGTGGGGAAGGTTCTGTCTACTGCATCTCATCGTGTGTGTGATAAGGGAGTGAAGAATATACATATTGTAAGGCAAAAAATTCCTCATAGGGAGATTGCGACCCCCCCCCTCCCTTGGATACGCCACTGTCGGGGACTATGCATGACTTTAATGAAAACGTTTATTGCTAGACTGGAAAAAAAAATATTTTATTTCTTCATTTCTGTACGACCCTTGAAATGCGATCATCAGACATGATTTTCTTCCTTCGAGAGCTATGCAAAAGTGGTTTAAGTCAGAGTTATGTTTATATTCATAGTTCTGACACATTTTAAGGTATAATTCTCAAATTTTGTACGTCCCCTCATGCGTGTTCGGGGACACATTTTACTAACTGAAAATTGTTTTGTACTGAGGTCGTATACAAATTAAAATAGTGTAATTTTATGAAAATGAACGAGAGGAATTTTTCTTAACGGATTCTTATTTTGAACATTTTTTTCAATTTACACGTTACCACGTTTTTGGGTCACCATGTATACAGGTGTATGTTTAAAAATAGAGAAAGCTTTTTTTAAGGAATGAAAATTACTTTGTTACTCAAGTTCACATTATAGAATAAAGTTTTATATCTAATAGCTGTCTTCAATGCATGAAATTATTTGTAGCTTTTGTTTGGTTACCACGTTTAAATTAGCGATGTGAATACTTTGGAAAAATATTCTCAAATACATACATATTAAATGCCAGATGTAGATGAAATTTGGTCTAGACTGAACTCTCGATCATACGCACAAAAAATTAATAGTTTTACCAATTTGTTATAAATGTATGTTATTTATAGCTTCTCCGTATAACTGAACATGCAAATGATTCAGTTCACAGGTTGTTTAATATATAAGAAGTATCTTAGAATGAGTTGTTTTAAATTTTAATGATGCAGATTTGAAATTGTATTCTTTAAATTTTCAGGAAAAAGAAAGTGAAAAAAAATAATAAAAGATAATATCTTAAAAATACACTGTTATAAATCATTCTGCTGTTTACTTAAAATTAAGGAAGAAAATTACCTTTTGAAATATTACTGCTTTCCAGTGTATGCACTGTTTTTTAGATTTGAAATTCTCAAAAAATAATAAGTAGCTCATAGTCGGAAAGACAAGCCAAACTAGCTCTTTTATTTAGTTAAGTAATATTTAATTGTATGATGGGCTTAAGTAACCAGGGAATTCAATTATCTCTCTCACAAATTTCAGATTATGTGCATCATGCATTACACTTGCTCACGCATTAAAAATATAAATAAAAAATATCTTAAAATACATGCGACCATCCATTTAAGTACTTATTTTCAAAGGGTCTTGTATACTACAGTAAACTAAAGTTCCAAATTTTTGTCCTCTTACTCTAAGTATAAAATGGTCTCCAAGAGTAAGGAAGATCAATACTTAGCGAGTATGCACAGCCGAGGGCAATGACTGTATAATTCGAGTAATGAAGAATTCTTTGTTGTCTAACTTATCTTTGAATGCAGTGGTTATTTTTTTAAATGCACAAAAGAAAATGATGAGTAAATGTGTATTGTTTTAATGAAAGTGAATGAATAATGGCGTAATTAAAATTTTAATTAAGGTATGTAATCAAAGGGAAGTTCCAGCTTCTGGTGTTATATTGCGGAGGAAAACTGATGGTCTATTTTAATCAGCGATATGACAAGAAATACTGGAATCAGAAAATACGCTTCTTAATGTAAGATATATAATTAAACTGATGTTTGAGAGATTGAACTTGCGGCTTTGTTTACATCATAGTATTAAAGCAAAATTCGAGGAGGAGTTCTATAAACAAAATTATTAAGATATTGAGTTATTATGCGAAGTGGGCTAAACTTTAGAGTTTTTTCTAAATTAATATAATAGGTGCGAGTACAGATTTCGTTCTAAATGAAATATCAATATGAGGACGTGTATTTGTATGTGACAAACTAGTAGAGAAAATCAAGCTGCATTATTTAAAGTGCTTATTTTAAAGACTGTCTACTGCAAAAAAAGCGGCCATGAGAAGATTGTAAATTTTTGTTTATCATTTTAGACTGTCAGTGGAAAAAGCAAAACAAGTGATAGTCATCGAACACAAACTGAAGTAAACGAATCTTGTCATAAGAAGGAAAAAATCAATTTTTTTCCTCACAGAGCCCTCTAGCGAGTAAAGTATTGGACGAAACCTAACCAAATTTGATGAGCATGCATAGTAGACCATGAGATTTTGATTTCCAAAAAAAAAAAGTTCCAAAATTTGCCACTGGGGCAATTTTGGCGCTGCAAAGTGTATTAGCATAAATAGTGAATGGTTAATTGACAAACAATACAGCGAACATCAATTTTACTTACAAATTTGGTTCAATATGCGCACCATTGGTAAATTCCAAGAACTGCATACGATGCACGACATTTTCTACTGCCGCTCGCAGCATATCAGAGTTGATTTGCCTCACGTGTAACGTTATTCGAGCCTTCAACGTTGCGATATCGGAGACATGTCCTTGATAAACAACACTTTTAAGAAATCCCCACAACCAAAAATCGCAAGGATTGAGATCGGGGGACCTCTGGGGAACTTTTGCAGCGCCCAAATTATTACCCCAGTGGCAAAATTTGGAACTCTTTCTTTTTTTTTTTTGGAAATCAAAATCCCGTGGTCTATTATGCATGCTCATCAAATTTGGTTAGGTTTCGTCCAATACTTTACTCGCTAGAGGGCTCTGAACACCTCACGTTAATTAATAACCACCCTGTACATTAAAAAAATGTTAGTTTTCACATTTACAGAGACGAGGTGGTGCATTCATTAGATATGTATGATCTATCTAATGTTTCACTCAACCGGTTAGTTTTATTGAAAGTGCTAAGGTTGTTGTTATTATTATTTTCTTGTGTATTACAAAAGAAAAATAAAGAAATGAATCAGGGACGTGAAATTAGTAAATGTTAATTCGTTTTGGTGTATTTTTACAGATATAATGTAACTTTTGATCCGGATACTTCAATAAAACATATTTTTTTCTCTTAAATGATTCATGATTGCAGTTTAGACTTCCTTTTCTTGGATAGAAGACAACTATATTTCGTAACGTGGTTAAAAGTATCGTTCCAGCATTTTATTGCCATGTTCTGCATTTCTGTGCTTGATAATGCGTTATTTCAAACAACACCACCAATGCTGAAGTTAACAGTCTTTGATTAGAATAACAGAAGGTACTGAACAATTTTGCACATTTAATGCTCTTACAGAATCATTATAATCAATAGGAGGAGAATGGAGGAAAGAGGAAAAACTGAAGATCATTTATGTGTTTCACAATAAAACCACCTGCTGTCATTCTATGAATAGCATCATCTAACTCATAATTGCAACAAAAAAATTCCGTCATACCTATTCCCAGCATAGCAAAAGATACCGAATCTTTTGATACAAAAAGATGTCTTCCGAATTTAATAAGGAAACTTCTTGTAGCTATTAACGCTGTTTTGGATGTGTGAATTTTTAGAGCCTCTGTAAAAGCAACAGGCTGCTGCGAATCCGTTTCCACGCAGTTGGCTCCATCATTTAAATTCCAACAAAGTTTTGGTATGAAAAAG
This sequence comes from Cheiracanthium punctorium, assembly GCA_038373885.1. NCBI lineage: Eukaryota > Metazoa > Arthropoda > Arachnida > Araneae > Cheiracanthiidae > Cheiracanthium > Cheiracanthium punctorium. Next base: position 510,311 of record JAWZYV010004260.1, read on the forward strand.
AGCCTGGTGGAGTGAAACATTGAAAAGAAGGATCTTGCACAGCAATGTAAAGTTGTTTGAAATCTTGAACTCCAGTGAGGGAGGGCCATAGTACTGCTTTGAAACCGTCGGTCAATATAATTCCAGCAATCCACCACGAAAGCAAACTATTTTCACCTCAAAATGTTTAGTTTTAACTGTTGCGAATTGTTCAGCAAGATTTCGAAACACGTCAAGGAATATCTTTGAATATTTCTATTTTCTGCGTTGGAAAATGTACAATAAGCATGGAATTCCGAAAACGTGGATGACGAGTACGTCATCCACAGCTGCCAAGAAAAAATAGTCAATACTGGGGAACTTTTGGATTCGTATTTGAACTTCTCCGTAGCAAATGTAACATGAAGGAGTAACTGAACCTTACAACGTTACTGCGTTCTTTTGAAATTCTAAGTGCTGTGGATGTATCAGCTTCGCTTCTTTGTATGACACCCATTGAAACAGTCCAGTTTCCATCACTTTGGGCTTTCCCGAATTAACTCTCTTCCGGTAATACTAGGACATAAGAAAACTTTAAAGCACTCGAAAGAAGATTGATTGCAAAAACATAGTTAATAAATTAAGTGCTATCTTCGTTGGTTCTTAATGGAAAAATTGATTGTTTATATTTAATAACACATGCTGCAATAGTTATATGTTTCGGAAATTTCATGAATACCTTCATTTAAGTTGCGGGAAAAAAACTTACTCTTGTACTTTTATCGACCGTCATTTATCGTACAGCAAAGTTACAGATACCAATCGTTTACGATTGACGTACACTTTAATTTGCTATGCATAAAAATTGCATAACATTTGCTATACATAAAAATTGCAAACCTATACGGACTATTACAACTATTCAGTGAATCAGCTTGAGAAATATTTCATTTGCCCCATGTGACTTTACTTGCTATTTGTGTTTGTATTGGGCGTATTTCGACACATTTGGATTGATGTAGGATGAATTTTTATTGATGTGTTACGTTTGTGTTGTTTATGTTAGATTTTTATTATATTGTATTGGTTATGTTAGATTATGCTGTTTATGCTAAATCGATATATTAGGTATTTAAGATTTTGTAAATGTCTCGCAGTTGACGAGAGAAGGCACTTCTTGATAACACTTTCAGCGATAAAAAATGCATCCTGCATTACTTGTATTTGCGGCGTATTGTATTGGTTTGGTAAATGTACAGGTAAAATGTTTGTAAAAATAGGATTTAATAATTTAGAAGATTTTTTCTAGATAAAATATTTTTATAAGTAAAAACATTTAAAAAAATAGATTAAATGTAAATATGCAAAATTGAAAGGTACCCGAATTTTTAATATAATTATCTGAAATTATTAGTTGTAAAAGTGTTATTTATTTATGAAATACTTATTTAGGATGTGTTGATTGTGAACTGTATGTGCAATGAATATCACATAATTATGAATAAAGACATGCCTAGAAAAATATTAGTCATTATTTGAGTAAAGAAAACTTCAGAGTTTAGTGGTACCTGTATAGAAGTAAATTTCAGGTAAGATTTTAATATTTCTTTCAAATTTCACAACGCAAAATTTATGAACTATATACAGATGGGGCTGCTAGATATTCATGGGCCTTTTCTATTCGAATACTTAAAGCTTCCATCCATACCTAGTACTCCCAGAAAATTTATTAATAATAGGCACTATTTTTGGTCGATTTTTGGTAATTTCAAATTTTGATATCTCCTGAGAAGCGTACAAATGAATATCCATCATGCACAAATGTACTGAAATACTTTACCTACTGGTAACTGCGGTATATATGGCTTGCTGTGTTTCAATAGCGTCAAAAATCAATTACTTTGCTTCGAAAAAGGAAAAATTATTTGAACCGTACATTATAATGAAACTAACGTACGAAAAAATGTCTTCCTTTAAGATGCTTAGTTCACCTAACAACTGCATTTCTTAAACATGCCTCATACTCCGGTAAATTTTACCCTCTATTATTTATCCTGCTGCTGTAAGTACGGAATAATTACTGGGAGAAACCGTGATCAATAGTCAACATAGCCACTGCTAACAAAGGAACGGACAGGGCTAATGACTGAATTATTCAAATAATGAATAACACCCTGTTACTCAAGCGAAAAATATCGTTGAATGCCAAGTTGTTTTTCTAATAACTACCTGAGTATGATTAAATATGCATTGTTCTAAAATAAAGTCAATGAATAATTTTTTGAAAAATTTAAAATATATAATACATGTATTAGAAGTTTTAAAAATTTATTTACTGATATATTTTAGAGAGAAAAAAAACATAGTTTTATATTAAGCAATTTAAACGCTTATGTGGTATTATATTTTGGTTTTACTCACTTCTTTGTGAATTATAAAATATTGTAAAAAATATAAATTAAATAACAAATAATACAGAAGAATGTTGGATTATCGATTAAAAAAAAGATCATTCTGAATAGTAAACACAACATATTCATAAAAGAGTAAAACTATAGAAATAGACAAAAAATATACTAATATAGCAGTTTTGCCCATATTACACTATTTAACTCTGCAATTTAAAAAAAATTAAATATTTCCAAATCTACAGTAATATGAGGGTATAACAAATTCAGGCAAGTGACAGAAGTTCTATTATTTTTGTGACTTATTGCGTTTTCTCCAGAGAGCCATTTAGTATCGTATATGCAGGGTGTCTCAAAAGGTCGTTTCAAACTTAACATGCTGGCCTATCAAACCATGAAAAATAAGATTTACATAGGAACTTGTGTCCGGAAATGCAAACGGCGACCACAAGAGGGCGATGTTCGCAGGCTTATGGAAGCGTGATCCTTTCAGCCTAGGGCGTTCCTGAAGATGGGTGAATCGCTTTACTAACTCAGAATTGGCCGATACGCATTACGTGTATGGTGATGCGGATGGGAATGAACTATCGGCAGTACGGATGTGTCTAAAGCACAAATGTTTGTAAGCGTACAGAAGACGGAGAAAATATGCCAAAAGAGGTGTGACTTTTGTTAAATGGCTTCTTCAGTGAAATGGATTTCCATTCGCTGTACAATACTCATAATGCACATCGGCCAAGTTTGAGTTAATAAACCAGATTATCATCTCCAGCAACGTCCTAATCTGAAATGTTCGTGCTTCCATAAGCCTGCGAACATTGCCCTCTTGCGGTCGTCGTTTGCATTTCCTGACACAAGTTCCTATGCAAATCATGACAGACCGGCATTTTAAATTTGTAAATGACCTTTTTAGACACCCTGTATAGTAGTAAAACTCAATCAGTTGAACTGTTAAAAAATAGTATTGAATATTTCAAAGTTTTGCACAAAAGTTGTATGAATTTGTAACTTATATAAGGATTTTATAGAAAAGTTTTTGTAAACAAAATAATAATGAAGCATATTTTGCCATATTTGATCAAATACTAATAATCTCTTTTTTCTTTATTAAATCTTATAAGCAGTTTATTTTCGCGATTCTACTAATTAACAACTGTGACTTATGCTTCAATAAATCGAAGTAATTTGAACCATTTCCAGCTGATAAATTTAATGCAATTATTTCTATCTTTAGGGACAACTTCAACCATTTACATTTCCTAAACAGTGACGGATTACACGAATTATCCATTATGATGAAATGAACATTAGAATTAATTAAAAAAACTTGCCTTTCTGCTACTTTTTTGCATCAACTAATTGATTTTCAGAGACATCTTACGTACATCAGTAGTTGAAGCTCCCCGTTATTTTTGTTGCTTTTGTAAGAACAAAGCAGTTACTGGCAACAATTATAATTAATATTCAGCAGAGCCAGGACGAACAGACAAAGGGAAGAAGCTTTTGGCTGAATAACTCAGATAATGAAGAATGCTTTCTATTCAAGCGAACAGAAAGCAAATTACAGAATTGCAGTTGTACACTTTTTGTAAAAATTACACAAAAGAAATGATGAGTTAATGTGTAAAATAAAAGTCATTGAATAATGACTTTGATGAATTAAATTGTTAATTAAGTATTAAAAATTGTTAAGATTACGTAGTAGCATAACTAATTAAACATAAATAAGCAATAATGTAAGAAACAAGCGAAAGCTGACACTTCAATGGGGGGGGAGTCTTACACTATAAAAATGAAGCCCGGTGGTGTTCATAGAGATATGAATACAAGAGGCGGCATTACCTGTATGACAGAGAAGCCGATACTGTAACCGATCCGTTATATAGCTTAGACAAACTGCAATATGACTGTGTTATTCTATGATGACAGCTTCAGTTTTAAAGAAGTAGTGTCGTCAAAGTTGGCGCCAAGAATAATGACGTATTTAGCATAACTGTAAAACTTTTAGCTGTAGAATGCTGAGATTTTGTATTTAGAACTATTGTATCATATAAGTGTGCCTCTTTAATTTTTAATCCAAAAAAGGGTGCATCTTTCACAGTTATTTAAAAAGAACCAACTAAATGTTCCGCCATACTTAGAACAACACTCACTTTATTTAGTCCAATGATGAAGATAGCTAATGTCGTCTCGATGGTTGCATTCGTAAACGACAAAATAAATGCGCGAGTTTTTGCAAGAAAACTGGAATGCGTGTGTTTAGTGCTATCCGTGGCTATAAGTTTCTTTTGCCTTTACGAACAGCTTCAGTTTATTTAATTTCGTCGCCTAGGAGATGTGTTTATTTGCATTTAACGTCTGTTGTTATTATTGATGAGGAGAGTTTTTAGTATATACTCAATATAAAATAAACAGGATTTTTGAAAGATAGATTGGCCATAATTGAAGTGCACAGATCAAAATTCAGAAATTTCAACTTAATTTTTTTCAAACGTATTTAGCAAGAGAAGTTCGAATTTGGATAGTAACGGTTTAAATTATTTTCAATGTCAATACTAAAATATGCGTTTTTGAATTTACTAAAATGAAAAATAAAAGAAAATGATTACCTTTGAAAAATTATGTCCCTTCGTTACAGTTTCTAACGTATCCATGAATTTCCTCCTCGAAAAAAATAATATTTGCAGCTTCAGCAAACGTAAAATTTCTTTTCATAACAACATACTTTTTCATAACAACGGACGCATTTCAAAACGTGCAGAAAGTGCATCTTCTCAGCAACTGCATGAACCTTCTCAGTGCTCGGTTTACTTAGTCTGAAACTAACCGCACTCATTTTTGTATGCGACCGCTCGTAAACTGTATTCACTCAGTTTCCTTTACGAACACCTTAGAGGGAAACTGGTTGCGCGAATGTAACTCGTTTGGTTTTTACAAATGAGGCCCTTGTATTCATATCTCTATGATGGTGAAACGGTTAGCGCATTACACTGCTGTGCCACAGGTCAGGGGTTCGATTTTCGGGCTGGGTAAGATTCACTCAGCCTCCGTTGAGTGGGTCGATAAAATGAGGATCAAGCTTGCTTGGGAGTTAAACACTGGAGGCTTCGTGTCAGGCTGACCACCTGGCCGTGGCATATGCTTTCGCACCCCATAGCCCATGGTCGCGAAAGCGTGATTGGACAACGCAGGCCTTCGAACGCAATTGGGCTGTTGCGCCAATGTTTGACTTTAACACTATAAAAATACATCTATTCGACGAAGTGTGACAGTACACATTAAAAACTCAATAAGATGCATACAGGATATCAATTTTGTGTTTATTATATTGCTGTTATGTTACTCTAACCTAAGCGAGTGGTTTATTTAATATACAATTATTTATAATAAACACAACATTGTTATGATGTTTTACAACCAAACGTTTCCGTCTTGAAGCAACGAAGAGTGCTTTGGTATTTAAGTGAAAAGTATCCTTATATCCAGGCCTGCCGAGAGGGGGGGGAAGAGGGGGATTCCCCCTGGGCCCGTATTTTCTGGGGGCCCGGGCTAAACATTCAAAAAAAAATTCTGTATAGACAGAAATAGAATTCGCGAAAACCAACACTGACTGGAATAAGTAAAGACGAGACGAGGTCCTAATTGAAACTGGATTGCTGACGACACTTCGAATTCTGTTCCCAGAATGCCTGGGCTCTAGGCCCTCAACTCCGCTCATAATAATTATATTAACAAAGGAATATAGTTCAATAATTCTGAGTATAAAAAATTTAAGATATATAATACATACAATAAGAAAAAAAAGGGGGGGGGGAGTAATGAGAATACAATCGTGTGTGAAAAATTGGATACTTGAGCTACACATAAATACACTAAAGTAAACATGATATATAAAAAGCAACAGTTAATTCAAAAGGAGTTACAATTGTAAACAATTGTAGTTCTGGGTAGTAAAGTAATCTTAAATTTTTATTTCTTAGCTGAATGTGCTAGACTTTCAATTAATTTCTTTTTATAATTTTTTTTATATAAAAATACATTGGGACATGAGAAATACTTAAAAAACACTAATCTAGTCGCTGGAACCGCAAAAAGTAAACAAAGAAAGGTTCTGATAGGGGAGGAGGTCTTCGACCAATCAGGGAGATCGTAACAAAGTTACCGGAATCAAATTCCATTTTTTAACCCATTTATGCCTAGCGTCCCTTTTTTGGGATGGCATTTTCGCTATCAGTCGAAAACGTTATTTATTTTTCCTAGCCTTTATTCGCGAGTATTGAACTTAAATTCCACAAAATATTTTAATATGGCCAAGTAGGATGTTGACATTTCAATTTTTATACATAATGATTTTAAATGAAATCATCCCTTGTTCAAAAAGTTGACATCAGAAATTTATCAATTACTGCTGGTGTTATCAAAAATCGAAGAAAGTCGCAAAAATATCCAGGCACGAATGGGTTAATAAAGTTTTTAATAAATCTAGGATTAGGAGAAGAAACATAAATCTGGGGTAAAACTATTATTATAGCGAAAAAGAAAAAATTAAAATCGTTTAAATGGACGTCATTCACGCTCTTATACTTACTTATTTTTTTTTGGGGGGAGGGGGGCAAACACACCACCCTTTGTGCTCTCATACGCGAGGAATCACTATGACAACTCCAGGCCAGAAGGTGCAAACCTGATAATTTCCAAGCGCGGAAAAATTGATTCATACCCAAAATGTTCTTGGAATAAAATTGTTCAGAATCGGAATGTGGATTTTTTAGTTGTTTGCGGCGTGTTTACTTATCCTTTTACACTTCTTATTATCACAGTGATTATTTATTTATTTTTTAAATAATTATTAGTTATAAAGTATGTTTCGTCAGTGCTTCTTGAATAGGCTTAATTTCTCACAGCAAACTTTTGAGGTTAAAAGTAGCTTATTGCTACTGAAGCATTTCAAGAATACTTTGGTAAGTTATGGTTTCAGCTGCATGCAAATTGTTTGAATCTCGTAACAGAAACTGCAATTTTGATTTTAACAGGTAAAGATTAATTTAAAGGGTAATTATAATGTTTTCTTTTTCACCTGTTTTTTCTGATCACATTCAACAAAATGAAAAATATCCGAATACAAATCTTTAAGCATTTTGTTTACCATCTGAGAAAAGTGTTCAAGCTTAAGTCAAATTTTTAATGTCATTTTGATATTTAAAATATTGGTCTCAGTAAAAGTGAATCATTACATATACAGTAATGGCTTTTCATATTCCTTTCTAATTTTGTGCTTTTCCGAAAAGTAACTATTTATTAACAAAACATAAGTAGGTAATTTGACTATTACTCGAATACTTTTTTTAATTACGGAAAAGTAGTCTGCTTATACTTGTAACTGTATTTCTTTCTAAATATTCTTTTATTAAATTTTAGAAAACATATGTTCTTTTTATTCATTTAATAAAAAACAGAAAGTCCTTCCATAAGATCTGATAGTTTATTCCATAAATGTGTAACAAAATATTGTAATTTAACATGTAACTTAACCAAATTTTAAGATTGTTAAGTCTACGGATGACAAATTTGAATTGAATAGCCTGTATTTAACATAATAATACTCATAAACTTGGAGTTATATATACAGAATTTTATATTGACTACTACGTTTTATACTCCAGGAACTACCTTAAATACCGTTAAAATATATGGACAAACAAAATATGCTTCTTTTCAAATACATTATTTCAAAGTTAAAGCTCATATAATGAATAAATTAATGCAATGCTTGTGTATTTTAAAACGCTTGACCGAAATGAACTCTGTCTCTAAAACTGTTTTTTCTTCTATTCTTGATCTAAATAATAGTACCATAATTTGAAATACCTTAATGAAACCGGGATGTTGGTACCTTCCTCAAGATATGAAAAATTACATGCATCATGGATTATTACAGATCGAGCAATAGAATTATATATATTTATGTAGAAGAAAAAGCTGACTCTTAGTAACTGAAACATCTTACTCTAGTAAACTGAATCTTTCTACTGCTTGTTTTGATGTAGAAAGTACAAAATAATTAAAACAGAAACGATGATTAGTATTCAGGGTTAACAAGCTAACAGCCAAAGCTATGACTATAATTCAAGCAATGAAGAAGACTTTGTTATTCAGAGGGAAATAATCTTTTGTACATTGCGGTGCTTTTGTAAAGATTTCGTAAAAACAAGATTGGAAAATGTTTATTCTAATTAATAAAAGTGAATGAACATCAAGTTGATCAAAGTTGTAATTTATCTCAGTACTGAAAGAAAACGATTCAGCCTAAGATATTTTATATTGCAAGCGAAAATGAGAATGACTGATTTATTATGTTCAAGTGTATGTTTATAAAGAATGAAGTAATGAAGAGTGCTTTGTTGTTTAAGTGAAAATTATTTTTAAACTTTTATATCTGAAAATTGATTTCAGTACACTTCTTCAAAATTATTTGCAGCTTTTATTTAGTTACCATCCCTAAATTAGCGATGAGAATATTTTGGTAAATTGTGGTTTTAAATACAGGCAATTTTCTAAAATGTCTTCCATGTTAACTCATTCGTTTCTAGACTGATAGCAAAATTTCCAATCACAAGCTAAACAAAATATTTTATGGTATGGACATTTTGGTATAGATTCTTTTTATTTTAAGCTTCACAGTATATTTGAATTCTTTAGGTGATTTGGTAACAAAGTTATAGCAGTTTAACCTGCATCGCAGAATATGCTATTTAAATTTTGATGATGCAGACTTAAATTTGTGATTTTTGACTTTACACAGAGAGAAAGTAAAGGAAGGAAAATTATCGCAATAATTTATCTTAAATATATTATGTTTATCAATTTTTCTATTTGCTGAATTGCAAAAGAAATTTGCTTATTAAAATAATACTACCTTTACGTATTTTTTTCTTAAATCCACTCAAACTAGCAAAAGTGAATCACAGTCTGTGAAGAGAAATATTTATTTCTCCTTAATCTGGTTTATTCCACTTATTTATTTAGTTTGTTTAAATAATTCCGAAAATCAATTGCCTTCACTGCGAAATGACATGTTATAAGCATCGCATATTATAATTATTAAGGGAATATTAAAATTTTAAAATAAAATAAAATCCTTTAAACTAATCTTTTCCCTCTTCAGTACTTTGTTTTTAAAAGGTCTTGCGTACTTCATTAAACTAAAATGCCCTTTTATTTATTCTGCTGCTGTAAGTATAAAATAATTTCCAAGAATAAGTTTGATGAGTAGTTAGCAAAGCGAGCATGAACACCCGAGGCTAATGACTGTAATTCAAGTAACGAAGAATGCTTTGTTGCTCCAAAAAATATCTTTGAGAGAAGTGTTGCTTTTTTAGAAAATTTCACGAAAGAAAATAATGAGTAAATGTGTATTGTTTAATAAGTCAATTAATAATGACGTAATTAAAAGTTTAATTAAGATATGTAATCAAGAAGAAGTTTCAGCTTGTGTTGCTTGACTGCGTGGAAAAATTGATGGTCGATCTATAATAATCAGCGAAACGCGGAGAAATATTTACACAGAATGATATGATTTTTCATATTAAATACATATTTAAATAGTTTTGAAATTCGTGGAAAAATTGATGGTCGATCTATTATAAACAGCGAAACGCGGAGAAATATTTACACAAAATGATATGATTTTTTTATATTAAATACATAATTAAATAGTTTTTGATAGATTATGCGTACTTCTTTATTTACATTAGCGTATTAAAACAAAATTAGGATTTCAAATCTATGAGCACAATTGTGAAGCTATAGACTTACTCTCAGAGGTAGGAGATATAAATTGAAGAATTTTTTTATAATTAATAGTAGATGTGAGTACACATTATGCTCTAAAGGAAATGACGCAATCATATTGTGCATTCGTATCCCAAGCACCACACACTGGTTCCCTAAACGTGCCCACACGTCTTATGTTGAACAAAAAGCGTTCCGGTTCAAAAATAGTTGCTAATTGCAATAATACTACTATGTTCAAGAAAATTCAGCTAGAAGTTCTGTACTTGTTCTCACTAGCACTTACTAGAATTATTTTATTACTAGCTGCGCCCGTTCTTCACATTGTAGGAAATGGAAATTTTCCTCACATGTGTAATTCGAATTAATTCCAGGGATGTGGAATCTAGAAAAGCAAAAATATTTGACTCTTGACTTAAAGTTTGCGTCATATGTACTAACATGAGATCATTGCAATATAATGACACAAAAAAACTATGTCAGCGTCATTCTCTATCCAAAAAGTGAAAAGTTTGACCGTTTGCAGTGAACTTCTCACTTTCAAAATGACTTATTTCCACATCATGCTGTTTTTTAGGTTCAAGTTTTAGCGATAAATACCTCAGACACTACATAAAACGGAATTTTTTTAATTTTAAATTACGTCACCCTCTCTTGTAACCCTTTACAAAAAGAAAAGAGATAAGACTGCGCTATTTATAGAGGCTTTAAAATTATTTTTCTAGATTACGCAGTTAAATTTTTTTTTCACAAATAAATCATTTAAAAGCGGAAAATCGAGCCAAGCAAAGAAATCGTCTGCGTGGACAAAATAATATCTATGTACACAAAACGAAATCTTTGGAATGTGAAACTTTTTCACGTTTTCAGAAGAGCACTCGTTGTAATTGCTTCACAACTGACTTCTAGTAGTACAATAACAGCAGTATTTCGCGCATTTTGGCTTCAAATATAAGGCAATAAACAACAGATGTTCTAATTCGAATTTCGAAGGGATCCGTCCTGGCAAATGACCATACAAAATTTGGTAGGCCTACGATTTGGCAGAATTCAACCAACTTAAATCAATTGACGTAATTTAGTGAAAATTCTGAATTTAGATCTTAAATCGCCTTAAGAACGGCATTATTTCTGCACCGAAAATTAAAATTCTACGCCGTATTTCAATAAAACCTTGTTTTTAAAAATACGCTCTCATTAAATTCTTCCAATCGCTAGAATCACCTTCTCAAAATCGCATACCAACCATTTTATTTTTCGCCAAATTAAAAAGTTGCACATTTTAGTCTCGGAAAATTTCGAAATCCTATTTTTCTTTTGAGTATAAAATATTTCATTCCTTCTCTGATTTCACATGCACACGGTATTTTGATTAAAAAATAACCTTACAAATAATCTAAAAAAAAATCGTTATTCTTTTATTTTTACTTCAAGAGTCTGAATCATTTAATAAACTTGCCAAATATGGCAACTTATGCAACTTATATGCTTAAATTCTCACTCATTCGACTGGGGAGTTACAATTGCGAAATGGCGAAGCGGAAAAATGAGCCTTTTGCGACACGTTTTTTATCGATATCTGCTAAAATAATTCGAATTTCAAAAAAATTGCTTCGAGGTATGTTGGGACCCGTCCTGGAGAATTTCCATACAAAATTTGCTAGGTCTACGATCACCTGTTTCGGAGCTATGCGAAACACAGACAAACAAACAAACAAACTAACTAACTAACTAACGGACAGTTTACACATTGCTTTATTTATATAGATGAACGACTATGACACGTATATACTATGCACTCCACAGTTCATCCTGCAATGTACGTACACCACACGTTCTAAAGACTTTCAATCTAGTACAGTATTGGGGAATTACAAAATCCGCTAGAGAGCCAGCTGTTCTGCAGAGTAACAACGAATGAACATGAATAAAATTAACAAAATTTTGAACATAGAATTTAAATTAAAATAAATCTGAGTCCAATTCTAAAACACGCAAGTACTGGAGATTTTTAAAATTTAATTCTGAAATAATTACAGGTAATGTACCCTCCGCTGTGTAAATCATTTTTTAAAATTTTACTTTTGAAAAAATAGTCGCCTGAATAAATATATACGGGAGATTAGAGATACATGATCCCCTAGCAAAAAATATACCAAAATCAATTAGTAGATATTTGAAATAGGGAAACAATGTTAAAGTTATATTTGTGAACAAACGCTGGCAACATTTAATATTTTTCAGCTATTTTGTTTTAGCTCAAGAAATGATTGTTTGCATGCGGCAAAGAAAACTTTTTTGACATAAAGAAAGAAGAAGAAAGATTTGACATAAAACAAGGGTTTGACAAGAACAAGGGTTTGACATGAAAAAAACAAGAACAAAAAGAAAACAAAACAAAAATAGTCATTTCCATATTCTTCTCCTCGCCTCCCAGTAACGATCTGCAGTTGTTGATCCGCGGAGAGTTCTGCACAGAAGATGGCAGCCGTCCATAACCAGCTGATTATTGCAAAGGGGAGAATAAGGATCAGGAGCCAAATTGATCCTGTGCAAGTGGGTAGCAAGACAGTCATGTTCAACGAAAAGTCGAAACTCGGAGACGGCCTCCTGGCGAGGCCAGACGGGAATGGTATCTGGGTCGAGATCCTTCCGCTTTTTGTTAGAATTTCTTTCCATAAGTAGTGAGCGGGAATTATTAGATACTTTTCTTTTGAACACTCGTTTAAAGGTTGAAAAAGAGACCAGGTTATTGTCGATTTGTTGAACAGAAGTTCCTTTTTTGGCCAAGTTATCAGCTATCTCATTTCCTCTAATTCCGCAGTGTAAAGGGATCCACTGAAGAGCGACAGATTTACCCAGTTATTGCAAATTTTTAATAGAGGTATGACATTTCAATAATAAGAAAAATATATTATAATACATCTAGCATCAAACCTTGTTAAGCTATACATTATATTGAGATTTATGAAGCCTTTCTTAATGCATAGAACTTATACCATTTATAAAGAAAAGTTATTACGAAATATTTGAATTAAAATCAATTTAAGAAAACATTAGTTTTTTAATGCAAATCAGGTGTATTTAAAAGTAAAAAATAAAAAAAAACTAGGCTGCAAAAATTTAAAAGTTATCAAAACGGAAAGTTGTTGCTCTACTTCCCATGGTATTGGTTGTGGAATCATTTGTACGAATCATTTTTCACGAAGACAACATTTTTTTCATGTGGGCTGAACGTTTTATCTTTCTTTTTTTTAATAGTTTAGTCTTTATTTTTCTTTTTGTTTTTCATATTTTGCAGGATTTATTTAACTTTTTGATAGCGTAGCGTTTTTGTTTTTTTTTCGCCCTTCAATCTTAATTTATCTTCTCGATTCATTTTTAGTTTTCCGATAACTTGAACAAACTCTACAAAAGGAAAAAACATATAACTTTCCCCGTATTTAAAAACGCTTATTAAATAAGGCCTGCTTCAAATATTCTCATTTTTATAAATATTTAGTGCACATGTACTGGGCCTTACTTTTAAAGGTTATTTTTCTCAATTGTATTTGCATTGAAATAAAATAAGAACTAAATAGTTAATGTTTACGCTGCAGTGTACAGTTTGAAAGCAATTCTAACACAATATAAATAAATATATTTTTAATAATCCATTTTATTCTACTGTTACGATTTCAGAAAACATCTTGAATATTTTATTTAAAATTTAGAGAACCTTTGCATTCTAAACATTAAAAAAATCTCTTTTTAAAAATAAATATTTAAGTTTTTTTAGTATACTTTTAAGCTTTTCAAAATTGTTTTAACATTTTAAAATATAATGAATAGTTTACTGTTAACAATATTACCCACACAATTAATACAGTTTCTTTGTTGACGAAGAAGAAAAGTTGCAGTTGACAATAATTCTTGCAGTGTAGAAACTGAAAGTTACATATTCTCATCTAAAAAATCCGCATTAGTTAGGTGTGGCTACCACCTGCTAATATGATGCAAATAAACACATGTAGCCAGGGGAATGATGAAAAGAAGATCCAGGGTCAGTCATTTAATTGACAATAAGAAAAAAAAGTTTTATTTATTTAAATTTCATATGATATTTCAATTAATGATATTTTCTCTGAATAATGGTACAAAAATAATATATTTCACATGCTCTTTAATAATGCATTAAAAAGCATTTCAGAACCAAATTTTCTCCATGAACAGCCGTTGGAATTATGATCTCTACACTTAGAATTTTTGTTTTAATATTGTACAACAAAATTACTTCTGATAACTACATTGTTAATACTCAAACAAAGGCATACAACATAAGAAAAAATTGATTTGATAAAATATTGTGAATGCAAGCGTAGTAAACAACCCAGGACTTCGGCTTTCCCCTTTATTGAAGAGCAACCCGGTATACAAATTATAGCGAACTTATTGCAGCAGTAAATATTTGTTGTATTTAGAACCGGACTTGCGTGCTTGGTTCCAAGAGACCGCTTACCAATCCATGTCGAATAAAGTGTATCAATCCGTGTCGAATTTCATGTGCAGTAAACACAATGAAATTTTTTTCTAGCACAGAGAAAAGAATTTTACCAGGGTATGAGTGGGAATTAAAAGTCACAATGGAACGTTTAGGCGATTGACGTAGAGTAGGACAGGCCCTCAACTTCGAAGTCGCCGGTTGCACAACAGGGACTAAAAAAAGAATTCAGGATAATTTTTTATAAGCTGCAGTACACTCTGGAATAAATGAGAAACGGTGCTTTTATGAAACCTGCAGAAAAAATTCTTGAACGCTGGAATGGCGCTGCAAAATGCTTGGAAGAGTGAAGCATTCTACACAATTTGAAATTTTAAGGAAATTTCTCTAAAGGCCTTATTTACTAAACACTTGACACGCGGATTAAACCAACCAAGCTTGCTAAAGACATCGGTTTCGCATGACTTTCACTCATCTTTGGATTAATTCGTGTGTCAGTCACTGATTAAGTGTTTGTTGAATAAAGCAATTAAAGTTTCGTAACTGACACTGGTTTATCAGTTATTAGACTGTACAGTACAGCATATCACTGAAGAAGAATACTATATGGATTAAACCGATGTAGGATGCTTTGCTTACACCCAATACAAAGAACATTTCAATGTAAGCAAATTTTGCAGCACTCATTTTATTTGAATAAATTTCTCAAAAACGTACACCCTCCAAAAAAAGTATTTGGGTAGCAGATAAATTTCCTACGTTGGTTTCGTATATTAAAAATTATTTATCATAGAATATGAATTAGGCTATGTATAAGTATGACTTTCCATATTTCTGTCAAGTTGTGCGTTTTTCAAAAGCTAAATTATTATTCGCAAACCTAAAATAGGAAATTTATCTCTTACTCGAATACACTTTTTGACACACTGATATACTATTTGATTCACATTTTATAAAAGAAGAAAAAAACACTTTATATAAGAAAATGGATATAGGAAACTTGATTTGCACTCGAATACTTTTTAAGTAGGCGTACAAACGTAAAAACATATTCGAATGTATGTCTGCAACAATCTCGAAAGTATATAATGCAAAATATGTACACAGAAAATCGTAAAATTGTAAAATTTTGTGTGTCACTTAAGGCTGTCAGTCGAAAAAGCGAAACACATTTTTTAGCTTTTGAAAAAAAAAAAAATGAAATAAACGATACGTTATGGAGTCAAAACAAAAATCAAGCTTTTCTTCGCACGCTGCACTACGCACTGTAATCGATACAAAACTTTCTTAAAAAAACTTTCAAAAAAATGTCTTAAACATAGCACTGCGATGAGAAAGTTTACGAAGCATGACTCATTTCGCAGGTTTATTCTTTGTTACAGTTCATAGTACAGCTTGTGAAGAGACAGCCTGAACTTTTTGAAGTGCCACGAAATTGAAGAAACACGCACATTTTTTGAAGTGTCTGATATAATTTGTTTATCTGTGCTTATTTTCGGAAATCATAATTTTTAATTGCAGTCCTGATAAAGAGACGGTACTATATTTCAGTGACAAAGAATTAATTCCACGAGACGGCGTATAAATTTGAAAAACTTCAATGAAAAGAAAAATTTATTCGACGGTCTGCAAAAGTAATTATAAAACCTGAAAAGTTTGATGCCGATAATATTTCTATGATGATTGCTTTAGTAACACCTTAAAATGAGATATGCCCTCGAAGTGATGTACACAACTGGACGTTATATCAAAATTAAATATACATTTTCATCAATCTATGACTAAATTTTTTAATTATACGAAAGATATATATTTTCATACAGACATGGCGTCCGAAAACAAGTCGAAATCGAATGATAGATGGTGAAAATGCATCGTACATGCACCTGTACGTACGTAGAGACAAAGTAAATTCAGAACGAAGAAATCAACGTAAATTCCGGTTTAATCACATTCGATTTCTTGAGCAATATGCAAATGCCGAAAATTTTTAAGGTCCAATACTTTTTTTTATTTCGTACAAAAATATAAAAAGTGCCATGTGGAATTCATAAACTTCAGAGATGTTGCATATTTTTTAATGAGGGATTAATCTTTCTGTTACCTCTATTATATATATACCTTGGCGTTTTATATCCTGACATAAAATGCCGAAGTAAATGACGGAAATTGTGCTAAATTTGCATCATGTAAAAACGGCTAAAACAAATTCGAAAATTTTCCACAGTTTAGCATAAAATATAGAAGTCATCGTGCGAGCTTTATAAATGCGATCCTGTGACTGTTGCATCTTGGTGCATTTTTGTTCAAAATGTGTAGTAAAAATATCTCTTGTGAATTGAACAGTACCCCAGTGAAGTGAAAAGAAATTCTCCAACTAATAAGACACGTAATCAGTAACCCATATGATACTGATTAAAACAACGACCCTTTACTAATAGTTTGTTACAAATTTAGTAAACGAATATAATTTTACAAATATTTGTAAAAGAGGGCGTTAAATGTCTCTGATGTCGAAAATGTTGTTTGTAATGGCACTCCTTTCATGAAAACAACGAAAAAAAGATGCAACTTCTTTAAACGAAGAATATTTAGAACACTAATAAGACTAATAAGATATTTAAGACTAATAAGATAAGAATATTTATAACACTTCTAACACTATTAAGAATATAAGTAGCTGAAATTTATTTCCAGAATTAGTTCCTTATGATTAATGGAGGAGATATATTCAAATAGTTCAAAATTGAATGCATTCTTCTGTTCATTATCTTTCTTCAGCAAAGTTTGGGTAAAATGAAAGTAATATACTTAATTAAAAGGCTTAAAATGATTAATTCAATGACTAATTATTTTAAATTAACGTTGATTCGTCTTCAAAACAAACAAAAGTACTTTTAACGTATCAGGTAATTCTTGGATGTAAGCAGGCAATCAGATAACACTGATCAACTAAAAGCCCTCCTTAATTACGAGAAAGATTGATTAATAGTAATACAGAAAAAATATCATTTTATCAATGGCGATTGATTTAATTTTCAATAGTTATTATTTTTAGATATATCTTGTCATAAAAGTTCGTTAGTTTTGAAAATCTAAAATAGTCTCAAGTTAATAACAATTTTAGATGAAGGAAACTGAAATATTTAGTTAAAATCTTCTACATAACTTTCTTTCTAATATGCTATTAATGTATTGTACTTTTCGTACGTTTGTTGTATACACGGGACGAAGAAATGAAAACTATGAAATAAGAAAAAGAAGCTTACAACCTAAACTCATAAAACCGAGTTTGAAGCTCATGACGTAAGCAAAGTAGACAGTGAAAACATATAAACAGAAAGTGCTGGGTGTTTATAAAATAAGTATCCCTATTGAGCTACTTGTAGCTTGAAAGTATAGTCCAAATGAAACCAAAATTGGTACATTTACTAATATAGAAGGGGGGAGGAGAAGAATTGGATAATAATAAAAAAATACAGTAGAACCTCTGATAGCCGAAGTAATTGGGACCGAACCTACTTCGGATAATCGAATTTTTCGGATAATCGAGAATTCATCAATAATCATCTAGTTTAATATGTAGTACCGTCATTGAACTAATATTATGACTATTAACTGTTAAATAAATTAAAATTATAATTGAAAGTAAATTTATTTCTGAAACAAAAAATTGCAATGGTTTAAATGGAAGCTTCATCTGGTGTAAATTGGCCATCCTTTGCCGTGCAGATATATACCGAAGTTTTCTTAGAAGCATGAGTAAAGCGGAATCACACTGTTCCTGTTGTTCCAACCAAAGAAAGAATTTTGAGAAACACTCAAAAGCATCATTGTTACTGATCTTATTTACTCTACAATCATTCTAATCTTCATCATCATCTTCTTCTTCTTTTGGAGATTTTCGGACTTTTGCTATTAATTCCTCATTATTGTGCACTGGAAGCCTGCATCTTCCTCGTCGCAATTCAGCCAATCCGTGATTTCTCTATCCCCATAATTTTCAAAACCTTTCATTGTGATAAAATGGCTTGAAAACTCAGTAACACTTTCTTTCACAATGTCTGTAGCATTTTCATCTGCGCCAGTTGAAAAATTCTGCAAAAGTATGGCTTTTCAAATTTTGAAATGGGGTGTGTTTTTGTTTAGAACAGGGATGTTTGAAAGTGGGGGAAGAGTACGCTCATACCGAGAAGAAATTCTATAAAAAGGAATTCCAAAATATTTATCTGCACTCGTAGTTTGGAAAGGACGGCTTGCATACAAAAGGAATGAAGGAAAACAAAACACAAAAATTTAAAAATGCATGTTTGTTAAGATAAAATTTTGGATGATAGTAGAAAGTGAAAAAAAAGTGAAGAAGAAAGCGACTTTGGTTAACGGAGAGTTTCGGTTAATCGAGGTTCTACTGTAGTTTCAACAATCGCCGACAGATGGCACTGTCAGTGCAAACGGCGTTGGAGACGAGAGGCTGGGCATAGCGGATTAAATTGCTCTCTGGCGATTTGGCGTGCAGTCAGACTCCTTTGGCAAGAGTCGTTTCTCCCGCTGTTACACACTGCACGCTAGGGGTTGCCGCCCGCATGAAATTTTATCTCGCAGCTATTTACAGTTTTCTTGTTATCTTTTTATTTTTTCTTAATGTTTTACTTATGTCATTGACAATACAAGAAATTTCCAGATTTCACCGTTCAATTTTTTTTTTTTTTTTTCCTGTCTTTATACATAGACAATGTTTTGACTGGTGTTGATAAGTGATTTTTAAGAGATATTAAACTTTAAAATTGGAACACATTTTAAGAAAGGCTGATCTATGCAAACGAAATAGTTTTTCTGCTCTTTTCGATTTATAAACAGAGCGCTCAACGTTGCCTTACGCTGAGGCCTGTAGGGTGATTATGGATTGATGCAATTTATGGGATCTGCATCAGTTATGTTTCATCAATTTTTCATTTCAAATAATTGCATTGCTTCCGCACTTTAGCATTGAAAGACTAAAGTTAGGAAGCAACGCTGGACGCATAAGGGGACTAGTCAATTTAAACATCCTAACTATCCTAATTTAAACATTGTAAAGTAGAGAGCCTGTAGGTTATGACTTGTAAAGTTCATTTGCATGTAAACTACATCTATTTTCATTTGTGTATTACATGAAGTGTGCTTTTAAAAAAATTACAAGCAAAAAATATTCATTAGAAAAGTGTGTTTAAAATATCGGTTCTCCATCCTCTAAACCTAGCTGTGGGAATTTTCGATATTTTCGATTAGAATAGAACGACCTCAGAATTGCTAACATTAAGATACTGTATAGGATAATTTAGGATTTTGTTTGTTTAAAAAGAAACATACAAAATATAGCAATTTTAAAAGCCAAAGTAAGGGGGAAATAAGAACGAATGAATTTTAAAAGAACAGATAATTAAGACAAAAAAATTAAAAAAATTATAATGCAATATATGGGATCTGCATCAATTATATTTCATCAATTCATTTCAAATGATTGAGTTTCTCATTTTTCCGATTATTTAAAAACAGTCAAAAGCTCAGGTGATGCCCCCTCCATCACAGATCTACAGGGAGGGCACAAGGGTACGTGACGTGCTCCCACCCGCACCCTCAGACGAACTAAGTTTATACTATATAGAAGATTGACTTGTTTTGTAAATTGAAGTTATTTCATAAGAAATCTTTTGCGGTTTAAAACAAAGTCAACAGTAAAAAAATTATCAAGAATTTGCTTTCTCATTTAATTTTAAGTTTTTAGCTATTTACCTTATTAATTTTTCACTGAAACAAAATGGTCCAAAGAAAGTCTTAAAAAATCATTCTTGAATACGAATTAGTTTTTTCTTTCATTGAATTAGTAGTTTGTGCTTGATTAAAAGAATTTAGCATTTTATAAATATAGATTATATGTAAATGAACTTTACACAAAGTTTAACATTTACTTTCTTACCGTTACAAAGACGAGCGGTTATTATTCTTTGTTGTTACACACATTATTGCTAGCCCATATTAATCTTTCAGTATCCTACAAGAATCAGTAATGCAATTTTCGTCCTCGCTTCAATCTGCATCCATGGGAACATATAGGTTTAAACCCGAAGAGTTTATCTGCATCTATAATCCATATCTATTAATTGCTAAAACCCCGGACTAAACATTTAAAGAAGGGTTTTCTCTAATCGTATGTAAATTTCATACAAAAGCCAAATGATGATTGCTTTTTAACTGTCCACTGTTTCTTTTTTATTTCCGTAACATATTACCTTCAAATCTAAAATTTTAAATGCATTAAAATATATATTTAGAACAATTAATCAACAAAAAAATATATATATATATATATATATATATTGCTGTTTTTCGCGGATCAACTTGCGGTGCGGGCGGCAACCCCTAGCGTGGAGTGTATAACAGCGGGAGAAACGACTCTTGCCAAAGGAGTCTGACTGCACGCCAAATCGCCAGAGAGCAATTTAATCCGCTATGCCCAGCCTCTCGTGCGTTGACGCCATCAGATAAATCAAGAAGCGGGCATTTCTGCCAGTAACGGAGTACGGGATGCCTATTAGTTTGAAAGATTGCGCTTTGATTTTAAAACTATGCTACTTTAACAGTTCAAACGCTTCAGCTGCTTTACATGAATTAAGGGGAACGAGAAGAGCGAGGAAATCAGTACTCTCCTCTTCTTATAGAAGAAGAAATTGTCCCTGCAATTGAGGATATCATATTATGTGCAACATGTTTCAATAAATTAGGTATGCCATCTGGTTTTGCGTCTTCATTCTTCGTTTTTGCATTAAAAATATACATTCAAATGTCGACGAATATTGCAACTAATTTTTTTATTATTAAATTCTCCCCCCCCCCCTTCTGATTAGTAAACTTATCGATTTTGGTTTCATTCGGATTATTAGTTCAGGCTACAGACAGCTATAAACAGACATACTTACTTCATAACCACCCTGTATATCACCTGATGCATAGGTCATCTACAGACAATTTAAATATTTAGAGATTAATGAAAAATATTAAAATTATAAACAGTAATTGATATATAGTAAATTCTTTGTTTAAAATGCATGAAAAGTGAATATATTAAATAAAGATAATTAAAAGATACCGTTTTGAACTTGGTAGTTTGGAAAAATAGAACAGGAAAAAATCGAAACCAATCTGCTGTTTTTCTTGACAGACTTCCTTGAAAAAAAAATAGTTTTATCGCATTAAAATAAAAAAAATATATTTTTGATGTCCTTTAACCAAATAATTTTTATCATTCAACAAAAATTTTCTTTTTTATAATGAAATAAAAATTAATTGATTTGCCAAACTATTTTAATAGTTCAACGAATAATGTTTCTGTTCGAAAAAAATAATATGTGTATTCTATTTAAGACAACTTCATCTCATTAAACAATTTCAATACATTCAAATTGTTTCACTGAGAAAACACTCGTAAGCTTAATAATCTTTAATAATTTATTTTGCTTCACACTTTAAAAAAGGAAAATGTAAATGTTGTATTGACATTTCACAATAGATATATTTTCAACTTCCACCAATAAGCATTAAACACACAGATCAAGTTTACGATAATCCATGAGTATTTGCATCTAGGAAAAACGAAATGTATTAATTTTTTAATAAGTAAAAAATGAGTTATAAAACCAATTCTTCAACAATTGTTATCGATAGACTGATGCAACAAAATTCATAGCTGCCAACTCTCCCGATTTAATCAGAAGATTTCCCATCACAATTTTTAAGCGGTTCTATTTTACATTCATTATTTGGATTTGTTTTAAGTTCAAATTGTGAAGTAAAAATTAGTTTTGGAAGATCTTCCGAATAAAATCGGAAGAGTTAGCAGCTATATAAATTGTTTTATAGGCATTTGTAAAAGAGCTAGATTAATCTTATAAATAAAAATGAAATTCTGTTTGTTTGTTTGTTTGTTTGTTTGTTTGTTTGTTTATTTGTTTGTTTGTGGATTTGAGTTGTATACAAATCCACAAAAATGGACCTATCAGCCTGAAATTTTGCACAGATATGTAAAATAATATAGAATAAATCATAGTCCACTTTAAAACTTTGAAAGTCCACCCGTTCCCGGAATTTAAGAGATTTTTTATGTTCTCCACGCAAAAAGCTTTCCGTAATTGTAACCCCTGTAGTGAAAAAAGTGTGAAATAAGGATCGTGGTTGCCATGTGTGGTGATTTTGCCGAATAAGATGTTTTAAATTCTCAAAGTAAAAATAAAAGAATAATAATGATTTTTTTTTTGTTAGTTTATATTCGTAAGGTTATATTTTTTTTTAATTAATAATATCGTGTGCATGGGAAATCGGAGCAGGAATGAAATGTTTTATACGCAAAACAATAAGGATTGAAGATTTCCGAGGCTAATATGTTAAAATTTTTTAGTTTGGCGAAAAAATAAAATGGCTCAAATGCCGAGAAAGTGAGTTCTAGCGGTTTGCACAGTTTCCGGCTTGGCGAATTTACTGAGAGCTTAAGGAAACGGATTTTTGAAAACAAGTACAAAGGTTTTATTAGAATACAGCGTTAAATTTTAATGATCCCTGCGAAAATAATGCAGTTATTAAGGGATTTCAAGCGATCTATCTTCAGCATTCTCGCGATTTTGAGGAGGATTCTAACGCTTGGCGCTATTTATCGTAATTTAATCGTCTGCTATTTGGGTTATGAATACACCTGCGTATAAGTTTTTGAAATTTTCATTCAGTTGGAATTGTGCATTTTTCAGAGCAGCTTTTCTGCATCTAATGTATTACATCCAGAAAAAAGGATGTTAGAAATATCAATTTTAATTTTGTTTAATCACACTCATGAATAATGATACACTTTCCAACTTAATGAAAGAAGGAACGAAAATAGGGAAGACCCATGGATTATAACTCTTTTTATATATAGCACTTTAGTGCGTATTTAAAAATCTGAAAGTGTGTCAGATTTTCTATGATTCTAGCGCTTGGCGCAATTTAATGAGAGGGTATTTTTAAAAACAAGCGTAGGTTATCTTATAAATAAAAATGAAATTCTGTGTGTCAATTTGTTGATTTGGGTAGTATACAATTCCACAAAAATGGACCTGTCAGCCTGAAATTTTACACAGATATGTAAAATAATATAGAATAAATGATAGTTCACTTTAAAACTTTGAAACTCCACTTAAAAACGTTTTCCTCCTGAA
Source organism: Cheiracanthium punctorium (assembly GCA_038373885.1). Classification (NCBI taxonomy): domain Eukaryota; kingdom Metazoa; phylum Arthropoda; class Arachnida; order Araneae; family Cheiracanthiidae; genus Cheiracanthium; species Cheiracanthium punctorium. Next base: position 534,169 of record JAWZYV010004260.1, read on the forward strand.
GGGTTCCCTTAATTTCCGTTCCCGGAATTTAAGAGATTTTTTATGTTCTCCACGCAGAAAGCTTTACGTAATATTAACCCCTGTAGTGAAAAAAGTGTGTGAAATAAGCATCTTGGTTGCCATGTGTGGCGATTTTGCCGAATAAAATGTTTTAAATTCTTAAAGTAAAAATAAAAGAATAATAATGATTTTTTTAGTTTATTTTTTTAGGTTATTTTTTTTAATTATAATATCGTGTGCGCATAAGAAATGAGAGCAGGAATGAAATGTTTTATACGCAAAACAATGAGGATCTAAGATATCCGAGACTAATATGTAATTTTTTTTAGTTTGGCGAAAAATAAAATGGCTGATAGGCCGATTTTTAGAGTGTGAGTTCTAGCGGTTTGCACAGTTTTAGGCTTTTTGGCTCAATTTACTGAGAGCTTAAGGGAATAGCATTTTTGAAAACAAGTGTATAGGTTTTCTTAGAATACAGCATTAAATTTTAACTATCCGTGCAGAAATAATGCAGTTATTAGGGCATTTCAAGCGATGTAGCTTCAGAATTCTCGCCAATTGAGTACATTGATTTAACTTGGGGGAAATCCGCCAAATTTCAGAAAATTGAAATCTTCGCATTTAGTACATCGAGGTAACGATGAATAAAACATGTTATAGTTGATAATTTAAAAAATGCGGCTGTATTAAGGGATTCCACTTTTCAAATAAATGCCTGGCGGTCGAACCATTTCCCATTTTGATTGCTGCTAAGTCAATGCTTCGAATGATTCCCTGAAAAAACTCTTGCAAAATGGCGTATGCTGGCACTTTGGCGAGGCTTAGATTTGAAACTGGATTTTACTTGAGACTGGTATATACGTATAATAAGACTGGTTATAGATAAAAATGAATGTTGGTATGTGTGTAGGAGGTTGAAAAACTCCAGCTTCCACTCCAGGTTGAAAAACATCCGTTTCACCGATCACCATGAAATTTGGTTCACCTAAGTCTTTTATCATGGAGAAGGTTTTTATGCTATCCGTTTTCCTCTAACTTTTCACTAGGTGGCGCAGCAGAACGTCGAATTCTATTCCGTTTAGCCGTTTGCTATGCGAATATCGTCCAACAAATTTCGATGAAATTTGGTACACGCGAATATTAGAACACGGAGAATATTTTTCACTATCCATTTGCTGTAACTTACAGCTAAATAGCGCTGCAACGCATCAACTTCTATACCGTTCGACTGATCGGCATAAAATTTTTTATACTTACACATTTGAGAACGAAGAATATATTCTAACTGCGTTACTTTTGATGTTACTCACCACTAGATGGCACTGCAATGCATTATTATTTTAACTCGCCACTAGATGACGCTGCAGCAGGCCAAATTCTTGACCATTCAAACGGTGGCTATGAAAATCAGTATACACTATTTGAACAATGAGAATATTTTGGCGTTATCCATTTTGCTATAACTCGCCACATGACGGCGCTGTAGCAAATCATTACTTTAATTAACCACTAGATGGCCCTGCAGTGTATCACTTCTTGACTGTGCGAATAATCGCTATGAAAATAGGTATACATAGATATTTGAACACGCGGAAGAGTTTGGCAAGATCCATTTTCCTATAACTTGACACTAGATGTCGCGTCAACACATGAACTTCAAGACTATTCAGCCGATCGTCATGAAAATTCGTATACATCGATATCTGAATGCGAAGAATATTTTTGCCGTATCCGTTTTGCTAAAACTCGCCACTAGATTGTGCTACGCCGCATCGCCTTCTGCACCGTAAAAACGATTGCCTTGAAATTCAGTATGCATGATTATTGAACACAATATAACGCGATATCCATTTTGCTATATCTCTTTATTACAATAAACAGTAATCACAACAAATATTAATATCAAAAAGTCCATTCATTCCCGTGCGAAGAACGGGTATTTCAGCTAGTAATTCATAAACTGTCTCTTTGATTGAAAAATATAATGTTTCTAACTTATTTTATATTTTTTTAGAAATTAGAGTATACGTATTTCTTAAAAGACGAAAGTAGCCGTACATGTGATGTATGACTACACATGTATGGATACCTTCGCATAGCTAACATCACATATTTATAATTACTTCTGATTTTACTTTCCCTATTCTAAATTTAATACTCATGCCATTTTTAAATTCCTATCTCTATCCGTGACACTTTTTTGATTCTGTAAATTACTTTGGCTTTAACTTTTGAAATGTATTTAGCATGCATCCTTCTGTCCGAGGATTCCTCTATTTTCATCCTGTTCCCATGGGGGTTCAATAATATTTCTTATGTTACAACTTCACTTGGATTATTCCCCTTTGGTGGCACACAATTAAATTTTGGTAAACTTGCATTAACGCTTAACGATATTTTAATTTTTTCAATCTGGCGATTTATTTGGCGTTTGTTCTTTCTAGCTCTCAGCTCTATCGCCAGATGGCTTTCTATGTTCTCACAATTTTTATGATCACTAGTCGTTTTGGCACTTGTCAAAACAAATCATGTCTTTTTTGGCTATGCTGCCAGCCACTTTCATGATTTCTATACTTTTTAATAAACCACTTCGATTCTTAATTTGTTTTTATTCTTTTGAAATGCAACGACCCGCCGATGGCTATTGCCGATGCAAGATAGTAAGTTTTACGATCACAAATAATTACCAATTTTTAAAATGTTTACCGCAACCGCACCACAATACAGGCAGCCAAAAAGTAACAAATCACTAAATTTTTCAGCTTTGTCCTTGAATATGTACTGTTTAATTTCAGCTTATACGCGTCCTACTACCACCCTTTGCATCCGGGTTCGAATCCCGGCGTGGACATGGATGCTTGCGTTCGTCCTAATATTGTCCTGTAAAGAAAATGTGTACCATGGCAAAAATAAAGAAGTTTCAACTTGGAAAAACTGAGATAAAGGTCTTTGCAAGAAATAGCCGTACATCTCGATGAATTCTCTCTCGATCTCGCTCAGTTTATATATTTTTAAAATTTCAAAGAACAAGAGAAAAGTATTTAACTTCTCGCCTTTATCATGCGAACATAAAAAACATTGTTGTTCTAAACATACATATTTCGTACTTAGAAAGCCATGAAAATAGGGAAAACTTCACAAATATTTTTTCCCCACTCGCGTAACGACGCAAATTACTTTATGCATAAAAAGCTTTCCAGTCAAAAACTGTAATTTAGTACTTCACTAAGAGAAGATGCGTAGTAACCGTAGAAATAAATGTTGAGAATACGGGTACCTAGAAGGCAAAACTTATCATTTCTTTAGAGCGATTATGAGAAATTACACGGCCCTGGAGCTTCCTTAATGAGGCAATTTTCACTTTTATGCATTTTAGATGCTTGGGTCTCAGATTAGCAACAGGACAAGAGTTATTAAATTTGTATGTTACATACTTACAATCTGTATAAAATTAATTTTTTAATTAATTAGATGTTTTTACTAGCCCAAAGAATGGAATGTATTTTAAACATATCTTACTGCTCTGTGCTAAAAATAAGCGCAAGGAAAGCTTTTGTGCCAAAATGATAAAGCTATAATATAAACAAACATACACAAACACAATCACACATTTTATAAATGAGGATGACCTCATTTGCTATAAAATGAATTTAAAGCAAAAAAAATCGAAGTATTGCAGATAAAAAAAAAATATCTATAGCAAAATGTTGGAAGAAGATGATAAGAAAATTATCTTACTTGTGGAAGGTTGAATCGGTTATGGAAATTATATGCAATCAGATAATTACTTTTAGTTATGCAAGTAACTTTTTATTATCATGCAGAGTTATTTCTCTGAAAATTGTAAATATAGAAAAAGCAGGGATGTTAAAACTGGTTAGAAAGGGATGTAAATGGGGTAAATTTTAAAAAACGCCAGTTCTTGAAAGTACAGCAATTCATTTGAATGACAAATTTATTATGTATCGAATTTTTTGGTGATAACTCAAATTTTGTGCGTAGTTCACCCAAATTTTTCTGAAAAACAAAATATTAACATGAGAATATAATTATTTCAACTTTATTCTGTGTCCGTTTCAACCCTCAAAACCTAATGCCTCTGTCCGATACAACCCGAAGAGCATAAAATAAAGCATCTGTTACCGGGTAATCTTAATAAGCCTTAAGAGATTTACTGCCTGTGACATATAGACAACGAATGTGTTTTTTTTTTCAACAATAAACAAAATTACCATGTAATACTCAGTTTCAGGGAAATATGAGAACCTGAAATCATCTTCGTTCACTCAAACCAATAGCCACAAGATTGCTACAAAAGCACTTAAAAGAAAATATGCTGACGAAATATGGCTTGACCAATTGCTTCTTGACAAAATATGGCAATATCTGATTTTTCTTCGCCCAAACGATGGATATCTTTTCAAGAGCTGTTGCCTTCAGGAAATGTTAGGGAAAATTTACTTCGCTTTTATATAAAAATCACATCAAAATTGTTAAAACATAAAATTTTAATGATATTTTGAAGCTTTTGAGATACGAAAGTTTTATTTTTTTAAATCACGAAAGCCGTCATAAGGAATTTAAATTTTTAAGAGAATAATGCAAAAGAGCCGATTCTTATAAATACCATGCACTTTAAATCCAGATATAAAAACACAATCGGCAAATATTCCTGCAGTTGCAACGTACGGGAAATTTTCTGTTATCTTCTGAAGCGAATCTCTTTAGACACCTTTTGCTTATCTGAAGATCGATTCGCAATCAGGATGTATCATGGCCTTGCAAATGCAATAATAACGAACGGCTAGGCGTGACAGAGATTTAATAATTGCTTCCATTCGTTTGGCTCTGAACATAATAATATTCAGAAAAATTTATCCAGTCATTCACATAATAGCTACTGGGAGAGATTATCTGCATGACTGCAGTTTTATCAGAAGAAAAGGCAGAAACTTCATGATTTTCGAAAACTTGAGGATGGTTGTTAGTAATGAGATATCTGAAAAGTAAAAGTCATGCATACAAAAACGCATGTAATTTCAAAGAGCTTTTTTCGGTTGATTTTAGTGTACATAACAGATCAAAATAGGTTCAAAGACTGTGTTTGACGCAGGATGTAGCATGCATTGCTGGGTGGTGGATCATGTATTTTAAAAATGTTAGTAATGCTTTTCCGAGACAAAATTATTTGTTTTCTTTTCAGAAAAAAATATGTTTTCCTTTACACGGCTAGTAAAGACGTTTCAATGCCTGCATATGCCTCTCTTGAATTTGTCTTTAGTTTGATTTAATGCATTTTACTTCTTAGATGCAAAATTTTTAGTTTTTCTTCGTGGGAAATACATTTTATTCATTCTTGTTTTTTCTTTTTTTAATTTAGTAAGATTTATAATTGCTCTATTAAAAACCAGCAAAAGAAAAAAATCATCTTAAGTGTCACTATCGTTTCTTTTTTTTACAGAATTTGTTTTATACTTTTACGCATGTCACATCGCCTCTGGTTTTATCAAAATGGGAGTCAATTAATTAAAAGAATGAAAATAAAGACTACCCACTTAAAATTGTACATTGGAAAGCGTCTATAACAAATTTTTCAGAAAAGAATAATACATACCAACACAGAGTACATATAAGTTTCATTTAAGTAAAAAAAATAATTTAATAAATATTTGTAAAATTATTATCATTGATAAGGTTTCTGAGTTCACAGAAACGCCATATGTTCTACATGAAAACGAAACGTAGTAGATATTAGATATTATGGAATAGTTGGAAAATATGGAATACAGAGTTTTCAGCTCTGTTAGGTACTATTGCCACAAGGGAGTACCATGAACTACTCAAGAAATAGTCCTATGTTACAGTGAAGTGAAAATTAAAACTCATATTGTTGTCGTACCATTCGATACAGAACAAATTGTGTTTTGTGATCTTCAGGAGTTTTCGTAGATAAGTTTTCAAACATTTTAATCTACTAGTATACACGTGATTTGAATACTGATGTTACGCATAATGTACGCTAAGTGAATTGTAGTTTATTGTTCTGTGGTTATTCTTTAGCTAACAGTGTTTTGCCCATCAGTTTAAAGGTTCATTTTTCTAGATAACGTATCGGGTATTATGGAATGCTAGGTAATGCTGTAATGGATTTCATGCCATCAACTAAAGGACCGGAAAACAAAGACGCTGAATATATCTTCATTAACCCTTTCGCGACGGGAAGCGCAAACGCGCGCTTATCGCTGAGGCCGGCAGTCTCTTTCACAAATGTCTGTCCAGGGCCGGAGAGTTTTTCGCGATTAAGCCTAAATCCATGAACAGAACAATCAGAATATATTATAGTGTCACTATCACTACTATCCGAATCTGCTTAAAAATCAATATCTCATAATTTCAAATAATTTGCGCCATTTCTGCTATTTCAAGCTCTAACCCTTTCGAAGGTTCGACATTCTAACTGTAAAATGAGAAAAAATCCACGTCTACTAGATCTAATTATCCACTAAAAACTGGACTGCAAACCGTAATACCCAACGCTGTAGCGAAAATAAAACTCCCTGGTTACTATAAAGAAATACCCCGTACGAATTTATAGAGCCGTCATAAAGTATACCATTCAGAAACATTCCTTTAAACTTACGTTTATATTATCAAAAACCACGTGTATGTGAGTCATGCTACTCCCATTCTGAGTAGAAGGTCAAATCTACATGTATCTGTAACCGCATGGACATACAATGCCATCTTGTGCCAAAAGTTATAGTTTTTAAAACGTTCCAGGACACTGGCACAACTGTGTGACGGCCGGGGGTGAACGAGGAAATGCTCTGGCACGCCAGCGTGTCGGCCGGGAACTGAGTGCGTTTCTTACTGGCACGTATACGTGACAGTCGGCGCGAAAAGGTTAACGGAAAATTCTCCGAAGTTCAAGGAGGATAAATATGCGTTTAATGCTTCAGCTGTTCTGTGTTTGCTCACCATGACTGTACCGAAGCACAGAAAGAACGTTGCATTTGAAACTTTTCCAAATAGAATCGAAGTGGAAATGGCTTGAACATAATCTTAAGAAATATTCTAGTTAGAAATATAAATGGCATTTCATTGTACCTTCCTTTCCTCTGCAAATTTCACTCATTTACATCGCTCTGGGATGTAATCATATCTAATTTGCACGCCTTCAATTTTAATGAACATTGAGGCCTCTTGGAATTCTGAATATATACAGAGTGGATTCAAAAGAGATTGACAAATTTCTAGGCGGAGTAGGTTAGAAAAAAAAAACGGTTCAGAATCACATAACAATGTGGGGTTGGAAACGTCCTCTTCATGTATCTGTTAATAATCACTTGAAGAAGAAGAAGCGTTGAAATATGCTTCTAATTTCTTAACTAAGTTTCATAAACAAAGGCTCTCCTCCGGCAATTTCATCAATGTAATGAAAAAGAATTAACAATTTTTATCAAGTGCAATCTGTGAAAGATGCGTTGAGTTTTGAAAAAACTTGGTCGAAAAGTTCAATATTACTGGAACACTTCTTCTAAAGTGATTATTAACAGATGCACAAAGACGACGTTACCGACCCCACATTGCTATGTGTTTCTGAACAGTCTTATGATAATCTATCCCTTCCTCCTAGAACTTTGCCAATCTAATTTGGAATCACCCTGTATATATATACACATATATACATATATACATAAATAATTATATGTTGGCATTTTTATTGAATTAAAAGTTATGGATTTCTATAAATAATAAAATTTTCAATACATTAATAATTAAAAAAGTTATTTTCATAAAATAATTGTAGGATGATCGCCCTTGATTAATTTATAAGTTCACGGAAATGCAATATATTCTGATAACGAGCACATCACTTTTATTTACTTACGTTGCTTTGGCATGTAATCATACCTGAATGGAGAATGAATATATCATAATTTCGAAGCAGACGTTGGAATATAATGAGTCTTGATGAATGCAAACTTATTAACAGAAAAATTTCAGTGAGTAATTAATTTTCATTCAAACTTTCCCAGCAGTTTCGTGTTCCTCTGTACAGACTGCACTTCTAGATATAAAACACATCAAATGCATGCTTGTAGAGAGACATATCAATGAGATGGTACTGTATTTCTGCTTCGGAATAACGAGCTAATTAAACTCATTGACGGTTAAATTCAGTTTATTTCGGATATTTTAATGATCATCGTGCCGAACGCTATGCTTAAATATAAATTAATAAGCGTGATGGAAAATAACCAGCTATATTTCTATGAACATTTGCCAGTACATGGTGTATAATTGAAAATAAAATGAATTTGTTTTTAGGTGTACTATACAAAGTTAAGCATTATTTATACGTGTAGAGTAAATTTGTATATTTTCGTAGTTAAAAAATAAGTAGTTAAAAATGTATTGCACCAGTTATGTAAAATTCCTACAAAGTATGTTTTGTTTGACAATTTATGTTTAGTTTATTTAATGTGATTTATTTTATCTTATTAAAATTTTGAAAAATGAATCCTAATTGATTATCATCCTAACACCAGCATTAACATCTGAAAAAAGTTAAGGAACAAAGAATTTCTAGTCCAAGAAATTAAAAATATAGTACGATTATTTGCAATAGTGATTGGTGTTTCTTTGTACGTGAATTTATTAATACACTAAATTGAACAAAAATCTTACAATTACGTAACATTTAAATAGCGCTTAAACACGTGTATGTTTCCGTATATTAACGAAAGCTTCATGAAACTTTCAAAAACCTTGCAGTAACGTTTCTATGTCTTTTGATGCATAAAAACTTTAAAATTAACAGACATTAACTGCTTAATAGATGAGATTAATAACTGTGCAGGGTTTTAATTTCTTAAGAATGCAGCACTTGTGAAACAATTTGGAAAAATCGAGTAAAGCTTTCTCGGTGGTTATGTTACTTATCCTAAAAAAAATCTCGAAAAACTGATTCATATTGTGAACTTATTATTTCAACTTATATTTTGACTTTTATTATAAGTATTAATGTAAATGCGAAATAAAAATAAATTCCTCAGTTCTGTAGATGGAATAATTTCCGATAATTTATTTTATGAGAGTCTATCAGCTTATTTGAATACATGCCGCATGTTACTGTAAAATATGATGCAGAATAAATTTGAATGTTGTATATAGCTACAACGGGGGACTCCAAATTTAATGTGACAGTTTAAGTTCGATTTATCACATGTTTAGAAACAATATATGTTTATGAGGCTCTCCAGAGAGCTGGACACTTTAATGCTTAGAGAGTACATAATGTGTGTATATATACACGCATGTATTAGTTTAAAAGGAAAATATATTTATATTCAGCTTGTATACTCGTTTAGACATATCATTTCTGGTCGAGATTCTTTTATTTTATTAATTACTTAAAAAAGTTTTAAAAATTTCCCGGGATTCCTATTTGTAGACATGTCTTTTGGAAATTGAGATATCATTTCTAGTGAATTCAGTTTTATTTTATTTTTATAATTTTTTAAAAGGGTGCATTAAGGAAAATTTCTAATACTTTGGACAAATTCATCTGAAAAAAAAAGAAAATATTTTGTTGAATTTTCTGTTTACAATTACTCTTTATTTGTGGGTAAATTAATATTTTTTGTTTACTGCGCATGGATGTAAAATTCTATGAAATTCTTTTTCAAAGTTAAAGTGTTTATCTTTTACTACATTTACAATAATATGTCACGTGCATTTATCAATAGGTAATGTAAATTTCAAGTGGAGCGCGTTAGCGTAAAGTTAAATAGGTAAAATATTTCTTGTTCTGACATATTTTTCCATATTTGATTCGGTACTGCGATGTATTTACGGCGAATGTGATAAACCTGTGTTCACTGGATGGGCTTAAACCTTATTATCTCCCTTTAGTGTGTTATATCTTCCGAATGTCTTCTGCGTAGTTCTTGCAACTTTTGTTTGTTACTTTTAAAATGAAAACAAAGTCTAGTTTCTGTAAACTGCAATAAAAGATCCACACTCTATAGATGTTAGAATGGATTAAGATTCCAGGGCATGAATTATTTCACAGGTTACCGTTTCCATGAATTCGTTGATTTGGTCGTCAATCTGAAATGCCATTGCATTTTCTTGGGGGGGGGGACGAAATTTGCATGTGCATCTACGACTAATTTGAAACATATGCTTTTACAAATGCGAAGCAAATAAAATACTGAATTGTTGAAATGGCATTAAAGTTTAAACGCTTTGAAGCATCGGTGAGCTAATGCTTTATTTGATTGATATTTATGTCCCCCCCCTCCAAATACAAGGAAAAGAGAAAATTGTTTCAAGTTTTACTAATTGTTGAATTTAGTGATTCAACCCTTTATGAAAGCTGTAGTATATTTCTTACCACCTTCATTAAGAATTAAATGTCGATGGGAATATATTTTACGATGCATGATTTGTGTTGTCATCTGCTGATAACTCTAGAAAATTTAAAGAAAATCTGGAGTGACTCCACTTGACTTTCCGAACACTTACGATTAAGATCATTACCAAGCATTTAAATAAATTTTAATCGATGGATAATTCAGCAAAAATTCCTAGTTTTTTTTTTTTTTTTTTTTTTTTTTTTTTTTTTTAATTTAAGCTCAATAGAATGTACCATTTAAACGCTAGCGGACTTTCAAGAATTCCCCCCCCCCATAGGCCACAATGTAAAAGAAATCTTTGTCGTACCCCGTAGAAAAACTATAAATCCTATATACACACCAAAATCAATACCGGTCTTACGATGGTGGTTTATAATATATACACCCGATCTGAGCTCAATCGAATGTACCGTTTAGGAGCTATCGTGTTCACACACACACACACACATATACATCTAAAAATAGCATAAATGAATTCAGAAGACCTCAAAACGTGTCAATACACCAAAATATCGAAGTCGAGTTTTTTCATGTTTACAATACTTTCCTTACATGGTACATGTTCGGAAAGCAAAAAAATCAACGAGGGTCTTTGTTTACATAAATGTGGGTAATAGTAAAGGTTATAATCCGACCGCCACGAGATGAGGCTTGACTCTCCTCTCTTCTCAGAGTCCAATTTACAGCATGGTTTATGGCGTGGACAAAGCCCCTCAAGGATTGTATGTCGGGAACGGGAAAGAATTCGCACCAATTCCTCGCGATAATTACTAAAAACCATTAAATGGAATCGCCATATAACACGTATGACACCAGACCTCTAAACACATGCTTCTCACCACAAAAAAATGGTCTTAAAATATCAAATTAATTTTTGGTAATTAGTTAAATGAATTCTTTTTTATAAATCAATCGCAATACCAAAAGTACATAACATTACCAAAAAAAAAAAATTGACGGGGAATAAAGGGTTAAATTGCCACAGTAGATTCTGTTATAGTAATAAGGATAGAGGAAAGCAATACCGCTTCTTCGTATATCGGTGTTTCGCCTAGCCAAATATACCGAAACTAATACAGTAATCCCTCGTAATATCGCGCCTCGATATATCGCGCATACGGATACATCGCGCTTTTTCTATGTCTCCCCAATTTTTTTCTATACTCTTTTGCTTTGCTACTTTACTTAAGAAGCACACAGTACATTTGAAAAATATACTGTGCTCTTCTCAAGTTATCTTCTATCACATAAGTTAGTTACAATTAATTGGTTTTCGCTTCTTTGTTGAAATGCAGGATAGGAGAGAAAAATCAAATAAAATGACTCTGGATCATTTTTTCAGTAGGAAATGAAATGCGTTTTTGTACATAAAATAAAAATAAAAAATCTGGAGTGACTCCACTTGACTTTCCGAATAATTACGATTAAGATCATTATCAAGCATTTAAATAAATTTTAATCGATTAATAATTCAAACATATAATACCAAATTGAAGCTCAATTGAATGCATCATTTAAACGCTTGCTCACTTTCAAGCATTTCTCCCCATAGGCCATAATGCAAAAGAAATCTTAGCCCTGTAGAATTATAAGTCCTATACACATCAAAATCAATACCGGTCTTACGATGGTGGTTTATAACATATACCCAATTTGAGCTCAATCCAATCTACCGTTTAAACGCTAGCGTGCTTTGAAGAATTCCCCCGTAGGCGATAATGTAAAAGAAATATTTGTCGTAGCAATGTAGAAAAACGTGAGTCCTATACACACCAAAATCAATACCGGTCTTGCGACGGGGTTTTACAACATATATACCCAATTTGAGCTCAATCGAATGCATCGCTTAGGAGCTATCGTGTTCACTCACATAAACACACACACACACACGCACACACACACACACACACACACACACACACACACACACACACGCACACACCCACACACACACACACACACATACGCACACACACACACATCTCGTAAAAGTAGCATAAATGAATTCACAAGACCTCAAAACGTCTAAATGCACCAAAATCTCGAAGTCGAATTTTTTCATGATAACAATACTTTCTTTACATGGTACATGTTGGGAAAGTAAAAATTAAACTTGAAATTTAGTTTAAGAGCATATCTTTTATTACAGAACATATATTATTAATTTTATTATATTTTAAAAGGTTGAGAAAAGGAAAGTTTTAACATATCACGCCCCCCTCTCCGCGCGTTATATCGCGCGTTTTTCTTGTCTCCCAACAAGTGCGATATAACGAAGGGTTACTGTAATACGAAACTTGGCGTGACTTTTTTAACATACTTGCTGGATTAGAGAGATTTTCAAAAATTTGTAAACTATGGATGGTACGGGTTCAAAACGTTTTTTTTTTTTTCACATAAACTGCAAAATATATTTGCCAAGATTACAGAACAACGAGTGCGTAAATGCAACGTCAACACGTTGTGATGTAATGACTCTCAATTTGTTGTATAAGGTTCTTCGTAATTTGCTTATCAACACCAATAAGTGATTTTTGTGAGTGGATTTACAACACACAGTTTTGAATTGCAAAGCTGCAGCACTTGTGCTGTGTTATTTTACAGCAATATGTGTGATAAAATTACAGATATTTCTTACAGTCTGCTTCACGTAATGTTACTCGTAAATAAAAAAATATATCCAAAAATTCTTGCTATATAATACTACACTCATGAATATCTAAAAAAATAATTTTAAGACATTTTGACATTTTGAATATTGTTCTTCAAAGTGTTTAGAAGTGAAAAAAGAGGGGGTGGGTGGCCATCTTAAGAAAACTCTTAAAATTCTTGATATAAAGTGCAGCAAATTTGAATTCCATATTTAGACAATGATTGTCATTAAAAATTTGTTGAAAATTTATTTGTTTCAATTTTTGTCAAAAAAATTCATTACTTTTCTGTCGCCCTAATATCAAGTTCAGAATGTAAAATGAATTTCGTTACATGTTTTAAGTGACAATGAATCAAATCGGTTGAGAGTACTTTTCAGTGAAATTACTATTACTTTAATGATTATTAATTGAATAAAATTGATTTGTCTCCCATTTCACTATTTTATTGTTAATATTAACTCTTTCAGTTTTATCTTGAGACTTCATTCTGAGAAATTAATGTTATGGAACGAAAGGGAAGTAAGTGTTATACTCAGCATCTTAAAAACATCTCTAAACAAAAGATAATAATTTTTTTTCTCATAAATATATTTCATGTGTAATATATCTAACATAATAGAATATCTGGGAAAACATAGCGAAATGAAATGTCATCATTTTTAAGGAAGCAGTGCAGACGTTAGGAAAGTAATCTTTTAATTTTTCATTAAAACTTTTATACATTTTGCACGTATATGCATTAAAGTATAATAAAATGAAATACTGAATCAGTAACTATTTAAAATTATTTTTAAATTTTGAACAATTTCCAAATTTTGAAAACTTTTAAAATCTTCCAAGCGTTTAACCTTTTATTTCTCTTTCTCTCATCAAATTTACCTTTTTTTATTTAAAAAATTTTTCTAACATATTTGGGTATTTCTTGAATATTAAGTTGAATAACTTTTTTAGAAACTTATATTAAATTTTCATAATTTTAATGACAATAAAAATTAAAATGATACCTACATTTATTTTAAAATTTATCAGTTAGATACATACGTTTATATTCCCCATCAGCTTTAGTTTAAGTCATAAAATGTTAATGCATACCTCCTCAAAAATTTAATAATAATAATATCCAATATTTGTGGTCAAATTTTGTATTTTCTAAACTTACTAAACCCTTAAAAGCGTACAGTTGAATATCACTCTTTCTCAAATATACTGACATATTTTACCCTTTTCCAGATGGTAACTGCAATATAGTTGATTGCTGTCATTCAATAACGGCAAAAATCAGTTACTGTTCTTCGAAAAATGACAAATTATTTGAGTCCCATGTTATTATGAAACAAAGGAATGAAAAAAATCCCTTCCTTTAAGATATATCGTTCACTTAACTACTTCATTTCCTAAACATTTCGCATACTCCAGTAACTTTTACCCTCTGTTATTTATCAGTCTATTGTAAGTACGGAATAATTACTGGGAGCTACTCTGATAAATAGTCAACATAGCCACTACTAACAAAGACACGGCCCAGGCTAATGACTGAATAATTCAAGTAATGAAGAACTCCTGTTACTCAAGCGAAAAATGTCATTGAATGCAGAGTTGCTTTTTTAAAAACTATCCGAGTATGATGAAATACATATTGTTCTAATAAAAAGGCAATGAAAAATGTCTTGAAAAATTTTAAGTAAGATAGGTATTAGAAATTTTATAATAATTACTAGTTGCGTATCCGTTCTTTACGCTGGAGGATGTTAATAAATTTCTTATCCATATGCACAAATTACTTCTAATGATGAAGATTTTCAAAAAAATGTAAACTTTTTGTACTCATACTGCAAAGTTTGCATTACGGATACTGAAGTGAGATGAAATGTTGAGTGATTGTAACATGATCACTCAAAAGCATTTTCAGTGTCACTTGCAGTCAAAAGTACCTTTGACAGCAGAAACTCTTTACTTTTAAAATGTCTTATTTCTACAGCATAAAAGAATGCCTTTTGCGTAAGTTCCAAAACTATTGCCCCAGAAAAACCATAGCATGATGTGGATAGCTTTTTATTTATTTGTTTTTTGTTGTGAGTTTTTGTGTGTCTAATTTGCAAAATTTGAGTAATATTGTATCACAGCATTCACGCTGCAGACTACTTAATTTTACCTAGCAAAAGAGTCTTAAAGTATTGTTGATAATTTGAACATAGAATAAAACTTCATTAAATATTCGATAATTTCTATGTGCTTAGATGCGAAAAATGCAACTTTTTTCTGTAACTATCATGGTACTGTTTGTAAATGGGTATGATCGTGACGTA
The DNA here is from genome assembly GCA_038373885.1 of Cheiracanthium punctorium. Taxonomy (NCBI): domain Eukaryota; kingdom Metazoa; phylum Arthropoda; class Arachnida; order Araneae; family Cheiracanthiidae; genus Cheiracanthium; species Cheiracanthium punctorium. Next base: position 549,553 of record JAWZYV010004260.1, read on the forward strand.
GCTTTTACGTAAGAGCATATTACCCTTTTTAAGCTCCTTATACAATTTGAAACTCGTTATATAAAATGACGTCTAATTCACTTCCAATTTGTGTTTTAAATAGCTAACTAAAATATAATAGTATATGTTTAATACAATAGCTACCATAGTAACAGAATCTACACCACTTAAGTTGTCAAATTCAATATTCAAACTTAAATTGAAGTCATTTCTAGAGTTCTTAGAATCGGAAACTGAAAATATATAAATACGAAACAAATAGAATATCAACTGAAGGCATTTCTACGGTTTTAATTTCAGCACATCGTAATGCATTATCCGGAAAGGTTCAGCAAACGCCATGACAGAAGCAATTAATTTCACATTGAGTATTGCCTTCTTTGCGAGCGCGTTGTTTTGTACACATTCTGTATATCGACAGAATTCTGCAAATTCTCGAATTCCAATTTGAGACGAATATTAAATTCTTAGTCTCGGAAAGGAAGTACACCTATATTAAATAAATAGAACATTAACTCACTCGCGTTTTAAAGATTCTTGCACTTTTGATGCTATTGTTATTGCAGCTGCTGTAGTTTTAACCTCGAATATGATACAGAAGCTTGAAGTTTGATCCATGGTGTTTCTCTTAAAGCAGAATTATTCGATGATTTCGTGGCGCTGTGGTGGTGTAGGGGATAGTGAGCCTTACAAAAATATGTACTTTGACAATAAGTAAGTTTACAACTGAGATATAGGCTTTGAAAAGAGCCACGCATCTCGATGAACTCTGTGTATCACTATATGATTTCGTTGAAACAAAACAACGCAAACTGATACACTTATATGAACTAAAAAATACCGAGTTTCAAACTGTTTTTAAAAATAGCCTTTTGAAGTAAAAATTATAAATTGCACCATACTAGAAAAGCGTGGCGCAATTTCTAATTTTGCTAATGCATCCTTTCGTTGGCACAAATCAGTTGTACCGTTAAAATATTTTTAAATGTGCAAAATCTGCTGAAAACCTTTGGTATTTGCCACCTATTACGTTTTTTCATAATTTGGTCACTTGCGCATGTGTATATCTGATCATTTTTCATTACCGTTGCAAATAAAACAGTGATACGTATGCTTTCTTTTCTAAAAACCTTAGAACAGCTTGAATACATGCCACCAATGGCGTGTTTTCATTATTTGTTGATTTTATGATTTCGCATAATCGACAATCATTTCGCATTAAGGTTGCCATTAGAACAACTTTCCAAAGATTCTTATCCATATTCTTGGCAGATTGGCGCATTTAGCATCGCTAAATATTTAATCTCTCCGCGGTGGCAAATGTCAAAGACATACTAAAACTTCTGTAATTTAATGGTAAAATTTGCAATATTTACTTTTTAAATGTCACAATTAGTTTTCTCGTATTGGAAAAATACATCGTTTATTTATGCTAGTGAAAATCGCCAAACATGGCAGCCACAATGCTGATTTCGATAGTTTTTTTTTATTAATAGGTTCTAAAATAATTCGAATTTTGAAATTAAAGTTAGCTTTTATGTTAATATAGTGAATAAGCTATCTTTATTTCAAATTTCATCCAAATTCGTCCTGCCGTTTTAGATGAAAGATTATTAAACATACAATCTCACAAACTTCTACATCTATAATATTAGTAAGATAATTGGTACTTACGTATCGTCCCGGCGGTCAGCAAAGACGAGGAATTTTCGCCAAGATAAATGTCAGACGCAAGAAGTTATTAATTTTTTCGAATGCGATTGGCAACAGTTTGCCAGTATATTTGACGAAGAAATAGTTTGGCGGGAATAACCGCCGGGATAATACGTAAGTACCGATAATTAATTGTATTTATTTATTTATTTTTGTTTTATTAAGAGTATTCATGAGTTGGTCATGTACTGTATTGAGTGAAGTTGAAAAATATAATTTAGAAAGAAAACAAAGTTTGAAAATAAGCAATCTAACTCTTTTTTGATATTATATTTTGCTTTTACTCACCTCGTTGCGAAACATAAAATATTGTAAAAAATGTGAATTAAATAATAGTTAATGTTTTAAAAATGTTGGATTATTAATTTTTTAAAATTAATATCGTTCTAAATATTGCAATGCCATTGCCAAGAATTTTATTCAGGAAATAGTAAAACTATAGAACAGACCTTAAAAACATTGTTAACATAACAGTTTTGCCTGCTGGAAATTATACATAAAAGTTACGTCTTTTTAAAATTAAATATTACAAAAAATACAGTAATAGACACTATAAAAAACTGAGGCGAGTGACAAAAGTAATATTAATATATCTCAGTTAGTTCTTTTTTACCAAAGAGCCATGTAGTACACTTTTAGAGTAGTAATACTCGATCATTTAAACGGTTAAAAATTGTTTATATCGGACATTTCAGATTTTTATGCAAAGGTTATATAAATTTGTAGATTATTTAATGACTTATACATGCTGTTTTAGTTAATGAAATGTAACCCTTGAGTTTTCAGAGAAGGTTTTGAAGAAACAAAATAATAATGAAGAATATTTTGTCATAATTGATCAAATATTACGCCTCCCTTTTTCTTTATTAAATCATATAGACTGTTTATTTTCCAGATTGTAATAACTAAAAAAAAACCCATTCAATATACTGTTTATTATTTTAGGTCCTAAAACTTCACAGTCAAACTGAGATTTATGCTTCAATAAACGGAAGTATTTGAACTATTTCCAGCTGATAAATTTAATGTGATTATTTGTATCTTTAAGTGACACCATCGGCCATTTACATTTAATAAGAAGTGACGGATTACACGAATTATCTATTATCGTGAAACAAACATACTTAATAAAAAATACTCGTACCTTGCAGCACCTCTTTGCATTAACTAATTACTTTTGAGAAACATCTTGCATACCCCAGTAACTTAAACTCTCTGTTATTTATGTTCTTTTGTAAGAACTAAATAATTACTGGAAACAATTATAATCAATATTCAAAGACAAGGCAAACAGACGTAGGACCGAAGATCTTGTCTGAATAACTCAGGTAATGAAGAATACTTTGTATTCAAGAGAAAATTATCTTTGAATTACATTGGTACTCTTTTTAAAAACTTACACAAAGAAAATTATGAATAGACGTGTATTGTTTGAATAAAAGTCCATGAATGATGACTTAATTAAAATGATTAATTAAGATAAGCATTAAAAGAAATTTTATTTCTGCTGTTAAAAAATTGATTTGGTTTGTTCTATCCAGGGTCAGAAAAACTAAAATTTTCAATGGAAAAGCATAAGATTTATTATTTTGGTTGTATTTTCTTGTACTATATAGTTTACGGGTATAATTTCACCTAACAAAACCTATAAATGTATAGGCATCAATGCCTTCAAAACTATCAAGGATCTTATACTATAAAAAATTCTATTCAACAAAATATTAATTTACAGATTAGGACCTAATAAAGATACTTAAAATGTAGTGCTTTGACACTATTATATTGCTTTAATGCGTGTCTGAACTAAGCAAGGATTTATTTTCCAAAATGGAATATTTCGAAGTCTGTCAAAGAAAACATCGTTATGATTTTAGGATTTACAATCGAAAATTTCTGTCTTGAAATAATGAAAAATGCTTCACTATTTAAGTGAAAAATAACTTTGTCCATTAAATTTTTTTTGTTGATTTCAGTAAATTTGTTAAAATTATTTGTAGCTTCTATTTACTTAGTGCCATCTGTATATCAGCTAGGAGGATATTTTTGTAAATTAAACTTTCGATTGCCTGTAATATTTTTTTAATATCATCACCGGAAATATATTATTAAATTTAAAAGGGGCAGATGCATTTAAAATGTACTTATAACTTTTTCTTTAACTCGTTTTCCCTGTGCACACGCCACATAATGAAAAAACCAAATATTGGAATACCAGTTTTTTTAAGTTTGATGTGCATTCATTTTTATTTTCTCTAAAATATGCTATTACAATAGCTTCTTATGTTTTTAAGAATTTTGTGTTTTTTCAAAAGGTAATTATTTTGAACAAAACTGAAGTAGGTAAATACACGAGTAAGAAATTTGCATTGCATATACTGTATATAATATGATATTAGTTGAAAATATATTGTTAAAAATAATTTAGAATTTGTTAAATGTACTACGGGTGTAGTTACACAAGGTATTACCTTATATAATATCAAAATATTGAAAACTGTTTCTTCTCAAATTCATCATTTTAAAATTGATGCTAATGGAATGAATAAGCGAATGTACTTCTTGAATATTTAAAATCGCTCTACAGAAATTAGCTCTCGTTACATATGTACTTCTATCCAATTCTTGTTCGAAAATGCAGTGTCATATTTTGAAATTCCTAAATAAAATGAGAAATTAATTACCTTTCTTGGAGAATGACAAATTACAGGCAACATGTATTGTGATGAAAAGAACATTACATGTCGTCTGAAACTAACAAGAATTACGTATACAAAAATAATTTTACTGTTTACTTTCTCAAAAGCCTGAAGCTTTCTATTGCTGATCTTGAGCAGTGAGTAAAAAATAATTACTGACGGGAACAGTAATCAATATTCTGGGTTAGCAAACGAATAGCGAAAGCTAATGACTGAATAATTCAAGTAATGAAGAACACTTCGTTACTCAAGCAAAAATTATCTTTTGTACATTACGGTGTTCTTGTAAGGGTTTAACCGGGAAAAAATGATTGGCAAATGGACATTGTTAAAATAAAAGTAAATGAATGACTTAATTAAAGTTGTAATTAAGATTAGTAATGAAAATTGATTTATTATATTCAGGCACATGTTTTAAAGAAAGAAAATTTTTGAAGTAATTAATAGTGCTTGATGCTCATGTGAAAGTTATTTAAAAAAGTGTTATATACCTCACTGTTGATTCCAGTGCATTTCCTTTAAAATTGTTTGTAGTTTTTTTTCAAATACAGATAGTCTTTTTAATGTCTTCGATGTGAACACATTTGTTTCTAGACTGTTAACAAAATATTCCATAACATGCTAAGCAAAATTATAATGGTACGGACATTTTGGGATAAATATTGTTAATTTTAATCATCACTTTAGAGCTAAGCCATATAGGTAACTTGGTATCAAAGTTACAACATTTCAAGCTGCATCGTAGAATATATTATTTTAAATTTTAATGATCAGATATGAATTTGTAATTTTTTACTTTACATAGAACAAGACTAAGTGTAAGAAAATTATTGCAAAATTTTATCTTAAATTTATTATTATTCATAATTTTACTGTTTGATGAATTAAAAAAGCAATTGACTCATAGGAATTATACTACTTTAAAATTTATGTGTTATTTTTTACATAAACCATTTCAAACGGGCAGAAGTGACTCATAGTCTGTCAAGCGAAAATATTTGTTTCTCTTCAATCTAGCTTAGTGCATCTGAATCATTTAGTTTGTTTATGTAAAAGCAAAAATCAATTTTCTTCAGTGAGTGATGACAGATGATAAGAAAAAGAAAAGAATATTAAAATTAAAAAAATCCTGAAAGTATGTATATCTCCAACCATTCTGTATTTTATTTTTAAAAGGTCTTGCAGACTTCAGTAAACTAAAATTCCCTTTTATTTATCTTGCTGCTCTAAGTACAAAATAATGTCGAAGAATAAGTTAGATCAATACTTTGCAAAGCGAGGACCAACAGCCTAAGCTAATGAGTATATAACTCGAATAAAGAACATTTTGTTGCTCTAGCGAAAATTATGTATGAATGCAGTGTTGCTTTTTTGAAAATTGCACATAAAAATGATGAGTAAATGTGCATTGTTTTAATGAAATTCAATGAATAATGATGTAATTAAAGTGTTAATTAAGATATGCAATCAAAAGAGAAATTTCAGCAACTGCTTTTTATTAGAGAACATTGATGGTCGATTTATTATAATCAGCTATATAAAATAGAAATATTAAAACAGAAAAATATGCTTCTTTATATCAAATATATTGTTAAACTGTTTTTTGATACATTTTGTTTTTTTCTTTTATTGTATATTGTTGTTGTTGTTTCTGATGCCCCCTGACAAATGCAAACGGCGGTGCCAGATCCCCCTCGAAGAGGGGGATAGGCAAAGAGGGTGCTCCTTCCATTTTTAGGCTCCCAGTGGGAGAAAGTACGATTTAGCACGTGGTCCCCTAATTTTGAACCAATTCCAGATGAGGGACCAAACCCTTGAAAGCGGCACCCCCAGAGATATCGTTTAACAACTTGGAGGACATTAGAGCCACGACAGATTTTACGTACACCAGCTCCCATTAGCGTTCACGATCCCACAGCAGTCGAGCCGAGAGGATGTTGACCCTCCCAAGCACTGGCCAAGCCGAATGCTGCTTCACTTGCTGTGTTCCAATCGGTACGGAGTTAAGCGCCCAGACAATTGCGGGACACCCTTTAATTGTATAGTTATAGTAAAACAAACATGCATAGGGACATACATGTAAAATCAATGAGAAAAATTGTTGTTTCTCTCTTTAGCAGGTGGTATAAACTGTAATATATATATGTATATTTTTCAGTTAACAGTGGGTGAGAGTACACATTATGTTCTATACGAAATGTTATTATCATGACTTGTATTTGTGGATGAAAAAACGCGGTGCCTTAATTAAAGAGCCTATTTCTGTACATGTCCCCTATTCTGTACATGCCCTATACTGTACATGTACAATAGGGTGCAGTGAAAAAAACTTTTTTTTTTAATTTCAAAACCCAATAGCGACCAAAAGTTGTGTTTTGTATTGAATAAGAAAAATGTAGAATTTCAAAATTTTTTAAATATATCTTGAGGGTCCACTATTGCACCAAAATGTCACAAAATTTCGAAAAACAGAGTATTTTAATATTATTTATAAAATACAAAAAACTATGATATATAATATACAATAGCAAAAAATAGTTGGATTACGTGCTGTTCAATGACTGTACAAAATTTTAGAATTGTCGGGAAGTATCTTCAGGGTCCACTAAAGTAAACAAAAAAGGTCAAAAAAAGAAAAAAAAAATCCTTTTTTTTAAACAAAAAATTGCTTGAAGCAAAAACTTTTCCATTGTCCATTTACAAATAACTATATTTAAATAAAGTATTAAAATATATATTGAGGGTCCCGTGCAAAGAACAAATAAGAACAAACAGAGCGAAATTTTCCTTTTTAATCAGAACCAGGTGGCGCTAATGGTATTTTTCGCCGCGCAATGTATTTACTTTTGAATGAAAATTATTGCTGTGAGATCATCTCGCAACTCGTTTTGTGTATTTGTGAATTCAATTTGTAGACATTAAAAGCTGTTTAGCTAAAAGTGAATTTATTTAGAAAGCAACACAGCATTTTATTCCTGCTTTGATATTGCATTTCAGCATGCATTTGAATGTGAAAACTAGAGGTGATGTTGAAGACCTGATTCTTGGAAAACCAAAGCAGTTAGGTGATAATATATTGGCCACATACGAAGAAATTATGCGGTTTCATTTATTTGTAGAGAATAACTTGAAACATGATAAGAAATCTAACGAATCTTACAGTCAGCGAAATTTCTGTAATCATGGCCGATAGATTAGAGTTAATTTGGAATCGTGCCTCAATTTCAATTTTTTCTAGAGAAAGAATTCTTCAAATGATTCGATCATTTCGCAATGAATATCAAAACCTTATGAAATTGTTTAGCAGTAATAGAAAACAGAGCGAGACTGTCCAGCAAAAAGTTAATAGTATTTTAGCTGAGTGTAAAAAGTTGTTTGATATTGCTGCATGCAAAAGCTAATTTGATAAGTGCAAATGCGAACGTTCTTGTAAAGTTCCCATAAAAGAACAGGCTTTTCTGAAGGACCAGAGTAGCGAACGAAACATTTCTATTGGATTGGGACATTTCTATAAGATTGAAACTATAAGAATGGTGCGGAAAAATGAAAGAAAATCTTTGGAAGCAAGTCGTCTTGAAAAAAAAAAAAAAAGGTCAAAAATCTATTATAACTATTCAGAGGAAAATTTTGATGAAGAAGGAATTTCGGACAATAACTTTCATAAGGTAACTGATCCTGATTACATCTACCAGGGAAAGAAAACAGCACCTCGCAAACATGAGTTAGCTTGCCTACATTTCTGAAGGTTTGTGATCAATCAGTATGCGGTTTCTGACAGGTTCTCAGCAATGATTGCTTCAGCGGTATTGAAGGACGTGGGTATAATATCTGAAGATATGATGCCAAATGTTATAGATCAAAGCAAGGTTACATGAGAAAGACGGGAAACCCGCAAAAATCTGCAAGACAAGAATGAAGAAAGTATGTCTGGAGTATTTTTTTCCTAGAAAAGATTCTACACTTTCTATGGAGAAAAGAGGAGAAGTCTATCATCAAGAAACAATTATGGAAGAGCATATGTCTCTAGGAAATCAGCCTCATGACATATACTTGGGTCATGTTTCTCTTGCAAGTGGTACAGCAGCAGCTATTAAATACGCCATTATGAATCATCTTATAAAGAAACACATTAACCGACATGTTACAGTTGGCTGTGATGGCACAGTAGTCAACACCGGACGTAAAGGTGGTGTCATCAAGCTGACAGAAAGAGAGCTTCAAAAGCCATTGGAATGGTTAATTTGCCTGTTCCATGCAAATGAGCTGCTGCTTAGGCACTCAATAGAACATATAGATGGGCCTATTGTTATACTATGTGGTTTTTCTAGTATGGTCAGAAAAAAAACTGAAAAATTGTGAACAACTGCCTGTTGTTAAGTTTGTTCCTATCCCACAGCTAACCGAATTTTGCACTTATACGTTAATGAGCCAAATCCCTGATCTCATAGCAATAACATCCTACATTGCCAAAGTATATTGCCAAGTTCAGTTTATGATAAAGTAATCTCCATCATGCATAAGTGGAGCTATCCACTTATAGCGTATGATCAAGCTGTTCCGATACCTTAGTGATCCTGTTATACAGCGAAATGGGTTCTTCGCCCACCCTGAAAACGTTCTTTTGTCAGACAAGAGAACACACATCCAAGAGTTGGCAGCTTGTAGAATTTTGAAAGCCCGAGAACAACCCAAAATCCAAAAAGGAAGAGATTTCAATGTTCAGTTGCTGAATTTCTAGGCGCAGGATTACATTGATTTGACTGACTGGAAATGCCCTCATATCCAAATTACTTCACCACCACTTATTTCATAAATCAAGAATGATGAATTCATGGAAATCAAAGAGATGGAATTACAATCGCAATTTTTTGACATTTTCAAAACAATGCCGTTAAAATAAATTTCAAAATGCCATGTCGTAAAAAAATGTGACATTCAAAATAACTGTTAAACGTTCACAATTTTTCTTTCCTTTTATATGTACTTTGTCAAACTATTAAAACCATTTTCAGGTAAGCAATTATTTGTAATGAAAAGAGATTTTTTTCCCTCTGTACTTCTCTGTTCCCTGTAGTGGAGCCTCAGAATATTTTCTGATAATTCTAAAATTTTGCATGGTCATTTAAGATGATTTAACACAAATTTTTATCGAAATTGGATTTAAAAAAATATATTTATTTTATCTTATAAATAATGCTGAAATACTCAATTTTTCGAATTTTCGTGATACTTTGGTGTAATAGTGGACCCTCAAGATATATTTCAAGAATTTTGAAATTTTGCATTTTTTTTTTTCAATACAAAACACAACTTTTGGTCGCTATTGGATTTTAAAATTTAAAAAAAAGTTTTTTTCACTGCACCCTAGTGTGTAGGTTATGTTATTTCCACGGTGATAGTTTCCTTAGCATTAATAAATGAGATACGTCCTCTGATAACGATATTTTGAAATGTTGTTTTTAGTGAAGCAAATTTCTCGTCTTTTTTAAGCGACCAACAAAGTTTCAGAATATTTTGATAAATGAATTTTTAAATAGGTTCTTTCAATTGTGTTTATTCTATATATCTTCAATAAAATTCATTATACCGAAATATAAAACTTACTAAAGAGATATAAAACATATTTTTATATTACATATAAAGATGTGTTGCATGTCTTCTATATCTTCTTTGCATTGTGAAATTATTTAATAAATGAGTAACTGAATGAGTAAAATAGATGAAGCAACCACTTCCCACCTAATCTTCGAAGATCTTGGTGATTCCATTCCGATGGTTTACTCTTATCAAGCCTTTTATAAATGACGTTTCCGTGTAATGGTACAGCACTCGAAAACGCTACTAAATGTCGATGAGCGATGTATGGAACCACTTGACTATTGCGCGGACAATGTATTTCCACATTTTGGTTCGCCGCCAATTGGCGCATTTACATTTTGGTAAACTTGCATTAACTTATAACGATCTTTTCAGTTTTTCAATCTGGCGATTTATTTGGGGGACCGTTCCTTCTAGTTCTCAGCTTTATCGCCAGGCTGGCTTTCTGTGTTCTCAGACCTTTCTCACTCACTCAGCGTTTTTGTTCCGGTCCATGAGATCGATATTTGTTCTCTCTATTCTTCACTACGGCCTATAATTTTCCACTATTGAAAATGCCAATAGAAAATTGCCATGTTACTGTTTCTCGGCATGGAGTTCCAGGCTAATTACTGCACAAATACCATAAATTAAGTATCTCAATTGTAAAATAACTCCCATCTGAATCTCCACCATAGTGAGTTTTATTGGCATACTGAACTTTTTCTCCAAAAAAGTATTGATTGCTGAAGTTTCTTTCATCGCATGAATTAATTATCGGTCCTTTTTCAAGTATTCGGATTTCACTGGACCAATTCCTTTATGCTTTATTGTTTTAGTTCTTGTGGTAATATGTGGCACATTTCTGTTTGGTAATTTCTGAAATATTTCTGAAGCGAGCGATACCCTTTTGGAGGCTTGAACTGCTGGAAATAAATTGTGAACATACTTTCAAGTACAAAATAAGGACTTCTCTGTGTATTGATTAATCGAGCAGAAATATGTGAAGGATTATTTTTTCCTGGAGAAAAGGTTTAATTAATAATAGAAACAAGACAAACATACAAATTCCATAACTTTTGAATTTTATCCAGGAACCAAAGTATTTTTAGTGGGGCATCCTAGAGACTTTGTATTCAGCTAATTATAAAGAGTAATTATTTTCTCCATCATCAATATAAATAAGTATGATATAGAACCCATGACCGTATTATGTTTCTATTACATGATACACATTTCTGATGAACTTTTTAAAACTTATTTCCACTGGGAGTTTTATCTTTTTCAATGGCGGACACTTGCGCAGGCATTGGCCTCTACTTAGCACGGAAGTGTTAGCCACTTTATTATGGGGCAACCTATTGATTGGCAAGCGTTACACTCTACTGAAAGTGTTTTGCGTGACTCTACATAAACTACACAGTGGATTGCAATCACAAAGGGAGGTACAAAAATAGAGGTTTTAACAAGATTAAATACACATTTTCAACATTCGACGACTAATCGTTTTGGAGCTAAGGGAATTATGCATATTTACGTACAGAAGAAAACTAGTTGAAAACTAGTCGAAGAAAACTAGTCCTATATCGTACATGCGTTTGTATATAGGTATCGTATATACTTCGTACGTAAAGACATCGCTTTTTAAATAGTTAAAATATGGTCAGGTTTGATTAAATTCGATTCTTTTTCTCAAAATGTAAATACCAAATTTTTTCACGACTGCAATTCTTTCTGTACTTGGTACAAAAATGGTGTCATGTGGATTTATAAACTTCAGGGATATGGTATCTAATTAATGAGTGATTTATCCGTTCGCTACCTGCATTACCTTAACGTTGCATATCTTCACTTAAAACAACTAAACTAACTAAACTCCTAACTAAATGACGAAACTAATAATACCCTAATGAACTAATGACGAAAATTATGGTAAATTTCCATCAAGCAAAAATGGCCGGAATAAATGAGAAAAAAATGTATTGCAATTTTGAAGAAATGTACTTCGCGCACGAAATACAAAATTTATCATGAAAACTTTTTAAATGCAATCAAGTTAAATATTGCATTTTGATGTAGTTTTGTTAAAAATCTGTTAAAAATGTTTCTTATGAAGTAAATAGTAACCCGATGAAATATAAAAAAAAGAGGTTTCATGCTATTAAATTTCTAGCTAATAACACACTTAATCATTATCTGAAACTATATTAATTAAAACAACAGCTTGTAACAAATTTAATAAACTTAAGTAATTTTACAAATTCTTGTAAAAGTCGTAGCTAACTTTACGAGATGCCGCACGAGTTATTTGTAATAACACTCGTTTCAAGAAAATAATTAAAAAAACTAATTGCTTTATACGAAGAATGTTTAGAGCTACATTGATAAGAATTTAAGTGGCTTTAATTTGTTTCCAGAAGCAGTTGTGTTATTGATTAATGGCAGAGATACTTTCAAACAGTTCATAATTAAATGCATTCTCCAGTTCATTATCTCTTTCTTGCACAAAGTTTGGGTAAAATAAAATAATCACATTAATTAAAGGGTTTTAACTGATTAATTCAAGGACTAATTATTTTAAATGAACGTGTATATTTTAAAGCAAACGAAAGTATTATAATGTATCAGGTAAGATTTAGTTGAAAGAAGCCAATGATATAACGTTGATCAAATAAGAGAAAGATTTAATGGTTAATGCAGAAAAAAATATTGTATTGTTACGAATTTTCGGAGAAACCCGCTGTTCTAGGGTTTAAAATAGTTCAAAATTCGTATTCTACGCTTCAAATAGTTAAGTTTTGATTTTTGTTGCATCGAAATCGGTCAACTGGAATCGGAGATACCGAGGTGTGGGTTTTTCCATTGATTTCTATAGCAGTTTCTAAAAATCTCAAGAAATATTGGTCCTAGGCCTTCGGTAACCTCACTTTTGGGACCAAATTCAAAAGTTGCCAATTTTGGGAACGTTTTGGTTATTTGGCGCGTTTTTCTTAATGGGGCTTGTAAAGTTAGTTTTCCTGAATTAACATGCATAATAGTCTAATTTTACTCTTCTGTTACGCAATCATAATTGAGTCTGTTCTAGTACATTCCACGAATGGTTCTCTCTGGAACCTTCTACGGTGTTCATCGAAACCTATAAAAGGACAGCTGATTGCACAGTTCTCTCTCAGTCTTGCTCCTGCTTCCGTCAAGAGCAGATGTTCGTGAAAGTTTAAGGCTTTGTATTGCCGCAATAGAAACGGTGTTTCCGATTGTTTATGAAGCTTTTTTTTTAAGTGCTGTGTATAAATTCTTCATTGCTGAGTCTTGAGGTACTGCTTGTGTTATCCCTCGAATATATCCACTGAATTTTTACCTGCAGATGTGTTTTATTTTATGTGAGGAATATAGCATTTGTCAAAGATAGTACATTATTGGCTGATTGTGCTTGTGAATTTTGTACAGCTGATGTTTCGACGAAGTTCTAGAAGCAATAAAGTTAGTGTTCTATCCTGACAAGTGGACTCTTTACTGGAACTTTTTACATGTACTGGACTTTAGAACGACGAACCTAGGAAACAAGCAGGGTAGTTTTGTAACAGTATCAACAACGACTGATTTTACTTTCAATAAATATACCTTTTAGATATCATCTTTCAATAAAAAGTTTATTAGTTTTGAACATTTAAAATCGTCTCTAATTAGTAAAAATTTTAGATGCACGAAACTTGTATGCTTAGTTAAAATTTGATCTATAAAATTCTTTTTAACATACTAATTTAAGTATTAATTATATCTTTTGTATATTTGTCGTTTAAATGGGACGAAGAAACACATTTTTGAAACCTGTGAAATAAGAAAAAGAAGGTTATAAATGAAATTAGCATTTTCAAATCAGTGATGTAAACAAAATAGATCATTGGAATATATAATCAGATAGTACGTCACCTGATATATACGTCGTATTTAGACACTTTTTGTATAAAAACACAGTTTTGGAGACTTATGAAAGACATAAAAAGAAAATATACCAGTATTTGATATAAAAGAAGTTACAGTAAATATTTTCATTTAAAATGTATCAAAATACAATGCAATAAATAAATATTTTTATAAAATAGTCTCTTGACTTTGGCATTTTACAAATATAAAAGGGTAGCAATTGAAGTTAATATATTGATTTTCTTTACAGAATGATCGGAAAAATATTTTGTCGAATTAAAAAAAAAATAGTCCTGTCCTTCAACCGAATATTGTTTATCACTCTTCAAAAATTCCGCTTTTTATGATGAAACAAAACATTTTTCATTCAACGAAATATTTTATTAATTCAACGTCTTATTTTTTGGATCAACAAAATATTTTGTTTGTTCTGCTCAAGGCAATTTTATCTCATTAGACTATTTAAATGCATTCAGATAGCTTCATTGAGATATCACTCATAAACCATAATCATTAAAAATAATTTTGTTTCTCCCATTGTATGAGAAACTAAAGGTTCTACTGATATTTCACATTATAAAAATTCCTATTATAAACGTTTAACACACGACTGATGTTTACGAAACAACTGCCCAAACGTATTGTTAAAAAAACTTCAACCCTTAACGTCCACCAAAATTTAATGGATAGAAATTCCACAAAGAGCTGGTTGAGGACTATCCAGGAAATTTCTGATTGGAGCCACCTCACAGCTGTTGCAAGTTTTCGGCTGAATGTTTGTCACTATTGCTTGGCGGCTCACGTATTTCGTAAAGGTGTCCTGCCTAACGCAACCTGCCCACTTTGCAACGATGGAACCATGGACAGAGACCACCTCGGACGATGTAAAGTAATTTGTGGCATCTCAGAAGCAGAACGCTATTGGGCCGCCCGTTTGCGTATGAGGCGATGACATTTCTTTTTGAAGTAAAACTTCTTTAGTAGCGACTAGGGAGTAACTCAGATTTTTTTTTATCACGGAAGTAACGCTCAGTAAAGGAAGTGACGTGCGCGCCCCGAAAAAGAAGAACCACTGAAAAAGCTACCTTTTCGACCTGCTTTCGCCGTTCCCCAAATTCATCGTGTAAAAATAAGAAACAGCGAGGAAACCAGTCAAGGGCCGTGAGACATCAATCTTTATATATCAATAAGCGTTTTGAAAGTACATCCACCATAATATTTTACATGTAATCCCAACCTCACAGGAGGTTCTCGATAATCCTTATTTTTAGATGAATAATATACAATATATGGTTTTGGAAAATCACACAGAAATAGAACCTGCCTGCAATCGAACCAGACAGGGACTGATTTACAGCGGGGCATTCGGGGCACGTGCCCTGGTACCCCGATTTTTAGGGGCCACCAAAACTTCCTTTTATGTATTCCTAATAGCTATTAAAATTATTTCTCAAGAGAAAAATTTCTGATTACTTCATTTCGTCACAAATATTGAAAATTTTTAATTTAATGTAACTTGCAACGCTAAAAATTATGCATTCGATTCGACATTCGATAAATTCGATATTCGCAAATTCGTTCGGACACCTCAGCATGCTCCTCCTTTTATCTTTTCAAAGGTGTGTGACGGCTGCAAATACCCATAACAGCATTTCAAAATCGAAAAATTCATATAAGTGGTATCTGTCGTGACATTTTACTGATTTGCAAATGTTTACGTGTGGTTAACTTAGGAATGATAATTGGTATTAACTAAATTTAATTAAGTAATATTCTGCGGCAAATTTTTGTACAGGGGCCCCCAAAAGTATCTGTGCCCTGGGCCCTCAAGTGTAGATCGGTCCCTGGGAACAGTAGATGGAAACGTCAGTTTAAGAACACTTTTCCTGGATTCTAGCCCAACTTCCAGACAGAACAAGGGGATGGAACACCACAATTAAAGGGACAGTGTCTGCAAACGAACCTAAACAGCATAGGGAAATTTTCTTTTAAGAACACTGTTGGAGTATCATACTTCTATCCCACGAAGGTAAATTTATAGGAGAGGACACTTCTCTTAGAAAGTTGGATAACGCCGTAGTTGCAAACAGATGGCGCTACGCACACTGGGTAACTGCGCGTCTTCTGCTTCTGCGCATCTCAGGTTGTTTATTATATTTCCATCGAGGCGAAGTAAATGGAGATCGTTGAATTAGCAGAACTTCAAAAAATTAAATACATAAACTTGAAAACGTGATATATAGTAATTACTGGCTTCAGATGTGTTTTAATTACATAATTGTCTTAGAATACTATTTCGTAATGATTATAGGCAATAGTTTCGAAGTGAAGTGATATTATTATTTGTCAAATGCCAATTACATTGGCCGTTAGGCCATTAAACTCCTAAAAATTATGTATGTCATGTCTGTTATTATTTTGCCCAAAAGCTGTATTTTAAGAAATGCTAGCAAATTTAGAAGAATGTAGTTATTGTGAACGCATTATTTATAATCATATATATAGTGTAATGATATATCAGGTTGTAACGAAAGTTTTCCGCCAGATTTGCTTGAGTCAGCTCACCTGGTACCCAGCTATTGACCTTATATGTCAAGTTTATGCGATGCTTAGCGCGACTAATGGACATGGCACTAAAGTCTAACTCTTTTAGCTAGCTCTCGTGGATGAATATTTTATCTTCTTCCACAAATTCTCGTCGGCGGGCCTCATCAGCATCATTAGTCTGGTCAGAGCGCTCTGCTTCTTTAATATCCTAGTCCTCGTTTTTGAACTTTCGGTACCAAATCTTCACAATGTCATATGATACAACAGTAGTACCTTAAGCTGTATACATGATTCAGTGTCATTCTGTAGCTAACTTTTTGTGACAGAAATGAGAGTAAATGATGGATCAATCTGGTAGCGTGGTAGTTCCATTTCAGACACCTTATACTTAATCATAACGATTTTGTTTTACGGATTTCACAACACGGTGCTCTAAAACAAGTCTTTTCTTCCAAATAACAAAAATCGTTTTACAAAATATTGGCAAAGACACCAACGCGAACTGCTTGTGCAGGCAATAC
This sequence comes from Cheiracanthium punctorium, assembly GCA_038373885.1. Lineage (NCBI taxonomy): Eukaryota > Metazoa > Arthropoda > Arachnida > Araneae > Cheiracanthiidae > Cheiracanthium > Cheiracanthium punctorium. The sequence continues at coordinate 566,531 of JAWZYV010004260.1, forward strand.
TTGGAGTGGCGGAAAACTTTCGTTACAACCTAATATTTAAAATGATATATATACAACGGTTTAAGAATACGAATATGCAACACCACAAAGAAACAAACACTGGCTGCAAACGGTTTAATAACAAAATAAAAGAATAAGAAATGGACACTGCGTGGATTCTAACGCAACCGCAAGACGGAGCAAGCAACGGTTTAACACGGGTATGGAACACCACAAAGAAACGGACCCTGGCTGCAATCAAGAATATGAATATAACATTTGTATAATCTTTGTAAAGTACATGGATAATAAATATAATTAAATTATAATATGATATTTATTTTAAGTTTAATCATTTCAGTGATATGTGTCGTAAACATCAAGGAAATTTTACTTCAACCGCGCGTAAAGATTACACGCATACACTTTTTTTTTTCTCTTCTTGTTTGTTGTTTTTAATTGTCATGTACCTTACCATTTAAAAAAAAGTTTACGATCATCTGTGAGTAATAGGGTGGAGCGAAAAATATTTTTTCTTAAAATTCACATTGCATGAGTCATTATATGGTGCGAAACTGATAAGAACAAATTGTCTCCAAATTTCAGCTCAAAATATTGCCTTCTCCAGGTTCCACACCTCAAGCGAATATATTCCCAGTGTCTTTTTTAGTCTTTTATGAATTTCTATTGAAATAATTACAATTAGTTAATTAATTGAATAATTAATACTCCGATACCCCTGCTCTATCAAGAACAACGGCTTAGTTCGGGCATTTGGTCTGCCTTTTCCGACAATTGGCTTCCTGACTAACGAAATCGTCATCATTTTTTGAGGTATATTCAATTTCTGAATTAGATCCTAAGTCGACGTTCGCTTCTAAATCTACGATTTTCAGCACTGACGTGATTATAAGTATTAATAAAGCAATTTAATAATAAGAACATAACTAATTAGTCAATTAATTAATTAAACATTATTATTTTAATAAAAATAAGCTTTAAATATATTCGCTTGAGCTGTGGAACCTGAAGATGACACTATTTTGAGCTGAAAATTGGAAACAGTTTGTTATCAATTTCGAACCATTTAATGACTCTGGTAATGTGAATTTTGAAATAAAGTTTTTTTCTCTCCACTCTAATGAGTAATTAAATGTATTAACCATGAGTATTTGGGTCTAGGAAAAATAAAGTCTATTAATTTCCTATTATTAAAAAGAAAGAACTAGAAAGACCTTCTTAAATAGTTATCAACTATACATTGATACAATGGAATTATTTTATGAGCGTTTACAAAAGAGCTATCAATACAGTACTGTATTTCATACAGTATCTTCCATATCAGGGTTGCATGAAGAATGTTAATAACCTGTTTGTATATATAACAGTTCAAACATACGTACGGCTTAGAATACGGCAGCAGACATACAGACGGACAGAAAATACGAAATCAATAATACGTTTCAAAACTTTTGTAAAGCCTCACTGTGAGCGAGTACATAAAAAACTGAATATGGAAAGATATCTGAAGTATGAAGGTTTCGTGTTTCGCCCCATCGCTCGAACATCGATGTAACGGTCTAGAGTTTAGGGCGGTTTTCTCCAGATGTAATGTGAATACGTGTTAATACACTTTAGAATGTCCTTCGCCCAAGGTACCCCTCCTTGGGCAGATATTCCTCGAGTATCTTTGCCTTAATACACGATGCAATACATAACTGCTGTAGAACATCCACAGTTTAATCTCGGCTGTTTATTTATTTGTGTAACTGAAACGAAGCAGCGGAGAAGCGTTTAACTACCGGTATTTAACACGCAAATATAATAACAGTGTTTTGTCGCTAAAAACATCTTAATATAACAAACATATTATAAAAATAATCATAAAAACAGGGAAAACTCCACATTTTCCCCCCGTCTCGCATAACGACCGAAATTACTTTATGCATAAAAAGCTTTCCAAGCGAAAACTGTAATTTAGTACTTTACTTAGAGACGGCGCGTAATAACCATATAAATAAATGTTGAGACTACGGGTACTCAGAAGGCAAAATTTAAAATTTCTTCTGAGCAGTTATGAAGAATTACATGGCCCTGGAGCTCTCCTAATGAGGTAATTTTCACTTTCGTGTTATTTAGGTGTTTGCTTTTCTGATAAGCAATATCCCTAGTTATTAAATTTGTGCGTTAAATATTTAAAATCTTCATTATTTTTTAATTTTTTTAAATAACTAATTATGTATTTTTACTAGTTTAAATAATGGAATCTAATTTAACTTACCATACTATTCTGTGCTAAATAGAAAGGAAAAGAATAAAACCCTTTTTTCTTCACGATAACGAGGAAAAAGGGTAATTTGGGGATTCTAATAATTTATCCGTAGCAAAAAAAAAAAAAAAAAAAAACAAATTATTATGCGAATAAATACTTATAAATTTTATTACGTTATAAAGTTCTATAAAACTTAAATGCTTATAATCTCTACCAGACTGACAAACTTGCAGGGGGTGTAGGGGATACAGAGACGATTCAGAATCACATAGCAAAGCGGGGTCGGAAACGTCGCCTTCATGTACCTGATAATAATCGCTTTAGAGGAAGTGTTCAAATGATAGTAAATTTTCCGCCCATGGTTTTTCAAAAACTAATCCCTCTTCCACCGATTGCACTTGATAAAATTGTTATTTCAGAATTGCTTCTTTCATCACATTTATGAAATTGTCTGAGGAAAGCCCATTGTTTATGAAATTTGGTTAAGAAATTAGACGCGCACTTCATCCCTTCTTCCAAAGGGATTATTAACAGGTACATGAAGACGACGTTTCCGACCCCGCATCGCTATGCGATTCTGAACCGTCTCTGAACCGATGCGTACTGAACGATTGCGATTGCACTATGCGATTGGGAATAGTACCGAAGATGGTACTATTGATTCGATATGGTTAGTACCGAACTATGCGATGCTGAACCGATGCGTACCCCCTACATCCGCTCCAAGTTTGTCAGTCTGGTAGCGATTCATCCTGTATATATATATTTTTAAATGCCGTGGAATTATCACATTTTTCCTTATTTCAATATTATAAATTTTAAAGTTATAATGCTGACAGAATTACAATATCAACACACACACACACACACACACACACACACATATATATATATATATATATATATATATATATATATATATAACATTGGCAACACATATTACTTGTTCAAATGAGATTTCCATGTGCTCAAGGAGGTCTGGTATGTAGAATTATAATTGCTTTTTCTAATTTTTGCTATCTTTTTGATTTCTTCTTTCCTTTATATAGTAGGGTAGGGCCCAGATGTGTGGAGTTAATATCTCTTCTGATATGCCACACAACCAAAACCCTACTATTTGGTTTGTTCTAAATTATAATCCACTGTTTGTGGCCCCTGACGATGGTGACAGTGGTTATAATTTCCGTTCCATTCTATTATCACAATAATTCTTGCACTTTATTTGGCTTCAAAATGTGGTTTTAAATTCTTGCTAATAGCTATTATATTTTTATGCGAGGTATGTCTTATTGTAGTATGTTTTGTGTTTTACTTATTAGTTATATATACATACATATAAACCCATTAAAACCCAAGTGGTGTAACTACATTTTTTTATTAGGTTATGATTACAAAAGCGTTCAACAAAGGCCATTCTGTGAAGAGCACAAATTGTGCAAGTTGCAACTGCCTTAGCAACTGTGTAGCTAGCAGCCCTAGTGGAAGTGTAATGCTGAATTTACTATGATAATCCTCATAAAAACGTTAAAATCTGAAAACTAGGAAAATGTGATTTACACCACTTCGGCTTTAAGGAGCTCATATATGAAAACGACTGGTCAGTCCGCACTGGCTTTGCGCTGAAGAGATAGGTCCGGCCGGGAGCTGACTAATGCCATTGTAGTCCGGCCCGTGGCATAAATGTAATTAGCTGGGCAGTCGTGATTTTTATGGCTGTGTCTGTCGTACGTAAATTAATAAAAAATTTTGGTAAAAACAAATTCGTATTAAAATTGTAAACGCTATTCAGGCAAATGTATCAGGTTACAACGGTCATGAGAAATCCACTCTACTGATGATGATGACACTCTTATTGTCAACTATAAAGTAAGTTAATCACATAGTTCCAGAAGGATGCTTTTATTGGCTACTAAAATGCCCATTTCTTATAGTCTGCCTTTATGGCTCTTAAAGCATGTACATTAAACTCAAATTATCCTAAAACCCCGTCTCACTCACCACACTTTACCATATATATTTTTTCAAAACAGTCCATATTTATGATTTTCTAGCAGACGTAGGAATAAAATGAGTCTCGATGAATACAAACTTATGAAGAGAAATTTTTCATCAATAATTAATTACCATTCAGGGTTTTACGGCAGTTTCGTGTTCACTTTTATACAGACTAAACCTACAGGTACAAAACACATTCAAAGTAATATTTGCAGAGAGACAGATCAATAACATTGGGCTCCATATCTACCAAAGAATAACGAGGTAATTGTATTCTTCGACGGTTAAATTGAGTTTGCTGTGTAGATACAATGATACTCATTAAATGAGTATCACCGCTGAACGTGATGCTTAAAGATAAATTAATAAGCAACATGTAAAATAATCATCTGCATGTCTATGAATATAATACGTGTACATATTTGAAAGAATAAACAAATTGTTAATGAGATGTGCCTAACAAATTTATACATTAATTATATGTCCTAAGGAAATCTCCAAATTCGATTAATTTCTTTGATTAAAAATAAAGCCTAAACATTTATTGCCATTTATATAAATTACTTAATGCAACAATTTTATTACTACTTTATAGTGAAAACTTCTTTAGGCACGCTGGGCACTTTTGGGATGAGGAAAAAGCATTATATTCGCGTGTCTGCAAAGCTCAAATTCATATGAGTAAAAAGTGAATTGGGGAAGAATTAGATTGTGACGTCATAGCCCCGCAGTCTCTCATATGCTAAGATTTCTTCCTCCTTTCTTTGAATTTTAATGCTGCCATGTGTTTTCATACGTAAGAACTTCAAGTTACTTTTAAATTGCGTCCTTCTAGCTTCCGCAACTGGTATCGATCTGCGGACCCAAGGCGTTGCAGGCGAGTGTTCTAATCACTAGATGGATTCAACTGGGGATGAAGTGACTAAAGTTTGAGGTGATTGTTGTTTCAATTTCGGAATGGGAACTTTTATGTCTCTAAATGTCTTTTATGTCTCTCTTTCAAAATCCAAGAACCAAAAATTTTGGAGATTGCAATACTTCCTTTATACTGTACAAGGGAAGAATAAAAAGTAAAACTTTCTGCGTCAATCTTACACAATGTATATAATTTTGTTTGCCATTAGGGTAGCTTTTGAATCATGTACGTTAAACCTGGGATCACGTATGAAAAATGTTCAGTGTTGAATTCACAAATCTGTGCAAAATTCGTTGAATGTTGAATAAACTAATAAGTTTTTACTGTTTTTTTAATTTTTCCTTTCATCGCTGGCCAGTAATTTTCCCCAGGCTTTTGGTAGCATTCTTGACACTCTGAAAATATTCTTTCGATTACTTAGAAATCAATAGGAATCAAGGCTTCCATGAATTTTTTTAGTGTTATTACCAAAGAAAATCATGTATATCAATAAAAGCGTGTTTCGCTATACATGATTCTCTTTAGTAATAATAATAAGAAAATACATGCAAGTTTGTTACTTTTAGATTTTTTAGCAATGGACCAAGTTTTTCTAGTGTGTATATTGGAAACAAAGATGCATCTTATGAAGATTATTTTAAGTTATCACACATAGCCTGACCATGTTCCATCGATCAAACAAATGGTAATCAGAAGGAGCAATGTTTGCTGAATACGTTGGCGATGCAGGATCTCCCATTTAAGCATTCTCTAATAAGTGTTCACGTGTTTTGCTATGCGTCGCTAAAATATGTCATTCTGTATGGAAACTTTGTCCTATCAATCTATATGGTGATGCCATATGTTGGAAAAATTCGATCTAATATTCTATTTTCTTAAAACAAAGTAATGCAGAAGTAAAGTTTGAGTTTATGATATTAAAATAGATACAAAGTTAAAAATCAAAAATGTACACCCGGTTTAAATAAGATCCAAAACAGATGTTTAGCTTTCCTTTTCATTATAAGGAAAATATTTTGTATTATTAATGTAAAAATATATATTTCTTGTTAATTGTAATTTGCTTTTATTGATTAGTTCTTCACTGAGATGGAAAGTTCTTCCTTGAGATGCCAAGTTCTTCCACTGAAATACAAATAAACAGTAATTATTTCTAAGAATGAAACAAACGTTCTCTTTAGTGAAGAATGAGGCTAAGTATATAGAAATGCAAAATTGGAAGGAGCCAGGTATGTGATTGTTTGGGTTTTTACGAAGAGTGATATTATTTTCATTGAGTTCTAGCATTTATTTCATATAACGGTATTGAAACTTTGTTGATATAAATATTTTATGTTAATATTAAGAATTCAATGTTACAATAACGTATAGAAAACTGAAAAGTAATCTTTTGTGTCAGTAATGATTCAAAGGACTGAGGCAGGGTTAGACATGCCCATCCCGTATCAATATAGTATCAATAAATGTTTTAGTGGGGATAAAAATAATCAATGAAATTCACGAGTTAGGACACACGTGTTCTGTTTTTTAGTATAACATGTATTATCCTATTAATCCCTTCAAACCCTGTGAAGACACAAAAATAACCCATAGTATTGTGTAGGATGAATAATGAAGACCACCTTTTCCGGAAAACTTAATTTTCATGATTTTAAATATGATTTTTTAAATTATAAATTTGATGAATATTATCAAAGAAAAAAATTATATACATATTTAATTTGAAAAGAAATTATTTGTATACAGGTCTGAAAGGGTTAAATTAAATATGAAAACATAAAATTAACTGTTTAGTGTGAACCATTGACAAAAACGGTGAAAAAAACTTGAGAATTTGAATATTAAAACAAAGTCTCATGTAGTTATTCATTGTAATTTTTTCATTTATTCCTAAAAAGTTGTGATTTAAGTGATTTCTAAAATTAACTATTCAGTGTGTTCTACCGAGATATTTTACCACAAGCTTACATTACATAAACACAAAAAGTTGTAGGTATGTAACATTTTAGGTGACACTGAAAAGTGTCTAAGTTCAAGCAAGTTAATGGTCGATTCATGAAATTTGAAGAATTTTGCAATAACCTTTCTATGTCCTCGAATATAGCAAAATATTAAAAGTAGAAGTTATGTTGCATGGTAATTGTTTTAGAATGCAGAAAGTTTTGAGTTTAGAATGCAGAAAGTTGCAGAATGATCCAAACTAAATTAAGTTACAGTTCTTTATTATAATTTGATAATTATAGATATTTATTAAAATTTCGGAAGCAATTGTTATCTTTATATAAGAAAAGTTCAACTCGACATTTTTCACAAGAAATAAACGTTTTACCCTTGCATCCAGGATATTTACAACGGAATTAAGAGGAAGATGAGCAGTGATATCTTTGAAACGATTTTAGAAATTCCGCGTTGCTAACAGATTCAGATAAATAGCTGATGGTAGACCAAATTTTCTCGATGTTCTCGTCACTTTCAGCATCCGAGAAATCTTCAGTATCATCACTGCCTGACGGCCAAGAAATCCTGTTGACGTAACTGCATTCTCGTCATAATCTAAAATAAAATCGCAGGATTTATAAGTAAAGCTGTTACAAGTACGTATACGTAAATTGGAAGGCGAAGGTTCCATGTTCCCAATACAATTTTTGAATACATAAATTATAGAAGCATAAAAACAAACTTCTCAGCAAAATTCACCTTACCTCCAATGCACAGTAAATTTTTTTCGAATCAAAACGACTTCCTAGCTACTTTTTGTTGATTTTCTAAAATAAGCAAATCACACACACGCAAGATTACGGTTTGAATTTCAATTAATTTTGGCAGCAATTGGAGCAGTAGTGATATCTACACTCAGTGACCTGAATTATATCGTTGCTATTGGTGTGTAATTACTCCGAAAACCGATAGATGTCTATGCTGTTATTTCATACACGTGAAGGCATAATAAACATAGTTCTTCCGCATATGGTATCAGGTGCCTTGTTGGGTTTTAAGTGTTGTGCAAACGCAATTTTACACATTCTGAATACATTTGCTGAAAATCTATCAAAATTTTTCAGTTTAATAGATCTTAAATATTAAATAAAAGTGTCCTTGTAGTGCTTGTCACGCAAAATGAGTATGACGCCTCTATAACGTCATCTGATCGATTTTCGCGAGAGATTATTTTCCATGATTTTTTTTCAAAGAATCAAGGAATGAATCGGGCTTTTTTGCTTCTCTGTCTACTTTTTCGAGGCGTGATATCTCGCTAGATATTTAGAGTTGAAAGTAGATGCAAGTTAAAGAAAAAGGGGTACTTTTTTAGAGGTCTTTCGAACTGTGCAAAAAGTTTTTGCTTTTAGTTAGCGCTAAAAACGCCGTTTGTATAAAAATTTCAACATGGCCGCAGATGAACCGGGAGCGATGGGTCGATACCGGAATTGTGACAGTAAAAGCTTTTATTATTTAGATTATATGTTATATATATTTTTTTTATTAAAAATTAAATATATATATATTTCATTGAGTTAAATTTTTCCTTTTAAATTGTATCTTGTTATTAATTAAAAATACATTTTGAACATGGTTATTACTTTAGTCATTCAGAGATAAGTTAAATTTTCTGATTCATTTTTGTACCTTTATACTAAATTTGTATAAGCTTTTCCTGTTTACCTAAGGTTAGGTAGAACTTTAATAATATTAATGACAGCGAATACGAAAATGAATAGACCAAAATCATTTTTAAACTTATCATTATTCTCTATAACAAGTTTTATAAAACTTCTTAAAAACTAATATGCAAAGATCATTTTAAAGACATGGAACTCCAAATAGAACTCACATTAAGCAAAATGCATCCGTAAAATATTTTCACACATTTAGCTTTAAAAGATCTTCATTCATATCCTCACTTTAAAATTTTTTATTAACTTAGATGCATGTTGTTTTTTAAATAAAATCATAAAATCATAAAATGTTAATACATTATAAAAAGTTTACGATTTTTCGTAGTTTCGAATTCCCGTAAAGGCGTCCAATTGAAAGTGTCCTCATTCTCGAATAAAGTGAAATACTTCAGACTATTCCAGCTAAAGATTGCAAAATAATTACTTGCTATGCTTAAATGACGACAGAAATCAATTACTTGGCTAAGAAGAATGACAAATTATACGAACCATGCATTATAATGTGAAACTGAGAAAGAAAAAAAAATCTTCCTTTAAAATACTTTATGCACTTAACTATTTCATTTCTTAAACATTTCTTATATTCCAGTAAACTATATCCTCTATTATTTATCCCTCTGTTGTAAGTACAGAATAATTACTAGGAGCAAAAATGGTGAACAGTCAGTAAAGCTTCAAGTAATAAAGAATACCCTGTTATTCAAACGAAAATTATCACTGAACATAGCTTTGCATTTCTAAAAATTACCCTAATATGATTAAATATCTATTGTTCTAATAATTGTCAAGTAATAATTTCAACCAAAATTTTAATGAAGACATGTATTAAAAAGACTTTAGTGTTACAGGAGTGGTTTGTCTACTACATTCAAGCATATGATATGCTTTATTTGAAAACGAAAAATATTACATTTTAAAAATTGTAAGCTCTTTTGTAAAACGATTTTTGACAGATCTGGGTATGTACGACTGAGACAAATGTAATCTGGGATACTGCAAGCACATACCAGCCATTTCGAAATTACCTTGAAATATTTTTTTTCGTTGCTTTTTAAAGTTATAAAAGATACATAAATGTCACGTCTTTGGAAGGAGCATTGCAAACTGATCATGTTATCAACTTGTTCCTTTTTCCTCACTTTCAGATTTTACGAAATATTTGCTCTTGAAATTCACCAAAATCTGCAATCTTGTTCTTAGATCCGTCTAACAAGCACTTCTTGTTGCTATGGGCTTGTTCGATGATTTACCGGTTGGTTACGCACCGGTGCTTCCAGTTATGGTCATTCTTTAGTTAGGTGATGAACGGTCGTTAACCGCTTATACCGGAACTGTGAACTTCCCAGCTACGGCTATGCCACTCCTAGAAAACAACATTGACAACTTCTCTAATAAACCCAATAATCCGCCTCGCTAGCAGGGTTATTCTGGTTGAGCTCTGGTCACGCTGGGGAGACAACCAGTACATGATCGAAAAAGTTTTAGAACAGGGTTACTTTGTAAGGCTCTGCTGAACGCTCCGCTTCACAGTGGAGTATTCGTATCAAAATCCTGGCTAAAAATCGAAAATTTTAACTTTGTTTATAAACAGTAATATATATGTTTTTGGATAGCCTAGTAACTGATGCATCATGAAATACTTGTTTTTCGACCGTAATTCATATCCAAAAGATGCAAGCAAGTTTCTTCATTTACGGCAAGAGATTTAAGCGTTTTCTATTACTTCGTCTTGCATTTTTTACGGGCTCTTTAAATTAATTTACTGGTTTCATACTTAGTATAATTGTTGTAAAATATATGTATTTTAATTATACGTGTCTATTAGCTTGAAAAAATAATATGACTTTATTAAAAAAAATTTTAAACTTCTTTTTTTTTTCAAAAATCCACATTTCAAAAAACTTTTTGAAGGGGTGTCGTGGCTTGTCGCGCCTAATTTCAACTATAATAGTAATTATTACAGTATTGAGTGTCTATTCCAAGAAAAAAATGTTCCACCAACATCCACTATTTTTATTAAAAAAAATATTTATATAGCGCCATTTTTATTTTTTCGACAATTTTTCAACGGGTGATCGCAAAAGGGATACAAACATACGCGCTTGTATTTCTCATAAACCATAAATTATGTGCAAGTGTTTGGATAAAGGTATATAAAATTTCATTTAAGTTAAGATTTAATATCAGTATTTTAAATTCAGTATGTAATTTCTTATTTTTCTGATGTAAATTTGTTATAAGAAGAAAATTCCTACATATTCCAAAATTGCCCCCAGCAAACACACACCTGCTGGCGGAGTACCTTGCCAGTGCCTTTCTGCTTTTACGTCCAGCACTGGCCCGGCACTGCAAAAAGTAACTGAATCGTACCAAAAGTGGTCGCCCGAGAAGTACCTTGCCAGAAGCCCGGGAAGGGAACGACACTCTGCTGGCATACTGTATGTGCCGGCCGTTACTCACAATAAAGGCACTGGACCATGGAGTTTATAATACCCAAAATGAAACGGCCGGGTGCCGGCTATTATTAAAAATAAAGGCACTAGCCTGGTACCTTAACAGTGACTACAACATAATGGCATGGTACCGGATTAGTGCCTATTTACAGTAACGCTGCTGTAATTAAAATATGAGCCAGTGGCGGATCCGGGGTAGGGGAGCTTATTCATCAACACATTTAAAAAAAAAAGACATTGCATAAGGGTAACATTTTAAGATAAAAAACTACATACATAAAAGATAAAAAACAACAAAAAGTTTATCGTTTGCAAATTATGCTCGCCCAAAATTAGTGAATTGTGTGCAGTTTTCAAAAACTGCAATTTTCTTGCGAATTTTCAGTTGCAAAAGGTCCTTTTTTAGGAGAGAGGCGGTAACACATTTCAAAAACTACATAAAATCATTTGTAAACAGTTTAATTGCATTATCTCATAATTAGAGACATTTTATAAATGAGTTATAATACTTCACGGTTGATATATGTATGTATATATAATATATATATATATATATATATATATATATATATGTATATATTAGTCAAAATCATATAGGATATAATAAATAAAGTTGCACTACATATATATATATATATATATGGTTACACATAACTTTAGAGTAACATTTTGCTTTATTGTACACTTTGTTTTGATCAAATGAATTTTGAAGTAAAACTTCTTTAGGCTCAACTAGGGAGTAACTCAGATTTATTTTCTGACGGAAGTAACGCTCAGTAAAGGAAATGACGTAACTTTTCCCCCCTTGCTTCTTCCTTCTGCCATGACTGCAAAAGCATTGCAACGTCAAGGACAAAAAGCCTGATAATTTCAACACCGTTTGTACGATCCCCTTGAAAATTTCCATAACCATGTATAAAAATATAGAAAACAATCTGCGCTGCTTGAAAAATCTTAAAATCCACACGTTCCCTCATTTTTAAGCGATTTTTCGCTATTTTCAGCAACGTTTCATATCCGAGAGTCAAAAAAGTTATTCATTTGCGTGACAAATTAGCTATTGCAAGTGATTTTTACATCATATTGACGTCACACTTAACAAGCTTTTCCCAGATTTATAAGATTAATTATTTGCGGAACAGCTCTCGGGCGATCGTTCCTGAGAACGTCGACTGTGTTCCCTGCGCGTCGACATTACTCCCTACCTGTTTTGAAGCAAGATCTTGTCTGATGACCCTGTTCAGTGGATAAGTGGACTGGCTCTTGTCAGAGCCACTATGTGAAGTCTTTCGCTGAGCAGGCGGCGATCCTGCTGACTGTCTCTCACTGTTGTTAAAGGCGGCGACCCAAGCCGTCACCTCCGATAAACAAGGCCTATGCACCGAATACAGAAAGTGGCACTATGGTGCATTCCGTTGCTTTACTCACATGTTTTCAATGGCATTAATACAATATTTAATGGAATTATGAGTAAAAACTTGACATGATTGGTTGCCATGATACATAAATATTGTTCGTCAGTACTTAAATAATATGTAATCTTTTAATATTGCTCATGTGTTTTTGAGTTATTTATAATAATGAGCCAAATGTAAATTTTTAAACAGAATAATACTTCGAGCAAAAACAGCAGAGGAAAACAAAGGTTTAAGAACACTGCCATAGAAAAACGCAATAATAGACCTTACGTGCATTCGATACCAACCGACAGAAGAAAACACGTTTAGGAACACAGTTAAAGAAAAATACCACAACAAAGACATTCTCTCGATTCAAACCCTACGGGAAAACATTTTAAGAAAACAGTGAAAGAATAATAGTTCAACACGGACACTTCCTGTATGCTAACCCGATATCCAGACGGAACAACGGTTTAAAAACACGGGTATGTAACACCACAAAGAAACAAACACTGGCTGCAAAGGGTTTAAGATCAAAATAAAAGAATAACAAATGGACACTCTGTGGATTCTAACCCTACCTCAAGACGGAGCAACGGTTTAACACGGGGGTGGAAGACCACAAAGAAACGGACCCTGGCTGGAATCATTCCCAAACAATAGATAGAACCTGCAGTTTAAAAACACGGATACAGATAAATAATTCGAAACCTACCAGCAGACGAAATCAACGCTTAAGAATACTGTGATAGAAAAACACACACAAAAAAAATTACACTACCTACATTCTAACCCAACAATCAGAGGAAAACATCAGTTAAAGAACAAAGTATAATAGTAGACTATGGACATTCCTCCCATTCAAATCCAAACTCCCGACGGAACAATGGTATAAGAAAACAGTTAAAGAATAATACTACAACATGGACACTTCCTGGATTCTAAATAATTATCATGAATTACCGGTGATTCTTACTGGAGATTTTAATGTTAATTTTCGCTACCAAGAATCTCAGTCGTCAGTTGATTTTTAAAAAGAAAAATTGGATCTAACTATGAATACTTCTTCAATCAACAACGCGTTTCGGTACAACGATAAATGCTGTATTTTCAAGAAAGTTAGCTAATTTAGAGAGTAAAATTTATGTCTCACAGTATAGTTAACACAAACCTATAATTTCATACATAAAATATTATGATGACATTCAAGTTCCCATTTCCAATTAATAATATGAATATAACATTTATACAGTATCGGCTCGTGAGTTAGACCGGTGGTAGTGCTGCGGCGTATGACTTCCGAAACAATGATCAGCGATCTAGCAACACCCGTACATAGAAAATTCATAGTTCCTATGGATTTACAGTTTAAAGCTCTAGATTGATAAAAGCTCGTTTCCACTCACTCACCTCCTTTTACCTGCTTTTATATAATATTCCAATAGCTGTTGTTCTGTAAACGAAAATTTGAAAAAATTGAAGACTGTAGCACAGAGTAATTATATTTACTTAAATAGAAAACACATTCTTCGTTCTTTGCGACGAGCAAATTCTTCAATAACTCTTTGATTAAAATGTTTTATACCTCTATTAAGTCCTCACTTGTACTTAACATTGCTAAGGCTGATAAACGCTCTTCTAGCATAATACTTCTTAAGAACGCCTTTATTCTCTTCAGCGCTCTGGTTCTGAAGTTGTCATCGGCGTTGCGAGAACGATTTTCAGCAAAGAGTTCACTTGACTAAGTGAATTTTGAAGCCCTTGATTTACAATAACCTGATGAAGGTTTAAAGTTTCCGATACACTAGAAAACTCCTGCCGTTCATATAAAACAGAAAGTTCAGTTTTGAGCTTTTCTTTCTTTAACATAGGGTATGCTAACACAGTCTCCTCTAACTCTTTTAAAGGAAAAGTCTTGTAAAAATCACAAAATTTTTCGCACGATAATTGTTTTGCTGCAGGAAGGTGCCCAAGAAATGTAAATCGTTCTTTAGCTTGAAAACAAATGGTGTCACAGACTTCTTTCGCTACAATGTTTAAATCTTCACTTAATTTCCGCTTTTTAAGTTGAGGTGCTTGTTCTAAAACTTCGGACTGGGATGAGGTTTCTTCGTTCCTAATGAGATAAATTGCACGGTAGAAGTGATCTAATGCTGAAGAAATAGAAGAAGAATTTGCATTGCGGGTTTGAAAATGATCGTACAATAAGTCAACGTGAGGCATAATACGATATGAAAATGACAGCCAAAAGAGGAAATTTTCGTCATTAAGCATCCGTAGAAGTCCTGAAGCTGCTTGTACTTTTGGTAGATTCTTCGACTTCTGCAATTCTTCGAAGCATTCCTTTAGCTGATTTATATTTTCATAAACAGTATTTAGAACTCTGGAATTAAAATTCCATCTCGTACTGGACCCCCTTGGAATTCTTTTACTAACTAAATATAACGCTGCGAGGAGTTGTGGTGATCGTGAAAAAAACGCTGGAATGCCATGTAAACTGCTGTAAAATATGCGCACTTTTGAATTCTGTAATGCTGATTTTCCCATAATTAAGTTCAACTGATGGGCATAACAGAGAGTAAAATGAGTATTGCAATATTTTTCTTTAATTATGGCTTGTACTCCGTTCTTCTCTCCACATAACAGCTGCACCATCGTAAGTTTGATTAATAAGTTTATCAAAATCATTTTTCAAAAACTATACTCAACTGTTCTAAAATATAATCATACAAACTTTTAGCGTTTTGCAATTGAGTGTTGTAGAATCCCCACAATCTTTCAAATACTTCATTTTCATAACGAATCACAATAACTTCTTGAATTTTCTTTGAAATATCTGTTGTGTCATCTGCCATGACAGCCAAAAATTTTGCACGGCTGATCTGATCCGTTATTTCACTTCGACATACTTCTAAAATACAGTCCAATAATTCATTTTCGATTGTCTTTAAGCTTCCTTTGAAAACGGAGGCAGTTTCAAAATGAGCTTTTAAACTCTCATCAAGCTTTCCAGCAAATTCCAGAAGTCCTCGAAAAATACCAAGTTTAGTGGAATGCAATTTTTCGTCATGGTCGCGAAGTGGTAATTAAAATTGGCCACAAAATTTAATACAGTCTATTATTTTTGAGAGTATTTCTCTATTTTTTTTACTTCCTCATTGTGCTTTGTTATGCTCGATTTATATGCTTCACTTAAACACACAGAAATGTCAACCTTCGCAAGCATAGACAAGCTCACAACATTTCTTAATTGTTTTTCACACTTTTTAAAATATATTCTCCCCAGTTTTCATTTCTTATCTATTTTCAAGGGCTTATAAGACAGAACAAAAACAATTAAACGCAGGTTGTTGACATTTTGATTTGAGAGAAGAGAGTGAAAAAGCCGAGGCAGAAATTACTGTTGCTTCTGATCAGGAACTCCCGTAAAACAAGCTTTGGAAGAGAAAAAAACAGGAACAAGAAGAGAAAAAGCTAAAAGACCAAAAAAAATTGACTGAAAAGGCAAACAAAAAAGAACGAAGCCACGAAGAAACCACGACGTGATTTGAAATTCCTTCATTTTCTGACAACGATTCATCTCATTCGATACAGTAAATCGACGCTGAAGATGATATGGACTTGGAGGATTTTGAAACTGATAAATTCTGCACTATGTGCGCGGAAGAAGGTAAGGATGATTTTTAGTATCTATACTATTAAAATCTGTGCGCGTCTGTCTGTGTGTGTGTGTGTGTGCGTGTGTAACATCATCTCCTCCTAAACGGCTGGGAGTTGAGTTTCGAACGAGGTATCCACGAATTCAGAAAATTTCGAGAAATAACCTCCTCTAATTTAAATTTCGAAATTCGAATTAGTTTAGGAGATATTGACAAAAAACCCCATCTAAAACGCTAATTTTTGCTCTCCGCAATTCCGTGATTGTAACCCCTGTAGTCAAAAAAGTGAGAAATAAGCATCGAGGTTGCCATGTTTGGCTATTTTATTAAATTATTTAGACTCCTGCAGTAAAAATAAAAGAATAATGATTTTTTTTCTGGTTAGATTATTTACAAAGTTATTTTTTAATTAAAATATTGCGTTCATGTTAAATCAGAGCTGGAATTCAATGTTTTTTATGTGTAAAAGAATAAGAGACTGAGAGTTTTCCGAGACTAATATGTGTATTTTATAGTTTGTCGAAAAAATAGTGGTTGATTTGGCGATTTTGAGAAAGTAGTAGGTTCTGCCGATTTGCACAGTTTTGGGCTTGGCGCAAATTACTGAGAACGTAAAGAAATAGTATTTTTAATAACAAGTATAAGTTTTATTAGAATACGGCGCTAGACTTCGATTTTTCATACAGAAATAATGCAGTTATTAAGGCGATTTTAAACGATCTACAGAATTTTCGCCAAGTTAAATAAACTGATTTAAATTGGAGGAATTCCGCCAAATTCCAGAAAATTGAAATTCTCTCACTTTGTACATGGTAGTTAACGCTGATTAAAACCCGTTATAGTTAATAATTTAAATAACTGCTTCTAATCAATTAGATGCCTATTGGATTACATTTTGGCGAGTGAACTATATAAATGATAGATAACAATTTCCCATTTTGATTGCTGTTAAATCAAACCTTCGAATGATTCCCTGAAAACAAAAAGATCTCGCAAAATGGTGTATGTTGGCATTTTGGCGATTGAAGTACTACATGTGTATTAAATAATTCATTCTTATATGTTAAAGCAGAGCTACGTTTCTTTTATTGGAAACTGCTAGAAACAGACATAATTAATACTGTCTAATATATTTTTTGTTTTACGAATTGAAATCTATGTTGATTCCTACTTTAGTACATTTCTTAGCAAAGTAGGCGAAAAATATTCAAATGTAGTACAGCTCTGTACGTATTATTAATTCCATTCCACAATTGAGATAAGCCGATGTCACTAGCGTATGCATAGATATTTTATTTTTAAATTCCGCCAAACAGGGTATTGCGAATTGCCTTTAGTGTCAAGTTTAATTTGCGATTTGAGCTATTTGACATCGACTGGTGGCGTTAATGACGACAATATGGCAGTTCTAGCAAAGTAAACATAAATAGCTCATTTCATGTTCTATTTTTAACATTGCTATAGTTTCCGTAGCAACGGAATCCATTGTTGCCACTTAAGTTGTTAAATTTAACAATTATAAGTGAAACCACTCATTTCTACAGCTTTAAGACTCGTAAAAGTGAAAACGCATCAAATGTGAAACAAATAGAACTGTAAGACACTTGCATTGCACTTTAAAAATAATCGACGTTTTCATGCAATTCTACATACCTTTAATTTTACTTCCTTTGCGTGTGGGTGCCATTTTTCTGTCAATTTTTGCTGCCTTGCTGGTAGAATATCCGGAGCTGCACAGAAGCACTAATGTATATGTTCCTCCGGACATAAACAAGAGCGTATGTACGGCGCGTATTTGTGTAACCCCCAAGGCCGTACTCGGGGGGGGGGACCAGGGGTCCGGTACCCCCCCTCCCAGAAATCTAAAACTTTGTTAACAAAACAATAATAATGAAGCTTTTTTGAAAAATTGTTCCTTTTCATATTTTGTTCCCCACCCCCTCCCCCCGATATTTTTATCTGAGTACGGCCCATGGTACCCCACTGCATTAATCAGAGTTTTCTGGGGTCAGATTTTTTAGACCATTTTTTTTTTTCAATGGAGATCTCATCCTGAAGTATATTGATCACTGATACATGAAAAGAAAAATGATCAATTAGGAGCTAGCAGTGACGTAGCCAGAAATTTTTCGTGGGGGTGTTACGACTACTGCAGCTCACACATATGTATGTGTACGCGTGCGTGATAAGAGAGTGAAGAATATTCATTTTGTATGGCAATAAACTCCTCATGGGTGGTTGTGACCCCCTGTCCTCTCCTTAGCTACGCCACTGCACGCAAGCATATGTTGTCACGTCATGAAAAACCGTCGTGCATGGTAAACACCGAAGTTGTTTCGAGGGTTATACAGAATTTAAAATTTTGTAAAGTTTACTTTTGATACAGTTCGGATATTCGCCACCAAGGTGAGATGAAATATTACTAAATACGGCAACCCAGAATTTTCTTTCGAATTTGACACTATGCAACTACAGTAGATTCCGTATAACACGGTAGATACGTTCCGTGTTATGGGAATCCGTGTTGTACGGGTTCTGCGCTATACTCCACCTGGAGTGCGGACTGCGCGGAATAATCGCGGCAAAACTTATTTGCACTCCGTAGAAATGCAATGATGTTTGGTGTTGCCATTCAAAAGTTATGTTAATTACAGGAGCTAAAAACTCATAATGTCAGAACATGTGTCTCATTTTACCGTGCTGTACGAGTCTCTTTTAACGTGTTACACGAAAACGATCGTAATGTTTTCATCGTGTTCTACGAATTCGTGTTTTAGACCTATGTTATGAAGGGGTCTACTGTAAATTGTTAAAAATAAAACATGATATTATTTATTTATATAGCGCGAGCTGACAGTGAGACCAACGTCAGTTTTATGTAACAAGTGTGGTACTGCATTAAGAGTTTAGTTAGGGTGATAAACTTTATCGCAGAAGTTACGTCTCAAACGTTTTCATTTGAAATGCGACTTGATTTTCACGAAAACTGTGTGCAATTTTGGCTTCTAACGTACGTGGTGCAACTATTATTTTATGTAATGTTTTGTTAATTTAGTTGAAATTCAATAAAGCCATCTGAAAAATAACTGCGCTAATGTATTTTCCACAATTTAGGAAATGCAAGATAAAATAAAATAGTTGTCAACAAACATTATGTAATTTATTCATATGGTATTTATTAAATGCTATAATTAAGCCTAAAAAACAAAATTATATGATGTAGAAATCAGGCATTTTTCGAAAGAGAGAAGTTTCAGCTGGATACCTTAAATATCTTCTTTTTTCATCGCCAGTGACACTGACGAAGTTTTTGTGTCATCAAGTTGCAATCATCTCAGATTTGCACTCATGACGTCAACTTTTAGTCACGATTCAAGTATTTTTTACGCGTTTTAAAATTCCGCATTACTGGGTTTAATTCAAATAATATGTTTAAGGAAAATATTCGTTTCCCACCGTGCGGAGAACGGGTAAGGTGCTAGTCTATACTATTAAAATCTGTGCGCGTCTGTCCGTATGTGTGTGTTTGTAACATCATCTCCTCCTAAATGGCAGGGAGTTGAGTTTCGAACGAGGTATCCACGAATTCAGAAAATTTCGAGAAAGAACCTCCGCTAATTTAAATTTCGAAATTCGAATTTTTTTAGGAGATATTAATAAAAAAAATCCATCAAAAATTCTAATTTTTGCTCTCCGCAATTCCGTGATTGTAAACCCTGTAGTCAAAAAAGTAAGAAATAAGCATCGAGGTTGCCATGTTTGGCTATTTTATTAAATTATTTAGACTCCTGCAGTAAAAATAAAAGAATAACTATTTTTTTCTGTTTAGATTATTTACGAAGTTATTTTTTAATTAAAATATTGCGCTCATGTTAAATCAGAGCTGGAATTCAATGTTTTTCATGTCTAAAAGAATAAGGGATTGAGAGATTTCCGAGATAATGTGTATATTTTTTAGTTTGGCCGAAAAAAAAATGGCTCGTTTGTCGATTTTGAGAAAGTAATAGGTTCAACCGATTTGTAGAGTTTTGGGCTTGGCGCAAATTACTGAGAGCGTAACGAAATAGTATTTTTAATATCAAGTATAAATTTTACGGCGGTATACTTTGATTTTTCATACAGAAATAATGCAGTTATTAAGGCGATTTTAAACGATCTATAGAATTTTCACTGAATTAAGTAAACTGATTTAAGTTAAAAGGAATTCCGCCAAATTTCAGAAAATTGAATGGTGTATGTTGGTGTGGTGTATGTTTGCATTTTGCGATCGAAGTACTGTGTAAAAAATAATTGATTCTTATTTGTTAAAGCAGCGCTACGGAAGTTTCTTTTACTAAAAGCTGTTAGAAAGGCGTAATTAATACTGTCTAATATATTTTTTGTTTTACAAATTGAAATGTATGTTGATTCCTACTTTAGTACATTTCTTAGGAAAGTTGGCGAAAAATATTGAAATGTAGTGCAACTCTGTACATATTATTAATTCCATTCCACAATTGAGATGAGCCGATGTCACTAGCGTATGCATAGATATTTTTTTTTTTTTTTAATTCCGCCAAACAGGGTATTGCGAATTGCCTATGGTGTCAAGTTTAATTTGTGATTTGAGCTATTTGGCATCGACTGGTGGCGTTATTGACACCAATATGGCAGTTCTAGCAAAGTAAACAAAAATAACTCATTTCATGTTCCATTTCTA
The DNA here is from genome assembly GCA_038373885.1 of Cheiracanthium punctorium. NCBI lineage: Eukaryota > Metazoa > Arthropoda > Arachnida > Araneae > Cheiracanthiidae > Cheiracanthium > Cheiracanthium punctorium. The sequence goes on from JAWZYV010004260.1 coordinate 587,578, forward strand.
TAGTTTCCGTAGCAACGGAATCCATTGTTGTCACTTAAGTTATTACATTTAACAATTTAGTGAAACCACACATTTCTACAGCTTTTAAGACTCGTAAAAGTGAAAACGCATCAATTGGGAAACGCATCAAACGCACTTTAAAAATAATAGAAGTTTTCATGCAATTCTACATACCTTTAATTTTACTTCCTTCGCGTGTGGGTGCCATTTTTATGTCAATTTTTGCTGCCTTGCTGGTAGATTTTCCGGAGCTGCACAGAAGCACTAATGTATATGTTCCTCCGGACATAAACAAGAGCGTATGTCCGGCGCGTATTTGTGTAACCCCCAGGCCGTACCCGGGGGGACCAGGGGTGTCCTCCTCCCGAAATCTAAAATTTTGTTAACAAAAAAAAATAATAATGAAGCGTTTTTGTGAAAAAATTGGGCCTTTTTCATCTTTTATGATTTATAAATTTAATTTCTGTACACCGCCTCCCCCGAAATTTTTTTCTGGGTTGCGCCCGTGGTAACCCCACTGTGTTAATCAGTTTTCTGGGGTCAGATTTTTTAGAACATTTTTTTTTCAATGGAGATTCTCATCCTGAAATTTATTGATCACTGATACATGAAAAGAAAAATGATGAATTATGCGCTAGCAGTGACGTAGCCAGAAATTTTTCATGAGGGTGTTACGACTACTGCAGCTCACATGTATGTATGTATACGCGTGTGTGATAAGGGAGTGAAGAATATACATTTTGTATGGCAAAAAACTCCTCATGGAGGGTTGTGACCCCTTATCCCCTCCTTGGCTACGCCACTGCACGCAAGCATAAGTTGTCACGTCATGAAAAACCGTCGTAGATCGTAAACAGCGAAGTTTTTTCGAGGGTTATACAGAATTAAAAATTTTGTAAAGTTTACTTTTGATACAGTTCGGATATTTGCCACCAAGGTGAGATGAAATATTACTAAATAGGGCAACCTAGAATTTTCTTTTGAATTTGACACTATGCAACTACAGTAGATTCCGTATAACACGGTAGATACGTTCCGTGTTATGGGAATCCGTGTTGTACGGGTCCTGCGCTATACTCCACCTGGAGTGCGGACTGCGCGGAATAATCGCGGCAAAACTTATTTGCACTCCGTAGAAATGCAATGATGTTTGGTATTGCCATTGAAAAGTTATGTTAATTACAGGAGCTAAAGCGTCATAATATCAGAACATATGTCTCATTTTACCGTGCTGTACGAGTCTCTTTTAACGTGTTACACGAAAACGATCACAATTTTTTCGCCGTGTTCTAGGAATTCGTGTTGTAGACCCGTGTTATGAAGGGGTCTACTGTAAATTGTTAAAAAGAAAACATGAAATTAGTTATTTAATTACGCGAGTTGACAGTGAGATCAACGTCAGTTTTATGTAACAAGTGTGATACTGCATTAAGTGTTTAGTAACGGTGATAAACTTTATCGCAGAAGTTACGTCACAAATGTTTTCATTTGAAATGGGACGATTTTCACGAAAACTGTGTGCAATTTTAGCTTATAACGTGCGTGGTGCTTATATTATTTCATGTAGGTTTTGTTAATTTAAGTGAAATTCAATAAAGTCATCTGCAAAATAACTGCGCTAATGCATTGTCCACGCTTTAGGAAATGCAAGACAAAATAAAATAGTTGTCAACATCATGTACTTTATTCATCTGGTATATATTAAATGCTATAATTAAGCTTAAAAAACAAAATTATATGAAGTAGAAATCAGGCATTTTTCGAAAGAGAGAAGTTTCATTTGCATACCGTAAAGATCTTCTTTTTTAATCGCCAGTGACACTGACAAAGTTTTTGTGTCATCAGGTTGCAATCATCTCAGATTTGCACTCATGACGTCAACTTTTAGTCACGATTCAAGTATTTTTTTCACGTTTTGAGATTCCGTATTCCTGGGTTTAATTCGAATTATATGTGTGAGGAAAATATTCGTTTCCCACCGTGCGGAGATTAGGCAAGCAGCTAGTCAATGCTTAAAATGGGCTGACGTTGAGCGTTCCGGATGGGATCGTGAAGAAGAAAATCAAAGACCTCACAAATGTTACTTGTGTATTTAAATGTATTTTTTATGTTTCTTACTAAAATTATTTGATAAAAAGTGTTCATGAATGTTAATTCACATTCCGGGGTTAGTTCGTCATTATATTCTACCCCATTAGTCCTTTTACCCTATGACTGGGGAAAGAAGACAAACATTATCTTTTTCGGAAGATCCGTTGTTTCGCCTCTTAAGAGTTTAAACAGGCAATTGAAAAAATTTGTGGTGTGAGGCAAGACATGAAAGAACTCCTCAAAAAATCTCAGTTTTTAGACTCATTTACAGTGGTCGGTAAAAATCATGGTTTCTTAAGTTTGTCATCTTGCTCCGCCTTCCCCTACTTTTTTCTTTTACAATATTAATAATTTAACTTATATATTAATCAAACTGCCGCCCAGGTGGTATAGTGGCTTAAGAATCATTCTATCGAGCCTTTGGTCCGGGTTAGAATCCGGCTTGGGAATGGATGTTCACTCATAGGGGGTTCACTCATAGGGATGTTCCTTCATAGGGGGTTACGCTGGCCGCCCACTGAGTGCACCCATGATAAAATGGACACAATACATTTGGTCAGTTGTACCGGGTAACACCTAATTTGAAAGTGTCCGCTTGTTGAAAAAAATATATATTAATCAAATTTTAAATGGATAAAACAACGAGTAATGAAAATTGAATTACATAGACATAATTTTCTCTAACATCAGCCTAAAATAAAGGGTGTCCCATAGCTATTGATAAAAAATTAAAGAGGAGGCAGGGCACACACTAAGCTATAAGAATCTCATACCCTTGTGGGGTTAGAAACGTCGTCTTCATGCAGATGTTAACAATCACTTTGGAACCAGTGCTGTAAATATAGTTAATGTTCCAGCCATTGTTCGTGAAAAAGTAATGCATGTTTTACAGAAAACACTTGACTAAAATTGATAGTTTAAATATTCTGTTTCATTTTATTGATGAAATTTTCGGAGACAAGCCCATTGATTATAAAACTTCGTTAAGAAATCAGACGAACAGTCAATACTTTTCCCAAAATGATTATTACCAGCTAAGTAATAACAATGATTTTGATCTCAAATTGCTATTTGATTCTGATTTCTTATTATGTGCCCTATCTCCCCTTAAATTTTGTACCAATAGTTATGGGATACCCTGGGTTAGACCTTATGGGATCAAATTTACAATTTTGTAATACATAATGCAGACTTTTGCACAAAGAATTATCCTAAACAGTCATACTATAAAAAAGCAATAATATTTTACTTATCTAATAGAATACATTGTTTTATTATTTAAGAACGATATGGAATCTTGATATAATAAGCTAAAATACTTTTTTCCCAATCTTGTTCGAAATAGCATTATCATTACCAATAACCTAATATACCTAACTAAATCAAGAATTCAGTTATCCTGATCAAGAAATGACAAATTACATGGAACACGTTTCATGATGGAGCGAACATTAAGAATTACATATGAAAAAAGGTGACTGTTTAATTTCTGAAACTTCTTACATACTCCAATAAACTAAACCTTTCTATTCATTATCACTAAGAAAATACAAAATAAGTACTGATAGAAACTGCCATCAATATTCAGGGTTAAGGAACTAACGGCCCCGGCTAATGACTGAATAATGCAAGTAATGAAGAACCCTTCGTTATCCAATTGAAAATTAGCTTTTGAACATTGCGGAGCTTTTCTAAAGATTGAACGAAAAAAAAATGGCAAATGTGCATTGGAAAAATAAATGATCAGTGAATTAATTAGAGTTGCAGTTAAAATTTGAACTGAAAATAAAAAAAAAAACATCCCGTGTTATTTTATTGCTAGGTATTAGAATTTATACTGCATTCAGGTGCATGCTTAGGTATGTTTAAAAAGGTAGAAAACTGTTCATGACATGAAAACTGCTTTATTACTCAAGAGAAAATTATCATTGGATAAATTTATAGATATTACAGCTGATTCCTATATATCTCGCAGAAATTATTTGTAGGTTTCAGTTGCTTACCATCTGAAAATCATCGATGAGAGTATTTTGGTATATTTATTATACTCCAAAATACAGATACATTTTTTGATCGTCGTCGTTGTAATGACATTTTATTCTAGACTATACACATAACTTTCGATTAGAAAGTATGTTCTTTTAAATTTTAACTAAGATTTAAAATTGCGATTTTTTAGTTTACAGGAAGGCAAAGAAAATTATAACAACATTAGCGTAAATATGCAATCAATCGTCTGCTTTCTGTTTGCTGAATTGAGACAGCAATTTACTTTTTGAAATTGCCCTACCTTAAAACGTACATATTTTTTCAGCTCTTAAATATACTGAAACATGCAAGAGGGACTCATAGTCACAGAAGCCAACAAATGTCTTACACTTGTCCCACAGTAGACTAGTATGTTGAAGCGAACAAGAAGCGACGCCGACCTTGGCCAGCATTTAGCAGGGTAAAAAACTCTCTCAACTTGTCTGACGTAGAACGGTGTACTATAAAGGGAGCTGATGTAGGTAAAATATGTTGTGGCTTCAATATCCTCTCTATTAAAAAGATAAGTGTTAAGGTGCCATTCTAGGTGCAGGTCTCCCATCTAGAATTAGCTCAAAATTAAGAATACGAGATAAGTCTTCCCAATGAGGCTCTATTAAAGTTTGCCTGTTCTACTTTAACCGTCTCCCTCCAATATAGAGTATCTGGATGCTATAAGCAGTTAGTCAGAGGACATTAAAAACAACAAAAAATATATTTCCTTTTTTATGGTTAAGGACACTTGAGTTATTTGTTTTTGCTCAAGTAACACCAGACAACGATTTTCTTCACAGAGCAGACAATGTAAAATAATGAACATCACGTATTAAAATGAACAAACATTAAAATTGTACAGTAAAATACCTTTAAACTGCATTCCAGACAACCCTCATCAGTACTTCAATTTTAAAAGATCTTGGATACTGCACTAAACTGAAATTCCCCAAATTATTTATCCTGGTGCTAGAAGATTAAAATTATTTCCATGAGTAACTTTGATGAATATTTAGCAATGCGAGGAAGAATAGCCGAGGCTAATGACTGTACTCTAATTCAAATAATGAAGAATGCTTTGTTGCTCAAGCGAAAATTATCTTTCAATGCAGCGTTGCTTTTTTAAAAAATGTGCTTAAAAGAAAATGGCGATTAAAGGTGCACTGTTTTAATGAAAGTCAATGTATAGTGACGTAATTAAACTTTTAATTAAGATATATGTAATCAAAAGAAAGGTTTCAGATTCTGTTGTTTTATTGCGGGGTAAAATTGATTGCCGATTTATTATAATCAGTCATACGAGGAGAAATATTTAAGCAGAGGTAGACTCTTCCTTATGTTAGATATAAAAAAAAGTTGGTTCGCGGTAGATTACATGTTATGCTTTGTTTACAACGTCCGTCTTACTAAAACAAGATATTTCTAAATTACGTAAGAAAAATTTCTAATATTTTGTAATATCCTCTGAAGTGATACAAGAATACAGTTTTTTGCTACTTACGTATTACACATTGAACGGAATAAGAGATTTAATAATCCCCCCCCTAAGAGTTTGTGGTAAAAGTGAAGAAATATAAGCAATTACTCAATTCTATGTTACTTGTTTTGATGACCCTATGTCATTGCGTTAGATGGACGTTTACGTGTTTTATAGACATTACGCAAAAGAATTACAGGATATTGAGGTTTTGGGTGAATCTTGCTGTTTGGGAATTTTTTAGATGATTGATACATGATAGACAGACGTGGTGGGCTATATGAGAAAAAAAATACACATGTTTGGTGGAAAAAATGCATTTTACTGAGCGTTTAAGTACAAAATAAACCAAACACAAATGGTGCATATTAAAAAAACGAATTAAAAAAGGTGTTTTCTATAAAGAAAATCGCCTTCAGCAGGTGGTATGGTTTCACTGGACGGAGAGCAGTGTTGAACACATTTGAGGCATGGTATCAATGATAGTATTAATGAGAAGCTGGTCCCACTCCAGTAGAAAGCTCTTTCCAGATCTTAGTCAGTTTGTAGGGTGGTAGGCGGAATGCAACTCGTTTACCTAGATTGTCCCAAACATGCTCATTTGGGTTCATGTCCGTAGTGAACGTTGTCCTTTCCATTCGCATGATTTCTCTTTCGAAAAGGGTATCATCCACCAAAAAAACATCAACATCCACAACTTTTAACAAAACGTTTTTGTTAAAATTCAGAAAAAAAAGAAATGTGAAATCGCTCGACAGTCAATTTACGCATGCGTCAAGGACATGATCAGAACAGTGAAAGACAAGAGACAGTGATTTGTATAACATTTACGGAAGAGAGGAGAATTTGCAGTAATGTCTGCGAACACGTTTAAAAATGGATAATATCAAATACAAAAATAAATTGGGTTTTTCCTCAGTTTGCTGTAAATTTCAGAGGTAAGTCTAACTACTTTATCTATTTATAAAAATTTAGATTTTTATGTTAGTGCTTTTATAAATCTTTACACATTTACCTTAAGACACTCAATGACCGTTAGACTACCGGCACTATGCCTTTATAAATACTTTTGTGAATCAAGTTTTAAGGTAAACCCCCCATTTTTAAAATCTCTATCGGTTTTATGTAGTAAACTGTTTAATTCGTATACCACGCCGGAAAGAATATCACTTATTGTTAGCACTCATAATAGAAATACATTATAATAGAAATACATTCGTTTTCAAAATGAAACACTAGCGATTAAAGTGTTTATTAGCTTCGTATTGCGTTTATCAAATCGCTTAAGTTCTGTCAGTTAAGTTATTGTATAAAGTTCTCATACCATAAAGGCTGCCGGTATATCTGTTTATCTGGGGAGACTGCTTTTCAGAACAGATGATGTGCATATTTTTTAGGAAATAGTACATATATTTATTTTATTACGAACACAAAATTTTAGATTGCCTTAACAAGTTTTTTTTTGTATGAGGGGAAGAAACATTGAATTTCTAGATTTATAAAAACACTAAAATGAAAATTTTAAAATTTTAATTTTGATGGATAGATAAGTTATTCAGTCCTATCTCTGAAACTTTTAACCGAAGGTTTGTGGGTTAAAAAATACAACACAGAAATCAACAAAATAATTTTGTTAAACGAATCAGCACAACAACAATTAACAAAAGAATTTTGTTTGTTCAAACAAATAATTTGGTTGGTTTTAACCAAATAAGCCATTTAAAAAAATAGTTCGGTTAAATTAACAAAACATTTTGTTATTTAAACGAAATCGTTTGGCTAAATTGGCATAAAGTTTTTTTAATAACCAAATAATTTTAGCAAAATAATTTTGTTAATTCAATAAAAAATTCGTTGGCGCTATTTCAACCGGATAATATTGTTGATTTGGCAATTTTTTTTAATTCAGAAAAACATATTTTGCAGTGTGTCATCATTTTAAATCTTTACAGGTATAAGTATTTTGTTGCCACAATGAGTGAGGTGAATTTTTAGTGGCCGACGATAATGCAATACGTACAATTAGATGTGAGTACAGATTAGGTACTGAATGAAAAGAAGTTATCAGGACATTAATTTGTGGATGTTAAACTATTGCACGAGAAACGCAAGATGACTTAATCAAAGACTCTACATTGAAAGAATTCTGTCACCAGAAATGTTGTTTTACTTTCAACTGTAGTTTGATAAAAATAAATAAAAGTCTTACCCACTGAACACAATTGAAATAAACCAATTCCGTGATGAATTCTGAAAAAAAAAACCAGGTTTTTCTGAATGTTTCTGAAAGTTTTTTAAAACTTTAAATCATGCAATCAAAGTTTTTGATGATAGACACAGTTTAAAGATTTTTATTATTTCTTAAAGGATGTAGTGCAACTTGTGATGAGTCATCCTAAAAATTTGGATGTGTAAACATACTTAAACATCTTGACGCCAATAGTTTACTGGAGTTTATTTTTGAGAATCACATGATTATTTCAAACTGCAATCTTAATAAAAACACTGGAATATATTTCACTGGGAAAAAATGAGTAAGCCGAAATATCTTTATTAGATGGTCTAAAATTTGAAAAAAAAGCAGTAAAAATGAAAAAAGTTTTCGACATCACACAGAAGCTATAATCTGAGAGTTCTCTGTATTTTCATTTACTTTGTACTTGTTTCTGTAGTGCTTTTAAATAAGTAATTCATCAATAATACGCCCCCGCTAGCGGTGATATTTGGAAAGTTTATTTTTGCTATGTCTTTATTAAGTTATTGCAAATTTTTTATAATTTTCTTATGAACGATTCTTTGAATATCGTTTTTATCGCAAATATCCTGTAAATCTCCATAGAATATGATATATCGAAAAAGAAATTTGCGCTTAAAAAATGATTATAGCATAATGTGTGGATAAACCTAACGCCAACACGCTGTGATGTTGGCGTTACGCTTATCCACAGGTTGCGATGTTGATTTACAACACGTTGTGATGCTGGCGTTACGTTTAACCATATGTTGTGCAGTGACACACAGTCCTATATTATTTTATAGCACACTTCTGGGTAAACATAACTCCAATACGTTGTGATGTAGACTGTGCCAGTTGCCATACAATCATTGCCATAGGTTCTTTGTGATTGGCTTATCAATGTCATTACGTCATTTTTGAGTGGATTTATAACACGCAGTGCTGTATTATTTTAAAGCAATATGTATGGTAAAATTACAGGTAATTCTTACAGTCTACCTCAAGGAAAAATACAGTATATTATTGTACTACAATTAAAAAGAGCCACGCAATATTTCAGACACAAAAACTGTAGTTCAGTAGTGTAATGTATCCGAGATACTGAAATGTGATATAAGTTGCACAGAATTGTGAGAGGGTGTCATCCACTAAAATAAATGCACATTTTCCTTGACGTGCAAAATCGTCTTATAAATCTGCAAATGGTCACAGTTGATAACATAACTACTTGCCCAGAAAGCTATGGACATCACGGCGATAAACTTTCGGTTGCATGTGTTGTTATACTTCGTTAAAATATCGAGTTTAAATGAGAGTTGATAGCTAAGTTACGCCTTTCGCAAAAACAGTAGACTTCGAAATGGCAACGTATGGAGCCCCAGACAACGCAAAACGACGCTTGTCCACACGTGTGTCTTCTCAAGTTTCTAAAATCTGCAACAATTCGGTTGGAAACGGTTGACAATGTATAGTGGTACCCTCATCACCGTCCATTACTTGGTACTATCATATTTCATTGGTTTCTACCAATGAAGAAGTTTCTCTGCATGAATGTGGTGTTCCGGCCAATTATCTGCGCAAGGGATCTAGGCAGAGGGATGGGAGATACTTTCTAAGGGATCCTACCCGTATTTACTTGAAGTTTCGGACAAAACCACGGAAAACTCCGAACGTGGTTAGGTCGACGGACGCTACCTGATTTGTCCTATGCAAATGAAAACTTAAATCTGTCGACGACTTCCAACGTGCTGTGCGACGGTGGCTCTACTCACGGCCGACGGCATTCTGTTAAGTTATATTCTCAAACTGATTCAGCGTGGGATAAATGCCTGCCTATACAGGGTGTCACTAAAAGGTGGTAACACACTTTAATTCCTTATCTATTACAGATAAGTGGTCAATGTGAATTAAAAAATATTCAAAACAAGGTGAGAAAAACGACCACGCTAAGAATAAATTCCTCTTGTTCATTTTCAAAAAATTTCACTTATTTAATTTGTATTCAACCCCCGTATAAAAAATTCCCTGTTAGTAAAATGTACCCCACGTAATAGTAAAATGTACACTAAGGAGATGATGGGAAAAAAAAATGAAAGTACATCCTTAGAAGTGCTAGAGGTATGAAGATAAATAAATGTGACTTGAATTGCTAATTTTAGACAATTTTAAATATTCAAAACTAATAGTAGTAAATGGGAAGATACTATCTTAAGATATCATGTATTGAAAGAAAAATCAACCAGTTTTAAATGCCTATCGAAGGAAAAAAAATCTCTTTGAAAGATCTCATTTCAGGGGTCGTACAGAAATTACGAAAGAAGACATTTTCCCCCACTCTAGCAATAAACGTTTACATTTGAATTCATGTATAGCCTCCGGTCATCTTTGTTTAAAGATATCTTTTAGACGTTTTATAATGAAAGACTGAAATTTTGTACATCATATCATTGGTGTATGAAGCATATTTTAGTAATTGAGGGATATTTCTGAGCGGAGGCCGCATAAAAATTAAAAAAGTGTAATTTTAAAAAGAGTAAGAAAAGACATTTTTTTAGCGTAGAGTTTTTTTTTCGGTTCCTACCTTAGCGTAGTGTAGAGTCCTATTTTATTTTGAACATTCTTCAATTTACATTGCCCATTTCAGAGCAAGAATTAAAGCATTTAGCACCTTTTTGGAACAATCTGCATATGGAAGCTATCTGAAAAATTAATAATAAGGTAATATTTTAATATTAGATTTTTACTGCCTCGTGCGAAGTAAATGAAGAGTTTAAACATTAAAAAAATTGGTATTTGCAGCGATTTGGTATCACACTTTTATAACACTGAATGTTATGACAAATATGTGGTAAATTTTCATCAATAAATATATTGCACAATGAAATGAAATGAACTATTGCAATATTCAAGAATTGTTCTACTTATAGACATGGAATGTGATCATTTAGACTTCTTAAATGCAAACAAATAAAATATACTTTCACTTACTAACTGTTACATCTTGTTGAAATTTTCGTAAAAAGAAATGTTACATATATTTCCCAGTGAGGAAAAATTAAGTCATTCGACCAAATCTCCAACGAATGAGTCACTTTATCATAAACACAAACATTGCTAATTAAAACAACAATCCTCTAACTGCTTGTATGAAATTTAGCAAACGAAAATAATTTTCTGAAGCCTTCTTAAAGGGGTAGTCAATTTTCGATGGTCTCACACAAATTATTGGTAATGGCACTCTTTAAAAAAAACAATTAGAAAAGATGTAATTTCTTTAAACAAAGAATCTTTTGAACCCTACAGAATTGATAAGAATTTAAGTGGCTGAAATTTGCCTCCGGTAGTAGCTCGATTATTGATTAGTGGCAGAGATGCTTTCAAATAGTTCATTACTAAGTGCATTCTTCAATTCATTATCATTTGTACAAAGTCAGTGTAAAATAAAATAATCTCATTAATTAAGTAGTTTTAAGCAATTAATTCTACAACTAATTATCTTAAACTCACTTGTGAATACTTCAAATACTTCACTTTTAATGTACGAGGTAAGGTTTAGTTGTTGTAAGCAGGTAAACATGTAACTTTGATGAAATGAAAGCTTTTGAAATATGAGAAACGTTCATTAACTACTACAGAAAAAAAATATTAATTGAAATCGTTGTATCGATGAAGGTACATATTTCTTTCCATACCTGCTATCATGAGATAGTATCTTCCCACATACTGCTAGTAGTTTTAAATATTTAAAATTTTCTAAAATTAGCAATTCTAGTTTTATGAATTTTTCATGGTGGGAAATTAAATTCTGCATCATACAGCGATTTCTAATATAATTAATAAAATATTTAATATTGTACCTATTATGTACTTGCAATATGCGCGGGCAAAATGTATGCATTCTTGAAATGCATAAAATAAGAAAATTTTAGAATGTAACTAGGCAATTTCAAAGGAAAACAAAGTAGACAAAATATACAAACAGAAAGTATATTCCCAGATTCATTTGTTATAGACAGACACATTAGATAAAATGCACACTAGAGTTTCATGAAAGAGATAAAAGAATATGTTGTAAGAAATGTAAATCATGTAAAAGTTCTTGAACGAAGCACTTTTGAAAATTGAAACGGATGTAAAAGCGCTGTTTTTCTTGGCGAACTACACTGAAAGAAATATTTTATCTAATTTAACAGCAACAACAAAAATTATTTTGATCACTCAACAAAAATTTCCGTGTTATTTATATGATTAAAGAAAATTTTATTAATTCAGCGACTTATATTGTTGATAGAACACAATATTTTGTGTGTTCTGCTGAAAGCAACTTCATCTCATTAAACTATTCCAGTGCATTCAAATCATTTTATCGATCTGCCAATTAATAATTATTACAAATTATTTTGTTCGCCTCTGTAAAAGAAATCTTAGTGTTCCATTGGCATTTCACAGTATAAGACTTCCTACAATAAACATCAAACACAAAGCTAAAGTTTACGATAATATATTAATATTTACAATAAGAATTTTCATCTAGGAAAGATAAAATAAAGTTCTTTTTTAAAAAATGAATATTTAACGAGTGTTTTAATAGTTACAGAAACGATTTAATATTTCTTTAAATACTATTCATTGATAGATTGATTAAAGGAAGTTATTTTATTTGATTTTGTAAAAAATATACCAATAAATAATTCATTCTCTATCTTCCATATGAGCGTGGTATTTATAATGTTAATAACGTATTTTATTTTTTTAAAGTTCTTTGCATATTTACGGCACGCTAACAGAGACAAATATAGATAACCGGAATTCACTAACACTTAAGTTTTGTTGTAGAATATATGTGTTTAATCTCTGCTGCTGTTTATTAATATTTATAATTAAAACGAAACAAGAGAAAAGCTTTAACTCGTCGCATTTATCACGAAATTATAAGCACTGTGTTGTCCTAAAGAAACATTTCTCTATGAAGAAAAATCATGAAATAGAGAAAACTTAAATATTTTTTCACAACTCGCGCAACGACGCAAATTACTTTATACATAAAAAGCTTTCCAGGCGAAAACTGTAATTTAGTACTTCACTTAGAGAAGACGAGTAATAACCATATAAATAAATGTTGAGACTACGGGTACTTAGAAGGCAAAACTTATCATTTCTTCAGAACGGTTATGAGAAATTACAGGGCCCTGGAGCTCCACTAATGAGGTAATTTTCACTTTTATGCGTTTTAGGTGCTTGGGTCTCATATTAGCAACAGCTCTTGAGTTATTAAATTTGTAAGTTAAATATTCAGAGTTGCATAAAATTATTGTTTTTTAAATACAAATTAGATTTTCTAGTTTAGAAAAAGACTGAAGAAAAAAAAATGTTTAACTTTTCTAAATGAAAAATGAAAGAAAAAGTTTGTGTACTATAGGAAGGAGAAAAAATTGTACAATTGGGGATTCAAATGTTTTTCTCAGCTTGAAAGTAATATAAAGTTACTATACCAATAAACATGCATTGATATTTATTACGTGGTAAATCTTTTTAAAATTCCATAATTCATATTGAAAATATAATTCCAATAATATTAATTCCAAGGAAAGGTTAAAATATAGTTTTGCTTATTTAATTATTATAAATTTCATATTAATATAAAAAAAATGGCAGAATGTTACCCTTAAAAAGTTTCTTTTCTTTAAATATTTAGTTCGATCCGTTTCAATTTTAAGGGCTATGCTAGCTTGAAGACAAATGACATATTTTACAATCGTTTAGAAATTTCTGATAACGTGACGAATTTTCGAAATAATTACTGGTGGAAGTTCATAATCGTCCCTCACCCCAATTTTACTTCAAAAGAGAAATAATGAAATAATATAAATATTCGGTAATAAGCTCGTAAATCAACGGTTAAAAGTGTCAACACAAAGTGTATTTGAAAAGTAGGACGTTAAATAAGATCCAAGCACAATATGATATCTTTGAGAAGACATAATTTGGATATAGAAAAAAACCTTAATGTAATTTTTACTTTCCGAATATGTACCATATAAGGAAAGTATTGTAATCATCAAAGAATTCGATTTCGAGATTTTTGTGTACTGACACATTTTGAGGTCTTCTGAATTCATTTATGCTATTTTTACGAGATGTATATGTATGTATGTGTGTGTATGTGTGGATGTATGTGCGTTTGTATGTATGTGAGTGAACACGATAGCTTCTAACAGGGCATTCGACTGAGTACAAATTGCGTACGTATGTTATAAACCACAGTCGCAAGACCGGTATTGATTTTGGTGTGCATTCTATTGAACTTCTATATGGTATATATGTTTGAATTATTCATAAATTAAAATTTATTTAAATGCTTGGCAATGATTTTAATGGCATGTGTTCGGAAAGTCGAGTGGAGTGACTCCAGGTCTTTTAATTACATTATTAAATTTTTCGGTAAGGAAGAGAACAGTAACTGTGCACGAGTTAAATTACAGCCGATTAAAGATACTGGATGCGTGATTTATTTACTAACTATTTTGTATCAATTTCATTTTCATATATGTAATGTCTGATGATTCCTTCTGGGAATTAGTTTTTGAAGGTTTTTTCTTCATACAGAGTGGAGCTTGTAGCAAAATGTGTCTTTCTGAATCTTTTCCCGAGCTTCAGCAGTTTACGTTTTACAATGGTTTTACGTTAGACTATTGTTGCTATATACCTACATTACAAATGGCAACAATTTTATGCAACTGAGGATAATATGTATTCTGCAGCAAAATAACTATATATAGTAGTAAAAGTTAATAAAGAAAAGATATAAAATAATCTTAGCAAATTGTAGAAGGATTATCGTAAGGGTAGATGGTAAAGGTAAATTCTTTTTATTTAAAAATCATTGATCAGAATTTATAAGAAACGAAATTTGTATGCATTGTATTTGGTTGTATATTTGAAAAAGTCAGATCAAATCTGATTTCTTTTCCTCCTTATTTTAAAATACTGAAAGCTATTGTAAGGACATAAATAATTTAATCGAAAGAAGACAAATAAAATGTTCCTTGTGTAACGCAAAATGCTGCAAATCAAGATATAAAATATCAACCTGCAATTTTTCCAGAAGTAGTAACATTCCGGAAAATTTTCCGTTATTTTCTGCTTCCTACTTCTTTTATCTAATAGACATCATTTGCTTATCTGAAGATCGATTCGCAATCAAGATGAATCATGGCCTTGCAAATGCAATAAAGTAATAACAAATGGCTCGGCGTGACAGAGGTTTAATCATTGCTGGCATTCGTTTGCCTCTGAATATAATAATACTCACGAAAATTAATCCAATCATTCACATAATAGCAATCGTTTGGAAACTGGGAGAGATTATCTGTTTGGCCTCAGTTTTATCAGAAGAAAAGGGAGAAACCGAATGATTCTCGAAATTTTTGGGATGGTTATTAGTAATGAACTATCTGGAAAATAAAGGCCGTGCATACAAAAACATGTTTAGTTTTATTAGAAACCTTATCGGTGTAGTTTTGCGTAGATAAGGGTTAAATAAATGTAAAAAGGCTACGTTTGACGTCTGACAGAATATTGATGAGTAGTGTATCAAGGAATGGAGTGACAAATTTTGAAAATTTCAACTGATTGCAAGAAATAAAAATAAGTCACTATAAAGTGTGAATTATGCTACTAGAAAGAACATGAATTATGTGAAATGCGTGAACGAGTTTTAGCACCTATAAACATCTCTCTGTAATTTGACAGAAAATACTTTACTTTGAAGACGCAGAATTTTTAGTTTGTACGAGAAATAGGGGAATTTAGTTTAAATACGATATATATATAGTATTTTAAATAAGTAAAGTGTGTGTGTGTTTCCTTCATTGCTTAAAAAGACTAGAAAGTTTTCGTGTATTTTCGAAACAATATGAACAAAAGAAGAAAATCACCTTGTATGTTACTGCCTTTTCTTGTTCACGGAATATTTAAGTGTGTTTACGCTTTCACCATAGCTCCTTTGATTTTTGAGGAATAGATCACGAAAAACAACGAATGTAATTTTGTACTTTGAAAATTATCTAACTCAGAGTGTTTCTTATAAAATAGGATTTTCCTTAACTGACAAGTCTTTAATTGTAACCATTAAAATTGTATTTGCTTGTATTTGTAAGCAACTTTCTTTGCGGTTGTTTGTTTGGTTATGTGATGATTGTTGCACGTCACGAAAAAACTAAAAAATCTACAAGTTACACATTTTGTTCACCTGCCGCCGCCGTCCAGCTGTGAGCGATGAGGTCTTCTGTTCAATTCTATTCACCGCTGGATGTTTGTATTTATACCAATCTTGTGCTTCATAAATTATTCTTTAAATGAAAAGTGAACTTGTAATTTAAAAAATAAATCTGCGATAAGGGCCTGCGAAAATGATAAGAGTTAGATGAACTCTCTTGTTCAAACTGAAAACTCAAATATTATGTATCGTGTTTACACAAGTTAAAACATGCGGGACTAATATAAAGTAACAAGTAGTTCCACATGTCGTGATGCATTTTATAAACTTGGCTTGAAAATTTCATAATATAAAAACTCTTTATTTTGCATCTAACAGTAGGGGAGAGTGGTCTAAAGCGGGTAGGTTAGCACTAAATATTCAAAAATAGTTGTTTAGGGCTTTTATCATCAACATGATTGATTTATTTCTTAGAAGGGAACTTAAACTTCACTTAAAGAGTATTGCGTTATTTTATTTATAATAATTGTTCATTATCAAAAATTAAACATGCTTAAAAAAACCCACTTTGCCCTACAAGGAAGCCTAAAGCGAGTAAGCCGTTCGGGCAAAGCGGGTGAGTACAATATACTTTACAAATCTGAGCACATATTAATTTCCTTAAGGATTACTATTGAAAGTTTAGTTGAATTTATAATTATCATTAAAAATAACCTTCATAGAACAATTGTTGACTTATTTTATCAGCCTTATTAAAGGTCTCAATGATATAAATGATTATCGCATTAACTTATTTTGATTTGGTGCATTTGTTAATTAAATATAAAGTAATAAATGATTAGATTATTATATTAGTTAACTGCCAATATGAAAAATAACCTTCAAAGTTTACTTATGCCATTAATATTTAAAATCTCATTTGGTATGTCTATTAATAAAAAAATAATAAAAGATGACTAAATCCTCAGACTAGTAAACTGTCACTATAAAAAATAACTTTTTAAGTTATACTTAACTAATATAAATTTTATACTTATTTTAAAGCAGTCTCAACATTTGATGGCTTATTCTTGACATAAATCACAAAAATAAGATTCTCTTCCTGCGTAATTATTACAAGTTTCATGAGCCCACTCTTGACAGTCTCCACATTGTATCCAATCTACTTTAGGTGGATCTTCATACAATCCACCACAAACAAGACAAAAATATGCTTTCTCATTTTTTTCTTCGATATTCTTTGCTTTCAAGTTTAAGCGGGTATCTACCCGGCAGATACCCGCTTTGCCCGAAAGCACACTTTTACTTGAAGAATAATAATCTCAAATAAAAAAATAAAAAAACCCAGAAACATAATGGTATTTTATAGGAAGATAACATCAAAATAATGTAGTAATATTGGCAATAAAAATAATAAGCTGGTTTTCGACTAGTCAAGAATTACATACTTTCAGTTTTTTTTAACGAAATCCCCAATTCTCTTATTTTGTGTCGTGTTACGCCATGTTGCTACGCCGGTGGACCGTTGGGACTGGATGAAACTTTAGGTTTACTTTTTAAGGTCTATCATTGAAAATAATGAAATTTTTCCCGATCCTACCCTATATATATATATATATTTTTAATGTTAGTGTCATACACAAAAAGAGAATACTGCCAAGAAAGCTAAAAAATCTACATGTGTACCAGGTTTGCTTGTAAAACTCTCTTTTGA
Source organism: Cheiracanthium punctorium (assembly GCA_038373885.1). Taxonomy (NCBI): domain Eukaryota; kingdom Metazoa; phylum Arthropoda; class Arachnida; order Araneae; family Cheiracanthiidae; genus Cheiracanthium; species Cheiracanthium punctorium. Next base: position 605,336 of record JAWZYV010004260.1, read on the forward strand.
ACAAAATAGGAAGCGAAAACTTTATAATTGGGAATTTTAATTTTACAGTTAGAAAAATAGTTTAGAATAAGAAATTAGTTAAGTTTTGGGGTTAAGTTGCGGATAGTCCTCAAGTGCCTTACATATCTATACATTTTGTAAGAGTATTGTTTATTTAATTTTTGCAAATTTTTTAAGGAAATTAATATAATCTATATATTGTTTGATGCATATAAGATAAGTTATAAAATAGTTCTTCTCTATTAGTTAAACTAAAGAGAATGTTTCCGCAAAATTCAAAACTTTCAAAATGTTGATTTTATTTAACGTTAAATAGGTGAATATTGAAATTTTAAACTTTCATAAAATTGAGTTCGCCATTTTTTGTTTCAATTGACAAAAACAATTTAACACTAGTTTATATCTGTTTACCTTGTTTATCATTCATTAATTTACGTACCCGTTCTTCGCACGGGAATGAGACAAATTTTCATTAAAAATACAAATGCAAAAAATGGTACACCGATACGTTAGGAAAGAGACACAAAACATATTTTATCATGGTTTATAAAAGTCACTCACAAAGACGTTTTCGCTATTTAAAATTAAGGACAAATTCCGAAAATTACGTCCCCCTTTCCCCCTAACATCTAGGTGAGCGGCGGCATGCCTTTATTCGTAATCTGCTGTATTCCTTCCATATGTGAGTTTAGTTATTAAAAAGACCATTAAGTTATTTTTTGTTCAAGAACACGTATTTAAGTGAATAAACGCACAAATGCGGTGTTTAGTATTGAAATATAATTTTCATCTTCAAAAATTATATATTCACACGTTTATTTTCATTCAATCAAAACAAGATCTGGATTGCATTTTGCGTAAAGGTAAAACCGTTATACATTCTCTTAAAATTAGCAACGTCGTAAGAATTGATATAAAAAAGTAATCCAGAAAAATCTAAACAAAATTAATATTTGCGCTTTTTAAAATTATATTTATAAACATAATATTAAAAATTTAGTATTAAAGCACGAATTTTAGCCCTTGTAATAACGGTTTTCTACACGATTTAAAACCAATTAGTCACGATTTGAAACCAAAAAGAATTGCTTCAATGCAGTTTTGTACTCGTGGCATCAAAATGACGTCATTCTCAGTTACGATATGCAACTTAAATTATTGAAAGAAAAAAAAAAGAAATTTCACATTATTGTAATTTTATAAACTTGCGGAAAGCACGGAAGCTTATAATGCGCGGTTTTCACCTCAAAGACTCAAACCGAATCAAAGACTCACCAGAAGATGCAAGCCGAATTGGGTTTCTAATGCATTTTTAAACTCGCGACATCAAAATGACGTAGATCTCCCTTATGACAGCTAACTTTAGATGGTTCACCACGTGACTCACTATCTTACGAATTGGGATATCGGGAGAGCTTTAAAGAGATGATAATTACGAAAAACTTCTTAAAATTTGGGGGACGGGTGTATTCTGAAAATTATAAATGATTATTCATATTATGAATTTATAGTATGATTTTTAAAAATATATATTTCAGTAAGGCGATTGATCAAATATTGTGGATTAGTATGTGTTACTGACAAACAAATATATTTTCTTTTCACTGAAAACTATAATCGAGTTTGAAATTGTGAATTATTCTTACCCCCAAAATCACTATTAGAGCTTGAATACCAATCGTTTAACCCGCCTTATCCTTTTAAGAAAAATGAATACGCGATTTTTATTTCAATTATTTTTATTGCATTTTAAAGATATGGAAATCAAGTAATTTTTTAGTCAGCTTTAGTAATTACTAACGAATCAGTAGTAATTGTTTTTAAGAAGATTTTTATAATGAAGTGACATTCACAAGTAGGATAACTTTTCAATTACATAAAGCAAGAAATTAAAATATTAGGGGAAGGTGGCCCAAAATGATCCCATTAAGGTTAAAACTTGTATAAAATAACGTAAGTGTTTAATTAAAACTTTGCCCTTTGCTATCACATTTTACACTATATTTTGCATCATAAACATATTCTAACAATATTTTAAAATCACAATGAGTAATGAAAACAAAAATAGAATTTCTAGAAACTATCTAAAGGATCTTTTTACCTCAACCAAAGGGCAAAATGATCCTTCATTTGAAAATAGTTGTAAATTGTTTTTATAGGCAAAATAAAAGATATAAAAGTAATTATGACTACATATAATGAAATAAAACAAATTTTTCAATCATATAGTTTACATTTTTTTTATGAAAATATTAAAATAGAAAAGTGTCACAAACAATAAAATGAAATATTTAAATATCATAATTAAAAAATTATGGGTTACAATAAAAGCAGAAATGAATTAAATAATGTAAAGGGGAGTCATGCACTATAACAACGGTTTACGCCTAGGGGCCATAATGCCTAGGATCCGGTACTGAAGTTTCTTCAGTCGAGGTATCATTTTACCTGGCAATATGGCTCCAATTTTAGGTCTTATTACTGGAACACGCCGAGAAACATAACAAATTTAGCAAGTGTAATTCGCATCTAAAAATATACTCTAATCAGCAAACCAAGTCATATTTCTGCATTCTAAAGACTGTATTTCTAAATAAATAGGAACGTTAGTGCTTACCTTGTAAGATATATGATAAAACCCAGATTTTTTTTAAAAATTCTACACAGACATGTAATACATCGATCACTTCAATACCGCCACTGCTGCTTCTTGACGTGGCACAACTAATTTACGCGTTACCTGGTAGATAGCGCAGCTTGTATGTAAGAAAACATATGTGGATCTTACATATGTTACATAAACTTGTAAGATAATTTTTGGCCACCTTCCCCTAAATTAATGTAAATTGTAAAAGATTGCCTTCAAATAGTTGAAGAAATCCTGCGGACAAATTACTAGTTTAGTCATGGGTTTATAGTTATATGATAAATTTTCAGCTATGAATTTAAGCTATTCTTTAACAGATGTAAAGTTACAGAAAAGAAATAACCTCCAGGATGAACTATAATTTGAGCTCTAATTATTACATAAAAGTAACCCATTTAGACCTTTGTTTATGGTTTAATGTTTTCTATTTTTTTATACAAATTTCTGCATTCAAAGGCCTTCGTACTAAGTTAACTTTTAAATTTGCCACTTGGAAAATTATTATAATATTATATATGTATATACATATATATATATATATATATATATATATATATATATATATATATATTTATATATGTATATATATATATATATATATATATATATATATATATATATATATATATATATATATGTGTGTGTGTGTGTGTGTGTGTATGTATGTATGTTTATATGTATGTATATATGATTTGTTGAACTTCTTTTAGCCTAGTCTCATTTATTTTAAATTTAAAGGCTTTTGAGTAATTTTGCGGATTAAAAAGTCTGCATATATAAGTGATTTATCTGCAGACATTGATATTTGTTATCAAAAACTATTATGTAACAAGTATTAAGAAATTAGTATATATGTAATATTTTTACTAGTTACTCTTACCAACTTCATATGAACTTCAACTATTACCAACTTCATTACTATTCCTACTAAAAAATTATTTATTTACAGCAGTTACCAGCATAATTTCTTTTTCTTTTCTAATTAAAAAATATTAACTTGTATTAATTACAGAAATAGAAAATTGGTTTACACATCCTCAGTTAATCTACTTCATTAATCTATTTATTTAAAATATAAGTAGCTTTTACCTAATTTGTAACCGAATTTATCTTGCATTACTTAAAAATAAAAAGAAAAATAGAGTACTTTCCAAATGAAATATTGAAGCATTAGAATTTCCAATTTTGATAATAGGCTACACTTTCCAAGAATTATCCTGTTAAAAATAATGCCTTCACTAGAAAAGCCCACGGGAAATTTCTTGCATGAAATAAGCACTCCACAGAATCCTTTTATTTCAAATTCTAAAATGGCAACATAATAAAACATTTTTTGTGTGGTAATGTAACCCTAATGAAACTACTTCGTGTACTTTTACAACTTGTTCTTGTCTCAATAAAATATAAATGAAAACCATTTTACCTTGCAAGAATATGACATTTATTCCTAAAATTAGAATACTGAGCGGTATTAATCCAATTTTATCGATACTTTTTTTATATTAAAATAGTGTGAAGTAAGTGCGTTTGCATCAAAGTGTGAGTAAAGTATACTATGCAAAACGTCGGTTGGAAAAAGAAGAAAGACTACAATTTTTAAAAGGATTTAAAAGCTATTTTAAAGTAACTTTAAATATCAATTGCGAAAAGAAGTTATTAAAATAAGCAGTGTATAAAATAAGTATCACTCTCTCCCTCTGTCATAATGATGTATATAAAATCAAAAATTGGTGACAGCCACATTGCTATGTTTGGTTAAATCACACTATTTGCTCTAATGCCGTCATCACATATTGTTTTTCGGCACTTGTATATAACCTCTCTCCTGTATTTTACGTGGTGCATGTTATATACAGCCCCGGCATCTGCTCTTAGCTGTTCGGCTCTTGTGGTTTCTGACCGCAGACTTGCTCTTTTTTTTCAATATGTTAGAATGTATTTCATTTTTGCAGTGTTGGAGCTGCAAAATGCCCTTAGATTTATTAATCATTTACAAGAACAAACGAAGAAACAGATTACAGATTCATAAATCATTTACCAGAAAAAATTCAAAAACAGCTCATAAATTCATAAAATATTTACAAGAACAAACGGAAAAACAGCTTATAGATTTAGGTTCACATGAAGTTCATGAAAAATGCCTATTTTTAATAGACTGATAAATAAATCATGTCTTGTCCAAATGAGATATTTTTAATCATACAAGCCTCAGAATTACTTTTGAAATTGAAATTTTTTAAAAGCTCAATATTTATGAAAACTTATTAAAATATTTTATTTTTATGTCATGTTAAAGCATGACGCAATTATATTGCTCATGCAGAACTTAATACGGTTAGCTTAATAAAAGTCTAAGAACTAATCAGCTAATCGAAATATCCCATAAACACTACAGTTCAGAACGAGAAATTATTCGAAAATTAACGATAAAGTTTCCATACATAAAAGCAAATCAATTTATTTGCTGGAAATAGAGTTGTAGAAGTAAAATATATCATAAAGCTGGAGAATGGGAGATCTAAAGAGAATTTATGACGAATCAATATTCCTTATTAACTTCGGGAGGATCGATCAAGGCTACTCTTTAAACCATTTAATTTTATAGGTTCATTACTCTTCTTGTGCGGGAAGAAAATTTTCCGATTAGTTGAAAATTAATGAAACCATCGATATTAATTGCGACCAAGAGAATAAATTTAGAAATGTTGCTTAAATAATTGAAAATTTAAAACTTTTGAATTAAAATGCAGATGAGAGAAAATTAAGTTGAGTGCTTGAAAATACAAATATTTTTCTTTCGAGATTGATTAACAATGGCCATAGCACGTTTCTGGGAAGTGCGGTTATTTTTCAAATGAGCCGCTATTCTGAATAGGGCAGTGGTTTTAAAGTAACTTTAATGTATTGTATGGCATCAGAGTTAATTCTGGAAGACGTCTTGTCATGAAGCGAGAACAAGCAGTCGTAATTATCGCGAACACATGATAATTTATATTCTTGGAACATATTTCACATACACAACACATCTCATTACACCAGCAAACACAGCCCTATCGGGTATGTGACGGGCCGACACCTTCTCTTACGGTTTAGCGTCGGCATTGGCAAGGTGGTAATAGGACCGATGTTGCTTCTACACCGGCAGACCAATGTGGCGGAATCAAAACAAAATTCGTTTTGGGCAAGAAACGATCCGATATCAGCTACATTTTAGGGTAAGCCGGGTTAGCAAACGGTGTCGAGAAGGTACGGTTCCAAAAGGTGAAACCGATATTGATATAGAAATAAGGTTTATAAACTATTCTGTCTAAAACTTTCAAAATAGCACTCGTTAGTGTTACTCATTATAATTATTTTTATTTTTTATTAAACTACCATTTACAATGTTATACATATTCTTTATAGGTTCTTTAGAAACTAACATACACATCAACAATTTAAAAAATAAATAGTTAATTTATTTATTTTAACCCACCCCTCTGTGGCGGATACAGAAGATTCGTTGCCTACCAAGTCGAGTGGATAAGACACTGAGCATGGTACGAGTAGATGGCCATAGTGTGAAGGTCAAGGGTTCTGGCCTACCGCGCGGCTGTCTTTTTAATGGTCTGGAGTTTGCTGCGTTTTTCTCCAGTTGTAATTAAATACACCTTAGAACATAAAAATGTCTACGCCCCAAGCATCCCATTTAGGCAGATAGCTTTCGCTTAGCTTTGCCATAACCACGAAATCAAAGCCGAAAATTGGTTTTAGAGTCATTAATAAACAAAGAAACTTGGTAATTTGCTCAAATAAGTTGTACAATAAAGAAAATGTCACCCTAAAACAAAATAGTTTCATGGGAAGGGATAATTTATTTAAAAAGCTCTTTTGATCAAAATGCACCGTAAAGACAATTGTTTCATTAAAGAATTTTTTAATTTATTTTTTTTGAGGGGGGGGGGTGTCAAGTTCCTTAGCCACTCTCTAGGATTCGCCATCTTTCATTTTATCCGAGTTTATTCCGCGTCTGAAGCCGGGTTTAACATGCTCGCTCTGGTCATTGAAAAACGTACCGGTTTATTTTATTATTATTATTTTTTTTTTTCTGTGTCATGTTCATGCACAGGACTTCGGTTCGAACGGAGCGTTGAAAGATTTAAGCTGGGTAGAATCGGGGCTCACACAAAAGTTGAAGTTTACTCTGAACACCTGAAAAAGAAACGAAAGAAGAAACTTCAGAATTGGAGTAGTACAAATTCCATGTTGTGTATTGGGTTGATTTAAAATGTAATCTATCGTTAAACTAAATAATACTTAAGTATTGAACGAAAGAAAATTTTTACATACTCCATAAATCATTCAGTTGAATTAAGTTATAGACATTTAAATTGGAATAAAGTTATTACAATTATATTATTCTATTTTTAGAATTGGTGATCGGAACCAACTATTTAAAAAAGAAAGAAAAATTTTATAAGTTATTCCCGTCTGCGTAAGAATTTTTTTCATTAAATACCGTTGGTATATAAAGAGAAGAGAATATTCTCCCACAAATGTGTGTCTTTTAACGGGACAGTTCACTGAAATACGGCCAGAAAACCGATTTTTTTTAAAATCCTAAATTGCAGTTTATTTCAGTGTGGATAATTTAATACTAACATTTCAATCTAAAGACAATTATTTCACGTGATATAGCGAAAACATTTCACGAGGTATAACGGAAATAAATTTCATCTTTAAATGCTTATTTCTCAAAATAGCAAATTTTAACATTCCGCACAACATCTCTTTGGAACGCATAAACACAATTCCTTAAAGTTTTCAGGACTTGTTCATAGTATTGATATGCATAAAAATGAAGTATAATTATAAAATAGATTAAAAAAAAATATAAACAAAAAGAAACAAAACAAAAAAATGTTTTTTTCCTAATTAAAACAATATTTCATTTAAAATATCTCACTGATCGTAGTTTATGTCAATCGTAGGAGTATTTTCTTTCATTTGACGAGAAATATGTTGAAAAATATTGAATACTTTCGTTGCTAAACTGCTCGGAGTACATTACAGTAATTTATAAGACGTAAGATTTCGTGTCATCTTTTTGTTTTTGAGTAGTAAATAAACTGTATTTTATTTATTTATTTCATTTTTATTATACAAAACTGTATTCAGTGCAATAACCCTGAAAAAATCATTTTAATACCTATAATAGTTTTTTGTCAAAGAATTCTGAAGACAAAAAGTATTTTCTAGTGATTTCAGGCCTCTACGAAAAGATTTCATGCCTCTACAAAAACCACCCCTATACTTGCAGTATATTCTCAAAGTGGAACCGTCCGTTCTATGTGGACGTGGGCATTCGATTTGGATACTGTAGGGGTCACTAACCAATTCTGCCGCAGTATAGGACGATTCCGCCGAAATTTTTCCGTATCATTTCCCCCCATAGGACAATTCCGCCGATTCTTTTTCGGGTGTGTTTTTTCGAGAGGACAATTCCGCCGAAGGGTGTTACAGACAGTGTTTCTTTTGGCGACGAACAGTTGGTGATATTTATTTGCTCTTTGTCTACACATAGGATATTTTGAAAGCTATGAGGAAAAGGATCTAGGCCTGACCAGCAAAATTTGCATCCTTGAACATTAGCATTGGGCCCCACATAGCACAAATATATCCATTTGTTATCTATAAGGAATCAGAATTGGATAATGGGGATATCTATTAGAAATCCAAGATCCTCCAGATAACATAAAATGGACCTCTATAAGAGATTTGGGGTGTGATCTCTCCAAGCACTAGACAACATCTATAATATCCAGGATGTCTGTTAGAGATCTATATCCAAGTAGCATAGATATTAATTGGAGGTCCAAAATATGCACGATTTCTCGGGAGGAAAAGTGAAGTCATAACTACGGCTTTTTTTACCCACTCCGTTCATTCTGTGAATTTTGGTGCTGCCATCTATTGTCATACATAAGAAGTTCGAGTTACTTTTAAACTGAGACCTGTTTTCTTCGGCTGGGATCGAACCAGGCATTCAAGGGGTGAAAGACGAGCATTCTAACCACTAGACTGATTCGACTCGAGTGAGGAGACTTAAGTTTGAAGTAATTCCCTACTAGCAATTTTGCTCGGGCTGTCATCGGCTGGCTGCGTGGCCAATGGTAGCCCGAGCAAAATTGCTAGTAGGGTTGTTGCTTCAATTTCGGAATGCAAACATTTTTATGTATCTAAATAAATAAAATTAGAATTTGCCGTACACTACTTGTTATCACAAAATTTTGAGATTTCTATCCGTTTTAAGCATTTGGGACCCTTACAACCGTAAAACAAGGCTGTCTGTACATCACAAAAATTATCGATGTCGGAACAACATTGGGAACTAATCTCAGCAGGCAGAGAAAATTATCAATAGGTTCACTAATTTATAGCGCATGCACTCGTGGGCATATTGGCTTTCTGTCTTCTCCAAACACGAGCAGGATGCATTGCGAAATCTCGCAACACAGACAAAAACAATCGATGTCGGAACAACATCGGAAATTAATCTCTGAAGGCAGAGAAAAATCTGAGTCGAGAAAATTATCAATAGGTTCACTAATTTATAACATATACACCCGTGGACATATTGATATTCCGTCGTCACCAACAAGTGCTGGATGAATCGCCAAATATAAACGTGCTATTCAAACTCCATTTCTTGTCTCAAGAAAATAGCGAGGCAGAATTGTCCTGTAAGGGTCAGTTCATGACAAAATGGCGCGGTGGAATTGTCCTACGGGCAGAATCACGAGGAATTGACCTGTTCCCACTGTAGGTGTAGAGTGTAACCTTCAGTGTCATTGTGGTATTGTCAAGGACGCATGAATAGCTTTCGCTAGAGTGGCTTCATTTCCTGTGTCTACACATATAAGCACTCTCCTCTACTTTACTCAGAATTTTTGTCGCAAGGCTGTTGACAGCAGATGTTTTTTGTGTAATGCGTATTCAAAGTTCAATCAAAGCTCTACCTGGAAGTTGGGTGACTCTGGTCCTGCTGAAAATTCCACTGGATGTTTACTTTCGTGGATTATAAGGAATAATCTTTCACAATTTAGACCAACTGGTTTTTAAACTTAGCCAAGCAATGTTTTTTAATTAATTTGCTGGCTTTGTTAAAAATGTTTTGGTCGGGACACGGTTTTTTTTTCTTTTTCAAGAGGGGTAAGTTGATTTTTTAGTACAGTATAAGCATTTAAACATAAATTTTGCTGAAATAAGTATTGTATATTATTCAGCATAATAAATGCCTCTTTTGTTACAAAAAGCTCTTTTTTTCTATAGAAAGAAGGTTATATAGTACGAAATATGAAAATACATCAATATGAAATAAGATCTTTATTTGAAAGTTACATTTTCTCTAATAACAAGCAATATATATTTTTATTTTACTCTTATTTTAGGGGAAAGCGAATTATCATAAAATAAAATATAAACATTCAGAAATATAAAATAAAATATCAACATTCAGAAATATAAAATAAAATATTTACATGAAACAAGTACTTTTATCATAATAAACATGGTTTCATTAATAATTAATTCCATACTTTGTTCTCTAGGACAACAATCAGCCCATTAAAAAATAATAATTATTATTATTATTACATAAATGCCTTTACACCATTGGAATTCACTTTGTTCAAAATATTTACTTAAATCAACAAGGTTATTGCATTATTGCAAACAGCAGAAGATTTCTTTTAAAAATCTATTCTGAATGCGAAACATAATGTGCAGATTTTTAAGAATATGTAATAGGAACAACACTTTTCATAAAAATTTTGTTGAAAAAAAGTTTCAAACTTTTTGCATCCGTAATTTTCTCCTTAATAATGTTTTTAATTCGGTGTTTTGTGTAATCATAATTCACTTATTTCGGCTTCTTTTGAAACCACAACAAAAAATAAATCTAAGTATTGAGATGCGATAAAATATTTAAACCTTTCTAAAATGACACGAATAAAAGATACTTATAAATTTATACACGTATTTCGATCGAAAAAATTTCGTTCATCGTCAGCAGCAGCAAAAATCAATACAGAGATTTGGAGAGGCGACTGAAAAAAAATTGACTGACAGGGGATTTTTTCAGTCTCCTGCCCTAGTCTGTGTATGGACTTCAGCTGCTGCTGACGAAGATCGAAATTTTTTCGATAAAAGCACGAACTGATAAGTACATTTTACGTGTATTATTTAACAAAGTTTTAATTATTTTAACTTTCAAACGCCAACTTCTTTTGAGTGTTTTTTTTTAAGGATGATATGAACTTTTCAAAAATAGCACCTGTAGCGAAAGGAGGAGTGTCATAAAAATCCTACACGTTAGGGGAGGAGAAAGCCCTACCACACTATAATCTCTTCGATGGTTTCGTTCTGTGATGTAGTTGAGATTACGCCTTCGGCACTTGCCTGACAAAAATAGATTTTGCCACTATTTTTTTCACTGTCAAAAATTAATAAAATGAATATTTCTTATTTAAAATGTAACAAAATGATCCATAATTATTCAAAATCCATACACGTAAAATAAGTGCTTAATAGGTCTAATGATAATATTTTCTCCTTGTATTATAAAAACTTTATGTACAACATGTTTTAATTCTAAAAGAACTATCAGTTATTCAGTTCAAGTTATTTGCAATTCTTAAACAATATAAAAGAACAATTATAATTTATTTCATGAAATAAAGTATTAGAAAGGCATTATAAGTAGATTTGAAAAAAAAATATTTTGAGGGATTCAAAAAAAAAAAACAATACTGTTAAATGGTTATACATAAAATTAGTATTAAATTGCCATTTGTAACTGACACTTTTTTACACATATTAAAAAAATATAGTTTAAAAAAACAAAAAACAAGCTTTAAATTTAACTAACTAAAAAGCGAAAAATAATTCTTAATATAGAAATAAATTAATGAACGAAAAATAGTATTATTGTGAAAACAGCGTATAGTGCTTTGTGCTATATTTTTTGTATCCTTTTTGTACTAATCGTTCCGATCAAATATTCTCAAGAACTGATATATGGAGCACCCCACGCTTTTTTCACAATAATACTATTTTTCGTTCATTAATTTATTTCTATATTAAGAATTATTTTTCGCTTTTTAATTCGTTCAATTTAAAGCGTGTTTTTTGGTTTTTTAGACTATATTTTTATTTTTCACTTTTAGTTCGATTTGCTAGAAAAGCGTGTTTTTTAGTTTTTTTAAACTGTATGTATTAAAGTTTATTTTTAATTTTCGATATCTCTCATAAGACACTAAGGAACACGAAGTTGGAATGTATACACTGTGAGATAATTTATTTTCACTGTGCACCAGTGGCGTAGCCAGGATTTTATTTCGGGCTGGGCTGGGTATCAAATTTAAAGCTAAAGTTCAATGAAGGTAATCATTCATTGTAAGGTAAATTCATTGGTCAATTCATTGTAAGGTAAATATCAAATTGTAAGTTAAGTAAAGGGTCCCATTTCGAGGGGGGAGCAGCCCCCTGAGCCCCCCCCTCTTGCTACGCCCCTGCTGTGCACCAAAGTATTAATCAACCTGCAGTTAAATGCTACCTTCCTCACTAAAAAGGAAAAATAGGTCTCTAATACACAAATAAAAGCGTGTTAAAAAGAATGGCCTTAACATGTTCTTGTACTCAACTCTTCCATAGTGTGATGGATCACGATATTTTGTAAAAATAAAAATATTGTCGTGCCCAGGATTCGAACCTGGGTTACTGCGGCCACAACGCAATGTTCTAACCACTGTACGGTCACGACCACAGTAAAAACGTTTTCTTAAGATTGCAATCTTTGGAAGTGTTCTACTTTCAATCAGGATAAGAAATCAGGAAATTATTTAATCCTGGCGATCCTGATCAGGATAATGAGATAAACTAATAAAATTATTGTATTGCTACCGGTTCTTCATAAATGTACAAAGTTTTAATTAAATCTGACAGTTTAAAGTGTGCCAAATTTGAGTTCAAAGGAGTCGGTTACAAACATACATACAGGTGAAGCTAATAAATAAAAGCGTGTTAAAATAAGGATAATGGGATAAACTTATCAAATTATTGTATTGTCATCGTTCCTTGATATAACTACAAAGTTTAAATTAAATCTGACGGTTTAAAGTGGGTCAAAATCGAGTTCAAAGGAGTCGGTTACAAACATACAAGCATACAAACAAACATACAGGTGAAGCTAATAAAAGCGTGTTAAAAAGGTTTTCATCAAATTACTAAAATTGTGGTATAAGTTAATTAAAACTCGAACAAGAATGTTTCATTGAATCTGCTATTTTAGCTATATATCAATAGCATATGTGTAGAACGATCTATTTCACAACACATCCCGATATCATTCAATCAGAAATATAGATTGAAAATTTTAAGATTACCAGTTATTAATTGATTTGAAATTGTATAATGAATTTAAAACATCTGACTTACTTCTGCTTAATATTGAATTAGGATATTTTATCAACTCACACTTTTGATATTAATTTTAAACACATAATTAATCAAGGTAAAGTATTTAAAACTGAAATTTTCTAATTATTATTATAAGTTAACATTTCATTGTAGAAAATAAGGCAGCAAAAGCAGAAAGTAGCTACAACTTATCCTTAAAATTTATCTGAAAGTCATATTTTGTGAAGATCCAGTATTCTTTTAGGTAAGTAGTATGAGATCCAAAGAACGAATGCAGTCAGGAATAAGGGTTTGAAGAATGAACTGGTTTTAATCAGAAGCATGAACAAATACAATATAAGAAGAACCCCTTATTTGGACTTTTGCCCTCACCTATCGGTTAAGCTTTTTCCCTATTCCTCAATTTACCCTTCCACAATCAGTGTAGTAATCTTCTAGCATCAATTCACTGTCATATGTTAAGTAAGCCATTTTCTTTTTAATAGTGCGTGAGCAAAGTTTTGGTTCAAAAAGTGAGAGTTATACATAATATTCCTTTCAAAATTATTAAGAGTGGAAGAAAAAGTGACAGTGTGTGGGAATATTTTCAAGAGCTAACAGTGATGGTGATAGTCATGGTTGGCAAAATGCAAAAAATGTGACCATGTGCACTCAAACAAAGCAGCCAGGTTGAGAATCAAGTTAAGAGATGTAATGCACCTTCTGTATTTGCTGTTCCTGAAAATGATGATGAAATTCCAATTCCTGCTGCTGAAATAGAAAATCAAGATTCTGAAAATGTGGATGAGCCACCTCTTAAGAAGAATAAAATAATTCACCAATCTTTAGATTCATTTACACTCAAAACAACAGAAAATGAGAAGAGGAAAATTAATGTAGCAATTTACAAGATTTTAATGTATGCAACATTGCTTTTTCAGTCTCTGAAATTAAACTTTTTGAAAGCATGATAAAAGTATTGAGACCTGGATATAAACCACCTACGCAAAAATTCTTTGCAAATGACCTTCTCACCAAACTTCATGATAAAACAGAAGAAGAAATGAAGAAAATTGTATTTACAGAAAATGTTACTTTTGTCATTGATAGCTGGAGTAATATTCACAAAGACCCAGTTACAGCTGCATGCATAAAAATCGGTGAAAACTCTTATGTTGCGGATGTTGAAGATTCTGGATAAAAAAAAAAAACTGCAAAATATTTAACAGGTGTACTAATGTAGAAGTATCATAACTAATGTACAAAATAAATTTCAATGTAAAATCAAAAAGAACAGTATCGGATAATGCAAAAAATGATGGCGAAAACGAGGCACGAGCCTGACGGTAATGATAAACGTATAACCTATGGATGTTCTGTTCATTGGCTGAATCTTCTAGGGGAAAATATGATTCTACCAACTGTAACAAAACATGTGATTGAAGTGCAACATTATTTCTGCATTCATCATGCTCCAGCTGCTTGGCTGAAAGAGTGTAATGACCGTGTGAAGCATCCATTACCTTGTAATACTTGCAGGAACAGCCAGATAGCTTGTTTAGAAACTTTTTATTAAGAATCATTGCCCTCACACAAAAATGGTTAATTACCATACTTGTGAAATCGGTTTAAATATCATCAGTGACTTTAATCTATATTCCAATGTCAAAGATCTACTTTTGTCTGCTGAAAAGATCTGCTGCAGGTGAAACTTGAAACCTGCAAATGCAGGTTTAGCAAGGTTTAGGGGGTTTAGCAGGTTTAGGTTAGGTGCAAATGCAGCAAATGCATTAATTATCATACAGAGCAACAGTTCAACGCCAGCAGATTCTTACCATTTGTGGTGATCTCTAGTGCAGAACCCTGTGTTGCAGAGTCATTATATTAAAATTGAAAAACGTTTCAACCAAGCAATTGTACCATATCATTTCGTGGCAGACTTATTACACTCTAAGTACAGACGGATACTAATGACTTTAATGAGTGAACAAAAAGAGAATACTCCGAAGTGTCTACAGTGTATTGATCCCGCTTATATTCCTCTAGTAATGAAATTTGTTTTGAAAGAGTCACCCATACTTTTCTTCCAGCGTTATTCAATCGCTTACAGCATCTAAATGGTGGGAAACCATATCTTTGGCTAGTAACATTTAAAAAAACCTTTTGCGATTTCTTTTCACACTTACTAATTTGTTGAGCTAGTTCTACTGCGATTGAAAGAACATTTTCAAATTTTTCTTTCATTCATTCTGATGTAAGAAACAAACTTTCTCTGGAAACTTCCTGAAAGTTTTTATTTTGCTAAGCCATGTTGAAAAATTTTAAAACAACTACTCAATACTCTGATTAAATTAAAAATTTAAATGCTTATTTCAATTTTTGCAAACTACAATTTTTTGTGTTTCATTTATTAACTAAATTATGATATAAGTCATTATTATTAATTAAAATTTTTTGAAGATTTCATGACGGATAACTCTATAGTTCAAAGAAGTTTAAGTTATGGAATGTAAATCAGGGCGAACTGAATTTTTGGAATTTTTTTTTTCCATTTTTACCACTTTTTGCGACTGTCCTGACAAAAAATCCAACCCTGATTTTTGGATGGGATTGAATGCGTTCGTTATGTTTGAAATGAAAATTATATCAAATATATTATCCTGACAAAAATTACTTTTTTCTGCCAAAAATCCAACCCTGATTTTTGGATGGGCTTGAATGTGTTCGTTATTTTTGAAACGATTATATCAAATATATTGTACCTATTGTATCAATGAAAATTAATCATCTGTTATCTAGAAACGATGTTAAAATTTGTGATCTTTCATCGTCAAATAAAGCAGAAACTAGATAAACTGAGAATTTGATTTCAATGCCTCCGAGAAGGCGATCTGAAATTAGAAACTCTCCGGACGAGATTCATTAAAATGACGAATGAGCTGATTTCTAGAAGCGGATTGAAGCTAAGAAAAAACAGTTTCAGACTCAGCAATTATTCATTCTTTATGCGGCCAAACCTGTCTGTTACAAAACATCTGTATCCTGAGATTTCTGAAAATCCCTACATTTGCAATCTAAAATTAATGTATTTTTCATGCTTATCTCGGCAACATTTTCTTCAGAAATCTATATATCTCAAATTTCAGGTAGTTCAAATTACAAAAATGGATGCCGAAAGATTTCTTCAGCAACAAAAGTTGCATACCGATGCAGCTTCTATTATTGCATAAAGGGCATGTTTTCTCTTTAGTCGTGTTGTTCCGTAGAGGCTACAAAAGGAGCAGAGGAGGTCGTAAGACTCCTCTGCTCCTTCTGGTTCAAACAAAATCCCAGGAAAATGTTCTGCACAAAAGATTAGTAAAGCTTACTAGCTTCAGAAAGCTAACAGAAAGAAAGAAAATTACACATCAAAAGCCATTGAAATATTATTGTATTATTAAATGTACGTAAGTGTATTTTTCAATACTTTTCGTCTTTAAAATACTTTAAAATAAACTTTAGCCGAATGCATGTTGACATTTTTTAGATGGCGATAAATTCGCCAAGTATTGTAAATTCGATATTTTAAAGCTGTGAAAAATCCAAACGATCTTGCGTTTTGTTATTTTCCATTCCATTATTGTTATTTTGTAATCTAGCTATTGTGTAACATATGTAGGTAAAATTAACGAATATGCTTGCTTCTTTTGACGTCATTTAACTGTTAATTTGGATTTTTGCACATTTGTTATTGTTACTTCACTAATGTTTACATCTAGCTGTTGGCGTTCGCAGCATGGGAATATTATTTGTATAAGTAAAGGTCAGCGTATTATATAAGTAGAATTATGTGTGTTTGTACGAGTATAATTAAACTGTGAACATACCCGTTTTATTTTCTGCAAAAAAGCAATTAAAATGTCTATTTTTAAGTGAATGCATTTAAATATTTTGTAACGCAACATATCTTTATTTGTTTATCTCATTATTTTTTTGTTCTTTTCAAAAGAAATTCACGATAAGCAGGTTCAACTGTACTACTATAGAAGAAGAAATATAGATTTATTGCTACGTATATAGTCTTATCAAATCTCTTTATCACATTAATTTAAGGTGAACATATATTATCATTGGAAAAATCGAAAATGAGACAGTTCCTCTCTTCGTTTTATTCATGTGGTCTATCAGGGATAAAACAAAATGAGTGAATCTATTAAGTGCCGAGAGGTGCTATTCAATTCCAAACAGTAAAAAACTATTCAAGGTAGTCTGCTTATATTAGTAATATGGATAAAAATAGTGTTATATTTTTTCATAATAGAATTAGGTATGTGAAAGATAATATAACACAACGTATTACTTGAAGTACAATTTAATAGAGGGATTTATTGTTTGTTGGTGTAGCACATTGAAATCGAGCAACACCTTTGTAAAAGCATTTGAAACATTACAGTGTAAAATTAGGTCTAAAGGAGATATACATTTATCATATAAGTGTGGTTTAAATAAAATCGACAGTGTCATGATACCATTATATACTTTTTCCATAATTTGATGTTTTCTGATCAACTAAAATGAAAAAAAATATAAGAACATTTTTCTTACGAATTACAATCAATGATTTTCTCTAAAAATCTATAAAAATTAGAATGAACGTATACCCATCAGTTTTAAAACAATCAAATTTTGTTTTAGGGAAAGTGAATCCTTTTTCAAGCTAAAAAAAAGGTAATGTTTTCATAATTTAGGCTAACTAATTTAAGTAATTTTTAATATGGTGGTATCATAATTTAACCAATGTACCCTTCGTACTGATATATTTTTAAGTATGTTTTATCTTATGTTGTATCTTATTTCTAAATAGGTGTTTTTGGATCCAACGATTTGGGCTATTTTTAAAATAATTAAATCTATCACAGAAACAGAAAAAAACATAAAAGTTAAAAGGAATTTTTAGAGTGCATCGCCAGTCAAAGCTCCTAAAAATTATAATACATTACTATGAATAATGATATGTACTTGTGTGTCCCAGCGACCAGACATAACTAATAACACTTTTGCCACAACTAGTTAAAGATAAAAATGTTTCAATTTTTATATTTTATACATTTTAATTAATTTAAAGAATGCACGGCTATTCATTATACTCATAAAAATGATGTTTCCTTAAGGGAAAGGAGAGGTTACTAAGTCTCAGAGGGAGCCGATAATTTCGTAAATGGGTCGTTAATTACGTGCCTGTGAAAAATTTACGTAATATATAAATTTAATGAGTCTGTAATTTGGGATTGAAGTTCTGAATAATGATCTCTCTTCTTTACTGCATTGGAAATTTCTGACTAAAATATTATCCGAATTAAGAAAATTAGAGTAAGTTTTAAAAATATCATTAATGTAAGCTTTATGTTGCAATAATCGAATATGAAAAAGTTCTTTTTAGTTAATTCTATCTAAACGGAATATTCACTTTTTTTAAAAATCTATAGATTTTTAAAAACTATATCCAATATGTCGAACAAATTAGCTAGTTAAATCAATTTTGTTTTTAGAGTGCTGAATTACAGTAGATATGTTTGCTTTTATTTTAGATTTCCGTAATACAAGTCCAGAAAAGTTTACGAAATAAATTTAAAACAAGAAATGACAGTAAAGGATTACCTAGCAATAGACATTATTTACCGAGATTTTAAAGCAAATTGTAATAAATGAAACTAATCAATTTTAAATACAGGTAGCTTTTTCTGATCATCAGTTTGTGTTTTTATTGCCACAAAAATGCATCTATTGTTTTGAATTTTCGCTTTTATATTACTTTATCTCCTTTGTTTAAAGTTCTGCATGTAGCATCCATTTTCTTTTCTTTTTCTTTTTTTTTTACAGAATAACAGTACTACAGAATTTCGGTACACTATTTGTTATAAGTGACTAAAAACATTCACACCTGAAATTAGTATAAATTATTGAAGTTTACGAAAGCGTTGCCGGCAGTAATAAGAGATGTACGTCATTTCCGAATCCAAAACTGTCAAAACGTTACGAATTCTACCGACAGTGCCAGATGACTTTGCAACTGATAAGGCGAAAACGCATAGTGCGCATGCGTATCCCTAGGTAATTCAGAATATTGGTTGCCACATATGAGTAGAAAATAAAATGTAAAATAGCATAAATTGCCTTAACTTAGTGTGCTTTTAGGTCAATGTCCTGTTTCTTTTATTTTTATGATTTTACATTTTCTGAGTCTTAAGAACTTAAAAAGTATTTCTGTTTTCGTTTGATGCTATCATTTAACAACTTAAATAACATAAATGGGCACTGTTAATATGGTAATTAAATGGTAATAATAAAATTAAAGATATAAATAATTAAACTTTGACATTCCTTTTACGTTATGCGTTTAAATGTACCTTATTAAACTTAATGGAAACGTACTTTGATGAAAAAAAATCTACATCACGATCAAGGCAGTTTCTAAAACATGGTATAGGGATCCGGATGCAAAGATATAAATTATTTACAAGAGGCAAATGTATAATTATTATTTTTTTCATTTATATTAGATTTAACAATCCCCGTTCCTGGGCGACGAACGTGACTTCAGCTTTTAATTTAAATTTGTAAGATATATATATCAATATCGTTTAAATTAAATTAAAAGCTAGTATGGTAGTAAATTGTTTCTCCCGTTTAAATTATTTTATTTAAAAGTAAAAAAAAGTAAAAAACATTTTATAATCATGCAATATACATATTTATATTACATTTCAAATATCATGATGTTATACTATCCGCAGTCATGTATTTTCTTATTGATATACTACTAAGGAATAAACAATCTTCTGATTTTATCACAAGATTTTATCTGATTACATTTTTTGTGCCAGCAGATTCAAATTTAATTACTTAATATATTAACTAGATTGATCAAATAGAAATTTATTCATAGAATGAATAATACACTATGCTTCTTAATTTAAAGAAGATTATATTACATTTAAAACTCTCTCTGATTACTTTAATTATTAATTAAAAAATAATCATTCTAAAACGAAAATAAAAGTTTTAGGACAAAAATGAACTTTTAAGAAAAATTAATACTAATTCTTAAATAAGTGAACATTAAAAAACAATCTTCTATTATAACACCGGTGCAAGCCCAATTTTTTAAATTATCAAAGCAATTTTTTAAAACTTATTAATTAAAATCCAGTTTTATTATTTAATCCCTAAATATTCTAATTTATTAAAGGAAGATTTAAAAAAGCTTATTAAAATTAGGTTATTGTAAGATTAATTATATGAACTTGAAGTTTAATTAACTTTTAAAGCTTCGTTAAATTTCTCGTTAAGAAGAAAAAGGTTATTAGTGTATCGCTTAAATTTAAACAAACATTAATAATAGAAAAATTCTAAAAAATAAGTGCATGTACTAGTTCTATGTTGAGTATTTTATGTTCCTTATTAAAATTCATTAAAATATTTAATGAATTTTGTTTTCAGTTAGCATCGTTAGGACTTACTCTTTATTTTGTTTTCTATATTTTGCAATAGCTATTTGAAATAGTTCGATGCGTGGATGGATGGTAATTAATTCGTTTCAGCTTCAACAATGGTGATGAGTTTTTCGGACTGAAAATGACTGGGGTGGTAAAGTCATGGGTTTAACCCTTTCAGGACAATTAAATAATTTCTATCGAAGAGATATAAAGTAGGGCGCAGAACTTTTGATATATGTTTTTTTTTCATTTCATAACTTTTCTGCAAGAAAAATTTCTTATTGATGTTTAGTTCTAAAATCTAGTGATTTGTAGCTTTAGCCCTACTACATGGTGTGCAACTAATAATGTGTATGAAAAATGTTACTTGAAAAAATACCAACCTCAAATTTGAAAAGTTGAAAGGAGAAGTTTTGAGACGATTTAGTTACTTTTCGAAACTTTAATGAAACGAAATGCAGCAATATTTAGTGTGTACCTGCATATGCTTTCGCGTTGAGCACGGCAATTCATATTCTGGGCATGGGGTTTACAAGACTTTCTAAGATGAACATAGGAGTTTTGCCCATTCCCATTTAAGTTCTGAAAGAAGTTCAACCGTTGAAGGATAATTGCGTGTTCCGACTTTTCTTCCAATAAGCTCCCAATAGTGTTCAATTGGATTGAAATAAGGTGAATGATTCGATCATTCCAAAACTGTCCCAGCATGAAACCTCTCATCTTTCCAAAGAATTGGAAAATCAGATTGAATTTTACTAAGGATCAGGGAATGTGAACTACCAAAGATTATTTTTTAAAATGTAGCAATGAATCCAAATTAAATTGGAAATAATGATCAATGTTATATTCCCTGCTAAAAGGCAACAGATACATCCTCTGTATCAAAGTCCTACAATAAAGTTCAGAAGTGAGGCAGTAATGATCTTAGAAGTATTCCATCACGATGGTATCGTCCCGCTTGTACACATTGATGGAATCATAGATCCATACGTCTGTAGAAACATTTTAGTCGAATAGTTTTGGCTGTGGGCACTTTTGAAACTGGTTTTTTTATTTATTGCCACCAAGCAAATACTCATATATTTTCTGTAACTTAACAGGTAAGAGAATCTTAATGATAAATTCTAGAAATGCATTGAAAGTTAGTTTTTTCTTCCGATTTTAGTGATATGCTGGTTAATTTGATCGTAGTAAAGTTTTTATAATTTACTTCACTTCCTAAATTATGTTTCTTTTTTATGAATTCTAAATTTTCGAAAATAAAAGTTTTATAAATTCGAATTGAGTTTTCAAATTTAAAATTCTAATGGTAAAATCATTTTCGTGAATCGTGTTTTTTGAAAGGGCAACGAAAATTATGATTTTATAACATGTTACTAAAATTTGATAATAAAAGTTAGAAAATAAAATCAGGTAGATTTTATTGCGCTGAATACATTTTTAATTTTTAAAATTATAAAAATCTCAGTTTTTGTACAAGAATAAAGTGTTATCCAATTAATAAAATAACTGCAAGGTCCCTTTTTAGATTTTATTTTACTGTATATATTATTAAGTTTTAAAATTATAAACATTTCAATTTATTGTAACAGAATGCAGTGTTATTCAATAGATAAAATAGCGGCAAGTCCCCTTTTTAAATTTCATTGTATATTGAATTGGAATGAAATAAATAACCAATTACAGTTCAAAAGAAAATAAATTTTACCAAACGACAATTATTCTGTAGCATATTTATGCATTTAACTGAAGTTATGTTTCTTTTTCGTAGGTTTGTAGTTTTTTATTAATAAAATAAACACTGCTTTCAATAAGCTTTGAAAAGTATTTTCTTTAGTTTATAAAAATAAATAACTACATGGAAAATTATATGAACTTGCTTTTGGAATGATGTTATTAAAAATTTGAAAAGTAATCGATACTAGAAGTATTTTTTGAGAAAATATTTCCTTTCATCATTAGTTGTTATATTTCGTTCCAATATCCTTGAAGATGTTTCAATCTTAGATAAAAAAAAAAATATGTTTTGGTAAATAATCCTCAAAAATAAAGCTTTGAATAAAAAAGTATTGAATATTATAAAAGTGTGAAACAGGATATGTATTCAATAAATTCAACCTTGCATTATTTGAAAACATTCTTATTATTGTTCATTTTCTTAAAAAACTCACGAAATACTATAAAATAGTTATTAAACTAAATATTGAAGGAAAATAAAATACCCATGAGACTGTAAATAGTTTCTTATTAAAATAAATATTGATATCATTTGAGAAAATATAGATGAAGTATTTAAAATCAAAACCCTTGAATATCATATGGAATAAAAATTAATTATTTTATACTGCCTAAACTATAATAAGCCCCAAGTATTTTAATTAAATGAACATAAAATATTAAAAGGCTAATCGTAATTTTAATTATTATTAAATTTTTTGACTTACTTTCATATAATGCATAATAATGTTTTCATAGGAATTTGTGCAGTAAATTTGTTAAAAGTTCTTTATTGTAAAATTGCTCTAAAAGTAAATTTTTCGCGTCAAGATTTATCACCACACTTTATAATCAGGCTTAGTATAAGTTAAATATTTGCGTGAGATTCTCATATTTGAAATTACCGTTATTCTAATGATTGATTAATGGGCTAACAAACCATGGAGTACATTATTAAATATTTCTAAACTACATTCTTGGGAAGCTTCTGAACATTATATCGATATAAGTGGACATGACCCAGAACAGAAAATGTTTCTTTAACATCCATCGATTTGCAATATTTAATTAGTCAGAATATCAGCGATAATTAGAAAGAGCAACGCCAAAAGTAGAGGTCTTTGGAGTCATTAATTTGTCTTAAAATTATCATTATTTAAACGAAACTTTTCCCTTATAGCATTAACGCTTCTCCGAATGTCAGAGATAACCTTTAGATATGAACCATTATCATTAACATTTGTTGGACAGTAACCTTCCAGCCCATTATTTTCTTGAAAGTTAAAAGGCGTCATACATGGTGTGTTCCATTAAGCAAATATATACATTACATCGGGAAAAGTTGCAATTAGACTCTGACGTCGAACTCATTATTTTGTCATTTTGAGATCATTTGAGTGAAACAAATGTACAGCTTTTAGTTTGAAATGAATCATAATATTAAGCATTTTATGTGACATTCTCTTTATTATATTTTAAGCTTTAAACTTGATATTAATAAGTATGTATTTTGAGCTTGTAAATTAAACTTTTCATTAAAATTAACATAGTTCGTAAAACATTTCCTTTAAATAATTTCACCAATTCGATAGCACAAACGGTATTTCATTTCAGATCTATGAATAATTCCATAAAAACAAATTGATAGACATTTTCATGCTCTACATTTTATAGCAGTTGTAGAGATATTTGAGAAGAAAAATTACAAAATGTGTATTGAAATCATTAAAAATTCTTCAAAATTTTACACTTCTTACTTTTGATATTATTCGATCTTATTAAAAATAGATAATTTTTAAAAACTATGCAGGAACTTATTCAATATGACTTACTGATATCACCCTTTAAATAATTTATTTTTCATGAATTTCTTATGTCTGAAAACGCTTGCTTAAAACATGTAAAGGTGCAACAGAAAGAAGAAAAAAACATGTATAAAGATAAAACTCAGAGGAACGATACACGCATGGAAATATGCAAATGATCAGTAACTAGAAAATAATAGTTTAAAAAAACCAATTTAATGTTTCAAACGTTACCATAAAGGCTTAAATTAACCTATATAATGCTGAACGTGACCACCTCGGCAACATTTATAGATAGATACATTAGAAATTTGTCAGAGATATGATTTATAATCTTTTGTAGCACAGACTATCATACTGCATTTGAGTTTGGCTGCAAATCATGGGGATCTGTAGATGAAATACCTATAATTTATTGTTAATAAAAGATGTTCCAAAAAATATGGGGTAAATAGGTCAGTGAACAACACTATACATAGAACGCAGTGACTCGAAGAAATCACTAACAGTTTCCAACACAACAACAGCAACGTATATCCTGACAAATTATTTTTGAAAGTTTATGTTTCCTGAAATGCTTGAAAGGAATGACTGCATAACTAGCTGAGTACCTGGAGGGAAATGCGTTAAAGTTGACTTCTTCTAGTTGTCATTAAAACAGAAAAGACAGACGAGTAACAAAATTAAAATACAGACATCCCACGACTGTTCCAAGTATGAAATCTTTTGAGGGCTCCCGCGTTCACGGATGGATTTGACCTACGTTTTTCATTGGACTAAAATGACGTATAAAAGCCTTGTCCATCAAGCGTTATTCAGACTAATCCTGCAATCCTTCTGCCGGTATTCTGAGTAATCCCTTCTGTTCTTATAGAAGCACTCTTACCCAAGCAGAATTTAGAATAACCGAATAAAAGGATATACCTCTACTGCAGTCATATGATGTCAAGATGTGCCTCTCAAAATGGTATATCGCACTTATTAGTGGAATGACAGTGACAGGAAGTATATCGCACAGACGAGTAATCACCGTCTTTCGTTTAGGTTGACATTGTTTCATCTAGATAAACGCGTGTTTTATTTTCTGTTACGTCGCGACCAATACTTACATAGGTGCAGCACTTTGATATGCGTGCAATGACGTACGTGCGCAGAAGTTTGTTTACGCGATTGTGTTGCTAAATTTTGAATTTTTATTTTATTATTGAACTACACGGTTTTGGATATTTCAACATTCTATACCTTATGCGAATCCATTTAAAAAAGGAATACTTGTTTCTTCCTTTTCTTCCTTTTTTTCTGATTATAGCAGACAGTTAAAATACACACGACTCTGTAAATAATTACATCTTTCATAATGAAGACCCTCTTAAGAAATCGAGTTTTAAACACTTACTCAGCGCTAGAGCTAAAGTGTTGCAAAAAAGTAACTTGAAGAATTAAATAATGTAAATCCTCTTTTTAATTATTGAAGAATGAACAACATTACCTACACCCCCCCTTTAGTTTAAACTCAGAGTGATTTGAAGAAGTGGGAAACTTTAAGAACATATACGCAGGGTGTCCATAAATTATACACCGGAAAAGAAAATTCAATTGAAACGGATTATACAGAGTGCTAAGGAACGATTTGTACGAATAGCATCTTTAAATAAAAGAATTTCCTTCGTTTTCATTACTTTTATAATTAAAACAAATAAAATTTCTATCAACAAAACTACGCCAAGCAGTGAAAAAACGACTTGCATTCAACCGATACGAGAAGCAAAATCTATAGAAACAATTTCTAAGTTTGTGTTGATGCGAATTTAAAATCATCGGTCAAATAATAACCAATGAAAGATGGTTTAAGCAGTTTGGAGAGACAGGACATGCTTTACATCTATGAGAGAAATCTAGAAATTACATCATATTCTTCTGCACTAAAGAAAATTTTTATTGAATCAACAAAAATTTTGTTAAATCAACAAAATTATTCAGTTAAAATTGGAAAGGTTAAAAATATTTTGTGAGAAAATACAACCGTTTCCCTATTTCTGTTCTTAATAATAATATAAACTGAGTCAAGCAAACTTATTCCATGTTATGTTTAAACCCTGTTTACGTGTTTGTATTACATGTATGCTTATACTTGATAAATTATTAGATACTTCTTTCGGTTTTTAGTTTAAGATTAAATACTAATAGCAGTTATAATAGCAATTAAAATCTCAACGAATCAGGAAAACTCTTTGAAAGATGAAGAAACATGGAACAGTTTTATATGCTCATTAAGCATCAGAGGGGCCATTTTAGGGAGAAGCTTGCAAACAACCTTGATTTAAAATCGAAATAAAAGTAAAACAGACTGCTCATCATAAGTTCAAAAAGTTCAAAACGAATGAAGTTTATTGTAGTGCTAACATTACAGCAACCGTCTGTCAAAGCATTTCGTTATCTCAGCTATCAATTGTATATATATATATATATATATATAATCACTAAGACAGATGCGATTCTGACGCTTTCCTTTCTCTGATAAATCTGACATTGAGTTTTTTTAAACTATGTAGATAGATATAAAATTATTGAAAATGTAAATTTTAATGAATAGGTTAAATAATTTGACTTATTTTAGAAACTTTCAACTAGCTCAATAAACCCCTAGTCGATTATGTATTACCGATCTAGTATATTATGTATTTTTTGTTTTGTGTGTTGTCCGAGTTTCTAGCTACGTTCAGGTGAACGGCTTTGTACTACTGAATATGGTGGTCTGGTGGAATTAGCCAGCTTGAATTGCAAAAAAACATTGCCACGAAGTTAAATCTATGCATCAATCAAAAGAATTGAGTGCACAAAACACCAACGAGGGCCAGGATGACCTTAAGGAGAGGACGCCACAGAGCTTCGAAACGAACAGTGTCCAAGATGAAGGATATTTTATATAACCTATAGTTCAACCTATTAATAAATGGACATTGTTACCTGTTTTTGAAAAATCTGATCATTCGTCAGATTCGTACCGCCCATTGATGCGTGCGTAAATTGATTGTACCAATCAGAATCTTCGAACAATTTCAACAAAATGTTTTTGTGAAAATTAAAAGCATTTTTTTATATCGGTTGGTTGAATCAAACTTTTGTCAAATCAACAAAACAAATCTACCAAATTGTTTAACCAAACAAATGTTGAATTTAATAAAACACTTTTTTGAGTGTAGTAACTAATGGAACGGAAGTTGATGTACACTAAGGCTCAAAATAATTTGCAACAACACGGCAAACGCCGAGAGATAAGCCCAAATAGACGCGATTATTAACATTTCTCGCTACAAGTTTACTCGTGAGTATTTAAATCTTTATTACTTGTGTGTTACTTTTGATCTCCTATGTATACTGGCCTTCAAAAGGTAAGGTAGAATTGGTGTTCTGCGTTTAATTTGCAAATAAATGAAGGTAGAAACAAAAAAAATTGCTTTAAATGTGCACTAAATAGTTATTTATTGAATGCGACATGGAAATTTACATTAGCAAAAATATATAAAAAAAAACGCATTGATGTAAAGGTCAATTTTTTTTTTTGAAGAACAGTACATCATAGTTTTACGCTGGTAAAATGTAATAGAAACTTAATAAAAGTAAGTTCTAATAAGGAATGTATAAACCTCTAACTTAAATGCATTGGTAGCATTGATTTTCCTTGCTGTAAATTAAGTTGTTGAACACCGAAATGGAAAGCGAAGATCAAACACGGAGTAAGTCTTGTTTCAGCTCGTCTATCGGCCTTGGAGGATTGCCTTAAAGCAGCAACCTGCTTGCCAAGATAGTCCTAAAGATGTTTTATCGGTTTCAGGTCTAGAGATTGATCTGTCTATTCCCTTCACATCAAACCAATACCCTCTAGATAGAACTCAAAAACTACAATTCGGCAAGGTCGTGAATTATCGTCCATCAGAATGAAATCATTGGACGGAAATATAGATCAAGGATCTCATTCCCATATCTCCAACCAGTCTCAATTCCTCCACGGAACACATGCAGGCTAGTGCGAACATCGAGTGAGATCCCTGCCGAAACCATGATTCCACTACCTCTGTAGCTGTGCCTTTCAATAGTATTGGAATGATGGTATCTGGTGCGTTGTTCTCTACAGTTCAGCAGACGCCCGAAATCGCTTTCTAGAGTTAATCTGGACTAGCCTGTGAAGAGTGCAGACGCCCGTAGATGTCTGGACCAGGAAACGCGTTCTCTTGCCCAACATAAGTCGATAATTCTCTGATGTCCGTTGTGATAGACCCAGACAACTGGTCGCCTTGTATAGGAACTGCATTGTGAAGGCGTCTTCGCAACGTTCTAGCGGAGGTTCATTTTCCTGATGCTACCATGCGATCTGTAACGAGTTGCGGTACATTAGTGCTTCTTCTCCTTCGGGCCGAAAGAGTTAGATAACGGTCCTCTGCAGGCGTTGTAGCTCGTGGTCGGCCTGGAGTATGTCTTCTAGAAACAGAATCTTCGGATTGATCCCCGAGTCGTTGGACCACACTTCGAGACACACTGAGATTCTCAGCAACATCAGCCCGTAAAAACCCATATCTACCGATTCGACCAACAGCCACCTTAAGGAATCGTAAAAGCGGCTTCTCTTGGACATTGCTGGATTCTAATGCTATTGTCAACGAATATGACAACAAAAGTTACATACGTAATTAGGAAAACCTGATATCAGTCTATTTTTCTCGCACTTATATATACCTGTTCTTCTTTATAAAATAAAGGTGATGGATATCGTTTATGCACAAGATTTTTAAAGTTCGTTATTATCATTTATATAAACTATGAATTTTTCTGTTACTGTCATTTTATTTTAGGGTGAGCTTCGAAAAAGTATGTTGTACCTTAATTTTTGAAGGCCGCTGTATTTTTAAAGTTACATATGAAATTGCAGAATGCTTATAAAAGAGTAAAGCTTGTTGTTGTTGTTGCTGTTCACATTGTAATGTTAATTTATTTTTGTTCTTTTGTGAACTGAAACGTAAAAAACTGAAACTGGATTTTACCATTTTTACGAAATTTTAAGTTTTTTTCGTTATCTGGATAGTTTTTGTTGTCAGCTTCAATCCCTTTTTTTGTGTCCTGATGTGTACAAAGATAATGCTCATTGAATTCATAACAGCCTTTTTTCCCTTATGTCTAATTCTGTTTTATTCATATTAAATTTAGTGTGCCATATAATGTGTATTCAAATTATACGAGCCGGAGCATGCTGTCACAGACGCATATAGCTCGTTAGTTAATAAATCCCCTAATACTTATTCGGCGAACAGTTTAGGACCATAGCGTAGAGCAGAAAGAAAATCAATATCATGCAATTTTTATTGACCCTTTTGACTAATTAAATGTAAACTTGGTAGCTAACATTTACGATCTACTGAATCCAAACCACAAGTACTTAGAGAAACACGTCCAGAAAAGATTTAGAGGAGCCCTTGTTTGATCACAGTGATCTTCATTATGTTGCAAATCATGGGCGTTTATAAGTCCTGAACATTATTCAACGAATTTATGCTTTGAAGCTGTCTAATTAATCTCATACTAGGTAGATTAGCAGCGTAAACTGCAGTATTAATTCAGGCAGATATTTAATGAATGAAAACTTATGGAGGAGGGAATATAAGTTCTAACATAGAAAAGCAACGTATTTTCATGTTTATGTTAAATAAATTTTTTATTTAATTTAAAAAGGGATAATAGCTTCTTTTAAGGTTTGGCAGCACAAACATGATTTAAATTCCATGAAAGTGAAAGATTTTGCTGTTAAAAAATTGCTGTTATTAAAAAAATTCTGTTAAAAATATTAGGATTTTTAAAGAGGTAATTTAAGACATTTTTCTTTTTGAAGCGTTCGCTTAAAATAGATTTTATTGTTATTTATTAATCTGTAATGTAGAATAACGTGTTTACTAAAAGACTAATAACTATGAAATGAAGTTTCTGTGAAAATATGCAAATCAATCTGAGAAAAAATAGAATAAAATAATGCTATGTTTAATTTATGTTAAAAGTAATATCTATGTGAAAATTTAATACTTCACAATTCAATTCCCCTTCATTGCACGTTGAAAATAATTTCGCAATTCCACAGTAAAATCCTGAAAATTTACTTTGCGTTAAGAACTAGTTACAACTGTGAAAGGATTTCCAAATAAATAAAATGAATTATAAGCCGACAAATATATTCTGAGATTGCATTGATACATGCAATACATAAAATGCATATTACTCTGAAAGTAATCATCATGAACAATACTTGAGCTTTTCATTTTAAATTAAATATATTTACAATGAAAATAGAGTAACAGAAAATTATTTTTAAATGTATGAATATAGGATTAATGGGAAATTCGTTAGTTTATGAAACGTAAACATTTTGTAGGAAGCTAAAAGACGAGAGTAAAATTCCTTACAAATATCCTTCTTTTTGGATTACAGAAAATGAAAATAGAAGGTAGTATATTTGTATAGAGAATTTGCAACGGAAAAATATATAACGTGACGAACGACTGGGAAATAATACTCAGGATTTCATGAAAAATATCAATAACTTCCCGAAACTTATGAAATGAAACTTCCAAAATGTATGGGTGGTGTTTGATGTGATTAAATAAAAAATGTTAAATAAAAACTCATTCCACGAACATAAAAATACAAATTTATTTATTTTAAAGCAAGAATTGAATTTAAAATTTTGCCTTGATTTTTACGACAAAAATAGAATACTTAAAATAGGGAACTGTTGCATCTTTGATTGTTTTGAAACTTTATTAAGTTTTAACAGCGATAATTACGTAAAGTGTACGTTACTTAAATAAATGAAGTATGCTATTCTAATAAACTAAAATGTAGTTTTCTATTTAATAATTATAAAAAAAAATATTTAAAAAATTTAACATTAGAGAGCTCTTTTCTTAGTGCTTTGTGGCTGATTAACGGTTGAGTGAAACAATTTTTTTTCTCAAATTTCAAACATGAAGTAAAACTATAGGATCTACATAGGGCTTTGAAGACTTCATCTGCATTTTAAAATGTAGATGACCCAATGTTCCTTATAAAAGTCTAGAAAATACTGTAGAAAAATTGAGAACAGTTACTGAATGAAAAATATACCTTACTGTTGTCAGGGCCACTATTAGATCTGAAAATTTTCTTTTAATTAACATTTTTATTTACTTCTACCATGCAACGGAAGCACCGCAATTGAATTAAAGAAAGATTACTTCATCATTATTTATTTACTTCAACGAGTTTACTTAAAAAAAATTACTTCAATGAGTTTCTTCTTGACGTCTTCTTGACGCACGTGCGCGTGTATGTATGATTCATTTTGACAAATCGCAAATTCACATTGATTAGATTTTTTGTGACGTCGGTAGTGTACGTATGTAAAGCGTTTGAATAGAAGAAAACGCTAAAGAAACACAATCAACATAGAGAGAAAATGCAATGACACAGTTCACATGCATTTATTGCATCAAACAGCAGGAATGTTAAACTAAATTGGGGCACTAGGAAACTATTAATTCCAATAAAAGTAATTTCCCTCCGTCATTGGTTTGTTAGAATGCTGTTCTTTACAAATGTTTTACGCCACCAATTTTCGGCCAATGTACATTGTTCCAACGCCATTTATGTTTTTCAATGCTTTCAGCTTTTGCAGGAAAACAATAGTGAGTGTTGCCATTCAAAAATTTCGAAATATTTTCATTGTAACTGTAACCGCGAGAGCTCTACTGTTTTAAACAATCCCAATCTCGGTTGCATACCTCTGAATAACTATACCTGAAATCTCAACTCGAATGGTTCAATGGAACGGTAGCTGTAAGTCCATATATCGGGGAGGTTTTTTATGACCGCCCTGTATGTATATGTATGTATATACATAGACCTATCTATCTATCTATATATATATATATATATATATATATATATATATATATATATATATATATATATATATATATAGATAGATAGATAGATAGATAGATGTATGTAAATGTGTATATATCGGGATCAAACGCACACATGGTGCAACAGTAAACGTTTAAACAAATGTAGATTGAATTTGTATACATTGTTGGCGCTACTCACTATAGCTGTAAATTTTTAAGCAGAGCAAAAAAAATAATCGTGAAGAATGTATCTAGAAAATTAAGATAAATCTTTAAGATCGGATAAATTAAAATGCCATTTCACTTAAAACATTCAAGATGCAGTTTCAATCAAGAAAGCAATTAAAACCTGAAAAAGAAAGCGCAGGAAAACTTTAAAAATAGTAAACACCAATCTGTCATCCAACTATTAACGTGTACAAACATACGTCAAAATGTTAGCACCAATTACACTTTTTAACCTTTAATCTATTGCCTTTAGCATCTGAATTTTGTCAATAAATCAATAAATTTTGTAGCGATAGCGGAAAACATGCGCTTTTGAATATAATCTCTGACGGGCACACATCCATTACTTTCAAACTAAATGAACTTAATCGCTCTTGCAGCAAAGCGTTTTATGAAAGCGAACATGAAATGCGCAGAAAAGAAATCTTAAAAGTACATACTTCATTACTACTGCCCAAACTTCTTCCCCGCACTTGTTCTGCAATTATTTATTTTCAGTAACTGAAGACTTATCACCAAGTTTTCGTAATTAGAGAGAAGCTGAACTTGCCGAAATTTTCCTAGGCTGAGGATGAATAATTAGCCGTACATCTTTCATAGAATGAAGGGATGGTTTTAAAATCCACGAATATATGAATTCGATGTGTTATTTTAACTTGGGAGTTACTGTCAAGAAAATATCCTCGTTTGATAAAGAAATTCCTTGTGAATCCTAAACGAGTTACATTTTATTGAGAAATGAATTTACAAGTTAAGGGGATTAGTTAAATTATACTTAATGCGAAAATATTATTTTTAATGAAAATGGTGTTAAAACGAAGAGTATAGTTAGCTTATAAGGGGGGGGGGATGCGGCGGAATAACATCGCAAGGAGTTATGACGTCATCCTCCGAAACAGCAAAACAATACCGTCGATTAAGTCGTTATTACGTCTTTACTGTAACTCAATATGAGAATCTATCATAATACGTGTTCAAGGTTCTGATCAAAACAGTGTATTTGTAATTGGAGAAACTAAAGATATTGTATTCAACTGTTTCGTTCTAATTTCTGACTTTTATGTAAGTCAAGCTAAATTTCTTTCTTTGTCATTTTACACCCGTAATTATTTTGTGTATGGATTCAAGGGTCATTCAGTTGAATTTCTATGTTATAGTTTTCATGTGTAAACATCTTCACTAGTCATAAAGTACGATCGTTCATTATACATACACTCTTAAAAATTCCACGAAACATTTCACCACAACATGGTACTAGAAAGATGGCTCCATAAGATGATGAACCCTTGTTCCAACATTTTGTGCTCAGGTTTAACCAAAGCATACTTCCATGAAGAACCAAATGTTGGAACAA
The DNA here is from genome assembly GCA_038373885.1 of Cheiracanthium punctorium. Classification (NCBI taxonomy): domain Eukaryota; kingdom Metazoa; phylum Arthropoda; class Arachnida; order Araneae; family Cheiracanthiidae; genus Cheiracanthium; species Cheiracanthium punctorium. The sequence goes on from JAWZYV010004260.1 coordinate 638,926, forward strand.
AGTTTCGCCATCTTATGGAGCCAACTTTACTAGGATCATTTTTTGGTTAAATGTTGCTCTAAATTTTTAAGAGTGTATTGTCCCACAAGAGTTATGACGCCATCATGGTGGCATGATCCATTCTTTTTTAAAGGGAATTTTGACACCATTGTTTTGACCGTTATGGGTAGATTTTTAAAGTAAGAAATAATTTTAGACTTTAAAAAATGCATTACTATTCCTTAGTTGATATAGTGGGCATTTTTTTACATGGGCTCATTTAGGCATGCATAATTAAATTATTATCATGCTCACAAATGGCACAACCATGTTTCAATGAAAAGATTGAATATTTAATTAAAACCGGTAATATAGCTAGTCAGTAATGTAGCTAGAGGAGAGGTCAAAAAAGGACACATTTTTTTGAGTCTGCCACTCAAATTTCTGGAAATATGAATCATTAACGCCCTCACCTTGGCTATTCCAATGACTAAAGATGTGATTAAAGCAAACGATCTCTGCTGGTGACTTTCTTCATGATAGGCAACATAAAAATTTGAATTAACATAAAGAAATTAGGAATTAAAATAATTTATTTATATTTATATTTATTTATTTATTTTAAATCGAAATTGTATGTTTCTTGAGAATGACCCTTACATCTGCAAAATCAGTTTAATGTCAGAATATGAAGAAAAAATTGTAAAATATATTTATGTAACATTTTAATTAAATGGAATACATAATGTTTGGAGCTAAAACAACAAATATTTAGATGTTTAGAAATTGGAAACAGCTTAATGAATATTTTAAACGCATTTTAAAAATAAATATCTTGATCTCTGATTTTAAAATCTGACGTAATAATCACTTCGAATTAGCCAATGCAAAATGTAGTTTTTTAAACAGCACTTCAGAAAGTAGCTAATTTATTTCAAACAAGTTTCCCGAAACTATTTTATTTATTTTTTCAAGTATATCGGTAATGACAATTTAAAGTTTTTCATTTTACGCAAGTTTTCTAATTTTTTTCCTAGTCAAAACCTTTCTCCTTTTCTTGGATCGTAGGTACTTTTTTCTTCTGTGATCGTTCTTTTTTACTTTTTTCTTTCTTTACTTCTCACTACTTTTTTCCTTAGATATTTTATTTTTTAATAGAATTCTTATTTGCTTTTCCAATATTTCACTTAAGATACAAGATAAAATTACTTTTTATAAAAAACGTCGTCTTTCTTGCTAAGTATAAGCACATAGGAACTCTTCTCTGTAATTTGTATATTTGACATGTTTTGAGATTAATTTATGTTGCGAGAAAAAATTTTGTCCAAAAAATATTTTCCTATTTTTTATGAAGTAAGATTATCTCAATAAATTATAAAAAAGTATTTTGATATGAAGAAATTTGAAAAGCTGTCATATTTGAAAATTATTACGGGAAGAAAAGATTTACTTTTACCCCCCAAAAAATTGTATATAAAAATTCATAAGAAAGGAAGTTCTTTTTTTATAATTCTTCACAAAATAGAAAATAGAAAAAAAAGTAATTCAAAGTTTCAAAACTTATTTTATATAGTGTTCTTCAGTTTAAGGTTACTTATAACATTAGATGGAATCTAGTTTTATTATTTAAAACAAAAGAGTGTTTGTTAATGTAAGCTATTGGGTTGGCAACAAAGTAATTGCGTTTTCTTGTATAAAATTCAAGCAAATAAGTTTTCAACAAGTTTTTAATTACAGGTAAGCTGTGCCTGAACATACGATTCATATTTGTTACATTTTAAAGTAAGAATTTCACTGGCAGTATTTTTTTTCGTCCATAAAAGATGGCCACCCTCCCCCTTTTTTTCGCTTCTATCCTCCTTAGAGGACAATATTAAAAATGTCCTGAAATTAATTTTTAGGTATTCGTGACTGCTGTATTTTACAGAAAGAATTTCACGGATATCTCTATTTTTATTTGAGATCACGCGGGATATGTAAAAAGAACTTTTTGGCCCCTTACCCCCCTAAGATTACGAATTTTGGAAAATGCGCTCTGATCTAGCACCTATGTTGAAAAACTCACATACGTGCCAAATTTCGCATAATTAACTTCAGTAGTTTTGGCCAGGTGAAATATTGACATACCGAAAAACGCAATTACTTTGTTGCCAACCCATATATCACGAATAAAAAAGAAATGGTTTTGAATTTTCTCGTAAAAAGTGAAGTATTTACACATTGCGTGGAGTATATGTGATTATGTAATTTCCGTTAGATGTAGAAAATATACTGTAAATCTTTTAATATTTTTTATGAATTATTGAATGCAATCGATATTTTTAGTATGATTAATATTTTTGGACTTTCTCCGCACTAAATAAATTTGCTGGAAGTGAGACTAAGGTATTCTGAAGGCATATGTATTTTTTTTATGGAAAAGCTCAGAAAGATATAACTTATCTGTTGCATTAACCATTTTGTTACAAAATGCTTATAAATATGCAAATATAATATGCTTCACTCCCAATCCATCAAGTTCACTAAAATTTATTGTATATATACAATGAAATGAATGCATTAAAATACCTACTTGCATTTCATCTGATCTGTAAAAAGTGTAATTACAGTATTTTATTTTTATAGTTGCAATTTTGCTGAATTTGCTTTTGAAGTTCAATTATATGCAGTTTATTCTTGAAGAGAATATATAACGATTTTTTTTTTACATGTTTGATGTTCCCATTTGTAGACATACCTTAATTCTTCTGTTAACCCGAGACAATTTTTGTTTCGTTCTTGCATATGTTCTTCATAATCATATTTACTAAGGTAATATTTTAAGTTTTACAGATTTATAAGCTAAATTCCCAAAATGTATTTCGAACTTCCGATTGCATTGATTCTTTTAGTAAACAGAGATTATCTGAAATAACTTTTCTGTTAGTAACAATGAGTTTAAAAATTTGTTGCTCGCAGTTTTCATAAGCATTTAAATCTGCTATACTTCTCACTAGACTCTGCGACGTCTTTATTTTTTGTGCTACAAAAAATTATCAACTCTCAGCACTTTTCGACAAAAATCATTGCTCGTATATTTTCAGTAAACATAAGTTATATTTGGAAATGTTACTTTGAGTTTTCAAACAAAAACAAAAGCAGAGGGTGATCAATTTAAAAGAGTACTCGATGTTTTTCTTACAACCCTTAAATCTGACAGATGTAGAAACTATTCTAGCATTGAAATATCATTTTTTGAACATTCTTTAAGTGTGGGAGACACTTACCAACACTGTTGGACTGTGCAACGTTATTTGTGAGATAAAACATAACTAGAGATGCACAATGGTACTTAATGCTGTATAGTTTTATTTTTGAAAAGCATAATTTTATTCAAATGTTCTACATTATAATTCCTTATAACAAATGCTCAAAACTAACTTTACCATTTTGAGTGCAAAGATGAAAACAATTGGGTTTTCCAGAGAATTACTGCATGCATTGATGAATTAAAATAAACCATAACTGTAGAAATCTCTTCAATAATACCAACAATGTTAAGAAGAGTGTCAGAAAACTTGGTTCGACGAGTTCATTTTTTCATTCAAAATGGTGGCAAACATTTTCAACATTTGCTGTAAGGAATGATAATGTAAAAAAATGTATTGAGTTATGATTCTCGAAAGTAAAATTATCAGAGGATTAAGTAACATTGTCCGTCTCCATTTCTGTTTTACCTCACAAATAAAGTTGTAACAGTCCAAGAGTATTGGGAATTGTCTCTCACACTAAAAAAAAAGGTTCAAAAATTATATTACAATGTTATAATTGTTTCCACATCCTTCAGATTTAAGGGTTATAAAAAAATCATGGGGTACTCTTAAATTGATCACCCTGCATTATGATATGTGTCATAGTTAAAGTTAAAAAAACATTTATAAAAAATAAATAAACATTTATAAAGTTTCATTGAAAAGTTAAAATAAATAAATAAATATGTAAACTGATTTTTTTAGCATGTAGGTAAATGGTGCAGTAAAGAAGAATAAAGCCAAAATAAAATACATTTAACACTCAAAGGATTATTGCTAGCAACAAGAAGTATTTCGTGAAAGCTATCTAATTTCCGGATGGGAAGTGCGATTGACTGCGTGTTCAAAAAAAGGAGCTTTTTATATATACAAAAGAAGAAAACTTGAACACGCAGAGCTTTGTTCTTTATTTCTGAATCTTGCAACAAAGCCCTTTTTTCGAACAGAATGCTGTTTATGTATATAATGCATTAGAGTTACTGAATTTCGCTCGCATGAGCAGAGACAAAACAAATAAGTCTGTAAATGTAACTTTTGTCAGCTAACAGATAAAAAAAAGAAAAGAAGAAAAAAATAAACTAGTTGTTAAATTAAAAACTAATAAAAATTTTGCACAATAACACATATAAAAGTACTTATCTATGATATGATTACTTCGATCAGTTCAAAATGTCTGGCTTTCGTCAAGGCGCAGAGATCAACATCTAATCTAAACTATGCAAAATTTCAATTTCAATTTTAAAAAAACGCCGATGTATACTGTTCAAAAAATCAAAAAGGTTGCATTTTTCATCTAATCTGGCAGTACTACAGATAAACAAAACATCGTTTCAGAAGAAGTGGAAAAGAACAGGAAGACTTGTTAGAAAAAATGTGCTGAACAGATTAAGCAACAACTGACGAGCGCGTTGGTGATAAACAAAGTACATATAGGGAAAAGTTCCCGAAAACGGGATAGGCGGGCAAAACGGGATATTGAGCCTCGGAGCTTGACTGGTGGTGCTATTTCGCAGGAGACAGGCTAAACTGGTTCCCGACCGCCATGACAGCATTCTCAGTTGATCTCTCAACGATAGCCACGTGTTTCGCAAAGAAATATTTTTTCAAAGTTTTCAAGCGAGATTTTTACTTACTTTGTACTTTTTTCGACTGCAGAACAACTATGCTTGTGCTTCTCCGTCCTTCGGAAAAATTCCGGTAAGTACTGTGTTTTGTTCATAGCTATTTTAACAACAATTTCATGTATTTAAATATTGCTAGTGAGTGACGGTTCAGGGGTCAGCCATTTATGTTGTCAAAAGCATCACGGTCGGGCAAAACGGGACACTTTTGGGGTGCCCAAAACGGGATACAATTTTGATGTGTCCCGTTTTACCCGACCATTTCCATTAATGTTTTGGCAATGTGTTTTAAGTTATTTTAATTGAAATAAGTAATGAATTAAAATATGTATAATCAATTACAACAACTGCAACATAACGAGGCCAGATCCGAAGGATCTTCAAGTTCAGTCATAGCATCTAAGAGTTTGCAGTCATCACAATCACCACTAGAGACAGTATTGAATGAATCGCCTAGTGATCGGGGCACCGATAATACTAGCACAAACGCAGGACTTATCCAACCGTCCACTTCAGCAGGAAACAAAGGACTCGGGCTATAATATCGTCCTTCACTGCCATTTTCTATATCACCCAAAGAAATTCTACCTCCACCACGAGTGATTGGTCCAAGACCTCAAAATAAACACGATAGGAGAAGAGGGAAAAGAGCAATTATAACAGGAAGCCCATATAAACTTGAGTTGGAAGAAGACGAGCGTGAAAAAAAAAAGAACGAGTGAGAACTCAAAAGCTGAAAAAAGGGCTGCCAAAACAAGTCTCATGAATGTTCCGAAGACAAAACAATCGAGGCGTAAAAGAAAACCAAGTGGAGATACAGGAGAAAACAGGCAGATAAAGTTAAAAAATGTTACTCTGAACCTGAAAAAAAAAACACAATCATCATTTGCAAAAATCGAAGAAAATGGATCTAACATAAGAAAACCTAAAAAAAAAAAATCATCAGTTAGCCAAGGTTGCACGTCGTCGTCTTCAGAAGATGAAGCTGAAAAAGATGAAGCATGTATTTTCTGCAACGCTCTGTATCTTGAATCGAAATCTGGAGAAGGCTGGGTACAATGCTCGAGCTGCCAGGGATGAGCCCACGAAGCTTCTTCCAAAGCAGAAGAAGATGACGACACATTATTATGCGATTTCTGTGTTATGTAATTTTTCAAATTTACAATTAAAAAATTTCTTCCTATAAAAACGCAGCCTATTTTTGTTCTAAAAACTAAATCAAAAGTAAAATCAGCAAAAACTTAATAACATACAAATCCCTATCCCGTTTTACCCACCCTTGGTAGGGTAAAACGGGATCGTGTAAGACTTTGTGAAACCGGTATTTTTCACATAAATATTATTGAACAAATGTGACAAAGGTATTTTAAGTAGTTGAAAAGGTGTATACTTTTGAATGACGTCCAACTTTGGAATGTACCTTGTACACAATAAGAAATAAAGCGAAGAATAGATAAGCTATCCCGTTTTGGGGTACTTTCCCCTACTTCATATCGTTTTTATGCAATTTTCAAACTTTTTTTTTAATAATTCAATACTGTTCTTAAGAATTTTATTCATGCCTTTCAAATATCAATAACTAAATGGAGAACTAATATAAGATGAAATAGTGATAAAATTTACTACTCTCTGATAATAGGTAGAGTAGCCACTGCTGTCAAATAATGCGATTCTATTTTTTCGATAGACATCATCTTTAGACACCCTAATTATTCTAACGAAGATCCTTTCTTTCATTTTAGAACTGATTTTTCCTGTCTCGAAGCGTTTATCTGCAATTTTTTTTCTTATATGTTCTAATCTTTTTACGTCTCTTAACTCGAGCTAAAGGCAGCCGTGCTAGTTACGAGAGAAAGCGGCTTCTTGCGACTACAAATGTCTGCTGCAAATATTGCTCAAATGGCACTGGAAATGGCGGATAGAAAAGCTTCCTATGCTTCATTTGGATCGGAACAGACGCTAAACTCTGCAAAATAGCGGACGAAAGGGGAGGTACAAGATGTAAGCTTCTTAATTAAGTAAGCTTAATTAAATAAGCTTCATTATTTGATTTATTTCAGCATTTATCGTAGGCCATAATTTTTTAATTATAATTTTGAAATATTCCATTTTATTGTTTGTGACACTTTTTTATTTTATAATTTTCATAAAATAAATTATGCATATTATGTGATTTAATACTTATTTTATTTCAGTCATAATTACTTTTACATCTTTTATTTTGCCGATATAAAGCAATTAACAATTATTTTCAAATGAAAGGTTATTTTGCCCTTGGGTGCGGGTTAAACAATCCTTTGAACTCTTTTTCAAAATTCTGTTTTTTTAGTTACTCAGTTAGGGTTTGAAATACCATTAGAATATGTTTAAGATGGAAAATATAGTGTAAAATATTGTGCAAAGAGTAAAAGTTTTATGTAACATTTATGTTAATTTATGCAAGCTTTTCTCTTAAGGGATCACTTTGGGTCACCTTCGCCTATATAGCTTAAAATAACAAATTAGATGAAAACAAAATTTAAAGTGTCTGTTGATTTCGACAATATTTTATTTTTTGTTTTTAACTTGTTATATAGTTAAAAATTCACAAAAAGTGTGATTTTACATATCTACCGGTAATAATTGTTTACGTTATGCACTATGAAAATATACTTATTATTTCTAACTTTATTTGTATTTTAAAACTTTGACTTTAACTAATAATCTACTTTCATAGTCGTAAGGTACATGCTTTTTTTTATTTGCACACAGTTAAAAATTATCAGATGTAAAATTATTTTCGTTTAATAAATGATAGTTCACTGTGTACATTTCTTTAAAATATTCAGATTTGCATTACATGTGTCATAATATATTATAATCTACTAATTCCTAAAGCTTTATCTAATTGAATAATTGTTTATAATAATTGTTTAAAATAAGCCTATTAAATGAAAATGAATTGCTTATAAAATAATGCAAAATAACAGAATGCTGAGTTAATTTGATATATAACATGGCATTGCTCTAATCATGAAACAACTAGGCACCTATCAATGATAAATAACAAAAATGTTGCATCATTTTGAGATTTTATGAACATTAATTTAAAATGCTGACATATATTTTCAGAGAACCGTTTCAAAATATAATGAAATCTAGTATGAATATCATAAATCTCTCTATACATTGAGATACTTCTGCAAAGATCTGCTTTTATCGTAGTATGTTCTGCTATTATTCGAGTCTCGATAAATTCTCCTTTCATTACTACAGAATGATGATAATTAACCTTGAAGTGAGACATTAAAGCTTTAGCTTTTGCATCTCTTTTGTGTCTTACCAAAATAAGCAATTTGCCCTTGTTGTTGCTTGAATAGGTGTTTAGTATCTTTTAGATAGTTATAGGATTTGAAATTTCATTATAGTTACCTGCGTTTGAATGTATGTCATTTAGAGGATTAATTTCAATTAATATTTTTACAAAGGGATGAACAACCTGAACTGTACTTGAATAGTTTCTTTATTGCAAATGTCGTTTTAATGCACAAGAAAAGTCATGAATCTTCCTATATATAATGAATGCAGTGACTATAAAAACATAGGGTGTCTTAAAGGTCGTTGCCAAACTTAACATGCTAGTCTGTCATAACATGGCACACGAGATTTACACAGGAACGTGCGTCCGGAAATGCATACGGCGACCTCTAGAGGGCGATGTTCGCAGCTTATGGAAGCGTGATCATTTTAGCCTATTATGTTGCTGGAGAGGGATGAATCGGGTTACTAACCCATACTTGGCCAATTTGAATTACGTGTATGGTCCCGCGGATGGGAAGTGATATTAATAAATAAGTCAATTAATAAAAGACACACCTCTATTGACATCGTTTCTCCCTCCCCTCTACATCTGTAAACATTGCAATCAAGATACGTTAGTACCGCCGCTCGTCCATTTCCGCTTGCGGCACGATACACGCAATACATACCGACCAACTCTGGGTTAGTAAACTTGTTCATCCTTTTCCAGTAACATCTTAGACTAAAATGATAACTCTCCCACAAGCCTGCGAGCATCGCCCTCTAGCGGTCGCCGTTTGCATTTCCGGACACAAGTTCCTTTGTAAATCTTGTTTGTCATGGAATGACGGATCGAGATGTTACGTTTACTAACGACCTTTTGAGACACCCTGTATATGTATACAGTGCTTTTCAAAGTTGTTGTTTGTTAAAATCCAGTCTTATTTCAACCTCGAGGAAGATGTTTCTCACTTTACTTTGCTATGTGTGCCCGCGTCTGCTAGTAATGGGTTTTAGGGTTCGAGTTCCCTAACCGTATATCCTTCTCTCCCATCTTTGTACTTATGTTGTGTTAGACTCTGACTGTTAATGTCTCTTATTTAGAATAGATCAAATGTTAAAAGAAAACACCGATGTACAAGACCGCCTCAGAACTTGCGATAAAAATCTTTGAGAAAAACCCTCAAGGTAATTTTTGTTTGGTTTCTCAACCAACATTTACAATTTTGGGATAATTTTAAAACATCTAGTATGCACACACATAGCCATCGCTTTCATTGTTTGTAGGGAGACTTATATGACTTACTTTGAAAATTAAAACAACGTTTGCAATTAAAAACAATTCAAGTGAAGTTCAGACTCTTAATCCATTTGTATCAATTTTCTCTAATCAAACAGGAAAACGATTTCTATGAAAATTTGTTATCACTTTTAGCAAACACTGTGTTAAAATATTTTTCTTTTACATTTAAAAAAAAATTGCAATACTTTAAATTTGAATAACTGGGAAAATAAACGATTCAGATATTTTAAAAGTGCATTTAAATGTATCCAAAATCCGATGTAGCAAATCCAACATTACAATTCCTATAGCAAAGCGAAAAGGGTTAAAATTTATGACAATTGGAATTGATGAATGGAGAACGGTATTGCGTGTCAGTACTTGAGTAGAATAATGTTATTGAAAATGTTATAAATTAGTTCAGCACATCATAAGGCTTTACGACATATCACAAGACCACTCAGAATTATAAGAATATTATCCAAAATGTGAACACACATCAAAACCAGTAACTTCCTCTCCATTCTAAATTTCAAAATACAATACCTTTATATAAAAATTAGATGACACCTCCAGCAAGACGCAAAACTTACTGACTATGACGTCGAATATTTTCATTTTGATAATGTGTCACGCAGATTGGTCAAAGAACCTTCCTAATTGGCTGTAACGCGTATTCAAGTTACGTCTGCAGAAAACCGGCGAAAAGTCCAGAGCGTTAGATCGGCAGCTGCAAGGTGGGCCAGAACGTTGTACCTTCACTCTTCAGCTGTCTACCATGCCGCAACGTTCACGGGAGTGTTTTGCACATCTGCTATACGCTACAACCCTGCGAGCGGTGAGGTTTTGGGGTTTGAATCTCCTTAACCCAAACTTGTGATCTTCCTTCTCTCGCGTATCTGAATTTCTTTTGTGCTATTCTCTGATTGTTAATCGATTTTATTTAGAGTAGATCAAATATTAAAAGGAAATACCAATATACCAGATCGTCTTACAAATTGTCGTAAAAAAAAAAAAAAAACCATCAATCAAACAAATTACGTAACATTTGTTTTCAGGTATATAAGCTGTGCGTGTAATTATAAATATGCAGTTGTGGATAGAATTAATTATAATTGAACTAAAAGTCAAAGCCCGTTGTGGAGGCAAAAACATTTAAAGAAAATATGTCTACTCTCTATGTAGTTCATCTTCGTCCACCTGAAATAAATAAGTTCATTTTCAATTTTTATTATATACCCAAATCGAATGTCATGCTTTTCTGCAAACGCACGGAAACTTTTGGCATTCGAAAGATTTCGTTTTGTGTAAACAGCCATTCTTATATCCATGCAGACGATTTATTTGTGAAAAAAAATTTAACTATGTAATCTGGAAAAACTATAAGGAACTGGAATAACACTTTCCTTTCAAAGCCTGATGACCGTGATGAATAGGACGTCATATCGATTGTAACAGCTTATTTTGTCACGCAAATGATTCATTTTTATTTTTTTTCTCGGAAATAAAATAGAGCTAAAAATAGCAAAAGCTCGCTTAATAATGAGGGAACTGGTGGATTTTCAGATTTTTAAAGTAGCACAGATTGTTTTTTATATTTTTATGCATAATTATGAAAATTTTCAAACGGATCGTATAAACGATGTAGGTGTTATTACGCTTTTTCTGCTTTTTAATCTTATTGAGCTTTTTAAGCTTCTTGCAGTAATGGTAGGAAAATGTTTATATTTGAGTGAGGTATCAGCATAACTATATAGAAGGATAAAATTAATGTGTGAACATAGTTATACGTAATTGTCAGTATAATTATGATTAAAGTATATCAATATATTGAGAACCATAAGATTAAAACTAACTTTCATTGTTATTCTGTTTGTGAGATACTGCCTTATAATTTGTGCCACCTACAATACATGATCTTCCAAACAGAATAACATTAGGAAGTTAATTTTGATCCCTTATGCTCCTCAATGCGCTGAGATACTTTTACAAAGCGTGAAATTACCACTGTTTGTTCTGCCATTCCGTGAGCTTAATTCACTACGAAAAGGTTATCTATTCTGGTTTTATGCTCGCAGAAAGATTATAATTACCCTAGTAGTGAGATGTTGAAGGGACTTCTACTGAATCTCTTGGGTGTGTTATTGGAATAAACATTTTAACTTTTCTCCCCCTGCTTGCGTCGGAATTCAGCTGCTTTCAGAGGGAACTGGACAGATAATTTCATTGCAGTGTGAAACTAAAATTTATAGTTTTCAGCTAGCGGAATTCGAATGCCACTGCTATGTTTTAAGGTACGGGGTTTTAATGGATTAATACCAATTTATGTTTTTACAAATTGTATGTATTTCCTGATAGAATGCAGAACTGCTTTTCTAAGGAAAATTGCTGGTAATAATAAAGCAATATTACACAGAATTTTTGACTCATTAAAAAAAGTTGTGACTATATGGTATTTTTCAAATAAGCGGTTATTTAAAAATACCTCACATTATTCATCTTATGATAATAATTCTACATAGAATCAAACAGGACATTAATGTCTTATGTAATATATAATTAAATATTTAACATCACTATTTTTACCATTTAAATATTTTTTATGTACATCGCTATCTTCTTTAACGAAACCACTTTTAAAGAAACATTCAAAATATTGTCAGAAAGCTGTTATACAGTAGACGATTTAAATTTTTTTTTATATACTGTATGATTTTCAATGAATAATGTCTATTTACTAGCGTATGTATAGATGACTCTCATAAGCTATTTTTTTTAAATGATTCGCAAACGGTAATATTTTAATCGTATCGAAGTGAATGCTGCGTATGCTACATATTCATTCTGTCTTGTATTCATGAATTTTTTACATTGATCAAACGATGCAAAAAGTTAAAAATCGGTTTGCTATATAAAGCGTACATGCTTGAGTAGTAAAAAAAAACCGAGATTTTTATAAAAGCAATAAAATTTTATTCTAATTATGTATTCAGCCATGCAAAAAGCACAGATTTTTTTATGTAGGTGAATGTAATTGAAGTGAATTGTTATTTAAACATGGAATATAAAAATTATTGTAATTTTATACATATTGGGATTCATGTTACATACATGGTATGTAAAGCATACAGTATATATAACACATTTATGTTTCTATATAATATAAACTTTAGTCATAAATGTTTACTTATTTTAAGAAAAATAATTTATTTTTCTCTATTTTTTATTTGAAAATTAAATGAAAGTTAACGTGAACCGCTTATGTCTTCCTTCACTTCCTCGGCCATTGTTTTGTTTTCAAATATTGAAAAATGATTTTGTAATTATTTATTGAAATTACGCTTTCTGTACTGTCCCAGAACTTTATTAATTTTTGCACGATGTCTTATACCTTCCTAACTCCTACTGAGTTTTATAATTATGTAATACAGATTAGAAAGATATATCTAGAAGATAGCAAGTGTCAAAAATGTTCTATATTAGATGTTGCAGTTATCAGCTTTCCACTTGTTTTTTATTCCCAAAACAATTTATCTGTAATACCTACGGATGGATATCATACCCCCTTTCCCAACCTACATAATGAATTTTGAACGGTGATGCAGAATTTGATATTTGAATCTAGTTTAATTTGAAATACTGTGAAAAAGGAAGAAAAAATAACGATGATTTAAATCAATAATTATAGCGTTAAAGTAATTAAATACAGCATGATAAAATAGATTACTGTAACGGTACTGTATGTGTATAACAATGTTGAATGATAAATCTATTCCGTATCATGCAATTGGGTTCCTGTTCTTGCTGAAATAATAAATTAGCTCCGCACATGATAATGATACACTCGATGAAGGCACAACATTTGAGCTCATATGCATATGCAACTAAAGCTGGTGCACACATTAATGTGGATAATTTCTCTCTCGATTTCAAAATACAATGAGAGTTAATTTGAATTCCATGTATCTGGAATACTTTTATAAAACTTTGCATTCACCGTTACTCGTTCTGCTATTCTAGGACTTTAATTCATTTCAAAGAGGTTATCTATTCTCGTTTTATGCTCACAGAGAGATGATAATTATCCTAGCAGTGAGACGTTTAAGACTCGGCTATTAAGTCTCTTGGGTGTGTAAATCGAAATAAACATTTTACCTTCCTTCTGCAGCTCACATCTGAATTCAGCAGCTTCTAGGAAGAACCACTCTGATAATTTGCACTGCTGCGTGGAAATAGGGTGTTTAGTTTTAGGGTGGATGAATTTCAAAGCAGTCGCTGTGTCTCAGGCTATGGCATTTTGAAGATTAATGCGAATTTACGTGCGTATGGATGAAGTTTCTGAAACAAAGTTGAATCGCTTGTTTAATGTGTATGGTGCTTTGGCATATTGCTATCCTTTGCGAAATTAAAAGAGGTGTATGTCAAAAATGAGTTAGCAGATTATATTTTTTACTTGATATATGATCAGTGATATATGATCAGTATGTTTATATGAAGCTCTTTTTTTAATAAACAAGTATTAAAAATATTAAGACACTGTTAAAATAATGTTAATACTGTTAAAATAAAATTTTACTGAAATTGTTACCTCAAATTAAAACAGACACAGCAGAACTTCAAATGAACGCCGAATATTTCTTATACATTACTTAAATATCGACATTAACTTTATTTCATCATAATCATTTATTATTCATCAATTTTTCTGATATAAAAATAAATTCGTAATTTTTCAAAGAATGATTTACAAAACTATACATAAGACATACAGAATGTCTCAACACTAGGATTACAAACGTCTAGGAAAGATTGAGTACACACATAGTTACCTCGGAATCTTATGAAATGTAGGGTTGCAGACATCATTTTCATGCGCCGGTTATTATTGACTCTAGAAGAAACATCGAAGTGCTATTCGAAATTCTCAACCACTTTGCATACATAATGGATTCTGTAGCAATTTTTCTTTCATCCAGATTAAAAAACCTTTGAAACTGCAAATTTTAGTATTGAAAGATATTACTTTTAAAAGATCAGTCAGTTTCACCCGGAATATTGAAGAAAGTATTTTTTTGGAATATTGATGACTATGACTTCCCCGCAAAATGTTACAGTGATTATTAAGTGATTCTGGACATATCTAGTTTGCACACGCTCCTAGAAATTTGCAACTCTGTTGCTAAAACATTCCTTATTGATTTGTGCAACCATGAAACGTTACCATCCTGCTTTTCATGAAGATATGATTTGGTATTAGGCTTTTTGGCTTTCGTTAATGTGAATTTAGGTTCATAAGCGGGTGGTTTTAAAGTAATAATTTGATCTAGACTATATAGATCAAATCTTACTAGCAAACTGCCTCATAATAAATGCTTTTTGTATCATACTACAATTTTGCCTCATAACAAATGCACTGTGCATAGTACTACCAAATTGTAATATCACGATAAATGGTCTGTACGTAGCACAAAGCAAATTGTCTCCCGAAAAATACTGATTCTAACGTAATGTAAAAAACATTCGTTATAATTAGATGGGTTTTGTTTAACTGAATAATCTAGTAGCTAAAACTAATACAGTTATATTAGTTTTCGCATGATTTAAACATTTACAACCACTAAAGGCCGACCGAGTATATGGTGGGTAAAGCATCGTACTCAGGTTTCGGGTTCAATTCCCGGCGGCCGGGGTTCGATCCCCGACTGGGCGTGGTTGTTATGTCCGTTCCTTCATAGGGGGCGACGTTGGTCCACCTACTAGGTGCCCCCATAATAAAGTGGCCAACATCTTCGGGCCGTTGTAAGGGACAATGCCTAATCAGCAAAGTACCCGCCCGTTAGAAAAAAAAACAAACACTAAAGCAGGCTCAATCAATGCAGAGTATCTAATTGCACAGTTAAATACAAGTAATTAAGTAATTGTACACTTAATTACCCATTCTATTAAATTATTCTATTAAGTATTATCAAGATGGAATGATTTATGTCTGGTTTCAGACTGTTTAACATGCATCTCCATTCACTCACTTTTTGTAGAATGGCTGGTATTTATCAAACAATAACGTAAAATTTTAAACTTTTATACATAAATTTGCTATCGATAAAAATATAATCGAATGTTTGTAGACCTTCATTGAAAATATGATCGTTGCATAGAAAACACTGTTATTGAATTGATATTGATTAAATTATCATTTTCTTAGTGCGAGTTTAATGGACTGACATTGGAAATTCCAAGCCTTTTCGAAAAATTTTAGATTTATCATTTACGACATAGACTGATTCATTTCTTCATATACAACTCAAAATTTTATCGCGGTTAATTTTGAAATTTTAAAAGGTACATCATATTTCACTTGATCTTCAGCTTACAATATCGTGTGGCAGATCCAAAGAGGAACAAACATCCACATGGTACATTTTTAAAAGATATTTTCTGCAGGGACCGGACTTTATTTTCATAAACTTTCATTTATTATTTATTCCTATTTCTGGGACACTGTAAATATATCGGACTTGTGGTCTAGGCAAGATATTTTGTCGTATAAAACGAAGAGGAATAAGAATAGAAAACAATAATGTGAAAGGTATATTTCAGCGAGACTGACACTTTTGATTCATGTAGATTATTTGCACAATGCATCTCTAAAAAAAATACTGATTTTTTTACAATAGTTTGTTACTTTTTGTAATAAAGTTTTCGAGAGAATTTCATGTTTTAATGCTTCATATAGTCAAACTAAATAATATACACTGCTAAAAAAATTAGGGGAGCAAGCAGAGAAGATAAGAAAACCGTGCGAGACAGACACGTATCGGCATAAAATGGATAGTACACGCGTATCAATGCGCAAATACAGAAAAACAATACGTAAAATATTTGTAAGTAAGCTTTAATTCTTAATGAAATATGAAAATAACATGAAACAATGATTTAGGACAACAATTTGGTTACATGTAAACGATAAAAAAAATTATTGTTTAGAAATGATGCAGGTTTTTAATTGGGCATGTCGTCTCCACGAACAGCTAAGACTGCTGCACACCTGTTTTCCATGGATGCGATGATGGTATCGATAAGACTTTG
The DNA here is from genome assembly GCA_038373885.1 of Cheiracanthium punctorium. NCBI lineage: Eukaryota > Metazoa > Arthropoda > Arachnida > Araneae > Cheiracanthiidae > Cheiracanthium > Cheiracanthium punctorium. The sequence continues at coordinate 655,464 of JAWZYV010004260.1, forward strand.
GGGAATATTATTCCACTCCTCAAAAAGTGCAATATCCAAGTCTCAGACAGTGTAAGGAGGCCTTGGTCTCGCAGTAATGCGTCGTCCGAGCATGTCCCAAACAGCGAGCACGCTGGCCATTCCATACGCTGTATTGTTTCAGCTTCAAGCATGTTCTCCAAAAGATCGAACTGTATGCTGTATGGCATTATCATGCTGGAAAACAAAGGAATCTCCAATGGCTGCAGTGTAAGGTATGACATGAGCTCTCAGTATCTCGACTGCATACCTTCGGACCGTCTAAGCACAATTCCAAATGATATACAGGTCCGTACGTCCCCCTATGCAGATTCCACCGCATACCATTCAACCAGCTTGTCTGTATTGTGACCTTCCACGAACGAATAAGGGGTTATGTCGAGTGTTCCTTTCCCTCCATACCAAAACACGTCGGGTGTCACACTCCAGACTGAATCGGGACTCGTCTGTAAACAGCAATTTGCTCCATTCATGTTGCTCCAAATCTCGATGTTCAACAGCCCATTTTCTTCGGGCCACACGGTGGCGTGACGTCAACGGAATGCAGACCATTGGCCTACGTGCATATAGACCTCCCTGATGAAGCCTATTACGTACTGCTTGGCTGGAACACCCTTCGTCCTGTTGTCAAAAGTAAACTGTCTTTGCAGCTGACCAGCATTGTCTCTTCTGTTTCGACGAGCTGTTAACACTAAATACCACCGGTCATCAGTTCCTGTAGTGGCGCGTGGCCGACCTTGCCCTGTTCGAGGTCTAACATTCCCTGTTTCTTGAAATCGATTCCGCAGTCTTGTAACGAGACTTCTTGCGAATCCAACAGCGTCCGCGACATTACGTTGTGTTTGCCTGGATTCCAGTTTACCAATAATACGCCATGCCATGTATTCCGGTAAATCACGTTGTTGAGACATTTTCAAGCCACCTATGCTAAATAAAGAAAGAATAAATAAATAATAAAAAAGATACTGAGCAATCGAATTTCAGGTAAGGCAGTGAAACAGACGTTTCTGTAACACCCCGATTTCTGCCCTTATATTCTTTTTTCTGATTTTCTGGCATCATGAACTTTGATTTGCATATGTTCTTCTTTTGTTTCCTGCTAGGCTTTACATTATGGATGATTTATTTTATGTTACTTATCGGTGTAAGAATTTGCGTAATTTCGTTAAAACCATGTACTCCCCTAATTGTTTTGAGCAGTGTAATTGATGCATTTCTTAGTTGGATTTTAATTCTGCCTGTAAATAAATTTGAGCAATAAGGTATTTCTTTGTCTTGTTAAAAACTTACGCTATCCATTTACTTAGTCAAAGAAATGATATTACTGTATTAGAGCTAACCTGTTAATTATGTAAAAAATCTTCAGGAATATACATTTCAAGTTATACAAAAATTTTATGAATACTTTTAATATAAACACAATAACATTGTGCGAACTTTTCCCTACATCAACTCAGGCTCCATATCCGAAGAACTTCTGTAATATACATAGTTGCTTTTTTTGAAAAACAAATAGATACCTTGACATCTATTTTAATTTTTCCATAGTCGGTGTGTTTGACGGATGGCAGATTTTCTGGATTTCTGACATTCTGTGTGCAAATGCGGTGTGATTGCTTATGATGTAAGCTTCCATTATATCTAAGACATGGTAAAAGTAGCTATGTACTTCTTCTGAATTAAAAAGAAATTAATTTGTCTTGGATGTCTGCAAATTATAAAAAAAATCATTCGATTAAATATGAGTTGAAATTATTTAAGTTACACTGTGATCACTTATTAATAAAAATATCAGAATATTAATAAGTATACGCATTTTTCAAGTCTAAGTTCTATTAATCAAAATTAAAAAGAAATGGTATGTTGTCTTTTTTGAATTAAAATTAAACAAAATCATTTGTCTAAATAAATGTAGCATCAAAGTGTGCATTTATAGTTCGAAGTATTCAATATTAGTAAGGATATCTACAATTCTCATTTAGTTTACCTCTAAGATATAATTTTAACAATATGCTAGAAGCCTATTAATATTATCGGAGATGATGGTTCTGCTAATGTTTATACCAGAGTGCCTTGTATGATATTCACTTGAATTATGTTCTCTATCCTGTGCGTGGAAGTCATCTGGTCTAATAAATAGCTGAAGGGCGTGGATGTCTATATCAGTCCCATGGTTAAGTGCCCAGTGTAATTACTCAATAAAGCTACGCAATGTCTGTACACATTCGTGTACTTTAATGTGTACCTATGAAATTCTTTTATCGTCAGCGAAAGCTATCGTCAGCTAAGCTATCATCGTTTTTTTATCATTCCCTAATAATTCCAGCAACTAAAAGGTTTTAGAAATTGGAAAAAAGAAATTATATTGGTAAGAGGCAAAACGATTTTTTCTTTTGAATATTTTTTAACGGTATCGTTTTATATTAATGTTACTATGTGAAAGATGGGCAACATGTATAAAAATACACTGATGTGCAAAACTTAAGCAACAGGTTGCCATAACTCCACGGTCTTTTACCATAACTCCACGATAAATCATCTGAAAGACATGAAATTCAGAAATGAGAGACAGCGTTTTGTTTGTAAACGATGACGAAAGTATAGTTGCGCAAAAATGAATACATTGTATACAATAGGGAATTAAAAAAGGCTTTATTGAACACATAGTATCGTTACACATGATTTTATGTACAAGTTGAAGAACAACAAGCAGATACTCTTTAGTATGCGATATGCCCTGCCCTTACTGAAATGGCTGCTTCACACCGTCTCTCCCTACTCACCATCAGATTGTCAAACAGTTCTTGAGTCATGAGTGGCTAATCCTCAATCAGCATCTGTTTCAGTTGTTGGTGTTCCGTGGAGGATGTAATTGTGCCTCAAGGCATCTCTCCAAAGCATCACACACATGTTCTATGAGATTCAAATCAGGGGAGTACGCTGGCCAATCCATTCGAGTGATACCTTCACTTTCCAGTAGCTCCTGTACAGCAGGAGTCCGGTATGGCCGTGCATTGTCATCCATTTCAACGAACTCTGCTCCAATGACATCTGGAAACAGACGCACATGGTGAAGGATCAGCTTCTGACAATAGCGAACACCAGTTACAGAACCTCTATCGAAGACGACAAGATCAGTCCGCCAGTTCAGCATAATGCCTCCCAAGACGAGAACTCCAGAACTATCGTAATGGTCTCTTTCCTTGATGTTACTGGGATGAAACCGTGTCCCGACCTCTGTCCAAATCAACTAGCGTTGAGAGTTGCTTGTTTCAATGAAACGACGCTCATCCGTAAAGCAGAAGCCTTATGAGATGTCCAGTTTTTGTGCTCCTTGTGTGGTGATTTTATTTTATGGTTATTATTGAAATTTGATGAATACTAAGGCCAAAGATGATCGTAAGGTGGGATTGTGCCGCGCATAACCTACTTGGCAAGTACTCCTAGGATTACGCTGAAAAAAGGAAAATGATTGAAATACATCTAAACACTAAAAAAAAAAACTAAAGACTATAGGAACTGCAAATAAATTCCATTTATTCTTAGGCATTCCAATAATATTAATTAAAAGGCGATATTGAAATAATTTTAGTATAACAAAGTATCTGGGGAGATGTGGTTTTGGAGGATAAGGGGTATCCACAAAAGGTTTGAAACACCATTAGGAAACAAATAGTTTGGATATTCACCATTATGATGAGGTAGCCATCTTTACGCAGGGCACGATCGACGCGGGCACTATTGGGACCGCTTTATTTTCTCTTAGGTCAGCACCAAGCAACACTCCTTTGGCATTCTCTGCCGACAAAATTTTTTTAACACAACTTCATCACACTGATTCGAAGAACCTTTTTTTTTTACTCTCTTCTCACACACCGTTTTTTACACTCTTTCTTGAAGCACGCTCGTCCTCTCTTCTTTTTTTTTCTCCCACGGGTTTGTTTCTTTTTTACCCCCTCTTACATCATTGGCTGGAGTTTTTTATTTGCTCGCATCGGGAAATTAATGCATCCCCTCGTCGAATCCCGGACATGTAGGTGGGACGTCGGGGTAATATACCCCGCCAAATTTGCATATCATTTTCGGCCATAAATATTTTAACGTTGACAGTTCATTGTGCTATAGTGTCCAGACTGTCCATTGCCTGGCGCCTCTTGTAATTTATTGTCCACCTGTGTGGTCTTCCCATGGAAACAGTATCAAAATAATATTTTACTGCTCTTTTCACTCCACCACATCTCTCCCCCGTGTACATAAAAAAAAAACAAGAAAAAAAATATTCAATTCCCACAGTCACTAGTTCATTACATGTAGCTACACATGTGCTACGTTTTAAAATTCGGCACATGTCCTGTAGAGTCCATGCGATATAGTCCATCATACGTAGCTAGTTATGTGCTACGTTTTAACGTTTAGCAGTTGGAGTTTAATCCATACACTATAGTCCATCACGCGTAGCTACACACGGCGAAAGTCTCAGTTGTGATAAATTTGTTCTCCCGTAAAAGAAAATGATTGAAATACATCTAAACACTAAAAAAAAAAAAAAACTAAAGACTAAAGGAACTGCAAATAAATTCCAATAATATTAATTAAAAGGCGATATTGAAATAATTGTAGTATAACAAAGTATCTGGGGAGATGTGGTTTTGGAGGATAAGGGGTATCCACAAAAGGTTTGAAACACCATTAGGAAATAAATAGTTTGGATATTCACCATTATGATGAGGTAGCCATCTTTACGCAGGGCACGATCGACGCGGGCACTATTGGGACCGCTTTTTTTTCTCTTAGGTCAGCACCAAGCAACACTCCTTTGGCATTCTCTGCCGACACCGATTTTTTTTAACACAACTTCATCACACTGATTCGAAGCACCTTTTTTTTTTACTCTCTTCTCACACACCGTTTTTTACACTCTTTCTTGAAGCACGCTCGTCCTCTCTTCTTTTTTTCTCCCACGGGGCTGTTTCTTTTTCTACCCCCTCTTACATCATTGGCTGCAGTTTTTTATTTGCTCGCATCGGGGAATTAATGCATCCCCTCGTCGAATCCCAGACATGTAGGTGAGACATCGAGGTAATATACCCCGCCAAATTTGCATATCATTTTCGGCCATAAATTTTTCGGCCATAAATATTTTAACGTTGACAGTTCATTGTGCTATAGTGTCCAGACTGTCCATTGCCTGGCGCCTCTTGTAATTTATTGTCCACCTGTGTGGTCTTCCCATGGAAAGAGTATCAAAATTATATTTTACTGCTCTTTTCACTCCACCACACCTTGCACTACTCTAAACGGTGGCACCGATGTCCAACTTTCAAAGGGATGCAACATTCAGGACAGCGGGCGAATAGGCCACCATTGTGAAGGCGTCTGGACACAGTAAATTGCCACACTTATATACCCGTTGCTGTACACAGCTGATGAGAAATGGCACTTTCTGACTGGTTTCGGGCTCTTTTCGCCTGCAGGACGATATATCGGTCATCCACTGCAGTTGTTTGCCTAGGGCGGCCCACACCAACATTTCTAACATCTGTACCTATGGTTTGGAAGTCTTTCTAAGCGTGCGGAACGACACTTTTGATGATTTCGAACTCTTCAGCTATAATGTTCACACTACGCATCTCCTCGAGGTTTCCAATAATTCTTCTACAGGTCATTCTTTTCTAGCCGTATTTAAAAAAGAACTCACTTGCACTTGCAGTGAATGTCTTCAATTGCTTCTCCGTCCTTCCTTTTATTATAGTCTTGGGTTGCGCGCGCCGACAGCACGCGTTTTGCGAACGTCATGTCGCCAGAAACGTTTTGTTCCTGACATTTGGATGCACATGACCTTTCTACTAAATTCCGTGTTCATTGTACCAATCGCAAAAACACCTTTTCTGAATTTTCATGGCTATCTTATTAAAATTAACATTGTTGGTTAAGTTCTGCACATCAATGTATTTAGCTTATGATATTTTTTTATTTCAAGAAGCGTAAAAGTACAACTATGAAGGATAATAAAGTGTGCTGGTACATGGAGTAGGTATCGTGACCATTCAACTTTGCAGAACAGGTTTACAAAGTTTTGTAATGAAGATTTCTAGGTTGAAAGTACACCCTGTTCTGAAGATCATATCAAGATGTAAGTAGTGGATTGAAAAGGTTAAAAGGAAAAAAAATCAAAACTACAATACCCGCGAAACATCTGTGATACTGAATAGTTGAAAATCAATTATACTCTTCATTTAATTAAAAAAAAAAAAAAAACTGGAGAACTTTTTAGTAGATGACTCTGACTTGTACTTTTATTATATGTACTATTTTTTAACAAATAAAAAGAAAAATACAATATTCCTATTACTTGTGAAAATAAAAGTGAAGTAAATATATTTCAATTTTCTGCTGTAATTAATCTTAAAAATCAATAAATCAATCTGTAAAATAATCTTTAAAGTGGAATTTTTCAGATTTCTTTCACGCTCACGCTATTTTGTGAAATATAGGGAGCCTGATAAAGCGATTAAATCAGGGAACTCTGGAAAATTTGTAAAGAAATCTTTAACAGAATTAGGGTAATTCCGGGAGAGAAATACCACATTTTTTCTTTGTTCTCTAAAAGCCATACATTTATATATATTTTACTTTTCACAGTATATAGATATAGTGCATGGTATTTATAACAAAAATCCTAATACAGAAGATCATATATTTAAAGGAAATTTGAATGATTTTTAAAAATATTTATTATGTGGTCCATCTCACCTGGGACCATATGAATAGGAAATATAGACCACCATAAAATAATGAAAAAGTTGCACATATATTAAATTTTTAAATATACATTTTCATTACATGAAAATTAAAATTAACTTACTTGCAATTAAATTAATTTTAATTAATTTATTAAGTTTGCATAAATTACTTTGTGCCATTTAATGTACAGGGTGATTATAATTAAAGCTCCACTTTAAAACGATCAGAAAGAAAGACTGCTGGATCAAATGTCATCAAACTTGGTAATTGTGTAAAGGTGGTCATGGAATTTACTATCCGCAGAGAAAAAAGTTAAAAAATTCAACACCAGGGGCAAGGAAATACTTAAGGAGGTGTCCTGGGGTCCGACCCCTTTCCCCACGAAAAACATTTTGGTGGGGGTCCAAGCTGTACAAAAGGCAGTATTTTTCTCAAGGACACTTTTTCATTATCATTCTAGTATCGAAAATCAAAATTTCGGCGGGAAATCGGACCCCTGTACCTCCTTAAATACGTCCTTGCCCCTGGTGTTGAATTTTTAAGCATTTTTCCTGCCGTCAGTAAATTCTATGACTACCTTTTCACAATTACCAAGTCTGATAAAATTTGGTCCAGCTGTTTTCCTCTTCTGATCGTTTTAAAGTGGAATTTTAATCATCCTGTATATGAAATTGTTCTTATGTGCTATGGGTTAAGATTATTTTGCAGTAACTTCTTGCCATTTAATTTCTTCTCACAATAATTGCATGCTATTTCAAACCTTGAACATCCTTCATGAACCCAGTGCAAAGAATCTTCTGCATCGTCACCTCATATTTCTTGACTGTTTATATCCATGGCAAAGTCAAAGGAGGACGAATACTGAAACTGTTTTATTATTTTCCATTTCTGGGTTCTCTTAGGTTTCTTGTTGTTTTGAATATGATTTTTATTCCATTATTTTTCTTCTTTTCATCTCTTTTTCTTTTCCTTCTCCAATTTTTCTTCTTCTTTACTTTCAAAATATTTTCAGAAGTATTTAAAATGGTGGCAACCTTTTGGGACTTTCTTTTTACTGCCTTTACTGTGTTTACGTTTGTTATGAGAGAAATTTGCTCCAAAACGTTTGTAGACGTGAAACATTTAGAAGTGTTTTGCTTAGATGTGCTTGGAATAGCAAGGTAAACTTCAGCAGAATTATTGTTTACTGCAGAAAAATATTCTGTTAACAGAGTTCCTCCATTTTTTACCGCAGGTTGGGGTATTAAATCAACACTAATTTCAATTTCAACGCCTTCTTTTAATAAATAAGCATAATGTGGTACCACATCAAGGTCATAAGGGATTATTCCGCATTCCAGAAAACCACTGATGTCGTTTCCAGCATTTACCGACTTTATTGAAGCAGAGTTCAGTGAATTACCAAACTTAAATCTATTTATTTTTCTAGAAGGATCATTCTTCAGAAAGTTATTGCAGGCAGCATTAATTTGTCTTTAAGGACTTAAAAAGATAGGTCAAGAGGCTGCAGCCAGTGAGTGGTACGAGGTGGCAAGCTCAATAGAATTATGTCGTTCTGCTCAGTTCACAATAACATTTCCATGCAGCTTGTGTGTGAAATGTGGCCATCAAGAATAAGCAATACTTTGCCTGTCGGTTTCCTAGGATTAAAGTGGTTTTTTATCCAATCCAAAAATAGAATTCATGTCACAATTCATGTAAGAAGATTTTGGTGACATTTTAATTTTTGTTCCAGGTGGCATTCCATCTAAAAATTCATTTTTTATGTTTTTTTCCTTTGAAAATACAATATGGAGGAAGGAATGTTCCCTCGCCACTACAACATGATGAAAGTGAAATAGTTTCTCCCTTTCTGCTGATATTAATGACCCTTCTGATGATATTAATGATGTTACCCTTTTAGAAACTTTAATAGCCACTACGTTCCCAGGCTTATTGTTTAGCTGCAAACCAGTTTTATCCATATTAAAAATACAACGGGACTTTTTATGAAGATTATGCACCCTACGTATACTTTCGAGCAATTTAAAATAGACAAGCACAGACTGTTTGTTTATTCCTTTAGCTGGAGCGACTGACACGGTTTCTACTTTCCTTATTGAGAGCTCTGGATTTCGAGCAAGGGGTGACCGTAACCCGACTTTTTAGCTTCTGTTTTAAGAGTATGAGGTACTTTAAGTTTTTCTGCTAGTTCCTATGCCATACACCTGACAGACTTTCTACACGATGTAAAACCCCGGTTTTGTAGTTTTTTATGTGAGCAACAATTTTGTTTTCGTTTTCAATGCCAAATATTGATGAAGGGCCTAAAGAACCCTTGGTGAAGCAATTTTCTTTAATTCTTCTTTTTAATGTTGTTTTAGGAATGTTTAACGTCCTTGCTGCGTCATTGACACCCATATTTTTTTCCTCTACGGATTTAATATCATTTTTCAAATTAGCTTCTGTTCATTTCCCGCGTGTGGATGAACCTTTTCTAATATAGGCAGTTGGCATATTCTGAAGACAGAAAATTCAATCTTTTAGTATTTTAAATTCAGCTCTTTAAAAAGCAATGTTTATTTATTTATTTGTCAAGAGGGGACATATGGCGTTACTGAATGTGTCGCTTAGAACTACATATACGTCCTTTCCGGAATTTCCCGCCACAATTTGGAACCTCATCAGAAGGTGGGGGACTTCTGAATTTTGGCACCCCTCGGAAACTGCTAGCGACCTCCGAGAGGACTTTCTGAACCACGGATTTAACGTGCATGTACACCGCATGTAAACGGTGGTCTTTAGTGGTACGCCGTTATCGAACCCTAAACCTTCCGGTTACGAGTCCAACGCCTTAACCAATGGGCTACCACGGCCACAAGAAGCAATATTTGAAAAATTCAAGATTCTATGGTCAATCTCTCCCGACGGAGAACCTGGCCCATCTCACTCGACTAAAAGCCTGGTCCATCTCTCCCGCCTAGACGTGGCCCATCTCTCCCGTCTAGGCGTGGTCCATCTCTCTCGTTCGTCCGGATGACAAGTACAACCCACCCTGACTCTACTTTGTGGATTTCACGTCACCATTTTATGTTATTTCAAAGTCTACATGCTCCCCGATTACATCATCAAAACTAGATAGATCACATATAAAACAAAACCTTTACTTGTTACAATTCTAACCATATGAAAAAAAAAATATTTGACTTACCAACAGTAACAATGATTATTAGCTGCAAAATTATTATGTTTTTGAGAAGTAGCAAATAGTAGCACACCTAGGAAAATAGTAGCACGCCTTACAAAATATCTTTAAGTGTCTCACTGAGGTAGTTGCGCCATCTATGGAGAGGCGCATTAACTAAATATTTGGCTGGTCCATCTCATCTGGTGGTCCATCTAACCCGGAATCGTCCTATCTATAAACAAAAATCTGTCAACATTTTTTTTCACTCAATAATTTAATTTTTCATTTTTATACAACCACCAAAAGAATCTGCATATCGTACCATAAAAATTGGTGCAAAATTCGTGCATTTTGTGTACATTAAATATCAGATCTTCAATTGAAGACGTTTTATGTAAACTAAATTCATTTAAGTTTTTCACTCGTACGAGGTGAGCTTGCTTTACCTTAACAATGATACCTAAGACAATGAGAAATCAGCTATATTAGTATACTAAAAATAGTAGTGCATCAAATAATAAACAAAGAGTGATAGATAGAGAATACTAAGATGCTATACTAAAAACAAACTACGGAAGTGCCATAAAATTAAATAATTTTGTATAAACAAACAATAAATATGTTTCATGAAAAATATTTTTACTTAATATTCATTATGTCCGTCTCACCGATAAGAATAATACAAATAATTGTTAGTAAAACTTTATTTTTATGATTGAACAACCTCCAGGCAGAATTTTTGAGAATTCAAGATCCCTAATTGTATGTGAAAATCGATGTAGATATACATGCAGTATTTTAATAATTCCCATTCGAAAATTTTGATATTAAGTAACAATGATTTTTCATTTATGTCAGAAGAGATGATGGCGAAAATCAATATGTTTATACAGAAACATTTTATTTAAGGAAAAGAATAATTTCAGGTAGCAAGGGTGATTTACTGCAATTTAAAAAGAAATATTTTCTGATGATAAGGATCATTTTACGGAATTGAGTTATGTAAAAGTTATTTCGTAAGCATGTAGTAATTATAGCATTTGTCACCAAATACATATTTTATTTTATTGTATAACTTAGCATTTTGTAGTAGCATTTTGTAATTTTCGTTACGGTAGCTTATAAAAATATTGTTTTGTAATATTGTGAGGTTTGAGTCTCATTGAGCTGTTTACTATACATGTGAGAAATATGGGCCTTTGTGTTCTCGTTAATTAAAAAATAATCAAGAACATTTGGCCTTCAAGTTTTCTTTTTTTGGTTGAAAAATCAAAATAGAATCTATACAGTCAGTTGGATCAGATATCTTACGGCAGTGTAAGAAAAAAATTGATGATACTTTCATTTTTAGACGATTTTGTTGAAATACAAGATATATAAATTGTGTCTAACGCATCAGTGTGAAGCCCTTCACAGTCACAATTGTCTTGCTTTTTATGTAAATGCAAAATTTTGTAACAAAAGTTTAAAAAATAAATCACTAAAGGGTGTCATTTTGTCCTGTCAGAGAGCTTAATTTCTGTTTAAGATCTAATGTACTTTAATGTGCTATCGTAAACTTTCATTCTCCCTAAAATTAGTAGCCTAAGAGACAGCCAGATTTTGCATCTTGCTGTACTTAAAATGCAGTTCAGACATTTTATGTTTGTAAATTTGGTGATATATCAGTAATAGCAGGCATACTAGATGAGATTTTAAATATAATCTCCAAATGTTACATTACTATTTCTTAAGTTTTGTGATACCTTATGAAAAAGTAATAAGTTATATCTCGACTATTTGCGATGGAGATTAAGTGTCATAAATATTTTCATTATTTTATTATGTTTAAATTACCGTAGACAGTAATAATTAAGAATATTTTTGTGGGCTTTTGTTAAGCAAAAACTGTGATACATACTACATGTACTTTTTGATGAAGATAATTTTATAAATTTCAATAACATAACAATTCAATAAAATAACAATTTCATACAGCCGCCCAGGTGGTGTAGTGGCTAGAGAGAACCATTCTATCACGCCGTGGGTCCGGGTTCGAATCCCGGCTTGAGCATAGATGTTAACTTGTCCGTCCCTTCATAGGGGGTAGTGCTGTCCGCCCACTGGGTGCTCCCATAATAAAATGGACAGTAACTCGGGCCTCTGTAGTGGCGAATGCTTGATGAGCAAGTGCCCGCCCATTTTGAAAAAAACAAAACAATTTCATACAAGAGTGTTCCTTTGTGTGAAGTAGATTTACATTTCTAAAATAAAATTAAAACAATTGTTCACCATAGAGCGTAATGTACTGAAAGGTTGTAGAGTGTCTTGTAGAAAAATTATTCATGTTATATAAGCAATTTTCAATATGACACATAGCATACTACATAGAAATAACATATTTTTTTTTCATTGCAAATATATTTTTATATTAGATATAAAAATTTATTCATATTAAGGCAGTCGGCATGGTCAGACAGATAAATGATAAACTCTTGAATTAATGAACTCTTCAACATTTTTCATATCATCATCATCTATCTATCTATCTATCTATCTATCTATCTATCTATCTATCTATCTATCTATCTATATATATATATATATATATATATATATATATATATATATATATATACACACACACATATATATATATACACACACATAGATGATGATGTAAAGGAGCTATGAATTCTATAGAGTTTATTTGCAGACACCGGAAGGTTGTGTATTTGATTTCTAACGTAACATTAAAGAGGCGTATACGTTGTTGGTGTACGTGCGCACTAAATCCGTGCAGCGGAAAGTCCTCTTGGCAATCATTATATGTATTCGAAGACTATCATTATTCAGGAGTCTCCTACTTTTGATGAATATCTAAATTAAGGCTTTAAAGCTATAGAAGCATTTAAAAGGTCATAGATTGTGAGATAGGTAGGCTCCTGTGTGTATTTGAAAATATTTTTTGCTTAAATTTCTAATGGCAGATTTAAAGACAACTGTAGTCAGAATAACAAACATTTAAACTAGAACAAAGAACGAAAGTAAAAAGGAACACAGGAAACAAAACTGGAACTAATGTTAGTATATAAATAGTTCATCTTGTGGCAAGCTCTCCAGTATCTCTCCCACAAGTATCCCGAGGTCAGGGCAGGGCAGTGACTAAAATGGTTTACGTCCATTTCCTCTTGGATGTTACAGAGTTGGCAAAGAGGACTTGACAGTATTTTAATACGATATAGATGTTTGGAGAGGCAATCGTGGCTAATAGCGAGGGGGAATGTGGCAATAGATCTATTCCTTGGCCAAAGTGGAATATTTGTGATTTGGTCGATCCCTTTCTTGTCTTCGTTTGCCTCTTTTATGTTTTTTCAATACGCCTCTCTAAGAGATTTTTTAATTAATCGTTTGGCGCTATAGAAAATAATTGGTTTATCTGTTATTTGTATAATTTTAGTTGCTTTCTTTTCCAGATAATCTGTTGTTTCATTTCCCCGGAGTCCACAATGTGCTGGTACCCACTGTAATGCGACTTTTTTTCTGTGTTTTCAGTTAAATTATTAAGGGCTAGATGACTCTTTAAAATACCAGCTGAATCAGGAGCTTCAGATGAAGAAATGGTCAAGAGGTCAGCCCTAGAATATGATAGAATGACAGCCCGTGAGAAATTTTCAGATTTTCTTTGTAGCTGTGACAAAGCGATTTGAACAGCTAAGATCTCTGCATCAAAGGCTGTTTCATCCTCCCATCGACCTTACCTCCCGACAGGGGAGTCAAATGACAAGAGCCTGCAAAAGATGTCAGCGCCTGCATTGATACAGTCAGTCAACATGGAGCCATCTGTAAACTGCAGACACTCGTCTTTTGGGTATAATTCATGCATAGTCTCCAAAGCTAGAGCTTTTAGAATTCGGTCTTTCGTTCCTTTCTTAGAAACCTCACTTGTTAGATTTAATCTAACCAATGTGCTTCCTTCCTTGAGTTAGACACTGTATCTTGTTGAGATCTTCCACCCCCCAGTTGAAATATAGTTGTTTCTTCATCTCCAAAAGCATCTGATAATATACAATACAATTAAAGTTTCATGACAAGTCGTCGTATCTAATATGAAATTTATAGCCATTTGGTAGATTAAAATTCTGGTCTATGTATGTATACATATCATTTCAAACGAAAATGATAAAAGGCAAACAATATTTAATCTACATAATTTTATTAACCTTAACTAATTAAATTTTGGATAAACGAAAATAAAAAAATTCATACGATGCATATTATTTTTAATTACTGCAATTACGACGTCTGTGTCAATATATATAAATGTTATGGACAGATAAAATGTGGCAGTGGAGACAATTGCTGTCAAACCATGATTAAAATTAGCTAAAACCATTTATTAAGAATCTTATAATAAACGGCAATCAATGTTTTCTGTTTAGCAAATTTTGTTTATGTTTAATAGATTTATTTGAATCACAATTATTTAATCAAAAAAATAAACTAGCTTCACAAATACACGTGAGAATTAGAAAGACCTGGATGTCAAAAGTTTGTTTTTAGGTCGTGACGAAATAACGTTATTGCATTAGTTAACCCATTTATGCCTAGCGTCCCTTTTTTGGGACGGCATTTTCGCTATCATTCGAAAACGTTATTTATTTTTCCTAGCCTTTATTCGCGAGTATTGAACCCCAATTCCACAAAATATTTTAATATGGCCAAGTAGGATGTTGACATTTCAATTTTTATACATAATGATTTTAAATGAAATCATCCCTTGTTCAAAAAGTTGACATCAGAAATTTATCAATTACAGCTGGTGTTAGTAAAAATCGAAGAAAGTCGCAAAAATATCCAGGCACGAATGGGTTAATTTAGTTTTGAGATAATTGAAAAATAAATTATATTTCGCATCGCCAATTAATTTTTTTGAGCCATCAGGATATGTAGTAACTAGATAATACTTCTATAGTATACAATTTTGATTAATATGCACATTATTATTTATGGGAATGTTTCACTTGTTGCTACGGTTACATTTGTTGTTATATTTAGTTATTTTATTGTTTTATTGATTTGCTTAAATAGCTATATATATAGATATACATTGAGAAAGCACACAAATTCTACATGATAATTACTTACCATACCGATAAAATTAAGGAAAATGAAAATTATTACAAATGAAATAAAGATATGATATGTTATTTCCAAACGTGTTTTGCATTGTTATTATTCTACCATGTATAAGTACTAGTTAGTATTGCTAAGAACTTTAAAAAGCAACAGTAAAGATTCTTTATCTTCAGAGCAGTAACTCTCGACTCGTTTATGTTTCTTTTACGTTTAATCTTAAGTAAATGAAAGAAATTTAACACTTTTTTATTTTGTAAAATTACACTCCTTTTTTTTCATTTGAAAAACATTTTAAAATATCAATAAAGGAAGTATAAAAACAATTTGGTAATTAAACAATGACCATATTGATTTTATTACTGATATGAAATTACATATTTTAATAACCCTTAACATCAATTTAATACACAGTAGGTATTATATACTTACTACAACTTTTATAACAATTCGTTGTTGAATAAAAATATCAATCACTGTCACTTCAATAAACTTTATTCAGAACTCTCAACTAATAAACCCACATGCATTTACATTATTTAAGCGGACAGAATTATCGGCGATCACTTTACATCGACGTTTACCAACTAGTTTTAATGAAGAGTGTTTATACGAGAGTCTTGCTATGAATTAACTGGAAATATGCATGTATTCATGATCAAAGAGGCTGTACTGCTAATTCATTCTGAATTTAATAGGACTAGAATGATTGTGACATAATCCGTGTGATTAATCTTACGGCCATTAAGGTTCTGTTGCATTTTGCAAATTGCTGAGCATATAGCATAAAAGAAAATGAATAATGCTTTTGGATATTTTTCATTTCATCAATACATAATATGTAACTAAAATTAAGCAACTGTATATTTTTTTCTCTTTATTTGTTAAATCGCGAATTAAAGAAGATTTTATACAATAAAAAGAAATAATCTAGAAATAATCTAATATCTAATTTCTTGATTTGCAATAATTAATTTAATGAAAATTTTATTTTATATTTTGTTGATATAGATTTTTATAAGTATTATATGCTGGGCCATTTTCTAATGGAAAAAAAAATATGTTGATAAAATTTATAATACCTTTCATTAAAAAGTTATAAAGTAGCTCTTTTTGTCGAAGTTTTCAAAATGAGATTAAGACAATAATGTAAAAACTGAAATGAAATGGCAAAGTGATTTTTATTAAAATCTAGTAAAATCTTATCTTATTACAATTTAGATCCTTATTACAAATTACTTAATACAATTACCAGATTACTTATTACAAAATATATCTTATTACAATTTAGTAAAATGTTTTAAATATCAGAAATTCTTTTATTCTACAGTAAGTACTTGTACCCATATTAAGTGTAACATTAGAATTCCTTTAAACCGGCAGTGCTCGCACGACACAAACGAACGGGACAGCTCGAGCAGGGTATCTCATACCCAAGGGTGTTTCTTATCGTAAAATCGATACACAAAAGGAAAAAAAAAATGAATTTCTCGGGAAAAACGTTCTTTTATCGATTCAATAAAAATATTTGTGCATTTCACTAAGCTTTGAATAAGGTCAGGAGAGATAAGAAGATTCCAAGCTTCTAAAGGACAAGTGACATCTTTAGAAATGTTTGTACTTCTAGGGAGTTTCACAATGATGTTCTTTGCAGAAATTCTAAAGTTAGGACAAAATTTCTCTTTTTTCCAAACTGTTTTTTTTATCTCTTCCTATAAAACACTTCTTTTCATCGAAATCTGCGTCTTCCTCTTCTAAATCGGAGTCAATTTCAGTGGATGAATCATAGTTACTATTATATTCTTCATTATCTTCACCGATACTTTCTTCATCCGTAGACACAGCATCCGATAAATGCCTCAAGTGTCACATTTCTTTATCCGTAGACACAGCATCCAATAAATGCCTCAAATGTCACATTTCTTCATCATAACTACAAAAACGTGCCAAATCGAAGAAAAATATGAGAACGTGCTTATATATTCAGAACTACAGAATCTCTGAGTTCGCGCTGTACATGACACGTCCGACGTGGCAATATTTTAATACTTAATTTGATGAATCTGACCACAAGTTTCCCCTTTGAAGGTTTTGACCGTAAAATCAGCTAAAAGTGGACTTATCCATTTTCAGAAGAAGATTAGTAAGGAACATTGGTAAAAGAAGGGTGGCTCAGAACAATAGCACAAGTTCTCGCGCAGGGTATTACACACCTAAGTTCCAATATTCGAAAATATCTGAAAACCTATGCAAAGAATTTCAAAGCAAGTTTTCTCTCTTGATGGTTATGACTTTAAAGTCAGCTAGACAAGGTTTCGTTTATTTTCAAAAATAGTTGGGGGAGGCACATCGAAAACGAAAGGGTTGTGGGTATGTCATACCCTGCGCGAGCACTGCCGGGTTAATTTTTATAAAGTAAAAGTAAACACTTTTATATATAAGTATTAACTACCAGAGATAATAGTGATGCAGTTATCACTTATTTATAATTACTTTTATTTTCCTTTGGCTATTCTAAATTTTTTACGCCATTTTTAAAAATCCCATTTCTATCAGTAACGCTATTGAACTGTTTCTTAAATTACATTTTTTAAATTCAGCAATGTATTTCGTTGGCAACAGTCTGGGAATTCGTCAGTCTGAGAAGAATTTGTTTAATTTGCTTCGCTTCCCACGTTCTTCGGGTTTTAGTATTATTGCCTAGGCTACAAATTCTCTGTATTGATCACCCCTGTGGCTACACACATTTAAATTTTGGCAAACATGTATAAGGCCTTACGTTTCCGTTCATTTTTTCAATCTGGCGATTTATTTGACCGTCCCTTTTAGCGCTAGGCTCTATCGCCGGGTTGGCTATCTGTTCTCAGACCTTTTGGGGGGGGGTTACTTATGCTCTTGTCTCTGACCAAGTGGCCACGTTTGTTTTTGGCTATACTACCAGCCAGCGTAACATATTCTTATTATATGCTTCAATAAAAGATACTTTTAAAGTTTTATCTGGTTTGTTTCCATTTTTAAAGTGCAACATTCCAGGTTAATTGCAAAGCAATATACGCCGCTAATACGATCATTTATGCTAAAAAAAGGGGGATTCATTTTCTCAGTCTAACGGCACCATAATAATTTTTAGAACTATTCTTACCAAAAAAATAATCTGTATACACTTTTGTAACTTTCTTATAAATGTAACTTCATTCTAGTTATTTTCCGTTTAATGATATCGCAACATTTGTGATCTATGAGAAGATATGTTTAAAAGTGCGAAAACAATTAAAATATCTTCTTTTCACAGGGTCTTTGCAGTTGCGAAACATTTGGAGAAATATCACAAGGTGCGGCAGAAATAACTCCCCGATATCCCACTACAACTTTTCCACCGTTAGCTGTGCAACAGTAATTGGGAACTGGATTTCAGTAGTAGATGTTTTAACATTTCAGTACTTTTTAGTAGAGTAGTGAGTATCGTATGAAAGTAGTGAGTATCGTGCTTTCCTGATAGAAGCGTATTTTAAAAATGACAACTGGAATCCCTTATCAGCCATTAAGACGTACACACCATTTCTAGTCGAAATGCTGAAAACCGAGTCGAAATCGGTTGGCTGATAATAATCCATGTGCAACACAGGAGCTGAAGATTACCATCAGCCAAACAATTGCGTCAAAACTGGAAGTTAATGTAGAACATCTGGATGAGGCTTCTAAAATGCAAAGACAGTGATGGTCGACATTCTGACAGTATCATTTTCAAAGCGAAGTGAAGGTGAATCTGAAAATCATAATTTTAAATAATGTTCTCTTTAAATTCTATTGTGCTCATTCTATATCTAAATTTGAAAATTTTTTGTAACTGGAAGTATACATCTAGCAATATCTAGCTATAAATCTATCAATAAATTAAGGTCGATGAATACGCAAATAAGTTGCATGCTTTCTAGTAATAATTTAAAATTGAAAATCATATTCTCCCCCCAAAAAAAGAGGAACAAGACTATTGTCATAAAATTTATTTGATTTTCTAAATTTTAATTATTTTAAAAAATTAAAAGTATATATTGAGATGAAAATCATTAAAAAATAGTAAATCGAAAAATATTATTTTAATGAAAGCTATTTAGAATTTTTTTTTCAAAATGAATGAATAAGTAAAATAAAAACGAAATCAAAAACATAAATTAATATAATATTTACGTAGAAAAGTAACTTGCCGATTGTTGTACGAATTTTAAAATGATAATAGTATTTTAAATACATTCATAGTATGGATTCACATTTTAAAGGTAAACTGATAAAAGTAGCATAATTATTTAACTTAAATAGTGAAAAATCGAAATAAGTGTAAAATATATAAATAAAATCTTTTCTAAAATTAATCTGCTTATTTATTTATTTATTTATTTATTCATTTATTCTGAGGTATGGAATATTATATTTTCCTATTTAGTATAGAATCCGGAGTATTAATTATATATATATTTTTTTTTATTTGATCTGAAAATATATTAAAATATCTTCTATGTTTTAAAACGTTTTGGGATTATTGAGGAAAAGGAATAAACTTATACAGTTTAGCTCGCTTTACTATCTATTTTACCTACTTTTTTAAAACGTAATTATGACTTATAATTACAAAAGTAGCCAAGTAAAATAGATACAGATTTGCTAATTCTTTTCATTTTTCGATTCGTTAGAAGACGAAACTATCAAAATATACAAAGATGGACTTTCTATTAAAAAATCATTCTTTTTTTTAAATAAGTGAAGTTTTTTTCATCGATATTTTGCCTTGAATTAAGTTTTATAATAAAACAAAAAGTTTTATTATAAACTTAATCATTATTTTTCAATATTAGCACGCAAGTATGCTAAATATATAAAAAAATATTATATAGATATATTTAAGTATGGTAAAATTATCAATAATCACAAAAAATACTTTTCTTTAAAGTTATCTAATTTCCGCTTAGGAAGTGCAAATTATTGCGTGCTCAAAAAAGCACTTTTTGTATACAATTAACGAAAACTTTCAACCACAGTGTTTTGTTTCTGAATTTTCAAGTCGTTAAAGGAAAGGATTTTTTTTGGTTAGAAGATATGTTTACCCCACATTGTTTAATGTTTATCATATTCACTACCTTCCGAAGATAATATTCTTGTCGTATATCGTGCATTTTATCTACTAAATTCTACTGTTTTAAGCTGCGCGAAAACTATTTTTAGTAATATGTTGCCTAGAATCTAATCGTTGCATATTTTCTAAACTTCCGAAAGTTGGGCAACTTATTCAAAATATTCTGTGTTATTATATTTACTTGCTTGTATGTTGACAGATAACTTTTCAGCAAATGGACCGATTTATATGATTCTATTTTTAATTAAAAGAGTGGTACTTTAGGAATTGTCCCATATTAACTTGCTCTTGTTTGGATGATATTATCATTTTTAAAATTAAAAAAAACTTGCTTTTAAACCATTCCCTAAAAGATTGCTTGTTTAGTAGGCATGGTAGTTTATCAATAGTCACTAAGGTTGGCCATTTTTGTCGATACAATACCAAGTTTGGCACCAAGCTGCAAAGTTCCCCACACTCAACTGAGCTTAGCGATATCTTCAATATTTGGGGAGAAATTGTGAAATCCTATTGTTATTCAGAGGGAACATTAATTAGTGTGAATTTTTAGCGGGATTTTTATGTATTTTCAGCGATAATTTTATACCATGTAGACTGATTTCAATGATTTCTTTTTTATTGGGAAAGGGACATAGTGGCTGTTCCACATTAATTTGGTCAAGTTCTGATGCGATATGATGAATGACAAAGTAATGGAACTCTTCATTTCTTATGATCATATAAATAATATTCTTAGTGTATCGAGATGTGTGTGTGATCGTCATAGCAATATAGTGAAGAAATTTGAAGAAGTTTTTTTTTGCTTTTTTACCCCCAAAAAATAGTAGTATACATTTAAGAACTAAGTAAAAGATGCTGGAAAAATGGAAAATTTCGAGACAAAAATTGTCGAGCAGTTAGTGATTGACAGACGATCAGGAAATTCGAATGTCGAGAGACTACAAGTAGGGACAATTATTTCCCTCACAGCATGTAAAGTTATTAACATTTTGTCTCAGTTTTTAATCCACCGTATACCTACCGAAACGACACATATTTTGCCGTCAGTATTTTAAACATTCAGTTATAATTTAAAATATCGGTTTCGTAATCATTCACTAAATATATGAAGATAATAGCAGTGATCCAAAGTTGCCTCTATTTTACATTCGTAAAGAACTTACCGTAAAGTAATCTGTAAACGTTATGCTATTCCTCTTTACACACTAAAAATACTTTATAGTAAGTCATTCAGCGTTTCATTTTTGAACAGGCGAAAGTCTGGAAAACTATACGAAGTGTAAAACAAATCCGTGCTATATTATTCAAAAAGAACATCTTCTCCAAGTAGTAAAATGCAGGAAAAGTGGATTATAATTACAATGGACTCCGAGGAACTAGTTTAATAGTATATGAAGGGTGTTTGTAAAATATCTGGTAATATTCCAAAGTGTGTTAGAAGGAGCTAAGGCGATTAAGAATAGTACGAGGGTTTTAAATTAAGTAATAGCAACATACCTGTAATTTAAATTTTAATGAACGCACACGTACAGTGGCATTACTTTCCTTCTATGAAACTACTAGCAAAGCTTATCAAATTTTACGAAATGTGGGGAAGGCGCTTGAGACCACTGGCTAGGTGTTGATTTGCTGATGTCATCAACGAAGCCAACGAGTACAAACGAGTACAAATGCAACGTCATGAAATCGAAGGCCTCAGAGGGTTTGCTTCAATTTCGGAAACAGATCAAGTCACAAGGATTCATGTCAGGTGAGTACGGAGGTAGGGAGGGTGTTACAATCTTTTACAATGCCGCCGTTTAAATAAGAGAGTAACATTTTTTTTTGCGACATGACAACGATTGTTGTCATGCAACGAGACAGGGAGATTGTTTTGCAATAACGTGGACGTATCCGCCGCATAGCGGGTGGTTCTGTAAAAATCGGCTATAGCAGTATTGCATTGACAGTTTGTTTTGCAGGCACAGCATGCGTAAGAATCACAGCCCCCCCCTCCCCGAAGCTTTAACCCATCTTGCAACCGTCCTACACGGTAATGCACTCTCGCCATAGGATTCCAGTAATCCTCGATAACATTCTGTTGTATTTTTGCCATGGACAGCCTCTGTTTAAAGCACGACCGATTATCACCTTTTGAAAACATGCTTTAGTGCGATAGAAATGGTACTCTTCACTTACCTACCCTACCCTTCTAATTACATCCACTGTTTTTTTCTCCCTACACATCGACAACAGTACCACCTCACCGCTTTTATTTCCTATTTGCGCATGCGCGCTGTTCTGCGAGTTTCTAGGTTACGAGGTCTGCGAATTTCTAGGTCTAAGTTGCTACTTTTTAATTTACAGCCCTTTTGTATATAGCAATGCAGGGTGAAAAGCGTTGTCCCCATACATCCTTTAATAATGACAACATGAAGATTCTTGGAGGGTTGATAAAATTTCCAAACTGTAAAACAGTACTGAAATAAAACCGATCATTTTAAATTGTACTTCATTTTGAATGGTACAGTTCTCAAATAGCTAAACCTTTTGTGGTGTAGATCAATAAGATAGGCTGTCTAGCATTTCAACACACAAAACCATTTAAAACAAAACTTAATAAGACGAGTTAACTAGCGTTTCAATTTGTTAAAACGTTTATAATACAGTTCAAAAAGGAAAGTTAACCAGCTAAGCGTTACAACACGTTAAACCGTTTGTAATAAAGTTCAATTAGAAAAGTTAATTAGCTATTCAACACCTTTCGTAAAGTGATATCCAAGCGGAGTACGAAAACGACGTTTTAGATCATACACTGCTATGTAAAGTTGAAACCGCTTAATGGAATAGTCAATCTTCTAAGAAAATTTATTACAATAAGTGGGATATTCCATTATCCCGGATCACATTGACTAATTATTACGGCTTGATACATTGAAAAGTTATTGCAATAAACAGTGCATTCCTTTAACCGATCTTCTGTTAAACGGGATCAGTTGTATTCTGAATAGTCTTCCTTCCGTCAACCATCCTTTGCAGTTGTTTCAGATACTTTTTGATGCACCCATAATAATTGCGAGCATGCTATTCCTCAAATCATACATTAGCTACACATGCGATAATGGCTTACCTCATAAAGCCACTGCATTTCGAAATAATATGAACACTAACCTAAACTGGGATCAGGTATTAAAGTGACTAATTTCTCTCTCCATTTCTAATTTCAAAGCACAATGAAGTTGGATCTGAAACTCATGTACCTCCTCATGCACTGAGACACTTTTATGAAGCCTTACAATTATCATTATTCGTTCAGATACTCCAGGAGTTTAATTCACTGCTAAAGGGTTATCTATTCTCATTTTATACTCACAGAGGGATGGTAATTACCCTAGCAGCGTGATGTTGAAGAACCGGCTATTGAATCTCCTGGGTGTGTTATCGGAATAAACATTTTGCCTTGTTCGCATTTGAATTCGGAAGCTTTTAGGAGAGTTGACAGGTTGTTTTTCTGCATTGTGAAAGTAGGATAAATAGATTCAGCACAGTTCCCTTGAAGTATGACATTTTGAAGATTAATTTAAATTTAGGTTTCTACATGTGGTTGAAATTTCTTAAAGATGTTTAATTTCCTATTTATCTAAATGTAGTCTTCATTCATATTTTGACAGTTTATCTGTGAACATTAAAATGTAGATTAGCCTAATGATTGTAGTAGTAATTACAAAAAATTAGTTAGGTTTTATTGTCATGTTTATTAAGTTGATAGCTGAGAAAGACTAAGAATTGATAACTGAAAGTGACAATTTCCTCGCCTTGATGACGTTATACCATTTTCAGCGTCATATATTAGACATCCGCAAGATGAAATCTGGGGAAGATGTGGTTTATTAATTAACATTTAGTAAATTCCTTTAACAAAATCGGAACTAAGATTACGGTAAGAGTTTGACTCTCCCAAGCAGTGGAACCATCATGCTTTCAGGAGCACAAGAATCAACCCTCCAGTTGGACATCCAGAGTATCAGTGCTCTCTCTATTTTTTACTTTTCCTACCAAAAACCAAAAAATTTAGGAAACAAATAAAATAAGGTAAGACTGCTTACCTTTCTGAGGGGTGCCTGCGAAGGTGGGGCCGGTCCTAGATATCCGACGAAAAGACGTATTGTATAATCTGTAAGACTGCTTGAAGCAATAACCAAACTTTTAACTATTAAAATTTAATTACTGGATTACATTATCTTACAAAATTAGTATATACATTATGTACAAGAAATCAGTTTAGAATCATTAATAACTTCAGGTCTCCGATACAACGGAGCCTGCCACTTTCCATGCAATCTCAAAGCTAAACTAAAAAGGAGAGAGAAAAAAAAAAACAGAATGTTCACTATCTGTGAGCTCCTTGCGTCATCACAGTAGTGGTGCTCTAGGCGCCAAAAAATGCAGCTGCAGGTGAAGTTAGTCAAAACAAATTGAAATGTTCGCGAATTACGCCGCACTCCCACCTTGAGGTCGTGAAGCATTGGAAGACCTCAACCTTCGGACAAAATCACTGTGATAACAAAAGTCTGCTTCCAGTGATATCAACTGTTGCACAGTACGAATTAGTTCACCATCACTAGTTTTCACTTTTACTAGACGGACATGACCGTCCGCGGATGGAATAATTTCAGAAACTCTGGCTAAGGGCCAGTTCACTCTCTTTTTATTAGTGGACACTAATACCATGTGCCCCACTTTCAAAGAAGTAGGATCTTTAATGTATTTCGAATTCTGCTTTAGCTGGCCGAGGTATTCAATTCTGAAACATTTGCGCAAATCATTGCGTAACTTATTCTGGTAAATGAATGCTCGTTTGATCGAAGCATTATCTACATGATCGATGTCTGGCACACCTGACATGGGTAACTCGTGTAGGAACATCGCCGGTGTCAGTGCGATGAGGTCACTCACGTCTTCGGACAGGTAAGTAAGTGGTCTACCGTTTATTGTCGATTCTACATCACACAATACAGTAAGAATTTTTTCGTAATCTAGAGAAGATCTACCAAGTATTTTTCTTAAAATTTTTTTCATTACACCGATTAACCTCTCCCACCAACCTCCCCACCAAGGTGAAGAAGGTGGAATGAATTTCCAGTCTATTTTTCGCTCCACAGCTACTGACGCTATTTTGTCCCAATCGATAATTTTGAACAGGTTGTCTGTTCCCACAAAACTAGTTCCATTGTCAGAATATACAACTGCAGGTCGACCTCGACGTGATACAAATCGTCTGAAAGCTCGCAGGAATGTCTCGGTAGATAGGCTGGAGACAAGTTCGAGGTGAACCGCTCTATAAATGGCACATGTAAAAAGTGTTATCCACACCTTCTGTTTACCTTTAATGTACAAAGGTCCTGTTCGGTCTACCCCTGTTATTTCAAAAATTTTAGCATCTCTTACCCGGTCTTCTGGTAAAGCCGACTGTGGGACTTCTCCGACCGGCGAGTCGAATTTTCGGCAATGCACGCAACTACGTACAAATTTTCTAATTGTTCTTCTACTTTTTAAGAGCCAGAATTTTTCTCGTAATTTGTTCATCACAAATTGGGTACCCGCATGACCCATATTTTCATGTTCCTTTTTAATTAGTTTTAACACAATTGAATGATCAGTAGGAAGCACTATTGGAAATCTGAAATTTTCGTCGTCATCACGCTGTAAAATTCTGGACTTCACTCGGATGATGCCTGTTAACGGGTAGGTATTGAAAACCTTTGATGTTAACTGCCATGATCGATAGGGTGAAAAATGTGAGAGGTAGAAATACTTCTGAACAAAAATTCAGATCAGAAAAAATATACAATGCAGTTTGCCGCCTAGGCATTAAAAACCTGAATTGTGAGAGATAAAAATAACTTATTTTATTTACACTCACCTGGTAAGGAATAAACACTCAGAACCTATGTGTGATAAAAGCTGAAAAGTAAAATTTACCTAAAAATCACTAACTCAAATAAAGCAATTCAAATTTTGAGCTTTGTTTTTATTGATCATTATGAATGACAAAAACATTAAATAATTTCTTGGCTAAATAGGTGTAACATTCAAATATGAGATCCCTACATGCTAAACAATTCAAAATTTCAATTCAATTCTGATACCTGACACTAACATAGGAATTGAAAAAAAACTGAAAACCAATACACCTTCAAGCAGAAGTCATAATGCTCAAGCACTTATTTGTGCTCTGTGATAATTGAAAATCATTAAAATTGTCCCAAACTGAAATATGTTAAAAGTCTGGTTAAGTTGAGTTTTAGAAGTTAAATAATTATTGGGCTACAATGAGATTCAATTATCACACACTGAAATAACATGCCAATTAAGATTTTCATTTTAATTTGTCCAAAGAACAGATTAGTAAAAGATTAAACTTTAGTTGACTAAAAATAAAAAAAACTCAATGGGCATATTATCAATTTAAAATATCAAATTGATATCACTTCAGAATTTAAAAATTCAACCAACATACTTTAACTACAAAATTCTGAGTATAAAATGTGAACATATCTTACATTTAAAAGTATGGGATACGAAATTACTCTCAAAATATGCCAGTTATGAATTTCACATAATATTTACCCAGTTCTGGAATAGCAGATACTCAACGAAGAAATTATATAAATCACTGTTTCTTGCAGCTTTCACATTATCTAGGAGACGAATCAGTTCTAAATTTTCATTAACAGTTCTTTTGAGAATCTTGTAGAAAAGTCCTTTGAACTTTACACTCAATGCGAATCAGTTTCTAAGTTCCATTGAAAGTTCGCGTGAAAGTCTTGTAAAAGGCACCTTTAATACTACACACACAATACACAATTTTAAACAAAATCACTATGGCACGATGCTACATATCATCTATGTTAATTTTTGGGATTTGCAGAAATCTTCACAATATTTGACGTACATGTCGTTAATTATATGTTGATGAGTGACGCTCATTTGATATCATCTATATTAATTTTTTGGATTTGCGTAAATCTTCACAATAGTTGAAGCACACATCGTTGATTTGTATGTTGACACGTGACGCTCACTTTCTTTTAAGATCAGTGTTTCATTCACAATTGTCGTTTTGCCTCAAAACAGGAAAATACGAAATTTCTTTGAACAAACGCTTCAGTCTTTTTGAGGTCGAATAAAATTCAGATGTCAAAATTATTTCTTGAATTTTCCATTTAGAACTTGACAGAAGATTAGCCTGGGGCTCCCCACGCTGCAAAATGGCTCGAAGCCTAACAATGGAATGGGGAGCCCCTCCGCAACACGTACGTTCTCACATCAGAACTTTTTCTCAACTCATTCTTGGCGTCTCTCAACGGACTTATTTTTAAAAACTGTTGCCACACTACGCGTGAGGAAATTTTCCTCTTTCCTCTCGGAGTCATTCCTTTCGACCTCTGCTGATCGGAGATACGGAGAACCAGTTTCTCCTATGACGTAGCGTTTCACAGACTGGGGACGTTCGCAAGGCGCGATTGATGACGGTTAAATATTTCTCTTGCCGTGAGTGGCAAAGAGTTGTGTTGTTTACATACACATGTGTGTTGTTGACATCTGCTAAGAGTGTTACATTTTTATGTAACAATGCCCTTAGCATCAGTGATTGGCTGAAGTTTGCGGAGGTTTTTACTATTACTGTTAGGAAAGGACTGTTTTTGAATAAATTTATACACAATTATTTCAGCTTGGTTTACTTCTTCGAAGCTGATGGGCCTGCTCGTTCTCTGAGGTGGGTCAACTCGAGCGTTTTTGAAGAATCTGTAAATCCAACTAACTGTTTTTACAATTTTAGAGAAGTCTGAAATATTTTCAAATAAATCGGTATATTCAACATTCGTGTTACTGGATGACATCACTGATTTTCTTCTTTCAGAATTTACAATGTTTGTGTCAAAATCACCATCTGACAAGGTGGGCCATGCTTCGGGTGGTTGATATAACCACTTTGGACCCAACCACCATTTTGATTTTTCTAGTTCTCTTGGATGACAGCCACGTGACGGGAAATCGGCAGAGTTGAACCTGCCAGGTATATGACGCTAATCTTCTGGATCACTAATCCTTCTAATCTCATTAACACGATTCAAAATAAAAGTCGCCCAATTTTCCCGCTTCTTGATCCAATATAGAGCATTCATGGAATCACACCAATAAAAGGTTGTTGTGCCCTCCATGTTCAAATCCTCCTTTACCGTTTTAGCCAACCTGGCGCCTATGGCGCAGGATAAGACTTCTAACCTGGGGATCGTTAAAGATTTCACTGGGGCAATTTTCGCTCTGGATTGTAAAAGTTGGCATTTAACCTTATTCCCATTATCACGTCTTAAAATATGCACGTAGCATAAGCTATTGAGCTTGCATCGCAAAAAACGTGCAATGTGATGTTTTGATCTAAAGCTGGAATCTTACGGGGAATTTCTATCTCAGCTAAACATTTTATTTGAGCCGCCCATCGAATGAATTTTTTTAGCTAAGTCTGGGGGTAGAATTTCATCCCAATTAATTTTTCTTTTCCAGCATTCTTGCAAAATTTGTTTGGGGATGATCGTAACAGGGCTAGCAAATCCGATGGGGTCAAATATCTGATGCAGCATTGAAAGAACTCGTCTCTTATTTGGCGACAATCCTGGTTCTCCTTTCACATCTAACATTAAAGTATCTTTACGCAGGTTCCACTTTATCCCTAACACCGAAACTATTTCTTCTTTATCACTACAATGTAAGTCAGGTTCCGAGTTCGAGTCTCGATTTGGAAATTCGTTGTAACGCCAATCCCGTAAGTCAAATTTTGCCGCCTGCATAGTATCCTTTGATTGATTCATGAAAGTTTCTAACTCTTCCAGCGAATTAACACTGGCCACGCAGTTGTCAACATACATTGACTCTTTCAATTTTACAGCAGTGGCCCGATGATGTTCTTCCACTCCCTCTAAATGATAATTTATGGTAGCTGCAAGAAGAAAGGGACTGGCACTTACACCAAAAACGACACGCTTGTGTCTGTATATTTTTAAATTCTCTGGGTTGCCTCCCTCCCACACAAAAATCTGAGGTAATCACGATCCTGCGGACGTACAGAAATCTGTAAGAATGCTCGCCTAATATCCCCTGTGACTCCATAAAGCCCTATACGGAAGTTATTTAAGAGCTTAGGAATTAGCTCAAGATAATTAGGACCCTTTTGAACGCAATCGTTTAAAGAAACCGCATTCCTTTCTTTCGCGGAGGCGTCAAATACGGGCCGCACAGGAGTAGTAGAATGTTCTTTAATAACAGCCCGATGTGGCAGGTAGTGGCACCCCTCTATAATTTTGTCATTGTTATCACTAACTACTTCAATTACCCCTTCTAGTATCCATTCGTTAAACACATTTTCATATTGATTCAGGTAATCTTTATTTTTTAAAGTATTAACACAATTTTTTAACCGTTTTCTAGATAAGGATAAATTATCAGGGAGTTCCGGATGGTTTTCTACCCATGGAAGGGCGACCTCATAACGACCCTCACTATCTCTCGTAATCGTTTCATTAAAATATCGTAAAGCAGATTCCTCATTTTCTTTTTTAGTCTGAGACAGCGCGGGATCTGTGATTCCTAGTGAATCAAGCGACCATATATCGCTTATTTTGACGCTATTGATATGCAAAGAAAGTAGAGTTTCACTATGCCCTGACCACTCCTCCCCTGCAGCAGCGCCTAAAAGAGTCCATCCGAAACGTGTATTCATAGCAATCAACCCATTAGATAGAGTTCTTATTTCCCCTGTATATAACTTTCCCGCATAATCTGCACCTATTAGAAGATGTATTTCTTTAGGATTTTCTTCATACAAACAAAGGTTTTCTTTTATGCTTAAGTCACTGAGATAAATTTTATTATTTTTCAACTCCTCAATTATCTGGTCATTTTCTAATTTCGGAACAGCCGCACAAATTTTTTGTTGATCCTTTAGATTTAAGGTACAATTAAACTTATTATGAATATCTCGAATATCAATAGAATATCTCTTATGATTCAATCTTTTTTCCTCACCTCCGAACAGACCGTGCAATACGGATTCCGATCGAATACATTGCAAATTCAACTTATTAGCGTCAAATTTGCTTAAAAATGTCCGCGATGACACTGTATCAATAATCGTTCTCAAGAAATAATCTCTCTTATGCCTACGTGTTTTCACAATGACAGTTTGTAAATATACCCTTTCATTAATTGTATTCCACAAATTATTCTCAGGTTCATTTAAGCTCGTACGCTTATCACAAGTTTGTTTAGAGTCCTGTTTCGAATTCTCATTACCTTTAAAACACATTACTGATAAGTGATTAGTACTGTTACACAATTTGCAAAAAACGCGTGACCTACATTCTGATTTTCTATGTGAACCCCTCACGCACCTGAAACAGTAACCTAACTGCTTACATTTGTTCCCCCCTCTCTTGAATCGACATTGAATTCGCATGTAAACATTCCGACGAAAAATGAGACTTATTGCAGAAAATGCAGTTCGGAGTTTGTTTTTTATTTATTTCTGTCGAAATTAATTCTGCTGAAGTGGGCTGATTAAATTTACGACTCGACCGGTCAACGAAAATTTGCTTACTGCCTTCTGAGTTACGAGGATGCGTAGACGTATTTGAAAATGATTTTTCTCTAGCTGTTAACTGTTTGGAAAGAAAATCCAATAAGTTTTCCAAATTAAAATTTGCGGTTGCAATTTTATTATATTCCAACACTAAATCAGAAGGGAGAGATTTCAATAACAGCGGTGTTAAAATAGCGCTATAATTATCAGACGTAACACCGAGACTCTGTAAATCACGCAAATTTTTTTGAATATAATCGAATAATTTTCTAAATTGCTTAACGTCAGCTGAACTCCTTAGAGGAGTCACTTTTAACAGTTGTTCAATATGTGCATTGATTAACATACTATTGTCTCCAAAACGACCCTTCAAAAGTTCAACTGCCGACGCATACTTTTTTTCCGTTAACTGCAATCCGTCTATCGTATTTAAAGCTGTACCCCCAAAAATGACTTAAGATAATTAAATTTATCTACTCAATTTAGAGACGGATTTTCGTGAATCGAAGAACAAAATGAATTCCAGAATGCAAGCCACTCATTTAAATACCCATAAAATTTCGGAATTATTAATTTAGGTAATTTAACGCTAATTGTTGCTGATTTAACTTCTGACTCACGATCAATCGAGGTATGTTCCACCTTTTGTTTGTCATTTTTAAATTTTTAAATTTTTCTTTTGGCTAAAAATCTACACGTCGTTATTTTTTCCGTGTATTCCTCTACGCTATTTAAATCTTCCTGAGTCAGTGAGTGATCATCCTGAGTGATCTAAGTCAGTTATTGCTAACAAATTTTCTATTTCCGAGTCAACGATCTTTAATTTTTCTGTTTTTTCATTCAAATGATCCATCAGTAACTCCAACTCAGCAACGTCAACTTCCGATTTCACTAGTTCCGTTTCTAATTTCGTAATAACTTTTGTTACTGACGAACGCACAATTCCGCGCAATTTTTTTAGTTTATTTAGCTCTGCGTCGTCCATTTTAATATTTCCTAATTAAATTTTCAAACAACTACGTTAATTCAATCGAATTTTTATTTATAATTCTTTATTATTTACCCTGAATCAACATGAAAATTATTCCCTACCTTCTTGGCAGTCCCTGTTCGGGCGCCAGTTTTTACTTTTCCTACCAAATACCAAAAAGTTTAGGAAATAAATAAAATAAGGTAAGACTGCTTACCTTTCTGAGGGGTGCCTGCGAAGGTGGGGCCGGTCCTAGATATCCGACGAAAAGACGTATTGCATAATCTGTAAGACTGCTTGAAGCAATAACCAAACTTTTAACTATTAAAATTTAATTACTGGATTACATTATCTTACAAAATTAGTATGTACATTATGTACAAGAAATCAGTTTAGAATCATTAATAACTTCAGGTCTCCGATACAACGGAGCATGCCACTTTCCATGCAATCTCAAAGCTAAACTAAAAAGGAGAGAGAAAAAAAACCAGAATGTTCACTGTCTGTGAGCTCCTTGCGTCATCACAGTAGTGGTGCTCTAGGCGCCAAAAAATGCAGCTGCAGGTGAAGTTAGTCAAAACAAATTGAAATGTTCACGAATTACGCCACACTATTACTCGTTGGGTCACTTTGCAGGGCTCTTTATTGATCAAACGTGCTTCGCCGGTATCTACTCTTTTTTATATTTCAGCATAATTTCACATTATCTTAAATTGAAATTAATTTTCTTTCGAAAATGCAATCCTCCGTACTTTCACCATATTCCAAACTTCATGATTCCCGAACTTGGGCTACAGCAATCTATGCTTTACTTGTCAGTTGGTTGAAGTTTCCGGTTGGCCACTTTAGTTTTTTTTATCCCACCTTGCGTCGCATAACTTTTCAGAGGCTTTGGTTATAGGCGTTAGCTGCTTGCACCTGTTTCTCAAATTCAGCCCCCTTCATCTGCCATAGGTACAATAAATCTCGTTTCTTCTTTAACATGTGTTCTTTTATATTTGCAATGTCATCTATTTCAGCAATCCGGCTGCATCAAAATTTCACACAAAAGTGTAAATTATCTGTTGTCCTGGGTTTTTAAGTCTGTAAAAAATAAAACGGAAACGGCGATCAAAAATGTTTGTCTCTTATTACAATTAAAATATTATTCTAGTTAATCACTTCGGGACTTCTGGCAGAAACCTATGTACTGTTCTTAAATATCACCAGAAATTAAATGATTTATATTAATAATGGTAATGAAAAACGTTTTAAAATTCAATGGGAAGCTTGTGAATTGCATTTATATTAGGAATTGATTTCCTTCCTTCACTCGTCGTTCTGATATATAGAATAAAGATACATTTTGAGATTACATGAATATTAATCTAAAATTTGCACGCATATTGAACGACATAATTTATTGCACCTTTCCAAATTTAAAGTTGCAATGAAAATTAATTCGTAAACCTTGTACATCTCTATACATTGAAATGCTTTATAAAGATTACAATTGACATCATTTGATCAAATCGTCGAAAGATTTTAATTCACCACGGAAGGCTTACAGCTCTAACTTTAGAGTGGCAGAAAGATGATAATTATCTTTACAAGTATACATTTAAGGCGCGGCTATTGAATCTCTTGGAGGTGTTATTGAAATAAACATTATATATTTCACATTAATTCAGTAACTTTTAGGAAGGACTAGGCAAATGATTTCATTACATGTTGAATATAAAACGTACATATTTTAAGCTATGGACATTTAATTCAGCTTCTGTTTCTTGATGAGTAATAATATGAGGATTGATATTAATTCATGATAGTGCAAATGTTGCAACTTTCTTTTATTGACGAATTGATCGGATTTTCAATGAAAACTTTTCCCCTCTGTTGTCTGCCTGCTGTCAGATAATTTAATAAATATATGTTTAAGAAAAGAAATAAAGGTATTTAGAGTTCCAAAAAAGACAAGTGAATGGTCTTTGTAAGAAGTTGGCTTTTAGAAAGCAATCAACAGCTTAAA
Organism: Cheiracanthium punctorium; assembly: GCA_038373885.1. NCBI lineage: Eukaryota > Metazoa > Arthropoda > Arachnida > Araneae > Cheiracanthiidae > Cheiracanthium > Cheiracanthium punctorium. The sequence continues at coordinate 689,231 of JAWZYV010004260.1, forward strand.
TACATCATATTATTCAGTTATTTCTTTTTTTTAGTGAATATGTGAATTTTTTTTTTAACTTAGAACATAATATTACTTTAAACAAGATATTTGTTTACTGACTTTCTGAGCATGTGAGCTTTATTTTCTATTATTTTCTATTGATCTGATAATGTTTTCCGAAAAAAGAAGTAAAAGTTTCAAACAAAAAATGTATTTTTAATATTCATTTTAGGCTTGACAAATTTCATTTATTATAGTTTGAAATAGGAAACTTTATATTTGCAGAAAAAGGAAAAGAAAACGGATAACTCTTTCTTTTGTCTTTTTCTTTTCAATCTGACTTACAGAATATATCCGTGAAATATGGATTTGCTTTTGAATTTAAGTTCTGCTTGAATCGTTTCCATGATGCTAATCAGGTGATTCTTAAGAAAATACCATGACATTGAATATGATTTTAGTTACACGTGCTACCTGCATTGATTGATTCTTTCGAAAGTAACTTTGTATATACTAACTAGTTGGAAGGGAACTAGTTGTACCATACAAAACGCACATTTCTTTATACCTCAATATTGATGCATGGAATTTTAAAAAAATCCCATGTATCAAAATGATAACATTTCATTAAAAACCAGCTTTACTAGAACTCCTCTTGGTTATCATTTTCATATTGATTAATTGATAGGGCAATATTCGTGTTATTGATGTACGACATTTGAAATTTGAGATTTTTACTGTTTCACATAAACCAGTGATGAATTTTTGTACTATTTTTCCCACAGAAATCGCTCTACCACGATCTGAATAAAGTTTTTTTGAAAAACAATCAGTCGAATTTAATCAGTAATTCCTGCTGTACACTGTTCTAAATATAAAAGTTTTTACTGTGAATGCCTTGTAAAATTAAAATATTTATGCAAAAATCACACCCCACAAGGTTATTGTTAAAAATGAATGTAAAAATGAAACAATATCACCGAAACACAAATCTTCTGTTCAGGGGAAATAGTTAATCTGCAAATAATTCGGCTTATTTTAGAGATTCTTGAGTTTCGTATGTGTGTCTTCAAATAATAATCGAAAACAATAAGCAATATTAAGAGATAGCCATTTTTGAAAATAAAAAGTTTACATTATATTAAGAATTGAAAGTTTTTATTAATTCGGAATAGCAACAAAATATTTTTACCCTGATATGATTTGAAAATAAAAAGTTTACATTATATTAAGAATTGAAAGTTTTTATTAATTCGGAATAGCAACAAATTATTTTTACCCTGATATGAGAGAATGGCATAAAATACAATTTAAAACAGAAATAAATTCTTTCGTAATTTTTACGTTTCTTACTTTATTTACACACTTTACTACCTTAAGAACAAAATGTTGCTTTCCCTATTTCAATTACTCATATTTCTAAACTAATGCAATTAAGGTATTCATTAAATTAATCGAAATATACCATAAATGATGTAACAAATTATGAAATATACATTACATTACTATTAAAATTAACTGATAGATTCTTTCATCTATCATGTTTGACAAAGACGCGTACTTATTTCTGACGTCACATTAAATATAATCTTTTACTCTATCTTCAGACTTTAAAAAAAGGCTCGTAAAACATTACTTCAATTCTAGTTCATATAAGAAATCATATATATCGAAATAGAAAAATACTGCAAAAATTGGTTCAAACCAATTAACCGTATTTCCATGCTTTCACTATGGTATGATGGTGATGAGAATTTATTTAGCAGGATTTATATGCAGGTTAAGAATACTTCACCAACTATTACACATGCATCTATAATTGAAATAATTCTACACAGTCCTTACAAAATCATAATAGAAATGTTTAAACTTAGTACAATAATTATAAAAAAAGCTTTTAGTTGAACAGAAAAAAAATATTTATCTTCTATTCATCCGAAGACGTTTTACAGGCTACTACCATTAGAAATTCTTAGCAATAGAAATTCTGAGACTCTTACATTTATCATGTTTTTTTTTTCAAAAACCATATTCTTAACTTATTATGGCATATGAAATGTAATCGTTGTATTCATCGTCAAATTTTAAAAAGGATTGTCAAACTTCACTTTATCTTAGATCTACATTATCGTGTGGGAAGTCCAGCAAGAACTAATATTTATGTGATATATTCAATAGAAAATAGTTCCTCCTCGAGAAAATGTTTTCTTATACACTATCTTATTCATTTCTACTTCCGGAACAGAGAAGAGTAAAAAAAAAAAATTACTTTTGTGATCCTGGCTGGATATTTTTGTAAATAGAAGAGAGTGGAATATGCGAATACAAATAGAAAACAGTAATATGATTTTTGATTTCTTTTCTTTCTTTTTTTTAAAATTGAAAGCTGAGTTTGATCGTTATTTATTGGGCCACTACATATTTACGAATAACAGTACATTTAAAGTTTGTTTTATAAGGAATAAAATGTAAAGGTTATATTTTAGTATTTTTTTTTTGTAAAAACGAGAGATTATAGACCTTTGTTTACTAACTTTGTAACTCTTACATGAAAAGGAAATATATTTTTATAAAATTATAGGAATTTTAAACTATCGGTAATATGTGTCACAACATTTTTTTTACAGACAATATATTTAATGTGATAATTTCTGTGAATTGAAACAAGAATTAGAAGTGGTTTAATGTAATAAAACATTAGTGTCAGTAAACGACTACTGCTATCACACAAAAAAAATGAAAATTTTCTTGTTAGCCTTAGTTTTCTGTCTATGTACAATTGATTCGAACATAACAGTATTTCTTAAAATGAAGAAAACATCATTTTGAAAAATTTATTAATCTCGGAAAATGAAAAAAATTTCTGACAAACTTCAAATTTTTATGTTAATGTAATGCCATTGATGTCACAGTTTGAAACTACTAAAGCCTTGCATTCTGCAGAAATTTTCATTCGATTTATTTAAAACAAGGAATTTACCTATTAAGCGCAAATTTCATATAATAAACTGATTATACATACTATACCTTTTCCAAACTAAATAATAGTGAGCTGATTTTAGTAATGCACCATACTGAAGATTTTTTAAAAATTTATTTAAGTACAGTGAAATGAATAAAAATTTATAAACAATTAGAAACTTTTAAAGAGAATAAAACTGTATATAATTAGTTAAAAGTAATAAAAATTCGATATTAATTTTGCATTATCATATTACTCGAAATTTGCACTGTTTAAAAAGCACTATGCATACAGTTTTTAATGTTGTCGCAAGAAGCACACACTCAGACAAGATCCACGATAAAACCGCCCTGAGAGGAAGTGAGAAATTCGGGCGAAGGTTGACCGGATTTTACAGCACTCAGGCAATCGCTCGCCAAGATGAGCTAAACAGCCAATATGAAATACTACCTGTTTGCGAAAATAGAGAAAAGTGTTATTTTTAAAACTACTCTAAGATACAGGATGTCCATTTTTAAACAACCTGTTTCATAGTTGTCTACAGACGAAACTATTGTTCAGCATGTTATGAAATTTGATGTAAAATATGTGAAAGGATAGAATTTCCTTCATCGTATTTTTTAAAAGAAAAAAAGGAAAACATGAAAGATGAAAAAGTACAAAACTTCGCCTCCAGAGGACTTTTTTAAATGTATTCAACATTACATCTGCATTTAGATTTTCTCCACATTCTTATTCACGTCCCCAAAATTTGTATGCAAGATAGATCTCCTTCACACATTAGACGTTGTGTAAGGGACTTCCTTAAAATTCTCCACAAAGTCAGTCATGCTATTACCCGGCAACTTAGTGATTTTGACATACCAGATCCCGTGACCTCACTGTATTAACATTTGATTTGGAAGAATTTGAAACATCAAGTAAGTCCTGATTTTCCGATGATGAACTTTTCCTGATTAAAAACAGCATTTCATGACACTTTCTTATTATTTTTCCAGAACTTCTTATGATTAATTACGGAGCATGCTGTTGCAATTGATTACGGAGCAATGCTGTTATGCTTTTACCCATAGTAGCTGAATGTTATAGCTGTCATGTTGAACATGTTTTGCTGTAAAGAATGTTTAACTATCATATAAATGAATGCTTAATGTGTAATTCATTACGAGAAACACCTTTGGTGTAGAAATTTTGGACTAAATTTTCATTTAACCAAGAACAATTCCATCTTTTCATTATGTCCTACTCAAAATTTCACGACTTTCTGATTATCAATTCCGCATGCTGACAGCTTTAAAATAGAGTCTTTAATGATGAATAACCTATATAATTCAGATCAGTGAGACACGGAGAAAATAGATTAATATTCACAAATGGTCACAGATATGTTTAAATATTTATTAATAAAATTATGTAATGTATAAAACTAATACTATATTTGAAGGCTGGAAGAGACTATATCTTTTTTCTTTAAAGTAATTTATTATCTTTTCTTGAAATTTTCATTTAAAAATATAACGATGCTCGAAAAAATACTGTTTAAGTAATTTTTTCTTCCATAATTAGATCAAATATGTCTCTTGAAAAAGAAAGTATGATAAATTACTTTTATCTATGCATATACATTTTTCTTATTTTAAGCAAAATTTATTTATTAGGCAGAATAATGCCTATCATAAATCTAAATTAGCACTCTCGCTTTTGAATGCTTCGTTAAAGTAGATTTTTAATATTATTATTATTATTTTAATTTTGGAGGGAACCGACTTTCTAAAAATAGTAAAAAAATGTATTTTGATATTAGAACGGTAAAATGTAATTATGTAACATAGTAGCTATTAGATTAGATAGTTTCAAGTTTTTTCTCTGAAATTTTATTAAAAAACTAAGTTGTGTTGAAATTTCTAGATGATAAAAAATATTTTCTCTTATTTATATTTACTCATTCTTTATCAGACGAAAATACATTATTTTTCGTAAAAAATAAAGTAATGCTTTAAGAAAGAAACAGTAGGATGCTGTTTTATGTTCCCATTCAGCACCAATCCAAAAGAGAAAACTGAAAAAGGTAAAACATTCAGACATATAGTCCTTAAATATATTCGACTGGTTAATTCCATTCAGTGAGAAAATCTTCACTCTTGCAAACGCTGTAAAATTTTACAGGCAATAATATCCTGAGTTACAATCGTAACTGTAATTTTACTACCAATTTTCCTAACCACAAAGTCTGTCTGTAAAATACGGATGTCCAATTTACTGTCCAGTACCTCTGTTCATTTAATCTCTAAATACTGGCCGAAGTCCAGACAAGCTAAAAACTTCTGAATTGTTTAAATTACAAAGTGTACTAAATTATAAATTTAGACGCCATTCTTGGCTGTAGTTTATCTCAAATAAGAGGGGATACGAAGCAGGATACAGAACGACTAGTCAACCAGTCTATTTAGTGGACTGATTTATGATTTAGGCAAAGCTAAACGATTGCTATCAGCGTAGGTGGGGATGCCTTGAGCGTCTGACTTTTTAAGGGGTTTTAACACGTATTCACATTGCACCTGGTGAAAACCGCCCCAAAGTCTAGACCGTCAGATAGACAGCCGTGCGGCAGGCCCGAATCCGGGACATTCATACTTCAAAGTATGTTTGAATTAGAAATATTTTTAATATTTCAACAAATAGTTACTTTCCTCAAGCTGATTTTAAATTAGAAAGTTTTCGCATCTCAAACTGCATTCTATATTGTTACCAGTAAAAAACACTGAAGACAGGATTTAGCAACTTTATAGAACATTTTTTTTTTAACCCGATCTTTCGCCAAATGTGAAATTTCATCAATAAATCAGAACAGGAAACCTTTTTACTATCGTTTCATCGTTTCATTATGTTTGTTCATGTTTATAGAGCGAAGTACATAATGCAACAGAAAAAAGAATATTTGGTCACAAAAGCAAACGTTTCACAAACATAGGTTTGTTAAGTATGATAACAGTACATGTTTTAAGGACTAATTCTAAGAATGCGTTTAATTTGTGAAAAAAGTTTCACTGACGCATATTAACTTTCACGTTTTGATATGCACAGTACACAAATTTCAGATATTTTAGGAAACTTACTTTTTTTAAGAAATAGGAATTTTTTTTTAAATAAATTTTTAAGGATGTTAGGATATTCATTTATGTTATTTCCATCTTTAAGATAAACAAATGTGTTTCCTTTTTTAAAAGATATCCTGAATCTGAAAAAATTGCAAAAGTAATACTTTAAATGATTAATATCACCAAAGAAAAATAGTTTACACGCAAATGTACCTTCCAAACCAACGTCGTTGCAATAAAAATAAATATGTGAATAAGTAAAAGGTTTACATAGAAACGTTTGAAAAAATAAAGTTATTTGAAGTAAAAGCAGCAGTTCGCCTTCGAAATTTTTGTATTGTTTGAAGATGTGTCAGAAATCCTTAGAATAATTTGAGAAAAACATAGGTGTAGAACTTACTTAATTGCTAAGACTTTTCAGTGAAGTACAACTGATGAAGATCAATAGAAATAAAAATAATATCACCTTTTAATTAAATCGAAAAAGGCAAATATTTAGAACAAAACACAGTGCAATCCGATGCATTTAATTATTGGAAGGATATCCAACGACCCTAATTTAGTTTATCTCTAGGCTATAATTTTAACAATATGCTAGAAGCCTATTAATATTATCGGAGATGATGGTTCCGCAAATGTTTATACTGGAACGCCGTGTATGATATTCACTTGAATTATGTACCCTTTCCTGTGCATGGAAGTCATATGGTCCCATAAATAGCTGAAGGGATGTCTAACTCAGCATTGCGGTTGAGCACTCCAGTTTAATTATTTGATAAAGTTGGGCATTGTCAATATATTTGTGTACAGTGATGTTTACCTGTATAGCTTTCGGGTGCTGTGACAGTGTATCTAAGAAGTGAATGATTATCAAACGTAGAAGTATGCTAAAAATAATTCTTCTTTTCATATACAAATAAATATTTATTAATTATTTTTATGATGAAACGGAAACAATGGTTTAGCCACAGGGGAATTTAGGTGTCAGAAGCTCTCTTCTTTTTATTCAAAAAAGGACCTAATCTTGACGTGAATAACCAGCTTAGAAAAGTTCTAAATCCCAAGAGTTCAATATCATTATGTATATATATATATATATATATATATTAATTTTTAGTTATCAAGCTTAGAAATATTTCTTGCATATACTTTTTTCGCTGTTGCAAATACGGAATAGCATACGGAGACTGTAAATGCGCAGTTAGACTTGTACATCGATTCTGGCAGAATATGAAAAATCAGAGAATTTAAGTGGAAACATTTTAACAGAAAAAATATTCCCTATGAGGGATTAATGGTAATACTGCAGAACCTGCGTAAGAATAGTGAAGAGATCCTATTCTAAAGACAGACTCGTAAGATTCCGGAGTCCCTGAGCAAAAAATGATAATTGGACACCATATTGATTCATATCTTTTTCTTAAAAGCTCAACCTCTTTTATAGGAGATATGCTTTATAGGGTGTGTATTTTAATTAATGAGGATAAATTCATGAGAAGAAATTATTAAAATACATCGCTACAAAACTCTAGTATCCTTCAAACTATGCTTCTTCAGTATCAACATACTTTTGCAGGCGAGTTTACTACGCTTCGTACGATCCCTGGAAGGCAACAAACGAATCATCCTTCACAGCATGTGTGCAAACCGCTTTGATAGCATCCAGGGTCCCGTGGTGGTGGTTTTTATTTTTGGGGAAGAGAAAACAGTCTGCTCGAGTAAGATAGAAGCTGTATGGAGGCTGGTCAATTACGATGTCATTTTTTTGCCAGGTTCTCGTTAATCACGAAGCAGGTGTGTTGTCGTGATCCAATTTCCAATTGGCAGCGATTTCTAGTCGTACTCGGTGGACCTATTTCTTCAATCTTTAACTGATCCAAGTCCAAGGCGAGCACAAAATGTAATTGTGTAACGCTGTTTGATGCTTCGCTGCTTCTGAGTTTGCACAAACTTGTTTGCAGACGTCCACGCAAGGCGTGATCTTCCTCCACAGAAGATAGCAGGCGACTGGCGAGTGGAGCATTTTTGAGGTCAAAGCCCCTACTGCGGAGTCCAATCAGTCCAAGATCGCTCTAGCGCACATTAATTAATTTTTATTTAGCTTTTTGTTTTTTACAAAGCATTGCAAGATTGGATGAGGTATTTTATGAAAGTAGAACCAATCTTCAAGTAACAAGCGCACGTTAAAAGTAAAAAAGTAAGTTAAACCAAAAAACACGCAATATTAAAGTATGGTTTCTTGTCGAGAGCAGAAATAAATATTGTTGAGAACTGTTTATTAATTACACCTTTTTCAAAATGAATTTATACTCTGTTTCTAAATGGCTTTTAAAAGCTCAAAAAGGTTTTTTAATTAAAACAAAATTTTTGGTGATTCAAATGAGTAGTTAAATTTAAATTTCCGATAAAAACTGATGACTGATTACTTTCAATATATTAATATGCAATCACGTCAAAGTGTCAATTTTTATAAGTATTGATGGCATATAGAACGATTATTATCATCCCATGCAAACCAGTTGCCAAAAATCATTAATTAAGAATCTTATTATCGAATAGAATCAATGTTTTCTGTTGAAGCCATTCCTTTATGTCTCATATATTTATTCGGGTCGTAATTATTTAATCAATAAACATAAATTAGGTTTATGAATACGTTTCAGCGATGGACAGACATGAGCGGTAAAACTGTTTTTTGGGTCATGGGGAAAGAAAGTGATTGCATTAGTTTTGCGATAATTGAAAAGTAAATTATGTTTCCCAGAGCTGTTGTTTTTCTTGAACTGTCAGGAGACTGTGCAGCTAGATATAATTCCTGTCATAGTTCCAATAAATACATGCACGATTACACATACGCGATTGAATCTTTTGATTTTGTTTGTTTGTTTGTATTGTGTTATGGCAAGCTTACAGGAGTAGCATCTGGATGCGGTTTGTAGTGCCGTGGTAGGAGGACTTTTTAGGGGGTTCAAACGGTCATTCACGTCACATCTGGAGAAAACCGCCCAAAACTCCAAACCGTTAGATCAACAGTCACGTAGGCCAATCAGTCTCAACGAAGGCATAGTAATGTTCTATTTACTGATAGGTGATTTAATGGTTATGTTCGTAAAACATTAATACCGCATTAGATGTAGAATTACTATTAAAATGTTTTTAAAAGTTTTGCGGATACTAGCAATGTTTATTAGACGTGCATATGTTAAGGATTCTTTTAATTACTTACACCGTTAGAGCTTAGACACTGTACTTGATATAAACTAGAGCACAGTGTTAAACTAATGTTAGAAATAAACATATAACTATGAATAGTATTTGAGAGAATTACATCTAGAATTTGCCCAATTCAAACCCCTCCTATGAATAATAATGCATTATTACGTATAAGTTAAATGCATCACTTATAACTAATTTTCGAATATGGAGTGAGCTCTTACGTTTCCTCATTTACAGGGTGCCCATAATTGAAGTCCCACTTTCAAAAGACCCCAAAAAAGAGTCACTGGTTAGAATGACTTCAAATTTGAAATGAGTATACTGGAAGAAGAGGGAAACGATTTGGCATAATAAAAAAAAGTTCTAAAATGTATCAATAGATGGCGCTGTAAGTGGCATACTATGCAAATCAACTAAAAGACACGCATGCGCACGACACATTGCATGTGGTATAAAAGCGTTGGGTATGTGACGTTCCCATCATATCGTATCTGAGTAGCTTGTCATGAGTCTCTCAATGAACGATCGCGTTCTTCTGGTACGACGACTGTGCACCTGCAGCTTTAAAGAAATTCCGGTCATTAAAGGTAATGAAAAAAGGCCGTCGTCCAATTTCTGCAAAGTGTCTAAAGATTATGATTCAGAAATTTGAAGAAGCAGGTTCTTTTAAAGTGAAATCTGGCAGAGGGAGGAAATCAATTGCTTCGACATCAGCAGGGGACGATGTGGCCACATCATTAGAGGAAGGTACGAGCAGTGGTGTGCAAACGTGCAGTGCACAGGATATTGCACGAGGTTTACACATGCCTGCGAGTACGGTGCACAAAGTTATACGCAATATCCTGCATTTCTATCCATACAAAATGACACATGTTCAGGAGTTGCTTCCTGCTGACCTGCCAAGAAGAGAGGCGTTTGCTCTGGAATTTCTCGCTCGCATGGAAGTGGACAATGAATGGCCATGGAACATTTTGTGGAAAGATGAAGCCCATTTCTAGCTCCACAAATTTGTCAACACACAAATTGCAGGATATGGGCAAAAAAAAAGCAATTCGCAATTGTATCAAAACGGATGCATTCGCCAAAAGTAACTGTGTGGTGCGGCATCGTGTATGGTAGAGTCATTTTTTCGAAGAGATTGGTCCTGAAGGGGGTCTTGTTGCCTGTACCGTGAAGGGTAAACGGTATGCGAGTCTTTTGCCCAGACAGGTCATTCCAACACTTACAGCGTGCATGTCTGGATAGCATCATTTTCATGCAAGATGGGGCTCCTCCGCACATCGCAAAGTCAGTCATGCAACTGCTCAAGAGGCATTTCGGAAATAATCAACTTATCAGCGGTCATTGTCCAACACCCTGACCTCCAAGATCGCTAGACCTCAATCCTTGGGACTTCTGGCTGTGGGGTTATCTTCAAAATGTTGTGTACAGTGGCCCGATTGCAAATTTACCTAAATTGAAGACACGGATTACGCAACACATTAGAAACGTCACCCCTGAGACACTCCGATCTGTTCTGGAACATGCTGTTTATCGCTTTCAGCTTGTGGCGGAGAATGGGGGAAAGCATATTGAGCCTGTCTGCCGAACGTCTAGCGATAATTAACAGGCGTTTTCATTGTTGCTTTTTATGCGGTTTTTGACCCAAGGATTATTAAAAACTGAATCATTATATGCTTTTTATGCGGATTTTGGCCCAAGGACAATTAAAAACCAATTTTTCCCATCCAATGTGGTACGACGTTGCCGTGGTGGATGGACTTTAAAGTAACAGTTCCACAACTGTTGACTGACTTGGAACTCATTTTTTCCGTTAAACGACCCAAACACGCATGCACATTGAACACTGCAGTTGGTTTACTGTGCAACGCATGCCAAAGCCGTCGTATTTCGATTCAAAATGTCACTTGTAGCCGCATCCACTTTCGTTATGCCGCTTACACCGCCATCTAATGATACATTTTGGAACTTTTTTTTATTATGGAAAATCGTTTCCCCTTCTTCCAGTATATTCAGTTCAAATTTGGGTCATTTTGACGAGTGGTTCTTCTTTTGCGGCCTTTTGAAAGTGGGACTTTAATTATGGACACCCTGTATTTATAGTCCGTTTATTTAAACAAAATCTATCCGTTTTAGAAGCTATCAGTTACTAAGTCAATTGAAATGAAACAACAGTCGAGAGAGTAAACTGTTTTAATGAGAGGGATGAAGTTATATTGCTGACATGATGGCAAGAACTATTAGCTGTAATTTCTCCTACATTTTCGTTATAAAAACTGTTGATTAAAAGTTGGATAAATCCTATAGTTTTACTGCTTGCACTGAAGTTTGAGACTAAATTTACGTAAGAAATAGAGAACGGTTTACGTTTTCTTACTTAATATATTTACATCAAATGAAGGAAATAAATATTTTCTTAATTTTTATTATGCAGTAGAAACCCCGGCCTTAACCGCAAAATATCATTTTTATTACGCTTTAATAAAAATGTTTGTCTCTAATAGGAAATAAATTTTAAACGTACAGTGTAGCAAACATAAAGCTAAATTCGTAAAAAAATAAAAATTTAGGTCTTCTTTAAGTTTTAAAATCTGTTCGGTCTTAAAAAACCTGTTGGATGTACAGAAAAAAGTTTAATCTTATTTATTTATCATCTGTAATTTAATTTTCAAAATAAACCCCAATCACTCTTAATTCAGCAAAATTTCTTCCGATTTTATTAGGCAATAACCTTGGATGTACTTGCATTATTTAAGGGGCCATGATTATCAATGATCATTTTAAAGGCATCTTTCCCAACTAATTTATATGTGAGTGTTTATACAGTGGTTGTGGCATAGATTAACTAGAAATATGCATGCATTCATGATCAAAGATACCGTACTTCTAATCCATTCAGCATTTAATAGTACTAAAGCGATTGTGAGTTTATTCGGGTGTTAAACTGGCCTTCGATTAAGGTTATGCTATCCAGGGACTTAAGCATATAGAGACACATTCTCCCGAAATTTTTGCATTAATTAGCATGAGCTTTCACAATTTTTCGTTATATACCGGGTGTTTCAAAAATGATTGGTATATTTGAAAAATCAATAAAACCTAAACGCGCAGCGATAGAAATAAACCGTTTGTTGCAATATGCTTAGGACAACAGTAAATTTTCAGGCAGACAAACTTTCGAAATTAGTTACAATGTTCAACAACAGATGGCGCTGCAGGCGATTTGAAAGATATAGAAGAAAACACAGTCTGTGAGTTCGCCATTCTGTTAGTCACCGTCGCCCTTCTGCTGTAAGTGTGTGCTATTCACAGATTGTAAGTTTGCTGTGAAAAATGTTTTATTCCTTAGAACAGAGGATTTTTCTTGTTGGAATTCCACCGAAACACAGAATTGTTGCAACAAGACGAAGTTTTCAACCGAAGTTTAATGTAACCAAAGGACCAAAAAGCGATATAATAAAGGATCTGTTTGAAAGTTTTCAACGGACTAGGAACGTGAAGAATGAACGTGCTGGAAAGGTAGGGTGACCGCGTACAGCAATCACAGAGGGCAATGTGCAACAGGTGATCCAACAGCGGCCTCCAGTTTCCATACGCCCTGTTGCAGCTGCGGTCCAAATTAAGAAAACGTCCACGTATCGTCTAATGCGCCAGAGTTTACACCTCTATCCATACAAAATTCAAACTCGGCAACCCCTCAGCGCTGCTTCCATTAATGCAGAAGAGACATTCGCTAACAATATGGTGCAAAGGATTGACGACGGCGGTATCTATGTGGACCGCATTTGGTTTACTGACGAAGCTTATTTTTACCTGGCGGCTTCATCAATAAACAGAATTGGTGCATATGGGCCGTATTATTGCTGTGCATGGTGGACATGTGGAAAATATCGTAGTTTAGATATTTCCAGACTGCAGCGCCATCTGTTGTGAAACATTGTAACTAATTTTGAAAGTTTGTCCGCCTGAAAATTTGCTATTGCCCCAAGCATATTGCAACAAACGATTTATTTCTATCGCTGCCCGTTTAGTTTTTATTGATTTTTCAAATATACCGGTCATTTTTGAAACACCCGGTATATATATATATATATATATATATATATATGAGACGTCAGATATTCCAGTAAAGTTCCAGAGTTCAGGCAGGTAAAATGGTTTATTGAACATTACATTTAAGCTACAATATAGAGTGAGAAGAGGTGAGGGGAGACGGGTACGAAAATCAGCGTGGACTAGTTAAGCAGTTCTAGTGGCAGAAGTGTCTCGATTTTCGAGGTGCGGGCGTATTTACGCTCATTGCACCACGTGTGTTGCATAAATCCGCCTCTCTCTTATCTCTAATCGAACCACACATTTACCAAAATGACCCGCATCCGAGGCTACAAAGGCGTGGGGACACGTGTAAACTAAAAAGAACACAGAATCGAGGATTTGGTGTCTGACAATTAACTAAAGAAATAAAACATAGCTACAGAGCGCGCGTGGCAAGTATGACAGGAAAGCAAAACTTACCGTGCAAGTACCGGCTTGAACAATACCCAAACTAGTAAAACCCAAATTACCTTTTTATACATTACAAATATATATATATATATATATATATATATATATATATATATATATATATATATATATATATATATATATATTGATAGATATATATGATTATATTTCATACCTTCCTGGGATGCCAATCTCATATTGGTTATATTTACTTGTTTAGTTTATAACCTTTGTTTTATGCTTGTTTACTACGCAAGATATTCACTTCCCGTCATCTGCTCAAAGCATTTTTAAACTCTGCAATATATTTTATCGTTAGACAGTTTGGATATCGCGTACGCACATCTGCCCGAAATTTGTGCATTCTATTTTACCGTGAGTGCAGGATTTCTGTCAACTTCACGTGATGACTTAGGCTGTCGAATTTTCAATGGTGTATTTTATTTTACGTTAACGTTTGAAATCTACTTCAAGTGCTGTTTTGACTTCTTCTAAATATATAATGTATTATTCCGTATTCCTGTTAAGTGTGACTTCTTTCGGAAATACACCACCAAGGCGAGATCTTTTTGATCTGGAGTGATTTTAGATAGAAATGATAGTCCATTTGGATAAAGTGTGTTTCATTTATCTGTGCAAATAGATTCCCCGCTTTTGTATCTCTTTTTAAGTTAAATTATGGTGTGATCATAGGATCCAGCAGCATAGGGCAAGGGGGGCAATGCCCCCTCCACCTGGATTTTTGTATACAGTGTTTTCCCTTGCTTTTTTGCTTTTCCAACATGGTAACCATACGTTGAAGTAGTCTTTGCCCCCCCCTGAGTAGTCTGTGTCCCCCCTGGGAAATATTCTGCCGGCGCCCATGGCTGTGATGATGGGTGGAATAGCCCATTTAGTTGGATATTTACACATTATAATGTCAAATAAAGTCTTGAAATTATTTCTGTTTTATTTTAAGGCAATCGTATTGATTTTGTCAAATTTTCTCTTCTTTTTTCGGGGAGAGTATATAGAGAAAGCTTTTTAGAGAATCTTCATTGAAAATACGGATAAAAAGTCTATATGCCTGATTTATTTCGGATTCACTAGAAATTTGAGTTAAAATTCTTTCTCTGTATCCTTGGGGAATTATGTACTTTTTTTGAGAATGCAAGAAATATTGGACAAAATGTGGAAAAACAGAGGGGTAAAAACAATATTCACCTGAACAAGTGAAGGATAACGTTACAGTTCATTTCAAGTGTTTTCAGATCGTCAGTTAAATGAAATGAAGTAACAATTTACAAGAATCTTGCTTAGGTAGAATAGAGTTTTATATTTATTCGTTTATTGTGCTATTACTAATAATAAACAGATTTATAGAAATTGGCTATCTGTTTCTGACTCTTTTTACAAAGGGAATCACCTGAACGGGCAGAAGCGAATCTTATAAATAAAAATGAAATTCTGTTTGTTTGTTTGTTTGTTTGTTTGTTTGTGGATTTGAGTTGTATACAAATCCACAAAAATGGACATATCAGCCTGAAATTTTGCACAGATATGTAAAATAATATAGAATAAATCATAGTCCACTTTAAAACTTTGAAAGTCCACCCGTTCCCGGAATTTAAGAGATTTTTTATGTTCTCCACGCAAAAAGCTTTCCGTAATTGTAACCCCTGTAGTGAAAAAAGTGTGAAATAAGGATCGTGGTTGCCATGTGTGGCGATTTTGCCGAATAAGATGTTTTAAATTCTCAAAGTAAAAATAAAAGAATAATAATGATTTTTTTTGTTAGTTTATATTCGTAAGGTTATATATTTTTTTAATTATAATATCGTGTGCATGGGAAATCGGAGCAGGAATGAAATGTTTTATACGTAAAACAATAAGAATTGAAGATTTCCGAGGCTAATATGTTAAAATTTTTTAGTTTGGCGAAAAAATAAAATGGCTCAAATGCCGAGAAAGTGAGTTCTAGCGGTTTGCACAGTTTCCGGCTTGGCGCAATTTACTGAAAGCTTAAGGAAACGGATTTTTGAAAACAAGTGCAAAGGTTTTATTAGAATACAGCGTTAAATTTTAATGATCCGTGCGAAAATAATGCAGTTTTTAAGGGATTTCAAGCGATCTATCTTCAGCATTCTCGCGATTTTGAGGAGGATTCTAACGCTTGGCGCTATTTATCGTAATTTAATCGTCTGCTATTTGGGTTATGAATACACCTGCGTATAAGTTTCTGAAATTATCATTCAGTTGGAATTGTGCATTTTTCTGAGCAGCTTTTCTACATCTATTTCTAATGTATTACCTCCAGAAAAAAGGATGTTAGAAATATCAATTTTAATTTTGTTTAATCACACTCATGAATAATGATACACTTTCAAACTTAATGAAAGAAGGAACGAAAATAGGGAAGACCCATGGATTATAACTCTTTTTATATATAGCACTTTAGTGCGTATTTAAAAATCTGAAAGTGTGTCAGATTTTCTATGATTCCAGCGCTTGGCGCAATTTAATGAGAAGGTATTTTTAAAAACAAGCGTAGGTTATCTGTATAAAAATGAAATTCTGTTTGTCAATTTGTTGATTTGGGTAGTGTACAATTCCACAAAAATGGACCTGTCAGCCTGATATTTTACACAGATATGTAAAATAATATAGAATAAATGATAGTCCACTTTAAAACTTTGAAACTCCACTTAAAAACGTTTTCCTCCTGAATGGTTCTCTTAATTTCCGTTCCCGGAATTTAAGAGATTTTTTTATGTTCTCCACGCAGAAAGGTTTACGTAATATTAACCCCTGTAGTGAAAAAAGTGTGTGAAATAAGCATCTTGGTTGCCATGTGTGGCGATTTTGCCGAATAAAATGTTTTAAATTCTTAAAGTAAAAATAAAAGAATAATAATGATTTTTTTAGTTTATTTTTTTAGGTTATTTTTTTAATTATAATATCATGTGCGCATAAGAAATGAGAGCAGGAATAACATGTTTTATACGCAAAACAATGAGGATCGAAGATATCCGAGACTAATATGTAATTTTTTTTAGTTTGGCGAAAAAAAAATGGCTGATAGGCCGATTTTTAGAGAGTGAGTTCTAGCGGTTTGCACAGTTTTAGGCTTTTTGGCGCAATTTACTGAGAGCTTAAGGGAATAGCATTTTTGAAAACAAGTGTATAGGTTTTCTTAGAATACAGCATTAAATTTTAACTATCCGTGCAGAAATAATGCAGTTATTAGAGCCTTTCAAGCGATGTAGCTTCAGAATTCTCGCCAATTGAGTACATTGATTTAACTTGATGGAAATCCGCCAAATTTCAGAAAATTGAAATCTTCGCATTTAGTACATCGAGGTAACGATGAATAAAACATGTTATAGTTGATAATTTAAAAAATGCGGCTGTATTAAGGAGTTCCACTTTTCAAATAAATGCCTAGCTGTCGAACCATTTCCCATTTTCATTGCTGCTAAGTCAATGCTTCGAATGATTTCCTGAAAAAAACGCTTGCAAAATGGCGAATGTGGGCACTTTGGCGAGGCTTAGATTTGAAACTGGATTTTATTTGAGACTGGGATATATAATGACACTGGTTATAGATAAAAATGAATGTTGGTATGTGTTTATGAGGTTGAAAAACTCCAGCACCGTTGAGCACCGTTGCACCATGAAATTTGGTTCACCTAAGTCTTTTATCATGGAGAAGCTTTTTATGCTATCCGTTTTCCTCTAACTTGCCACCAGGTGGCGCAACAGAACGTCAAATTCTATTCCGTTTAGCCGTTTACTATGCGAATATCGTCCAACCGATTTCGATGAAATTTGGTACACGCGGATAGAACACGGAGAATATTTTTTAGTATCCATTTTGCTGTAACTTGCCGCTAAATGGCGCTGCAACGCATCAACTTCTATACTGTTCGACCGACCGGCATAAAATTTTTTATACTTACACATTTGAGAACGAAGAATATATTCTAACTGCGTTACTTTTGATGTTACTCACCACTAGATGGCACTGCAAAGCATTATTATTTTAACTCGCCACTAGATGAAGCTGCAGCAGGCCAAATTTTTGACCATTCAAACGGTGGCTATGAAAATCAGTATACATAGCTATTTGAGCAATGAGAATATTTTGGCGTTATCCATTTTGCTATAACTCGCCACATGACGGCGCTGTAGCAAATCATTACTTTAATTAACCACTAGATGGCCCTGCAGTGTATCACTTCTTGACTGTGCGAATGATCGCTATGAAAATAGGTATACATAGATATTTGAACACGGGGAAGAGTTTGGCACGATCCATTTTCCTATAACTTGACACTAGATGTCGCGTCAACACATGAACTTCAAGACTATTCAGCCGATCGTCATGAAAATTCGTATACATCGATGAATGCGAAGAATATTTTTGCCGTATCCGTTTTGCTAAAACTCGCCACTAGATTGTGCTACGCCGCATCGCCTTCTGCACCGTAAAAACGATTGCCTTGAAATTCAGTATGCATGATTATTGAACACAATATAACGCGATATCCATTTTGCTATATCTCTTTATTACAATAAATAGTAATCACAACAAATATTAATATCAAAAAGTCCATTCATTCCCGTGCGAAGAACGGGTACTACAGCTAGTAAAAAATAAAACTTAATATCTGAAACAGTTTCATATTTTAAATACGCAATAAAGAGCTGTATATCAAATCTTATCAATATCCATGCGTCTTCCTTATTTTTTTCCTCATTCCATTAAGTTGGAAAATATATCATTATTCATGAGTGGGCGATGTTTGTCTTTTTGTTTCATAAAACACATCTTTGGAATCGAAATCTATCTAAAAATCGCCTTAAAACCTTTCGTTTGGCCAGTAGGGCTGAATGAAAATGCATTTTTAAACCGATTTTCGAAATGGATGAATGCCTAGAGCGGAAAAATTGGTCAGACACATGGTGACCCTTGCTTCTGGCATGATGGGTTTTCTTAATAAGCTTTTGAAATAACTCTCTTTCTGCTGAGTTAACTCAGGGGTTTCAAGTTTAATGAATATACTAAGCAAAAGCCTCTACTTAATTTTAAAAGCGTATGTTTATATCATGAGTGAAACTTAGCTTTCTTCATTTTTTTATAATAAGAAAGCTAAGTTTAATAATCAGTTTTTCGTTTTTTACAAAGCGTTTCGAGATTAGTTTGGGTAAGATTTTATGAAAATTATACCAAAATTCAAATTTCAGTTCAATGGAGAAGTCAAGAATGTAAGCTAAATCAAAGATTGAGGAATATTAAAGACAGATATCCAGTCAAAATCAGGAAAATTAATATTGTTAAATTGAATGTATCGCTAAATAGAACTTTCTATCATAGCAGTCTATCGAAACATGATACTTAAACACAAAAAATTATTAAAATCTCTAAAATTCAATAATACGCTTTAAAAACGATTTTTCCTTCAAAGCTGCATTTCTGGTGATTAAATTAGTTGCTAAAAATAAATTGCCGATAAAGTGTAATGGCTCATTTAATTCGATATATTAATTTGCAATTACGTCAAAGTGTCAATTTTTATAAACATTCCTGACATACACGTATCTGCGATAGAACAATTATTGTCATTCCATGCAAACCAGTTGCTAAAAATCATTAATTAAGATTCTTATTATAGAATACAATCAATGTTTTCTGTTGAAACCATTCTTTTGTGGCCCATATATTTATTCGAAGTGTAATTATTTAATCAATAAAAATAAATTAGGTTCGTAAATACGTTTTAGGGTTGGGCTGGCATGAGCTTGAAACTTATTTTTTGGGTCATGAAGAAATAGCATGATTCTATTAGTTTTGAGTTAATTGAAAAGTAAATTGTATTTTCCAAAGTTGTAATTTTTTTGAGCTGTCAAGAAATTTCGTAGCAAGATATTATTGGTGTCATAATGTCGATAGATATATTGAATGTTGCACATAGGATGAGTGAAACTTTGAATTTTAATTTTTTGCTTACAGATACCTTGAAAGTGAGTAACGGTAATTATCAACCAGTCTCAACTAAGTAATGTCATTGACCTATTTTCTAGTTGCTTCTTTAATATTTATGTTTGTACACCACTGACTGCACATTTGATGTACGGTACTACTAAATATTAAACTGCTGCTGTAATCATTTTCTTCGGTGCACCGAAGGACGAGTGAGCACCATGACTAGACGAGTCAGTGACTTGAGTTGCCGGTCTGAGGCTCAGAGAGCGATCTTTGCAATATTATGGCTGTGAGTTGTAATATTTTAATTAAGATACACTAGTGTTTAAAAAGGTCTTTTCGTTCGGAGTCCTTATTTTGTTTTAATTACAGTACAGTGGAATTATTAGACTCCTATTTTCACTGTGTATCATGGAATCAATAATGTTAAATAAGAAGAAAAACAATAAAATATTGAATTTTGCTGTGTAAATACAAGCATACATGAGAATTAATTTGGACATTTATAAATTTAAATGAATACAGTTATTTTGTCTTATGTCCTCTGTGTGGTGGTTGTCCGCGGTTAAAGTAACTTTTTATTACCTTAAAGAAAGCCAAAAGTGATCGTTTAGTGATGTGCCACAAACTAACCTACCTGGCTAGTACCCCTGTAACTCATCTAAATAAAATACAAAAAGGGTACACAAAATACTGAAAAGAATCTAACAAATTTAAACTGAAACCTAACATAATTTTATTTAGGATACTTAAAATTATTTCCTAATAACTACACTCAACAAACACAGGCATGTCCTTGGCTAAGATATAGAAGTCTGGGGAAATGTGGTATTATGAGGATATATTGAGATTGATAGTACTCAGGGCATTGAAGATGGGTGGATTAAGAGCCGATGTTATTGCGATCTCCGCCATGATGGTACCACTGTCGGTGTGCCTCAACCAAAATATATACGCATAACCATAACACGTCACTTATAGCATCAGCACACACTTTTTCAAATCTCATGGTCGGGTTTTTGGGACGCTTCTGGCTCACTGTTCCTAGGGTTCTCTTTTATTCTTTTATTCTCTCATTTGCAGGGGCTCCTAATCGTGTGCCCCTTATTTTCATGGGCTGGTGGTTTCAATTAGATGCAGTAGCCGCCCTAAGTTGAATTATCGTGTAGTGGCGGGGACTGTTGTCCCTGCATATTTCATTGTGCCATAAATATTTTTCTTCTGGGGACTTATTGCGATTGGACTGTCACTATCGTCAATAGTCTGGCAACTATTATAACTTATCGCCGCCCTGTGTGGTCTTCTCATGGAAAAAACACCTGTCTTTTTGAGATGTTTCTCTTTTTAAAACAAATTCCCATATCATGCTCTTTTATGCGACCACACTCTTCACCCCGCCAAAATATGTTTGCAAAATGTTCATTACCTTTTTATTTTTCTGTGTGAAAGGTTCTATTCAGTTTAAATATCCTATTCTGTTATAGTTACCAGTATTAATGAAATTTAGCTGCTTACACCTGGAGAAAACCGCCCGAATATCCAGATCGTTAAATCGACAGCCGCGAAACAGGCCCGAAATTGAGACCTTCACACTTCCGACTTTCCCAATCGCTCCTTTTGGAGTCCAAGTAGTGACACGATCTAGTTCTCAAATCTATACTTTAGAAAATTTGGTGTAACCTCAGATTTATGGCACATAGCGCCGTCTTGTTAAAGGCACCAGTGTTGAAGTTCTCAAGTTCTGACAACAGGAATTCTATCCATCGAACTCCCTGCAAATAAACGTTTGAGCACCCTCAACCCTGTGCTTATTCTTTAATAATATATTTCAGTAATTTCTAAAAGTAAGAAAGCGTGAAATTTCCATTATGACACGATAAATTACGTGGGATTTTTTATGACATATAGAAACAAAAAACAATCAGAAACCGAAAAAACTTTATTTAAAAAAATCATTCAGATTGAAGCATTCATTATATTTATATAGTTATTTAAAAACCGCCAGTGCAATAAGAAAAACAAATTATCATTGCATAAAACAATGAAAAAAGAGAAACTGTGTGAACATTAAAATGCAATGCAAAACTCAAAACGATCTGATTTTTTAGAATACCGGGAAATAATTATGTCTCATATGCATAAGTTACTCATTTCCTGTAATACATATCGAGTACTTAATGGATATTTTCTCATTTGCGTAAAGCTGAAAAGTTCAAATAGTTAACTACTTCTCCAACACGATTACAGCAAAAATATTTCGAAAAGATAAATAAATGTTTATCTCTTTTTTCGTGTGTGTGCATATATGTGTTAACTTCTTTCATTTATGTTCTTTAAGGCCGATCTAAAAGAAATAAATTCAAGACGTGCTACCCATAATTAGTGGATAAAAAGTGGATCGTTTTTTCACCAAAATTGCCCCTATAATGACAGAAATTGGTACTGTAGGCGGTTTACGGAATACAAAGTGCTTCATTTATCCTGATTTACGGCTCTAATGAAAAGTTTATTTTTTAAGTACGTTTTAGAGAGAGAGTGCATGGGAAAGAAAAAAAAAACATTTTTTTAAGTATCCATCGAGACAAACACTGATATCAAACAGCCTTATCTGAAAGCTTCGGTAAAGAAATATGCTTTTGTTTGGACGCAATTTTTAAATTTTTGGGCTTCTTGCAAATAAAAAAAAGGTATGCAGGTTTTTTTTATGATTCGCATTAAACTTGCAGATAAAGTGTACTGCGAAACTTTTTGATTTTTCTTCTACATTTTATAAATAACTATAAAAAAGTAACTTTGGAAAATGTTCAGCAGGTATTTTTTCATAAAGATGTGAATGGATAATTTATAAAACATTTTTTCTATGGTTTTTTTTCTTTTCTAGTTAACGTAATGTAAAAAATCGAATGACTTGTTTTAGGTTAGTGAGATTATACGTGTATCTCACGTTTTAAGATAGCAATTTTAACCATATACACTGATCAAGAGGATTGAACGTTATTAATATATGTAATTTTAGGGCGAGATTCAAGTGAAACACAATTCGAACGTTTTCCGCGTCGAACAGGGGAAACTTCGAACTATGCTAATGTTTCTTATTGAACTCAAACGAACCCATCGTGTTTTGATCACGTGACAGCGTGATAGGTTTGTTCATTTGGAAGCATTAGGCCAAAATGTTCGAACTGTGGACTGAAAAACTTTCAATTCGAACTCGATCACGCGCGTTTCACTTGAATCTTGCTCTTAACCGAATCATTTTAGAGACGTAACTTTATGTAATGATTCAAAAGAATCAATATTATATTTTATATTTAGCTGCCACAAGAAATATCCAAGTCATAAACACAAATTGATATATTTCAAAATGTCATAAAAGGTAAAATAATGTCTCAATTTTCATCAATATAATTTTAAATAAAACGTATAATTCTCGAAATATGATAAATCTATTTTTATAATCATAATTATTCATAACTAGATGTAAGTCTTAAACATAAAAAATGAATTCTTATAAAGTGCCTTGGTTCATTTATTTTGATTTAAAATAAAAAATAAAAATAAAAAAGAGAAAAAATAGGTAAAAAGAAATCAAACATTCTGAAATTTTATAATCTCCTCGAACAATGTTACAAATGAACAATGTAAAAAAAAAAAAAAATGTGAAATATTTTCTTTAAAATTTCATAAAAGGTAAACGGAAGGGATTACCATCAAAAGCCTGCAAAATTCAAGTTATCAAAAACTTTTTTTCCAAAATGTTATCTGTACTTGCATATTTCTGTACTGAATTCAAAACAAAGCTCTGTTATTCTCTACAGTGTGATGATTTTTCAAAATCCTCTCCTGTAATCCAAGCCTGTTTTAGAAATCTGATAAACGATTAGGTCCCATAAAATAAAATAAAAATCTTATAACCAGAATTTTTGTTAGGTTTTCACATATTTACTTTTTCTCATATAAATACTTACTCTATAGCCTAACAGTTCCAACATCTGTTTGTCGTAAAGGAAAGTGTAGAATTTTCACTAGTGTACTCTCTCGTATTTAGGTTCTCTCGTTGTAGAGTCCAGCTGTAATCGCTCATCGTATTATGAACGTTCTAACTCTCTTTTAAACGTTTCTTCATTTCTTTTATGTCTTGATAGACCCTTTCTGCCTGTGCCTCATTCACACCTCCAAAGTTTTCGGGAAAAAATTCCAAGTATGTGTTCAAAAATCGAGGCTATCGAGCGTCCTTAGCTTTTCAATTTCTGTAACATGATTTTCACCATTGTCTCGAAGTAAGGGTTCTTTGCGTTTCCCCAAAACTTCGTGACGACACTTTTGACATCCGCTCAAGGTTTTATTTTTTTAACCACTGTCATTGTCAGAATGAAGTTCATAAGTTCTCTGATGTGGGAACACACAAAATCGGTCTCCTTCAATTTCATCTCAAAAATATAAGGAAAGTGGTCATTCAAGATACGTAAATCGCACTCTATTCTTTGGCAACGCTTTTACAAAATGCTTCCGCTCCAAGTTTATAGTAAAGATGGTGGGAAGAGTGCTTACTATAGGCTGGATAATACTTGAACGCAAGACATTTTTACTAGCACGTATTAGGGAACAGCGCACATTTTATAAATTTTGGAGACATTGTACTTTAAAAAAATTGTAATTGACTTTTCATGAATAAACTATATGTCCAACAAGTTTCAACTCAAGAAATATGATTACGCGTAGTTTTATTAGTTCGATTAGTTTCATAATATGACAAGCAACAGATAATTTACACTACTAGATGGAGAGAGTATAAACAGTCACATAAAGATATGCCCCACCTGTAGCATATTGCTAGTGCTTTGAATTGGGAGACGGAAGGTGCCTGGTTCGAAACCAGGTCGCGTCCGCAGACCTTACATTTCGGGGTTTTCCGTGATTTTCTCCGAAACTTTGCGTAAATACTGGTTAGAATCCCTTAGAAAATCCCCCCCGGAGGGCAATCCCCCTCCCTAGGTCTAGATCCCACGAGCAGGTAATTGGCCTTAACACCACATTTACACATAAAGATATACATTCATAACCTTATACAAAATATCACATATAAATTATACAGACTGAAATAGCAAAAACAAAACGATCAGTTAAATCTTAACTTTTATTATTTTGCTGAATATCTCAATATTATTTCTTCGTTTCAATTTAATTTATTATTATAATTAATTAAGAATCATTTTGTAAAAAGATTTACGAAACAGGATTTGGAGATAAATTGAAGTTCTATGTTTTTAGATTTCTATTTGCTGTTTTTTTGCTGGAGGCTGCTGGTTATACAAGGTTATTTATTTATTTATTTATTTATTTTAAAATAATATTTTCTGACAATAGAATTTAATTTCAAAATTCGTAGTTATCTGGGAGATCCCAAGATGTTAAATAATGTCATCCGCATTTTGAGATTTTATCTTACTCTGAAAATGGCAACTATTGTACATAATGATGTTTAAAAAAAATGTTTCTCGCACCATCCTAGAGTGCAAATTCTCAAACATGATCAAATGATGTTAAAATATAGTACATTACCTCATTTGTGTTGTGGTACATTTATCTAATTGGGATTTTTTTTGTACGGTGGTCCTATAAAAATTTGATTGCACCCACATTCACTAAAATTTAATATACTAAAAACTTAATAAATTTCATTAATTACATTTTATTCTTTTTTTTATATAATTTTTTTTCTACAGATGATACTGGGAAAAGTTTTCTAATTTTTGTATTTTTTATCGTTTCATATATATTTTTAGGTAAAAAGGATATAATTGTATTTTCTATACCCTTACAGCTTAGCATAATAATTTTCTAAAAAAGTTAGTATAGTTTTTGACAATTGATATTTGATAAGACCTGCTCTTTGTTAATTTGGAAAATGTGCCCCATATACGGGACAAGTTTTCCAGCCTGCTAAAAATGATTTGGACTAAATTTGCCAACTGTACTATAAATGGTAAAATACAGGTAATAAATATTACTTTTTATTTAATATGCATTTTTTATTATACACTAAAACGACATAGTTACAGTTTGCAGGATAATAGTCGTATTTAGATATAGAAAGTATTTAGATATAGAAAACAATGCTACTTAATGATACAAAACTGCCACGTAACAATAATTACAAGAGACTTTTTTTTTTTTAAACAAAAGTCGTCATTGTCTGAATACCACTGAATGCCAAAAAAAAAAAAAAAAACGTGGCATCCACTTTGGAGCAGTCTTCATTTCCTTTTCTCGTACTTTATTTTTGTGTCAAGTGCTGGGAAGACCAGGGGATGATCCAAAGTTGTCGACAAAATTCCAAGTGCGTTTCGGCCGTCGCCCTACGTTAATGACCAGTCTACGTATGTCCGAAGTCCAAGTACGTATGTCCAAGTATTATGTACGTATCATACTTTCTCTCCATCTTTTAGCTTAAGGTATTGGCCGCATGTTTACAGGAGGTAACAGGTGTTTCCAGCTTGACAAGTAGAACAGGCTATTCCTTTGATGAGACACAGCAGGCGTTGGGGGGGGGCGGGTTGCATCTGCTGGCGCTAGTTTATTAGATTGTTTAAGGCACAACATTTCGACCAGCAATTGTTGAGATACAATATTGTCCATTTATGCTTCTATGACACTGTCTCCCGTACTTGAATGCTACCCGACTGGCATTTATTGTTTCAGGCGTGTGGGGACCTCTGTCGGTCTTCATTTTATAAATGCAGACCAGTTTAAATCTGTAACAAAACTTTTTAGAATGAACCGTTTCACATATGGTATATAGACAGATTTTATATTTATAAATATATATTTGATACAATAAGACTAGCTGTTTTATACCGGACACGTTTTTCAACTAGACAAAGTTAGAATACGTGCCCAGTTTGTTGCTGTACGACTTGGCCCTTCAGCATATTAGAACTTTGACATTACCTGACGTGCAGCGATGTACATTATTTTCAAAACAGTTAACTGTACGAAGAAACCCTTTATTAGTACATGCCATGCCAAAACAGTAAGCTTAATTCTAGTAGGGTTATTGTAAGTTACGATAAAGACCTAAAAGTTTACTCACCGTTGAAAAAAAATTAAAACAGCTCTTCCGACAATGCGACTGCAGCTAATCAACTAAAACTTTTGAAAATGATGTTTTCTGTGTCGCTACTTCAGCCAGTTCGCCACCTGGCGTCATCTAGTGGCTTCTTTCAAAACTAAAGCGATTTCGAAATCTTACGCTTGTCGAATATGTGCATCGGTCTACCTCATATGCCTTTGATCAGTATTTAAGGAACAATAGCTGAAATCAATGTTTAAAAGACTTTATACTACATTCGTATAATACCCCTGTACGGCAAACACATTATCTAGTGACTATCAATCCTAAAATCTGCTTGCAATTCTGTTTGCAGGAAAAAAAAATAGCCATTGAATTAATTCATTGACACGTGTATGTTGCTTTTTAATTTATAGCAGAAGCAAGCACTCACAAATTTATGATATTTATCATTTTCACTGCCCAAAATTATCCATTCCGTGGAGTAATCTTCCCTTAATGACTTAAGTGAATCTCAGTGATATCTTTCGGAATATAAACTGCCTCATTTATTTTGATAAACAGTGTTCCCGGAAGGACTTTTAAATACGATATTTTAGAAGGTAACCGAAGGCAATATTTTACTCTCTTTAACGTCTTCTATGGTACGCTATTAAGAATAAAAGACGACACAACAGTGTATGCTTTGCATGTAGTAGAAATTAGTTAGTAGCTTTAGATTACCCGATTTAATGAAAAAGATCGAACCCATAAACTTTTAGGAAAGTATATTTTAAAGAGAGAACAGTTTATTTTTATAATTTACTATTGAAAATGTATAAAATCCACCATAGATAGTTTTTGATTTTTACTTAGTTATAACAGATAAAATATTCTCCATTTTGGCAGTCAAGTAATTTAATTGGATTTAATTTTCAAAATTTCATCTACCAAAAGTACTTTTTCCCCCCATAATGTCAGATTAACCCTTACGGTATGAAGGGCCTGGCCGCGGCAATATATTTGAGGTAAGGAGGAAGTTTTCCACAATTGCTTGGACTGAGAGGATTCTGAAGTCACGGAAACGTGTTTTGCAGAATCCATCGAAGAACCAAAAATTTTGCTATAATCTAACAGAAACATTCCTGTTTACAAAAAGTGGTCAACCCTCTCGTCACTCTGAACCTCATATGAGGCTCCTACTTCAAATAGCAATATTTAGAGAGAAAACAATTTAATTTAGTATTTTTTTCTGTCAGTGATATCAATATCATTAATTCATGTAGAAAGTATATGAGGCTCTTAACTAGATGCATAAATCGTGCCTAGATTGCAGTTCTAGTCAATTTAGATCATTTTTTACAGTTTTCGCTTCATTGTTTCAGGAGAAAAATTAAGAAAATATTTACGCTGTTTTTTTACCGTAGTAACCTTTACCTACTATGTGCATCCTTTTAAATAAATTTTAGCATAAAAAAATGCTTCGAAAATACAGAAATTAATATTAGAAAAATCTAATATTAATCGACATTAGAAAAAAAATATTTTTGCATGATTAGAATAGTATTTCAAATGCATTAAATGCTACACAGATTTTTTTTCTCTTATTTTTCATAATTCGGTGACGAGAGGGTTAATTATATTTCGGAATTGTTGGAAGCTATGGTTATCATACCAACATAACTTTTAGGTGGAGTGACTGTAGTACCCGGAAAACGTTTCCTGGATGCCACCATTGGGCGGCGGTAGTACCCAGAGAACGTTTCGCGGTTGTCGCCAATGGGCAGAGGTAGTAGCCAGAGAAATTTTCCTTGCCGCAGCCAATGGGCGGCAGTAGTGACAAAAGGGTTCATACAATAAGAATTATTCAAATGTTACAAAATCAATATGTAGAAAAGAACATATCTAATTTTAAATTTCGCACTATTTGTATTAAAAATAATAAAATTCATTTGAAAACTAAGCATTTAAATATTAACATTGTGACACTACATGGAATTCAAGGCATTTCTCTCTGAGTCTCACCTGCTGGTACTAAATTGCAAACCCACTACAATTCAAAATTAAATAGATGGCTTGATACACATCATTGATTTGTGTGATCTTCAAACCTGTATAAAAAATATACAGACAAACAATAAATTTAAAATACTGAAAATAAAATGACTTAAAATATCTTAAACCAATTAAATCAAGGTCTGGTAAACGGAGAAGGTGAGCATATACGAACAGAGCAGATTGTTAATGTAAATAAATAAACTGAAGTTAATGTGGAACTTAAAATAAACTGTTGTTTTAATATTTTTTATTTAAAAATGTGGTGAATAATATCGAGCTTACAATAAATCCTTTAATGAGAAAGTATGTAAATTCCAAGAAAGCTCTAGTTACTTAGAGATAATATTTCTATAAACATATTCATAGGAACAATGATTCAAAAAAAGTAAAATGCATCACAATGATGTTATGATTTTCTTGCTTATCGTATTACTACATCGGAAACTTGATTACATTTTGAACAAGAAGCTAAATGAACAAAATTAGAAAGATGAAGTAAACGAGTTGGAAATGCTTATGATTTCGGTTTGTCCGTTTGCTCTTCCATGTTCTAGTTGACGTAAATAATCGTTGGTAACTACGGAATTAATATATTTTTATTCTTCTTACTTCACGATGTATCACAATGAAAATGGTGGATGTAGCGTTTACCGTTCTTTATTGGACTTCCTAAAACGATTCAAATTATTACGGTCTATGTGCAATCGTTGTTTAAAGCGTATTTTAGAGTTATGCGTTATATTTTAAACAAAAATAATGCATGTTATTAAATAATACACTATAATGCTCTCCAATTAAAATATTATGTGTAGTATAAATATATATTCTGTGGGAGCAGTCAAATGAATTACAATACATTATGTCCAGCATTATTTTGGAGACATTCATCCATTTTAAGCAAGATACAATATGCATATAAGCGTTCATAACATTTTAGTCTTCATTTAAATGATAGAAATAATATTTAAAGCTCATTTACGGGGTCTCGCAATATTTCATTAATAGTGATTTTATGCATGCAATTTTTTGAACTAGTACTTAAAATCTCGAAAAATTTGATAAAAATGCACAATTAAATCTGGTGCCAAAAAAGGACTGTTGTGTTAGAAAGTGCTTTATAATCGATGCGTTTGGAATGATTTATCTTTCTTAATACTAATTGCAGATATTTACAGGATAAGAATTAATAAGGAAACTTAAAAATCTATATGCATGAACACTATTCCACTCAAATTTTAACCAACGGTAGAATTCAGATGTTCATTCGTATTTCCAAACGTTACGGAAAAGTATGTTTCATAAAAAAAAATTAAACCTTTTTTTATATATGTATTTGATTTTTATCTCTTCAAAATGTTCCACTGGAGAGAGAAAAATGTAAACGAACGTATTTGTATGAGATTACACAATATGAAACAGGGAAACGCGGCTTGAATATGAAAATATCAAGAATATGGATTTGCCGCTGCTTTGCAATGCATTTCATGCAATGCAGTAAGATTTCAATGTGGCAATGTTTCCGTTTTATGCATTTATTCCTTTTTTTCTACGAATGCTGCAATAAATTTTAAAGAATTCAAAATTCTGGACCAAACTTTTAGAAGATTTACTCAGAAGCAAAGCAACAGCTTGTAACAGTTCTGAGAATGTGCTTGTGGTATCAAAAATAAACCAAATATACCTTGTTCGAAAGGTATTACCGAGGTTTTCTCGAGATTTTATTCTTACGTAAGAATTGTAAGTTATTTATATTCTGCCCAGGAACATGAAAGATTTAATATTGACACATTTTTAAAATGAAATTTATGCTTTGAAAACGGAATTTATTACATTATCTTATAAAATTTACACAGAAAACGCAGCTTGAAACTGCAATATCTACAATATCTGTACAGCAACATGTAACACCATACACTCTTTAAAAGAAAAATATCAATAATATATTTAGTTCACATGCTGTAAAATAGCTTAAAACACCAGCATTTCAATATTGTCCCGTGCAGAGTGTGTACCAATAAGATAGCTAGGCAGTTTTGGTTCTGCTGATTTACCGATTACTGCACCCACTTTTTCCTGAACACTATTAGACCTAGAGCGGGTTTTTCGGTCGATATATTTTTCGACCGATTTGTGTCAACACATTTTCGTTAAATTTTGGAATGAATAGGGCTTCCAGATAGCGCGGGGAAGAAAAATTAAATGTTGAAAGTAGCCAAAGTTTGCAGTTTTGATGATTTATCGTTAAGTTTGGCGTCCAAACTCAACACACCAAATCTAAACAGAGCTTGGCGATATTTTCTATTTTGGCGAGAAACTGGCAAACGCTTCAATTTATTTCAAAGGCGAAGTATAGTTAGAATATGCTTGTCGAAGATTGTAGAACAGTTTTATGGAACAATGAAGAAAAATACACCACATTCATGAATAATGATACACTTTTCAACTAAAAAAATAGGCACAACGCATGGACTATGTCACGCTTTTAATATGTAGCATATTAATGCGTATTTAAAATGTGAATGTATTTCAGATATTATTGAATTTTTTTGGTCCTTTGTGTATTATTCTCTCTTTTTCAGAAGTATAACATTGAAATGAATTCTTAGTGGATGATTTACTTGGCCTTTTCACATTCTTGCATAAACGCCATTCTGTTAAATTAATGATGCATTTAGGTTTAAGATGTTAACTGCAGTACTTAACTGTGCTGTCGCAAAGAGCTTTACGCTGATACCACCAGGATAAAAAACCACCAGGGGAACCTCAAAAAACCAACCAGGATCCACCAGGGAACATGCATATTGGGTGTAGCTTTCACAAAGACTCCATATTTCAATGTGTCTTACAGGGTAGTCTGGTCTGTAATGCGAAGGGTTAATCCCGAAACATATACACAGGGTGCACACCAAAGAGTTAATAACACGCTTTTATTCTTTATCTATCAGAGATAAGTGGCTAACATAAATTGAAATAATATTCAAAGTAAGGATGGAATCAAAGAGTTCGCTGAGAAAAAATGCCCTTCATTAATATTCAAAAAGTTACATAGCTTATATTCGTATGCGACCCTGTTCAAAAAATTCCCAGTTAGTAAAATGTGTCTCATACACTAATGAGGTGATGAACAAAATTTGAGAATTATATCCTAAAAATTGTCAGACGTGTAGATAAATGGATACTGACTTAAACCATATTTAAATGGCGGTTTAAACCAAAATTAACGGCAAAAGATCGCGTTTCAGGGGTCGTACAGAAATTAAGAAATAAAACATTTTTTTTTTCCTGTCAAGCAATAAAAGTTTGCATTCAGATTAATGTACAACCCACAATTATCTTTGTTTATAGGTATATTTGAGACGCTTTATGGGGAAAGCCTGAAATTTTGAACATCACCTCATTAGTGTATGGGGCACATCTTACTAATTCGATTTTTTTTGTACAGATGTTCTATATATTTAAATGAAATAACTTGTTGAAAATTAATGGCAGGATTATTTTCTTCATTTAGTCTTTTCTCCCACCTTATTTTGATTTTTTTACATTTACATTGCTCACTTATCTCTGACAGTTTAATCATTAAAGCGTGCTGTCACTTTTTTTGGACACATTGAATACATAGTATGTGTATGCAGATATTTTATAGAAACATTTAAAAGCCTTGTAAGAATGTAGAATTAATTCGATCCTCGTATGTTCCCGTTTAAAATGTTATTTTCACCATAAAAGTGGTGCTTATTCCTCGGGGCACATCTTACTAATTCGATTTTTTTTGTACAGATGTTCTATATATTTAAATGAAATAAGTTGCTGAAAATTAATGGCAGGATTATTTTCTTCATTTAGTCTTTTCTCCCACCTTATTTTGATTTTTTTACATTTACATTGCTCACTTATCTCTGACAGTTTAATAATTAAAGCGTGCTGTCACTTTTTTTGGACACATTGAATACATAGTATGTGTATGCAGATATTTTATAGAAACATTTAAAAGCCTTGTAAGAATGTAGAATTAATTCGATCCTCGTATGTTCCCGTTTAAAATGTTATTTTCACCATAAAAGTGGTGCTTATTCCTTGGGGCACATCTTACTAATTCGATTTTTTTTGTACAGATGTTCTATATATTTAAATGAAATAACTTGCTGAAAATAAATGGCAGGATTATTTTCTTCATTTAGTCTTTTCTCCCACCTTATTTTGATTTTTTTACATTTACATTGCTCACTTATCTCTGACAGTTTAATAATTAAAGCGTGCTGTCACTTTTTTTGGACACATTGAATACATAGTATGTGTATGCAGATATTTTATAGAAACATTTAAAAGCCTTGTAAGAATGTAGAATTAATTCGATCCTCGTATGTTCCCGTTTAAAATGTTATTTTCACCATAAAAGTGGTGCTTATTCCTTGTCAAAAAACGCAGAGAACACATTTTTTGTCTTACTATGCTTCTGAAAGAGTCTCTCGACTCAGGGTAAAATTTCACTGCAAAGGCTTACACAATCAATGCCCAACGATGTCATTTCTCTTTCTATTTGACGCCTTTGTTTAGCGCCCTTATCCTACGTAAATATCCCGGGAGTTCATGTGACTCCAATGTATGCAAGCACTTGCGCATGTCAGAAAGCAGCTTTTTCATCATTGACTGTTGACATTGTAAATTATTGTGGTATTTTATCTACTTTTTGAGCCCCGTCTCACTGATTGTTGTAAAAACTGCAGCTTTTATAATAAAACTAGCTGCGTGCCCGTTCTCCGCACGGTATGGGACGAAACTTTTTCTTACATGTATAGTTCGAATTGATTCCGGAGATTGGAATCTAAAAATAAGCAAAATGATTTGACTCTTGACGATAAGTTACTCATTACTTATTCGTAAAGTTAGTATAAATACTGACCTGTGACCAATTTTAATATTATGACGCAAAAAACTATGTCCGTGTCATTCACGAACAGAAAAGAAAAGCGTGACGGTTTTCAGTGAAAATTCCTAATTTTCAAATGTCTCATTTCTGCATAATACTCTTTTTTAGATTTAAATTATGCCATTAATACCTTAGATACTACATGATGTGGAGAACCGTTTTATTTTATAATTAAATAGTTCTTCGCAAGTCAAGAAGAGAACATTTTCCTAAAATGTGATCATAACTCTTGTGAGAAAACAGAATCTCCAAGAAAAAAGAAAGTTCTGTTACAGTCTTTTTTGTTGAAACTACCGCGGGACACATTAACGCGACGTAGACTTACTTACTATTTTGTTAGCTGTGATCTAAGACGGTTGTTGAAGAATGAATAGAAGGCTTAGTTTCACGAAATATTTATTAATGCGGTATATTGTGCTTTGATCAATATTGCCTTAGCATATCTACTTATACTATCTTTTACTGATACCAATACTATACATTTTCGTTTTGCAACCGTTAATGCTTAATTTAAGGAAACGGTTTAGATATTTGCCACGAATTTGGTCTTTTACTCTTTGGTGATTCTTTGCAATTTACACATTAGCATAAACGATAATCATTTCACTTTATGGTTGCCACTAAAACAGCTCTCCATACATTTGTATGCTTAATTATTGTCATATTGGCGTATTTAGCACCAGGGCCCTAGTATCTCACGGGCAAATCGGGACTTTGCCCAGTGCCTCCGGCTCGAAATGGCCCCCAATTTCAAATGTTGTTCTGAAATATTCTTTTTCATAAACATATTTTATGAAAAATAAAACAAATTTCATATATGGAGGCCAAATTCATTAATGCCCGGAGTCCCTGTTTGCCATAATCAGGCCCTGTTTAGCACAGCAAAATATTTCTTGCGATTCGAAAACGTGTCCCGTTAAAAATCTCAATTGAAAATAATGCTGGATAATTCACTGGTGAAAAAACAGCATTCAATTCTTTTTCTGGCAACGTAAAATAAAATATGGAATTATTTCATGCGTGGCGTATGTTTTGCGTGTGAGTCCGTTATTCTGATTGAGTTTCGAAAGGGGTTTTAAACTCGTGACATCAAATTGGCGCACATTTCAGGTGTGAAAACTCAGTTATTTTAAAGTAATTTTATTTATTTTTTTCAACTGGCAATTTTAATGATTGTTACTATCTCCAAGACAACCAAACCGCAAGATATCATACCGAAAATTTAAACAGCTGTTATTGAAATGAAAATCCTTCTTTACTTAAAAATTCGTAAAAAATCTCCTAATTTATATTTTCCTCTGGTTTTTCTTTTAAAAGAGGGCGAAATGTATGCTCCGTCATTTGACAAAATATAAAAAAATTATGACGGATAGAATTCAAGATGCAGCAGATTTAAAAATATTTTACGACAGTCAGCGTCAAATTTAATTTTATTTGAAAATTTCCCAAAAATCTGAAAATTATGTTACACAGTCCAAAAAAACTGTTTTCGAAAGAAAATTTTCTCCTCTGTCCGATGATGCAAACATCGTTTTACTGCGAGTGCAATTACCGGCGTTATTACGTATTATGCGAGAAAAATCGCTAAAAATCGGACAAAACATAAAATAAAACATTTTCTAATTCGAATTTCGAAAAAATCGCTCCGAGGCGTGTTAGGATCTGTCCTAGTGAAGCCGTATGCAAAATTCGGTAGGTCTGCGACCAACCGTCTCGGCGCAATGTGATCGAGAGACGCGCGCAAGAAGATCGGATGTCACAAACCTACCTACATAGCTACATACAATGTTTACTCTCGGATTTTATTATATATAAGATAAGATAAGATAAGATAAGATAAGATAAGATAAGATTATCATCACCTTCGATTGCAGAGTTTCTGATCTCTAAATCCACACCCACACCATTCTATACACAATGGAAGGTTTCAAGACGAAATGACTGGCATTTCAACACCCACACAAATCTATTGGAGATGCAGACATAAAATTTTAGGAGCTTATAAATTTTGTGCCCAAGGAGTTATATGAGAAGCGATTTTTAAGAATTCGCGCCCGAACGTATGTAGCGGGCGGAAATGTTCTTTCCACATTTTCTTTCAGATATGAAAGAAAAAATAAATAGCAGTAAAAGTCTTGCTGTAAAATGTAACTAATATAAATACCAAAAAGTCATTTTTTAGGATTCTATAGAATTTACACTTAAACAAGGGTGAGGATCCAAAACGTTCTTTGACGTTCTTTTAAGATTTCCCTTCATATCTCAAAGGAAAATAGAAAAGTTCTTACTTTAAGTTGTAACTTAGATACCTAAATACGATTTTCAGGGTTCATTAGAAATAGAGCAGGCTACGCAGTAAGATAGTTTAGAAAACATGGATTATGTCTGGAGGATTTGTGCACAAATTCAGATCCAGTAGTTTGAAAGTTATTTGCCGCTTGTGAGAAGGAAATAAAATGTAAAATAGTGAAGGTAAAATTGAAACTTGAGTGTTTTAAAATTCTGAATAGTTAATGTTCCGTTTATTTGGTATATATGCACTTTAGTTTCTCGACTTGTAAATTGTCTGTTTAACACAAAATATACAGTCTAGGAACACCGTACTTTGTTTGCAATTATTTTAATTTTTGAGTTTAGCATTAGGTAACAGCAAAGGTATGACTGATTTGATAACTATAATGTTGAAAATTAAAAATAAAATCCATGGACTAAGTAATACGACACAAGTCGGTTTTTTTTTTGAGTCTGAAACTTTTTAAATGTGAGGGGTCCTGTCGACAGTTCCAGATGTCCGTAAATCTGATAAGGGGTAAAACAAATTTCGCATGTGCATCTCTGGTAAATTTCGAAAGTTTGATAGCTCATTTGGAAAGAAAATGAAGAACAAAACGTATACTATAGCATCAAAGTCAGACTGATTTTTAATGTTAATATATTATTTGTAACACTATCGTGTATTTTTATTTTTCCAGTTTTAAGACCATTTGATATTGTTTCGGATTTCATTTAATTGTAGCATTCAACGATCTTAATCACAAAATTGTATACTGTTTATACATCATACGTTTAAAAGTGAATTAGCAAGTCAAATGCTAATAACCTTTGAGGGAAAAAAATGCTCCACAATCAAGATAGTAGTTTGAACATGAACTATGGACCCATATAAGAGGGTATAAATAAATCATTTACGAGACTTAAATTTTGCTGAGACAAGAAGTGAGACTGCTAATGCATAGTACAAATTTTGAGGGCTGGTACAGGACATTATAACAATCACATTTTGTATAGGAATGTATGGTCAAAATTGCGTCCCTCAGCATTCCATACATGTTTGAGAGCGTCGGTGCAGCGATTGACGAACACTTTCAAGATACCAGGAATTTCACGCACACGTGCAGCAGCGACGGATACTGGAGCGATGAGATTTTATCGGAGTCTACTGAAGTTGCATTAACGTCATTCTTCAAATGTACCCATAAAAAGAAATCTAGGGGCGTCAAATCGGGAGATCGGGGTAACCAAGAGATAGACCCACCACGTTTAATCCATCGCATGCCAAATGTCGCATTAAAGCACTGACGAGTATCTAGTGTGAAGTGAGATGGCGTCCCATTATGCTGAAACCACACGCTGTTTCTAATGCTGATTGGAACATGTTGTAGCAGACCTGGTAAAAGTTGTTGACTGAAAATGAGATAACATTGAGCCTTGAGTCATTGTGGCAGTAGGTATGGGCCAATCAAGAAGTCATTTACAATGTAGCGTTCTTGAAATGCATGTGGTCGCGTTGCGTGAGGATTGTCCTTTGCCCACACATGTTAATTGTGCACATTAAATACACCATCGCTTGTAAATGTTGTCTCATCTGTAAAAAACGCTTGGGCGGAAAAGTTCGGCTGAAGTGCACATTGCTGCAGCAACCACTGGCAGAGATTCCTGCGCAGAAGATAGTCTTCTGGTTTCAAAGCATGTGCATGTTGATAATGGTAAGGGTGTAGATGATTATCCTGTAGCACTCTCCAAACAGTGTACTGACTCACACCTACAGTCTGTGCAACAGCTCCTGTACTTGAATCGGATGTAGCAGCCAAGATTTGCAAGATTGTTTCGCCAACTGTTGCAGTGCGTACAGTTAGTTGTTCGTGGACCAGCGTCATGTCTGATAATGTGAAATGAACCTGTTTCACAAAGTTGACGATGTAATCTCTGAAACATTCTGTGATCCGGAATTCTTCTGTCAGAATACTGCTCACGATAGATTCGTAGAACAGGTCTGTCGTTTCCATTTGCACGGCCGTACATGTAATGCAGGTCTGCTTTTTCGGCAAACGTAAAATCTCCCATCACGTACAAAAACTGAACCGAGAATGGCCTCTCTTCCCTAAATCAACGCCGACGTGCCATCTACCGGCAACGGAAGCAACTGCTAACTCCGTTTCTCCTCCGTCTCCTGCATTTGTTCTTTCCCGAGTTTGTACTTCGACGCTTCACTTTTGAGCATACATCCCTATACAAAATGTGATCGTTACAGTGTCCAGTACCAGCCGTCAAAGTTTGTACCATGAATTAACAGTCACCGTGTATGCAACCAAAATGTATTTAACATTTATTAATTTATTTTCAATTTGCATTTCTTTGTTTTAAAATGTCCATTTCGTGCAAAGAGCTGGTACTTCATCTAGTCTCATATAAATCAATAATGTGAGCAATAGCTTATAATGAATAAGAAAAATAAGCTTTTGAAAAAGGAAAGTGAAATATTTCCTCAGGCTCTAACATCGCATTTGAGGCTCATTTCGTATCTATCATAACATCATTAATATTGTATTTTCATTCAAGTATCTTTCTTTTCGACAAACTTGCCTTCCATAGAATTGTTTTGATTCATTCCTGGATCTCTCTCGAGACGAGACATCATAACCCGGTGATAAATTATTCAAGCTCAGTTATCGTCGCGCAAATGTCATTTCCTGTCCAAAAGCAAAATCCGCCGTTTGAAACTCGAACACAAACTGCAAGAGGTCGATGACGTATCATCTAGAGAGATTCGTTTCCGTATTATTTTCTTGCTCGGAGACATAGATTATGCATTCAAATGCATTATGCGCTAATGGTGGCTTCAGAAAACCGCTACATAATGAGAGTAAACTTCTTGAGTATCTTGCATCTATATTTGCGTTTGTAAGAATGGCACAGTGTTTGAGAATAACTGGCTTATAATAAAATCAGTGACTATGGTAGACATTGAATTTATTATGCATTGGACTGAAATTTAAACATAAATTTATTTTAAATGCGTAGAGTAAAACGTTACATTTTGCAATTTTTTTCGTTCTACATGGAAAAATTAATTTACATTCACAGAAATATTTGTGATAATTATTGATATTATTCACCACAATATACACAAAATTAAAATCTACTGCAGAATTAAAACCTAATGCTTTCTCTCTTAAGACAATATGACCTCAAAGTTTTTTTTTTTTAAACTTCAGTATATTTAATATAGTTTTTCATTTCAAATAATAATATCCAAGATATAGAGATTTAAGGGGGTTAGAAAGGTGTATTTTTTTAACTAAATCATTTTGTTAAGAAAAAAATTTTTGCTTGGTCAAGGTGCATATTCCCAGCTTCTTATTCTATAGATGATTAAAAATTACTCCCTGACTACAACTTCACTCTATAAAAGTGGCTACTCAACCGTTAAAATTTAGAGGGTATAAATATTCTGAAAGAAATCACACACAAAAAAAGCTTTTATTAAAAAATAATTAGTTGAAAAAATTATCTCCCAATAGGAGAAAATGTCAATGAATATATTCCTGAATTGATTATTTTAAGAAATCTTTCAAATTTTAAACAGATTTTTGAAGAATGAAATAACGCTAGAGACGAGGAATATTTAAAATATCTCTTCACAAATCATCACATGTCTCTGCACATTTATAATGGACAACTTTTTAAAAAAATGTGTGATATTTTGTGAAACATTTACTTACGCATATGACGTTTGAAGGCGTTTATTGTGCTTGAAATTTTTTTTCTGGAAGTGCAGTTTTGTAGCAAAAACTATTGATTTTGTATAACATTCTCTTGACATGACAGCTATAACTTTTCAAAAAGAATATCCTTATATAAGAGTAATTAGTATTTTATCGGTCAACAGTTTATCTGTTTCATTGTTACATTGTACCCACTCATTTCTGTTACAGTACTGGAAATGGGATTTCTCAGAAACGATTTTTAGCTCCACTCGAAAGGAAAAAATAAAGGTTATTTATTTTCTTTTAAGTTCA
Organism: Cheiracanthium punctorium; assembly: GCA_038373885.1. Lineage (NCBI taxonomy): Eukaryota > Metazoa > Arthropoda > Arachnida > Araneae > Cheiracanthiidae > Cheiracanthium > Cheiracanthium punctorium. The sequence continues at coordinate 729,295 of JAWZYV010004260.1, forward strand.
AAGCTGAAGAGTGTTCCAATTCACCCCATTTTATGACACCTGTCCGACGTTTTGACTGTCACATTTGACACAGCATCTGTGCTTCAAACTTTAAGTTTATCAATATCTTCAAATGGTGCTGCAAACAGTCGTTTTTTATGTGATCCCAAAACAAAAATGTTAGAAAATAGTTCGAGAAAATTTGAACACAGATTTCAATTTCTTCATTTCACCAGGGTTGTTTACATTGAAATTGATAAAACGACATTTTTGTATTAAAAACTTTATAGGTGTTAAACTATTATACATACAATATTTTTTTTGGTTTTTTTTTTGTGTTGCTTTATTTTCATTTTTCTTTCTTTTTTAATCAGAGGAAGACTTTGTTACTACGCTATATAATATAAAGGGGTCTCAGCACCCGAGTTCAAAACTTCTATGAGGGGTAAAGCACGCCTAGATGACTCAGAAACACATAGGAACGTGTGGTTACATACGTCGTTTTCATGCACTGATTAATAATCATTATGAAAATAGTGGTAAATCAATAGTCGAAATTCCAGCTACTGTTTGAAAAATAAAAAGCTGATCTCTTACAAAATGATTTTATGATAAATTTTACAATTTAGAATTATTACTATTTTTTATGCAATAATTGGAGCAGAAGGCTACTGTTGGTGAAACGTCAGAGACAATTGGTACTTCATTGCTTTTTCAAAAGTAATTAGGTACATGAAGACCCCATTTAAGACCCTACATTCGAATGTGATTACGAGTCACCTGGGTGTATTTTAACCCTCCGAAAACTTTGTACTATAATGCTGAGACACCCTGTGCATGTTGATAGGACTTATTAAAAGCCTAGGTTAAGGTAAAATATTAGACCCGCATGCAAGATAACCAAATATGTTACTCGTACGTTGGCTCATTATGTATGAAAAATAAGTTCCTAAAAAAAAAGCTAATACATCCTAAGGCGCATCAGATTTCTCGTCGCGGAGAATATTATTAATATATTTTCCTAGGAATGTATCTCTCTTTTTGACAATCTCTCCGTCAGTAGAATCGTCGTGATTTATCTTGGCCTGCATCGTGATTTCTCCTGAGACGGGATACCGAAGCCGGGCAATAAATTATTCAGCCGCAGTTGTTGTCAGACAAACGTCACTCCTGGTCGAAAAGAAAAACGGTTGTTTGGAGTGAAATGCAAAACTGTGAAGTTGCATTATTTGAAATTTTGTTGCAATATTTTTCCGAGTTATTTTTACTGGGAGGAAACATCGATAAATATTTTGGTATTAAAACGCATTTATATGTTGACTTGTTAAAACCAATAAATAGTGGTATGGAATTTCTTAAGAATATTTGAATGCAATTGAATTTACAAGGTGGGAAATATAAGACTATATGAAACACTATTGAATTATATAAAACTAGCTTATTGTCCCGTTCTTCGAACGGAAATGAATGAAACTTTTTAATATTACGGTTTGTTGTAATTACTATTTATCGTAATAAATAGATATAGTAAAATGGATATCGCATAAATATTATCTGTGTTCAATAATCGTGCATAAATGGCGCAGCGTCATCTACTACTAAAGTTATTGCAAAATGCATAGCATCAAAATATTCTCATGTTCAAATATCTATGTCTACCAATTTTCATAGCAAACAGATTAAAGGTCAAGATACGCTGCAGCGCCATCTAGTGGCGAAATAAAGTAATAATACACTAAGGTGCCATCAAAGGGCGAGTTATAGCAAAATGAAAAACGTGAAACTATTCTCAATGTTCAAATATGTATGCATACCAATTTTCGGAGCGGCTAGTTGAACGATTAAGAAGTTGATTGCTCCAGTGCTATCTAGAAGCGAGTTAAAGTATTAATGTGCATCAGTGCCATCTAATGGTTAGCTACAGCCAAATGGATACTAAAAAAATATCCTCTCTGCTCATATGTGTTAGTATACCAATTTTTAAGGTGATTGGTCGAACGGTTCTGAAGTCTGTGCTCTGCATCGCCATCTAGCGGCAGGTCATAGCAAAGTGGATAGCGTAAAAGTATTCTCCAAGGTAAAATATCAGCGTGTAACAATTTTCATAGAAATTAGTTGAACGGTATTTTCATAGCAAGCGGCTGAACGGTACAGAAAGCGAGTTATAGCAAAACGGATGCGGTGGAAATATTCTTCGCGTTCAAACATCTTTGTAAAAGAATTTCCAAGGCGATCAGTTAAATCAAGTACCATTCCTGAAGTTATTGGTTTGAAGTGACATCAAGTGGCAATTTATAACAAAATGGAAAAGGCCAAAATATTATCCATGTTCAAATACTTACCTGTACCAATTTTAATAGAGATGCATTGAACAGGCTTTATATTCTGCAGCGCCATATAGCGGCGAGTTAAAGTAGGAAGTTGATACGTTTCAGCGCCATCTATTGGCGAGTTAAAGTATTGATGTGTTACAGCACAATGAAGCGGCTAGTTATAGCAAAATGGATCAAACGAAAATATTCTCCGTATTCAAGTATCTATGTATATCAATTTTCATGGAGATCAATTGTCCGGTCAAGATGTTGGTGCGCTGCATTGCCATCTAATAGCGAGTTAAAGTAATAATGCGCTGCACAGTGCTGTCTAGTAGTGTGTAACAGCTAAATGAATAGTTAGAATGCATTCTCCGTGCTGAAATGTGTAAGTATAATATTTTTATAGCAATTTGGTCGAAGGGTATGGAAGTTAATGCGCTGCCGCGCTATCATGCGGCATGTTATAGAAAAACGGATAGTGTAAAAATATTCTCCATGTTCAAATATCCATGTGTACCAATCATCATCATCAAAATTAGTGAAAAAATTTTAACGAAAACGACAATTTTCTTTCTATTTCTGGTACACTTGGCAGAATTTCGCAAATCTAGTTGGCAAAAGTAAAAAGTTAGTAATATTGTTAATAAAATAAATAAGTTGGTAATAACCAATATTTCACTTGGCAGTTGATCGACACCCCCCCCCCTCCGGGAAAAAAAGTCTTAGCAATGGCTTTGCGTGAACGAAATAGAATTCGAAGTTCTGCAGCGCCATCTAGAGAGAGTTATTGCAAAATGGATAGTGTAAAAATATTCTCCGTGTTCAACTTTCCACAAATAACTAATTTTCACCAAGGGCGGTTGAACGGTATTTTCACAGCAAGAGCTTGAACGGAATAGAATTCGACGTTATGCATTGCCATATAGCGAAAGTTATTGCAAAATAGATAGTGTAAAAATATTCTCCGTGTTCAAATACCTATAAATACAAATTTTCATCAAAAGCAGTTGAACGGAATTTTCACGGCAAGAGCTTGAACGGATTAGAATTCCATGTTCTGCAGCTCCATCTAGCTAAATATAGCAAAATGGAAAGTGTAAAAATATTCTCCGTGTTCAAATATCCATACGTACCAATTTTCGTCAAAATATGTTAAACGGTATTGTATTTTCATAGCAAGCGGTTGAATAGAATTTGACGTTCTGAAGCGCCACCTAGCGGCGTGTTTGAGGAAAATGGACAGCATAAAAAACTTCTCCGTGCTAAAAGACTAAGGTGCACCAATTTTCATGGTGATCGGTCAAACGATTTTGGAGTTTTTCAACTTGATACCCACACACACAGCCACACAAATATTCATTTATAGTATGTACTAGCTGAGTTCCCCATTTTTCGCACGGGAATGAAGGGATTTTATTTTTATATTATGGTTTGTTGTAGTTACTATTTATCATACTAAATAGATAAAGCAGTGGACATCGCATAAATATCTGCGTTCAATAATCATGCATAAATAATTTCATGGCGATTGTTGGAACGGTAAAGAAGATGATTCTGCGCAGCATCATTTGCGGTCAAAGTTATTGCAAAATGGATAGCATCAAAGTATTCTCATGTTCAAATTTCTATGTGAACCAATTCTGATAGTAAACAGTTTAATGGTCAAGATACACTGCAGCACCGTCTAGTGGTGAATTAAAGTAATAATACGCGAGAGCGCCATGAAAGGGCGAGTTATAGCAAAATGGATAACGCGCAAACAGTCTCCGTGTTCAAATGTGTATGTATACCAATTTTCAGAGTGGTCAGTTGAACAATCAAGAAGTTGATTGCTGCAATGTTATCTAGTGGCGAGTTAAAGTAATAATGTGCTGCGCTGCAATCTAGTGGAGAGCTACTGCCAAGTGAATACTAAAACAAATAATCTCTCTACTGGAATATGTAAGTATACCAATTTTTAAGGTGTTCGGTAGAGCAGTTTTGAAGTTGGTTCGCTGCATCGCCATCTAGTGGGAAGCCACAGCAAAATGGATAACGTAAAAGTATTCTTCGTGAACAAATATCTGTGTGTACCAATTTTCATCGAAAGCAATTGAACGGTATTTTCATAGCAAGCGGTTTAACGGCACAGAAGGCGAGTTATAACAAAACGGATGCGCCGAAATCTTCTTTGTGTTCAAAAATCTATATATACGAAATTCTATGACGATCAGTTGAACAATCCTGAATTTATTGGTTTAAATTGACATCTTGTGGCAGGTTATAGCAAAATGGATAACGCCAAAATATTCTCCGTGTTCAAATATCTGTCCGTACCAGTTTTCATAACGATCAGTAGAAAAGTGTTTCTATGACGTAGTGCCATACAGCAGAGAGTTAAAGTAAGAAGTTAATACGTTACAGAGCCATCTATTGACTAGTTAAAGTAATGATGTGCTACAGCAGAATGAAGTGGCGAGTTATAGCAAAATGGACCACACGAAAGTATTCTCCGTGTTCAAGTATCTATGTATGTCAATTTTCATAGAGATAAATTGCCCGGTTAAGAAATTGGTGCGCTGCATTGCCATGTAATGGCGAGTTAAAGTAATAATGGGCTGCAGTACCATCTAGTAGTGAATAACAGCTAAATGAATACTTAGAATATATCCACCGTTTTCAAATGTGTAAATATAAAACATTTTTTGGCGATTGGCCGAACGGTGCAGAAGTTAAAGCACTGCAGCGCCATCTTTCAGCAAGTTATAGCAAAATGTATAGTGTAAAGATATTCTCCGTATTCAAATATCAATACGTACCGATTTTCGTCAAAATAGGCTAAACCGTATTTTCATAGCAAGCGGTTGAAATAGATGCGACGTTCGACGTTCTGCTGCACTACCAAGGGGCGAGTGAAAGGAAAATGGATAGTGTAAAAATATTCTCCGCGTTCAAATATCCATGTGTACCAATTTTCATCAAAATTGATTGAACGGTACTTTCAAAGCAAGCGATGGAACGGAATAGAGGAGGATGGATAGCATAAAAACCTTCTCCATGACAAAACACTTAGGTGTAACAAATTTCATGGTGATCGGTCAAACGGTTTTGGCGTTTTTCAACGTAATACACATACTCCCACACACCCACAAACATTTGTTTATATATATATACGCAGATATAGATAAATATTTAAATTAAAAGAATATTGAATTACAAAAATTAAAGCAAATTTTAGCAGTGACTACACCAGCAAGCATAGATTTAGCAGTGACTACATGTTCGATATGCCTATCGTCAATGGCAGTGATGTGGCACAGACGAATAGTTTCATGAAACAATTTTTTATCGATGTCTTTGTCACCTGAGACAAAGCCAACGAAATCATATTTTCGTGGGATTAGGCTGTTAAATAATTCCAATAGCGAGTTGAATTAACGACTTTCTGTAAACCATTCTTAGATTCTTAATCAGACCCAAATGAATGTCTGAAGCATAATAGCGCAGTTTGGAGTGAAGAAGAGAACTTTTATATTTTTCAAAATTCCGCCCGGGTCGTGTTATGGCCAGAGAGTCATTCTACCACACCAGGCGTCAGAGTTCGATTTCCGGCACGGGCTTGGGTGTAATTTCGTCCGTCCCTCAGTATAAGGACGTACCCAGTGGGGTGTTTCAGGGGGCTCCGCCCCCCACCGAAATTTGAAATTTTGTTAACAAAATAAGAATGATGAAGTCTTTTTGTGAAAAATTCTGCCTTTTTCACCGTTTGGACCCCCTCCGAAATTTTTTTCTGGGTGCGTCCCTGCATCCGTAGGAGTCAACGCTGTTCCCCCTTTTCGGTGACTCCATAAAGAGACCAGTAATTCCGGCCTTGGTAGTGGTCAATGCCTACACGGCAAGTGTCTGCCATTAGAAAAAAGAAAAAAACATGTTCTTCGAAAATAACTATCTGGCTGGTGGGCTATACCTTGGTCGATGAATAGTATGGTCCATGAGCATTGGTCGAGATTTTTCATTTTCGACTCTTCATAACATTGTCAAGTTTTTTCAGAAATCTAGTGAAAATTTCTGTCGTCATCTATGCTTTCTTATTGGCATCATAATCCAGCGGAAGCGTTTTGATGTTTTGATGCTCTTCGGCTACTACATTTTTTTTTTTTAATAGCAAAGAAGTGTTCTCTTCACCACCATTCCAGTTTACACAAAGAAGTACGATAAGACGATCTTTGCTCCCCCCCCCCTTACCTTCTGCATATTTTTCGGCTTCATAAGCTAAAGTCTGATTCGGCAGCAGATGATAAAAAAGATCTATTTCGTCGGTGTTAAACATGTCTTTAGGTTGGTATTCACTTATTATGCCTGGTAGAATTTTGTATCATTTTGAGACAGGACCATTTGGAGAATCTCTTGAATCAAAATTTGCAACTTGACACGTGATCTCGTGGTGCACTTAGCACTTTAAATTTCTGCATCCAACTTACTGTAAAGCCAAATCCTGCCAGATTAAATTTATTCGCGATTTCTTTAGCTTTTTCCATCAGCACTGGAGTACTTATAGTCCGGGAGCCAGCGACAGATTTTTGCGACCAAAATCCTCTCAGCCCATAATTTCTCAGATGATTAAGACGGTTGTGTGTTGAAGCATGGTGATCGTCAGCTGCCGCACCATGGATGGGTTGGGCGGCGGCCGCCTTCCAGACACGTAAAAAAAAAAAAAATAAAAAAAAATTCAGTCATTTCCTCCCGGTTGAAAATTTCTGAAATAATAGTTGGCATAGTACTTGTTTGAGAAAAAAAAACCGTCAGCTGGCCAAGCGGCGGTGGATTATACGTCAGCTGCTCATACGAACATGTAAAAAAAATTTTTTTTTCAATGATTTCCTCCCGGTTGAAAATTTGACAGATGTTAGTTTACATTCTACTTTAAATAAAAAAACAAGTCAGCTGGCTGTATGCCGGTGGAAAACCCGTCAGCTGGCACAGTGAAAGTGTGGCGCGGAAAGGTAGTGTGGCCGCAGCTAGCCTATTTCAATGCACCAGCTGACGGGTTTTTCCCCGGCATACGGCCAGCTGAATTTTTTTATTATGGCAAGAATTATGTCAACTATTATTTGACAAATTTTCAACCGGGAGGAAATAACACACTTTATTTTATTGGACACAACGCGCTGATATCCTCAATAATCCTACTATTTTTCATAATTATGTATAGAAATATATAAAAAAAAAACAATCTGTGCTACTTTAAAAACATGAAAACCACCGGTTTCCTCATTTTTAAGCGAGTTTTTGGCATTTTCAGCTCCGTTTTATTTCTCCGAGTCAAAAAAGTTTATCATTTGTGTGACAAAATTCGGCTCTGCAAGCGGAAAAGGACGTTATATTGACGTTATATCCGGCTTTGAAGGAAAAATTGTGATTCCTTCCTTTTAAATTGCTTTTCTAGATTACACAGTTTAATTTTTCTTCTCAAAAATAAATCGAGGATTTATAAGCGGACTTCGAGCCAAGCAAAGAAATCTTCTGCCTGTATATAAGAATGGCTATGTATACAAAATGAAATCTTTCGAGTGCGAAAATTTTTCATGTTTTCAGAATAGCATATATAAATGGGAATATAAAAATTAATATTTTGGAATTGGAGATATTTTGAAATAGTCAGTGGAAACAGATCGTCCAAACGTTTCGGAAGGATAGATCTTAAAAAGACTGTCGAACTGCTTTAAATTACTTAATAAAATGTCGATTGTAAATCTATTTTGCGTTTTTTGCAAAAAGGCTACTTCAAAATTGAAAATCGGAGAGGACTATGATTCGGAAGGACTATTGAGAGTGCCACAAGTGAAGATGAAACATTATAGTATTTAAGAATTATAATAATTATTTACTGTAAATAAAAAATATATTGATATATTTATATTCAAACTTAATTTTTGTTATTCGGTCGCTTGATTATTTCCTGATTATGTTTGCAACTCACCTACAGGGCGCGTTGTGTCCAATAAAATAAAGTGCGTTATTTCCTCCCGGCGTAAAATTTGTCAAATAATAGTTGACATAATTCTTGCCATAATAAAAAAAATCAGCTGGCCGTATGCCGGGGGAAAACCCGTCAGCTGGTGCATTGAAATAGGCTAGCGGCAGCCACACTACCTTTCCGCGCCACACTTTCACTGTGCCAGCTGACGGGTTTTCCACCGGCATACAGCCAGCTGACTTGTTTTTTTATTTAAAGTAGAATGTAAACAAACATCTGTCAAATTTTCAACCGGGAGGAAATCATTGAAAAAAAAATTTTTTTTACATGTTCGTATGAGCAGCTGACGTATAATCCACCGCCGCTTGGCCAGCTGACGATTTTTTTTTCAAACAAGTACTATGCCAACTATTATTTCAGAAATTTTCAGCCGGGAGGAAATGACTGAATTTTTTTTTTTTTTTTACGTGTCTGGAAGGCGGCCGCCGCCCAACCCACCCATTGTGCGGCAGCTGACGATCACCAGGCTTCAACACACAACTATCTTAATCATCTCACGAATTATCGGCCGGGAAGAAATAACTGACCAAAATCTGTCGATGGCTCCCGGACTATTACTGGATTGTTCGATGCACGACAGGAATTGAAGAACTGGAACAATTCCTTTTTCCATTTCAGAAAATTTTCATAATTTCTCTCGCAATTTCTTTGATTCGAAAGATCCAGAGCCTTTTGTCAGTTACTCAATATGTTGGTGATCGAGAATAGTAATCTTAGAAAACAGAATAGATCTATCATTGTAGCCAAGTCAGCTTTGCACCTTCCGATGAACTTTTATCAAAGTTTTCGAAATTTCAGTTTTTCTTTTATCGAGAAGGACCTGTGTTTTTCAAAATATGTTTAAAAAGAACGGTGGCCAAAATAGTACGAAAAAAATAGAAAAAATAAAATAAAATACGATCTGCACTGTTAGAGCACTTATAAGCCAAGAGCTGATCACCCTGCAAACAGAATGACCCCTGACAGTATAATGCGTTACACCTAAACTGGTATTCTGACTAATCCAACCCACGTTTCGTTGTTATTACGTGCTACATTTAAACACGTTCTTTTCTGTCATTGACATTGGGCAAATCCCGCCTGTCCTTAAAATACACAAGAAAAATAAACAAAAATAAACGTTTACAAAATCGGAAAACCGACGTATAGCCGATTTAGGCCATTGTATAAACGACACATATATATTTACATTAAAACGCACAGAAATGAATAGGGACCTAACTTAAACGTCGCACAGTGGAGTATTCGTATCAAAATCCTGGCCAAAAGTCGAAAATTTTAAATTTGTTTAAAAACAGTAATATATATGATTTTGGATACCCTAGTAACTGATGCATCATGTAATGCATGTTTTTCGACCATAATTCATATCCAAAAGATGCAACACTCGGTTTAAAAGCAAGTTTCTTCATTTACGGCAAGAGATTTCAGCGTTTTCTATTACTTCGTCTTGCATTTTTTACGGGCTCTTTAAATTAATTTACTGGTTTCATACTTAGTATAATTGTAGTAAAATATATGTATTTTAATTATATGTATCTATTAGCTTGAAAAAATAATATGACTTTATTTTAAAATATTGTAAACTTTTTTTTTCTAATTTTTTTTCAAAAATTCACATTTCAAAAAGCTTTTTGAAAGGGTGTCGCGGCTTGTCGCGCCCAATTTCAACTATAATCGTAATTATTACAGTATTGAGTGTCTATTCCAAGAAAAAAATGTTCCCCCAACATCCACCATTTTTATAAAAAAAATTATTTATATAGCGCCATTTTTATTTTTTCGATAATTTTTCGACGGGTGATCGCAAAAGCTATACAAACATACGCACTTGTATTTCTCATAAACTATAAATTATGTGCAGGTGTTTGCATAAAGGTATATAAAATTCATTTTAGTCAAGATTTAACATCAGTATTTTAGATTCAGTATGTAATTTCTTATTTTTCTGATGTAAATTTGCTGTAAGAAGAAAATTTCTACATATTCCAAAATTGCCCTTTCTTAGTCATGTAAATAGTCCCATCTATTTACAGCTTAGTTTTCCATTTATGTAGTAAATTGTGTCCAAAGCAAAAACTCCCCATTTTTGGTTCTCAAAGGTTGGCAACTGTGACTTCGGGTCATTGAAGTGTGAGTGTGTAAACAGAAAAGTGCTGGCTTGAAATAAATTACTTTCTCCTCGAGCTTGGAATGAGATTTTATGGGTTTGCAAAGGGGGGCATCTTTTAAGCAGTGCCCTTATATGATCTGCTCTAGATAAAGGCCAATGAAAAAGAGCAAGCCTTATAGCAGTGAGACCCTATAACTTCTTCTTCCAGAGGGGTCCGATGGTGCTCTATCTCTCTCTCTCTCTCTCAAAAAAAAAAAAAAAAAAAAAAAAAAAAAAAAGAAGGAGAAGAAAAAGAAAGTGATTCTGAGTGAAGACGAATATCAGAGTTCAAAAGAATCGGAATGAAAAAGTTAATCTTCAGAAGTCATTAGAAAACTAAGATCCAAATAGTAACTACATTTAGAAAAGTGGAAAATCGGAAAACTTTTATGATAAAAATTGATTTATAGATAAGTAGTATTATATTTATAAGTATTATTATAAGTAAAGTATTACATTTATATATTTTTATTGTGGTTAAGGCAGCGTTTCTCAACCTGTGGGGCGCGCCCCCCAAGGAGGCGCAGAGCGTTTCCAGGGGAGGCACGAGAAAAACCAAAGAGCAAGTAATGATGCACGATTTTTAAAAATCGCCTAATTTATTCTCATTTTTACTCAAAAATATATCCATTTTCGCTTAAAATGTTCATTCAAACTTTACTGATAACATTATTTTGTAGAAAATTCGACTAAATGTACATTGTTAAAGATTAAAAAACTGAATGCATACTGAACAATGTGAAGGGGGGGGGGTGCTACCGTAAGTTAGCCTTTGTTGGGAGGGGGCGAAGTTAAAAGGTTGAGAAACGCTGGGTTAAGGCACGGCTATTTTCCTCACGGGAAGGTTGCCTTGGCGGAGGGCTTTTTAAGAGGCTCTAATGCGTATTCACGTGACATCTGGAGAAAATCGTCCAAAACTCCAGACCGTTAGATCGACAGCCGCGTGGTATTACATTTATAAGTGGTATTATACAAAAGCAGTACTTCCCAGTAAGGGACACTACCCGGACAAGACATTTGTTAGAAACCAACTTCGAGTCGTTTAGCGATATATCGCCGAATTTGGCGACAACACGCTTTTTTATATAATTTAAGAAGTATATAATACTAAAAAGTAAGTCAAAAGTCAACAGTAATGATTTTAACGTTAAAACACATGAAAAATATTTTTGGCCAGGATTTTGACACAAATACTCCACTGTGCGTCGTAAACGACATTTCACTGTATTTGACAAGATTGTAACAATTCTAATCCAATTAATTCACTATTTGTTAATATTCATGTCTCCTTTAAAATGATAACACTTCATTTCATGAAAATAATAAAAATAATCGCTTTATATCTTCATATTGTATAAAAAACCAAATAGGACTATCCGGAGATAATCATGTTTAGATTTCAATGAAAATAGCATTTAAAACATTTAACAGTTGAATATAATACAAACTATACCTCTATCCTTTAAGAGATGGGCGAAACTAAAATACCAATAATATACGGATCTACAACCAGACTTATATGGATATTCTGATCAGGTACAAATAAAAAATGTGACCAACATTTTCAGGGATTCATCATAATTAATCTACGGGAATATCATTAATATATTTTCCGGAAATGCATATCTCTTTTTATGATTCTTACGTCAATGAAATCGTCGTGATTTATCCTGGACTGTATTGTGATTTCTCCCGAGGCAAGATACCGAAATCTCGGTAATAAATTATTCAGACGGAAGTTACGGTCGCTCAAATGTCACTTCCCGTCACCGGAAAGGAAAACCGCTTGTTTGTAGAGAAATACAAACCATGACAGATTTGTGACGCATCATGAACGGTACGAATTAGTGCGAGTCCGTGATATTTGCCGTCGTTTGAAATTAAGGAAATTTCCGTTTATTCAAATGCATGATTCAGAAAGTGTAAAGGTCAATCAAATGAAAGCGAAACTGATGGTAAAAGAGTATCTTAAAAGTAATTGTTGATACATTTATCCTACTACTGTCGAACTAGACGGACAATGCCTTCATGGAAAAATGTTTGATTTTGGCTGTGAAACCATAATTGTACCCAGGCGTGGACCTATTTGTTCGAAAAAAATCGACAGCTACGAAGAATGTTTCTTTTCAGGGTTATAAAAATATTGAAATTGCATGGAGATAGGTCTGGACTGCAGGAATGATCTGTAAGGCCTTCCCAGCTAAATTGCTTCCGCGCTGTCGAAACAAATTTGACAACAACAACAACAAAAAAAGGTGCGGGGGGGGGGGATTCTCGTGCAACAGTGTTGTTCCGTCTTCTAAAGCACATGCTTACGTGACATACACAGCAAACATTTAGGTATGAATTCTCTTTCTTACATTCCTTCTATGTAATGCTTCGTTAAAAAAAAGCATTACAGCGTTACATTAAAAGCGTTGCTCCTTCCGGCCTTTCATGCTAGAATCCTTCTGGGAATAATAACATGAAAACGAAAACAAAATTTAAGCCATAGCAGGTATTTCATGTTTTATAATATGTTTACTACGCAATCGAAACACACATTATCGTCGACGTTAGAATTAAGTTGATATTTGATGTCTATTTGTGATAAAAGAATAAACAAACGAAATTTAGTCACATTATATTTTACAGATGCTTTTCTTTATTTAAAAATACTGCAATTTTAAATCCCAAATCTTAATAATTAATCCTAAATAATTACTTTCATTTTATAAGTGCTGATATTTTTATCTTTTGTAACAAAAGATACTTGCAATTAAGTTTTGTCAGTAATCAGATAATTTTAGATTTATATTTTAACTAATACAAAAAGCAATATAAAATTTATTTGATTTATAATAGAAAACTAAAATGTAAAATAGTTTGTAAAATATTTATGTTTATTCTATTCGAACTAATAAAATTTAGCATAACAAATTTGTTGGCTATTGTTTTAATCATATTTCTTGTTGAAGGAATGCTTAAATATCATATTAAGAAACATTTGTAAGTATGAAAGACTGAGAGATCATCAAACAAGATGCACTCCGCAAACAGAAAGCCGCAGGCAAAATCTTGTTAGAGAATCCTTCTTTGTATTTACGAAACGCTATATGAGAAGCAAGAGAAAATGCAGTTATATTTACATGAGTATGAATTTCCGAAGAATCTAAGGCAAATATGAGACAGATATAATGAAACACTTATAGAAGAAGTTTCATTCTATATAAAAGCATGAAGAAATATATCTATAAGGATACAACATTTGTTGTGAGTCTGACGAATATAAGATTCAACTGTTTAAAAAATCACAAATAACAAACGCAGCAATCTAAGAAACATCATTTCATATTTATAGGGCTTTCAAAAATGGAATGCATAAACATAGAAGGCGATGAAATATTTTTCCTGCGCGTACTTTGAACTGGATTCTTAGATTTAGAAAAGCATGTTCCAAGAACTATCTATATTTGTTCAGATGCATATAGCCAAATCAATATTTCATATGTTTATGCAGAATTTATAAATTACAAATGTATTTTCATAGAAATAGACGTATTTTATTGAAGCACACTTTGTGTGTAAACTGAAGTTGAATGAGAGATAAAATTTAAATAGATTTAAAATAATAAATAAAAGATGATATTGCTTTCTTAGAATGAATAACGGAGATAAAAACTTTATTAAAACTGGAAAAGAGCTATACATCTCTGCTGCCTTTCAATTTTAAAAAATAGAATCACCCAAAATATTTAGTGAATGATAAAACATATACTTTTGTTGGACGTTATAGCATATTTGAGAGTTTTCATGGAGGTCTGTTCCTTTTAGATTTAACTAAATCTTAAATTAATGATCCAAGCAGAAATTTTAAACTGTCCATTTTCATTCATGTATTTTTTTTAAATTGGAGCTCAAATAGGATTTTTTAAAATTCCCGCTAAACAAATTTAGGGTTTGGTGATTATTCGCCAAAAGTCGAAGAACTTCCCGACATTTTGTAGGATTTTGGGTATGGTCTTTGTAGGGTTGGCATTTCCGACATGCTGCTCTGCATTAGTTTCTCAGCATAGCAAATATACTAAGCAATTGAATTAATTAAAATCTAGAAAACTTTTTGGTAAAAGAAAATATGGAAACGTTCAGATAACATTATGAAATGGTATGAAAGGAGAACAGGTCGGATGAAGTGCGCATATTGTTACCAGCCTAACAGAGACAGATGTGCGTTAATGATGCTGTAAGAGCATTGTGTTTTTAAACAAAATTAATTTAAAGCTTAGTAAAATAACACACGTACAAAAATACTTATTAATATGATTGTTACGGGCGGATCTTTTATACCAGACAAAACTATGGTATTTATAAGTCTTTTTTCTGTGAGTGTTACTTTACACAGTTTTAATTAATTTTATGTTTTAAACATTTTACAGGCCAATGTTTCCAATTGGGAACACCGAATTAAAAATTTATTAAAAAATGAAATTTTATCAATACTGACTTGAAAAAATTAGCAGAAAAATTTGAAAAAAGACTTGACTTTTGAAATGGAAATTGCATTTCTATCATTATTGGGAAACTGAAAAAACAAACATATGAAATAGACACTTTCATAAATTTTTGCAGAGCTATCTTGATACGCCCTCCCCCCGTTCAAACTTAATTCA
The DNA here is from genome assembly GCA_038373885.1 of Cheiracanthium punctorium. Lineage (NCBI taxonomy): Eukaryota > Metazoa > Arthropoda > Arachnida > Araneae > Cheiracanthiidae > Cheiracanthium > Cheiracanthium punctorium. The sequence continues at coordinate 744,406 of JAWZYV010004260.1, forward strand.
TATCTTTACTTTACTTTAAAAATAAACCTTTCATTAATACTTAATATTTCATTATGTAACTACTGATCAGTACATTCAGTTTTTGAAATCAATGTAAATTATAGTCAGAAATGACCCATCCTCCCGATTGGAAACACAGTGAAAATTCTATTAAAAATTCTTTTTCCACCATTTAAATGACTAATACCCTCTAACTAACGTATTAGAAGACAAAATATACAAACACTAATTTGAAATAGCCTGTATCTCCGGTCTGTAAAAGTTTAAAAATGAGTTTTTATCTAGTGCTCATGTTATCATGTATTTTAGATCAATTGCGAAACAGTTAGTGAAGATTAATTGTGGTAACTGTTCGTGGGTTATCATGGTATGCTCTACGTTGTGAAGCAGTGACGAATCTGATCGGAACTCCACAGAGTGCATTCTTTGAGGAGTGTTTCTATTTTATGATAATTATATTTTTTTAAAAAGTAAAGTGACTTTTATTCAATATACTGATGTTTTTTAAACCGTCTAAAACCTGCTCTGAGGCTTTTCTTACGTGTTTGTGGAATCAGTAATGTTTCAGCTTCTTCCTGACTTTTCGGCTTAATCCTGGATCCTTTTAAATATAATATGAGACCTCTACACCTCCATTCTCATAAAAACGAGTTACCTTTTTTGTACAGAATATACAGCTGTTTACTGCTTTTTTAGTGAGTATAAATTGCGTATTTTAAATATGGAATAAAAGTAGGAAGAAACTATATATTTATATAAAAAATGACTCATTATTTTGCTACAGTAAAACCAGATTGTGAATTTTCACAAATAATAAACATTTATGTTTAGTTGGATGCATTAAAATGCTTGTAATCTTATAACGTTTTTTAAATGAAGAACTATTACATTTTAAAAATATAAATATGGTTTTCTGTAAACTATGAAAATCATAAAATTTGAAATCATAATAAAAAGTTTTTAATGTATTATGTAAAGTCTAACTGCGTTTTTGTTGAGCGAACAAGGCTTAGGATTTTATCATTTTACGTATAAAAACAAGTTTTTGTTTTGCATGTAAAATATACAAATATTCATGTTATGTAAAATATCTGGTACATCTGCAAAACATAATATTTTCCTGAATGGAATATTTTATGAGACATTCTTGGAGTAAAGAGGCATTCTTTTACAGAGAATAACTATTAAAAATAAAATGTAGGTAACACAAAATAAATGTTCCCTCTTAAAATGTTTATAGTTGCTGTATGTAAGGCGTTTACTTTAGTTGCTGGAAATTTGTAATCCAAATTAGACGAGTTAAACAATTTATTTCTTAAACCTCTTAAAGTTATTTGCTTAGTTTTCTTGTTCTCCTAATTTAATCGTGAAAATATTTTTATGTGTACATATGCATGCATGTATGTATATAAGTCTGTAAGATCTTATGTAGGAAAACTTTAGATATTTGAGTGAATAAGAAAGACACTCATGTTTACTTCAAAGCATTTTTATGGAAATTCAATAATTTCGATGATTTTTACATTTTACGCTTTAAACATTAATTAAATTATTTGAAAAATGTTTATAAGTACAGAAAGTTATAGAAAATTATTGATATTTGCAACAAGATGAATACCAAATATTGAAACATTTAATATATTTTATATATTTTTTTAAATTAAGAAAATTCCTTTCAGGCATCACATTAAAAGAAATGGAGTGTATGAAGAAAAATATGGCTTTATGAACTAGCTTCAAGAAGTAAGACTTTTAAATGGATTCTGAAATTTTTTGAAGAGCTAATTCAAAATAATGGTATTTAGACAAATTAAAGGATTTAAAATGCGCCGTTATAAATTCATGGTTTTACTTATTCATGTGTATTCTAATAACGAGTAAGAAAATAAATATTGGAAGAAAGGTAAGAAATCTGAGTTTCAGTAGTTTACCATTTACAAGTTGGGAATTGCACTGGTGAAGGTGTTTATAGCACAATTGCACACGCTCGATACAGCCATGCTAGTATGTCGATGAACATACAGTCATCAGTGTTCATTAATGCATACATGGTTGTGTATGAGCATCGAATTTTATTATCAAGAGAAAGGCTACTATGTCTTCATACAATCTTTTATTTTTATGTTTAATTAACGCAAGTAAATTTCATTCTGTTGCACATAAAATTCTAGATTAAGGTTTTGCTTTCACTAAAAAATAAGCAATTTTTCAAAAGCCTTGAAATTTAATATGTGTCAAAAACTTCACAGTTTTCAAAATTCTGCCTATTTAATTAAATTTTTTATGAAAATTCATTCGTATTACCTTTGTTATGTAAAAACCTACTACAGTAAAAAACGCATTTCATTTCGTTACTGCAGCCGTTTAAGCAGAATGTCTGATCAAGGAAAATAAAGAAAAATCAATAATAAAAATAAAGGAAAGGAAAGAAATAAAAATATCTCAAAAACTCTTTAAAATAACGAAGTAAAATTTAAAAACTGTTTTTAAAGTTGAGTTTTTCTCTCACTTTAACTACAGTTGTTTTTATTTGATGCTTGAAGAAAAGCTTTATATACATTTTACAAAATCTAAGAAAATAAGTACTGTAAAAGATTTTAAATAAAATTAACGCTACTGGTTAAGTTCAATATCCGAGTAACTCAGTACCGAGTGTCAATTCATTTGATTTAGATGTATTTAAATGATCTGGGAACAAAAAAGTTACACAATTTGAGTTAATGTTCGCAAAATCTTAAAATTAATCAATCTATTCAGTGCTTTGTAAAACTTCTACCCATTAGTTTGCTGAGAAGCGAGTGAGGAGCAAGCCCGTATACAACTGACATGATTTCAAAATATTTTCAAAACGCTGGGAAAATATTACAATTGTTGCCTTTAGTATATAGTGAGTGACCATTGTCATTCTACCATACTTCAATTTATTCAATGAGGTACAGGAAAATTCTTACTTATTCATATTAAACATACACGGGACTTTCCTATCTCATTTTTTTGTTAATGAATCATTTAATATGTATAAATCTACAGAAAGGAGAGCTGCCTAAACAGGCAATCCGAATATATGCCATCGAATATCTTATACAAAATTGATTAATTCATGAATTATCTGTTAATTATTTATGTAACGACATTGAAAATCTTTTAAAAATATATGTGTATAAAGAAACAAAGAACTGTCAAGGTCAGACATGAAAAATAAAGGCATTTTAGCTTCCTTGGTGTATATATATATATATATATATACAGGGTGGTTATAATTAAAGTTCCATATTAAAACGGCCAGAAAAGGAAAACTACTGGACAAAGAATTATCAAACTTGGTAATTGTGTAAAAGAAGTCATGGGAATTTACTGCCCGTGGAAAAGAGACTTCAAAATTCACCACCAGGAAGAAAATGGTGCTGTATGCAACATTGGTAAACGAAACAAGACATGGAGAGATTGGTTAAAAATGCCCGTAATCGTTTCTGAAACGCCATAGAACATATTCAATGTGAAGTCCACCATTGTCCGAAAGCACCTTAAATCGTATTACGACATTCTCAACAGCATTTCTTGGCATATATAAAGAAGAATGTTACGCACATGTCGGTGCACTGCACCTTTCATTTCCGCCGAATTTTTGAGATTATCACTATAAACACTGTTTTTGAAATAAGCCCACTCCTAGTTTCGTTTTAGAAACAATTACAAACATTTTAAACCGATACTTTCATGACTTATTTCATTTGCCAATATTGCGTACAGTGCCATTTTCCTCCTGCTGGAGAGTTTTAGAACTATTTTTTCGCAGATAATAATTTCCCATTACTTCCTTTACATGATAACCAAGCTTGAAAACATTTGGTCCAGTAGTTTTCCTTTTCTGTCCGTTTCAAACTGGTGTACATAATTTGTTAAAGTTCGAATAATGCTTAGTATAGTTCCATTTGTATAAATTTTGTGACACAACTTTTTTCAGTATCATGAACAAAAAATAAACTGTAAAAATGTTCTACCGCTATGTATCTTTCAAATATTTCTTATTTAGCAAACAATTCTTATATATTTGAATGTTCCCTTTAAGCCATATTGGGAACTATTCTTTATAACAGTCATAAACGGAAAAATACAGAGACAATTTTATATCGGTTATTGAATATATTAATAATTTTACATGGGTCTTTTCCTACCTTATCGATCTGTTTACGAATCATTTATCATTCATAAATCAACAAAAATAAATGTTACATATACAAGCAATCTCGAACGTTGCTATTGAATATTTTATGAGAAATTTATTAAGTCATGAATTTCTGCTAAATTATTTCTATAATAACACATAAAGGCCCCAAATGCAATATGTGTTTTATAAATTATGCTTTAAATCTGTGAAAAAATAAATGTATTTATGTAATACGAGAATGAAATTGTAGCGATAACTTATGTAAGATCGAATTGCAAAAACGCGGTTTTTTGATTTTATAAAATACTTTGATAATAAAATTTTTCTTTCGATTTAAACTAAAAAACAGAAATTATTGTTAAAGTGTTGTTTATCATTGAGGATGTAAGTATATATTGTGCGAATATTATTATTAAAAAATGCCTACAGCATATTTTTTTTTGTTTCTGTTCTTTCTTGTTCTTTTTTGCGTGCAATTTAGGTGAAATATATTGCAAGGTATGTTATATCATATAGTTAATCAGGGGCGTAGCCAAGGGAGGGGTCATAACCCCCTCCCATGAGGAACTTTTTGCCATACAAAATGTATATTCTTCACTACATTATCTTACACACACGTATACATATATATGAGTTTCAGCAGTCGTACCCAATGAAAAATTTCTGGCTACGCCCCTGCAGTTATATTATATATTTTTACACAAGTATTTATAATCGCATGAAAACGAATAAATTGCTTTGCACTAAAATTTAATGGATTATGAAATGAAACTTAGATTTTAAATCATGCGTTGTACATACAAAACAGGTCTTTGTTGTGAAGAAACTACTATTTGTAAAAATAAATATCCGAATGAAAGAATAATTTTTAATTTATAAAGTATAATATTGGATGTATGACGGAAATTTTACTGATAGTGAAACAAATTATAATTTATTTGCTGAAATGTTTTTAAAATATTTAGCCACATACTACTTAATTCAGTTATGTAGTATTTCCCGTTTATTTAATTGGTTCGTTATAGGGATAACAAACATACATTTTATATAGTACATTCCCAAAAGTGTAATGTGAATGTTCATGTGCCAAACATTTCAACAGGTGAGTTGCAGTGAGCAACTTTCTCTTTTGAAGATTGTATTCGGAATTCTTTACTAAAGCCTTACGTCTTCTTGAGAGATCTATAATAATCTTTGATTTCCAAGGATCACTGCTTATATGTAATTTTCATAGACCAGCGACAAATCACTGGTATTAGACCTAGCTATGTTTCTGGTTAAAGAGATTCAAGATTTAAAATGCTTAATTCTATGCTTTGCATCTTGTGCCCAACTATATCAGAGGTTATGTGACCCTATAGAATTTTATGTTGACCTCTGCAGGCATCATACGTCATGCATCACTTCAAGTTCGTAATTTTTCTTGGTCACAGAAGATTTTGTCCAATAATGCTAGATATCATTAAAAAATGTGTTAATTAATTATAATCCAGAGGTAAAAAGCACAAATATGAAATGTTAATCTACAAATTATCGCAATACAGGAAAAATGCTAACCATATGACAGTGGAGGTGTAGCTTTGACCGACTTTGATCAAAATTGCTTATGCTATGGGGGTATTGTATAGATAGTGATATTTAAATTAATTAATCCAAAGTTAGATTTCTTCAACATAAGGAAAATAAAACTGTTAATAATCAAGACTTAAGTTTTCATACTTTCAGTATTTGAAAAACCTTTGTCTCTGTGATCGATACTTTATTCGTTCTTTTTAAAGAAATACGTTCATTAACACTTACGCAAAAGTTTTCAGGCATCGAATTTTACAGGTGATTTGAGCTCTAACAATATTGCTGACTGATAAAACTGATAACACAATGGCTTTAATACTAAAAAGAAAAATATATCCCCCCCCCCAAAAAAAACAAAGAAAAATAAAGAAAAAATACAAATAAAAATAAATTCACTTTTATGAATGGTTCAATAGGTGTATGAATCAGTAATGTTCATTTACAATTAGATTATCAAATCTTAATTTCTTAAAATTGTTCGGCAAATCAAGAAATGTATTCACTCCTCTTTTAATTACTTTAATATAGAATTATAAAACTTAGTTAATATGAGGATGCTGACTTAAAATTCCTCGGCACAGCGTCAGCTTTTCGGAAGAAAAATTTAATGATATCTTTTCTCTTCTTACCTTTGCTACCCTTTCTGGTTTTCCCAGTACTTATGAAATTTTGCTTTAATTTTCTTTGAAACTCTTCTTCATTAATTTTGTAGCAGTGATTACTGTTGGCCAATGATGTTTGCAATTTCTGCGTGCAATTGTTTTTCTTAAATAATGGTGGCTGTGTATATTTGATCTTCTGGTTCAAATATATTTATTTTTATTTATTTTTATTTTTATCAATGGTTTTCCGAGTGTTCTATCTATATTTTTAGAGCGTCATTTGTTTTCTTTCGCATGAAATGCTAGAATTTGATAAATAACGTTTTACATGGCATTGGTCGATTACTTAAAATACACGAGGCTTTTTTTAAAATTGGTATTTTAAATTTCGATTTTGTTCTTGTAGTTAGTTGTATAAGTTTGCATTTTTGGAAGCACGATCCATATTTGTGATTTCCTTTTAGTATTCTATTTTATTCATGTAACTTTGCAATAATGGGCCTTATTAGCATAGATGACTTTAACTCTTTTGAAAAATTGTAAAATTCCTTTCCTTTTTTTACTAATGCTGTAAAAGAGTGGCACACAGTAAATGAAAAAAAAAAGTTTTTTTCACGCTTAACCACATCTAATACAAGGCAAAAGACACATTTTTAAAGATAAAAAAGTGCCTTTTACCTTGTATGAGATGTGGTTAAGCATAAAAACATATTTTTTAATTTACTTTGGGTCACTCTTTTAGAGAATTAAATCGAAAAAAGGAGATTTCCTTTAAACAATAAGCAGAAATAGGTTATGTAGTTGCACCAAAATAATGCTAACGATATCTTAGCTAATGTCACAAATATTATAGCAGAATTTTTTCTTGTTTTAAAAGTTTTCTGTTTTGAACATCTAATACTCATTATATTGACTAAATAATCTTTACTTACCATGTAGATTTATTCCTTAAACCGGCAATACTTGTGAAATTCCTTCTCCTATCTTTGAAATAAAATAGCTTTTTTACACTTGCATATAATAGCTAAGAATGCAGAATGTGGAAACACCACTAGTACATTTGGTATCACAGTGGTTATGTCACTGGAAATGGTATATGGTCGAAGTGTGAAGGTCCCGGTTTCGGGTCTTATCGCGCATCCGTATACCTAACTGTTCGGAGTTTTCCGTGGTTTTCTCCAAAATCTAGAGTAAATACGTGTGAAGACCCCTTAGAAAGACCCACATGGACGGCACCTCCCTTGTGTTGTCCTTCTGGCGAGGATTTATAAGCGGGCTTCGAGCTAAGCACACAAATTCGATTTACATGTTCACAAAAATAACAACAACAACAACAAGGAAGAAAAAAAAAATTCTCTAATGAAAGGGGGAGGGTAGAGAATCTTGTACAGCATAGTTGTATGACAACCAATGTATAGATAACCCCGTCCCTAATACTAATATATTTTTACAATTGAATAACGCAAGTATGTGCTGTGTAGGGGAGAGTAAGGATTGTAATTTGGCTCGGACACATCGATTAATTTATTTGCTATTATCCGTTCCAGGTTTTAAAGATTCAAAATAAATAGTACTGATGCATTACATCTACGAATGAACTTGAGGAAAGATGAAGTTCAAAGTAAGTTAAATAAATTTAATCATTTTAACCTAAAAGCTAAAAACTAAAAGATGTTTAAACCTTTTGTTAATGCAATGACTTAACAGAGATTTAGCACATTTGAAGTCAGTAGTACGTAATGATAACGTATATTGTTGCCGTACATTTTGCAAATAATTGCAAGACATTTGCTCGTACTGCTATGTTTTTGCATTTTAATTTTAGAAAATAATGTTGATTCGAACGAATGAGGTAGAGTTGATTTGAACAAGTATTTTGGTGTGAAAAGAGCATGTCGATTAAAAAAAATCCGAAGGTTATTTGAGGACAGGCATGCTTTATAAAAATTGTCTTTATTCACAGAAGTTAAGGTTGATACATTGGTAAAAGGGAAAGGCTTAACCCATCTACTGATATTTGAAAGTGTAAAAGGAAATACTATTTATATTATTAGTAGTAAAGTTTTGATTACTTTAAATAATGATTACCATGATCTAAAAATTATCTTTGAGTAACTATGCTTTACTGGATCAGTGATCTGTGGAATGAACATGTGCTGGAATGAACAAAAGAATGAGATCTCTGGCGTAAAAAATGAAAGAGACATGCGAATATACAAAAATTTAATTTGATAGAATATCTGAATTGGCCACCTGTAGGGCTGGCGTTTGCCTTTATATTTGTGCTTTTAAGTAAGGAGTTTGCTGTTATTTCTAGAAATGTTGCCTCATTTTCTAATAAAAATTGGAATCTCAACATGAAAGTGGAGGAACTGTTTCTAATTTATTCTTGATAAGGAATCAAGAACACAGTGTGGGAACTTTAATTTTATTATTTTGAAATTTAATATCACTTATTATTTAGACTAGTTATTATTTAAGTTGAAAAAAGTATTGCTGTATGGAAAGAAAAAGTACAAAATCAGGTGTTTAAGATTCAATGTTAAATTCCTGGACATTTTGTTTTCCAGATTTATATGTCACGAGTTCCAGGAACTTCCGTTAAAGATCTACCAAAATCAAAAATGCTAGGCAGTATAAAAAGGCGTACATACATCTCTTTTGGTATGGATTTCATTCTTTCAAATATTCAACGACCGTCATCAAATTTAACTTTTCCACCTTAATTTTGTTTGGTTAAATAGGTAATTGTTTAGTTGTGTTGTACTTGATGTGTTTCGTAGAATTAAATATTCTAATTATATGTTTCATGACAATATTAAGAATTTCTGAAACCCCATCGCCTTACGATCTTGATAATTTGTGTAAAATGGTTAATAAAATATCAAAGCCGCACTCGTACAAAAAAGATAGGTTCGGAATAGTGAAAGCAGATGTATCTAAAATATTTTGTACAAATGATAACGTTTATTTTAATGCTAATTAAGCACCAATGCATGCCTAAAAATGTTAATTTCATCGGTAAAATCCTCACCCTTTCCTTACTGTTAAACTGGTGGGAGAAGTATTTGATTTCGTGATCGAGAGTCATCGAGAATGAATATTGAGTTAACTTTCTTAGAAGAGACCTTCGGTTTCTGATAATTATCGCGAGACGTTGTTTTATGCATTTATGTTCTTAGGGAATGTTATCCTAAATGTCTTCAACACCTTTCAGATTATGACTGTCAAAGTAATGGTAAAAGATTCAGCTTGCATATTTCCGGCCTGCACATCGGAAGTTATTTTTGTATTAGGTAAAGAGGCAGTAAAATAATGCCCTTAGCATAATATTAATTCCAGTGGTCCCTAGTTGTGGTAATCAAGCTGCCTACACGAATATGACACTTGACAGAAAAAAAATTAAATCTGTTATTGGATTTACACAAATGAGATCGACCAGACATGTGTTCCTCTTAACAGCCAAGCATTATGCTCATTTTTGATTAACTATTATAGTAATTGGAAAACCATAGTCCAAACTAGAATATTGGACAAACTTACAGGGGCGTAGCCAAAAAATTTTCATGGGGGGGGTTACGACTACTGCAACTCACATATATGCATAGATGTGTGTGATAAGGGAGTGAAGAATATACATTTTGTATGGCAAAAAATTCATCATGGGGGGGGTTATGACCCCTCTAACCCACCCCCCTTGGCTACGCCCCTGGACAAACACATATGTTTACTGATAAATTCAATTTTTTGCATGCACTCTTTAGCTTAAACAGACATTAAAGTATTACTTTCTGAAATCAAGGCTTAATATCGCACTAGTTTAATAATTTCTTTTTTTCCTTATAATCAAAAATTAACGATATAATTAAATTTTTCTGTCATAATATTTGAAAATGATACACATCAATAAAGTCTGAAGGACTCATAATGTTTTGATTTGTTTTTGTGGGGTACCGAGTTGCCACTGAATTCAGAAATAATTTTAATGGCGCAAAATAGCCTCTTTTCTTTCAAAAAGGACCAGGAAGCTGAAAGATTAGACATCTCACATTTAGAATATCTTATAGGAGCTGGAAATTGATGATCCCTTTTTGAGTTTAATTAATACAAATAAATTTACTCAATTTAATTACACAATTAAATGAAGAATTTTTTTAATTACGAAAAAGATGAGCGATTCATAGGATTCATTTTAAAGAAGAATTTAATTTTTTTTTTCAAGAGAGATTGCAGCCGTTTCTTGTTTCACGTCACTCTTTCTTGGAGGACGGATTTCAAAATATTTTGAAAATGTTTTTTTGGGTATTCGTGAGTGTTGTACTTTACAGCAAAAGATACATGAATATTTCTTTCTTTTTCTTGAGGTGGCGTGCCATATGTAAAGAAAACAACTGACATAACTTTTTGTGTCATTATATTGCAACAGTCTCAGGTTAGTACTCATTCTAACTTTACGAGTAACTAATGAGTAACTTTACGTTAAGAGTCAAATAATTTTGATTATGTTTAGATTCCGCATCACTGGAATCAATTCGAATTACGAATGTAAGAAAAATTTTCGTTCAATAGCGAGCGAAGAACGAGCACGCCGCTAGTATTTAAATAAAATTAACATTACATTTCTAAAATATTAAGCGAATTAACTAAAAAATGCATAGTAAATAATGCAAAATGATGTTTTTGTTTGGGCTTAGTTCGGGAACTGGTGGCTGACTAATGTTAGAAACTGGATGTAGTTCCCGCTAGGCTGTACCACCACCTCTATATCTAACCTCCACGATCGACATTCATTAAGCCTTGGTGATACTTTTATGCCTAGAGGGTTTGTAATGAATATGTTGACAGTCAATTTCTGTTCTAGTTTGCAAATAACCACTCGCCATATAGAGCTACGTAGTACAAAAATTTATCATCTCTTCATAAACGTGCTACAAGTCACGAGGTTTATATTTTCGTCACTTTCTCAGCAGGTTTTGAATGGCGATTTGCTTGCTAGTCTACTTCTACTCTTTATTCTTGACATCACCCCTCCCAAAAATGACATTCTTCTAATATTCCCTTTATCCTGTTTCGAAGATCTGTTCTGACAACAATTCCTCGCTTTCCGAAATTAACTACGTGAAGGTCGTTGCAGTGGACATAGGCTGTAATTCCTCAGTAATCAATCGTGCAAATTAAAAATTAAGCAATACACGTAAGGTCCAACCTCTCATTATTAAGGAAACACTCTTATTCCCTCACATTAGTACTTGCATTGTTAAAATTCTTAGTAAATTAAATTCCAATGTTATTTTCAAGCCCACGAACAAATTAACTTTTTCGAGCCTCAAACACCCCATTGACACTTTGAATTGATGAGGGTATTTACAATATCAATTGGGCTTATATTATATTGGACAAAATAAACGTGATCTCAAATTTAGAATTAAGAACTTATATAGCTCTTGTTAAAATAATGAAACTAACAAATCTGCCATCGCTAAACATTGTTAGAATGTCAACCATGTTTTTGGCTTTAGCTCTGCTACTCTCATCTTAAAACTCCATGAAAGCCAGTGAATTAGATTTTCTTGAAGCTTTTATTACCTATAAAAACATTAATAATCTTGTTAATGGTGCCGTCCCCTTCTTCTGAATTTGGGAAATCTTTATGTTCTCAGTTACCTTGAATTCCTGCTAGCCCTCAAACTATACTTTTCTGGATCCCTGCTTTCCTATTGGCCCTCGTAAACTCTGTCTTGAATCCCTATTTTTTCTATAAAATCAGAACAAAATTTCGTCTTTCTCATTCTATCACGGACCACGATATGCCAAACAGGACCTCTATTTAAATGTTTATATTGGTGTGTTCTTATATTGTTCTTGCTCCTTATCACATTCTGCGCCAAGCTACTAGAGATGGGCGGTTCGACTCATTTTACTGATTCGAATCTCAACTCACTCACTACTTCGATGATTCGAATCAGTGATTCGAATCTTGAATCAATAAAACAACTAAAGAAATTTTCCCTCTCTCTGCGCCGAAAGCCGTACTATTTAAACACCCTTCACCCATTCATCGGGTTTCTTCTCCGCTGAGTTCTCGGGCAGTTAGCATCTCTCTCTCCTTGCTCGAGTAAAACTAGTGTTTAAACTGCCCGAAATGAAAATACAGGGGAGCTTCGTATGACCCCCTGGGCCTGTAAGATTAAATGGTTAAGTTTGGTGTCAAAGCATTCGAAATTTTAAGTATCGGTGGGGTGTTGAGTCTAGGGGGGGGTCGAGAATCAATAAAAACGCGCTCCGGTGGATAGTTTCCGAGATATACGTTAATTAACTATGGTAATTACACTAATAAACCATGGAGCTGTTTTTTCGGCGTTCCGGCATCGTGATCAACGGAGAGAAAGCAGTAGCAAAAGCATCACAAGCTGGTATTGATCTCAGGATTTTCTTATCGCAGGCCTCAGAGGCGTAGCCAGGGGGGTCATAACCCCCCCATGAGGAATTTTTTGCCATACAAAATGTATATTCTTCACTACATTATCACACACACGTATACATATATATGAGTTGCAGTAGTCATAACCCCCCCATGAAAAATTTCTGGCTACGTCCCTGGCCGGCCTGTATTTTTGACCTTTATCGAATTCGAGATTTAACTGAAATGAAAATGGGAATATCGGATATTTGATGTTGAAATAAAACCGATATGTCGATATTTATCGATTTTTAGCCCAGTCCTACTGAGGGGCTGCTGCCTCCCCCCAAAAAATGGAACCCTTTACTTAGCTTACAATTGAACTTTATCTTTAAATTTGATACCCAGCCCACCCCGAAATAAAATCCTTGCTACGCCACTGTCAATAACACTAAATCCGCCACTGCTTTAGACCCTATTTTGTATTTCTCTGACTTACGAAAGAAAATAAAATAATTCCCCTTAAACGACAAACAAGGTAAAAAAAAAATATCTTAAGCGAAATCTGCAGCAATAAAGCGAAATGTTATTTTGCTTACTACAAAGTCCTTTTGTGAGAGCGCTTAATACCGCCCCTGTATCCTTCATTAAAAGTGACAAGCACAATCCTAACTTTATTTCATTCTATTTTCCTTCACATGAAAACCCGCCACCATGTAAACTTAACGTTCCCTTTTTTTTTTTTTTTTTTTTTTTTTTTGAGGGTGGGGGCAGGGGGACATATATTGAAGTTAAAAGTAGAAAAGGGATGTTTCATTAAATTTTAAACAAATATTAATCCAACCAGACAAGTTGGAAGGAGGGAATCCCCCCGAGGGAAAAAGGTTTAAACAACTGTGAGACACCCCCCGCTCTTCCACGAGCATTGGCGTAAATTGGCATGTAATATTTGGATGGGGTGACAAAATGTTTCCGATTGTAGAAAATATCATTATTATAAATAGCTCTGATACTTAAATTTTCTTAATTTTTTTTCGGGGGGGGGATTGACCCCTCTTGCCTTTAGGAAGTAACGCCTATGCCCCCCGCCAAAAGCAAACGATGTTCGACCCACTCCACACCCACAGACAGATGAAACTTTAAATCCGACCACCAACCAAGAAATGAAACACCAAAGATTCGAAAAAAAAACTTCAATTAAATGAAACATCCTTTCAACTCTTTTCGACTCCTTTCGACTCTGAGTCGATAGAAGATTCGAAAAACTAACGAATCTCAACGATCGTATACAATCACCGAAACAGAGCGAAACACTGAATCAGTAAAGATTCGTTGCTGCACCAACTCAGTGGCCAACTCACCCACACCCACTCATATGCTGTTTCAAATCATCTATTGACTCGTAATATAGACTCGTAATTACGACTCTATAGAGTCGTAAAGAGTCGAAAAGAGTCGAAAAGAGTCGTAAACAGTCGAAAAGAGTTGAAAGAGTAAGGGAAAATCTCTGGGAACGGCAAAGTGAAAATAAGTTTTCCTTCCCTTCGAACTTGGAATGTATTTCCCCACAGTTGAGGGCTTGAGATTCGAATCAGTAGAGAGTGAGTGTAAAGACTGAGCCACTCAGTACCAAGATTCGAATCACTGATTCGATTCATCGAATCATTGGCCATCTCTACAAGCTACGATTTTGCACTTATGAGAAGTTATATTAACATTCTTATTAAGCATATAATAATCTCCTCAGGATCATTAAATAGGAAAATTGTTTTCATATGTATTTGTTCAAAATATTAATTAAGATTTGGAAAATCAAGATATCAACAGAATTATTTTTATGCATTCCTTACAAAAAATAACCTGCTCTTGAATTAATGAATGCTATCTGATCTTATGAGAAAAAATTGCATGCAAAAAACATTCTTGTGAAAAAAGGAATCATTTTCATGTAGTTATTTTGAAAGAATTAAACGGAATAATTAATGTAGAATTGAATTGTTTTTATCTCAATATATAAAAGAAAGATTTTTGAGATTACCTATAACATCGGCACACATTTTTTTCAACCAGCAACACATAAAAAATATATTTTCATTCAACCATTAATTATTAAAATAATTAAAGGGGCTAGAATACTAATCAAATTTCTAATTAAACGAAGAAACGCAGTGCATTTGGCTTTAAAAATATTAATGATCAATTAAAGTTATTTTTAAGTGGCTTAATAAAGTCGGAAGATAATAACTAGTAAAGAATGCATAAATGTGTGATTATTGATTCACTTCTAAGTAAAATAAAAAATAAACCTCTTTTTAAGAATTAATTGATGAATATTAAACAGTTTTCTTTTAGGCAACAAGTGATGATTTTTAACCTCTTTAGAATTAAAATCTGTAGAATAATATATGCTTCCATTCATTAAAATATAAGCATACAAATCATTATGTCCTATTCAACTGCACCGAGAAAAATCTTTAGCAACATTTATTTTCTGAATATTTTGACTTTCGAAGAAAAATATTTCAAAAACTAATAAATGGTTCGTAATTTTTTTTTTTTTTTTTGTGAGAGGGGAGGGAATATGGAAGAAAGAGCATAAAAATGAAATATAAATATAACTGGACACATTGACTGCTCAAATTATTAAAAAAAAAGGTCAAAATAGAAAAACACACGATTATTCAGAATCAGATAAAATTATTAAAATTTCAAAACTTTTGTATATTCTCAGAAATATTTAGCGAAATTATAAGACTCTAGCATTTTATTTGAAACTGTTTCAATTATATTCACTTTTATAACATATAGTATAATGAGAAATGATTATTTTTTATAAATATTTCGCGTCCAATCAATTTTCACAATGAGATTTCGAGTTAAAGATTCTTTTAAGTAATTTCATACCTCTAACATAATTAAATAATTTTAAGATGCCATTTTTTTTTCTATAGAAGAAGGAATGTATCTCAAACTCAGTAATGATGTTATCTATTTTATTGGGGTTAGTAATGTACTGATTTCATAAACGAGCCTCACAGTACTACTTAAAATATCTTAAGCGCAAGAGACATTAAAGGAAATCTGATATTATTTAACGAAGGCAGAATATCATTATGAAAGTATTCGTTTATTAAAAGCGCCTAATGAAACCAAAACATGTATCGCAGTGGCCTCTGGCGATGCATTTTAATACCTTTATTTTACTTCAACGTCGCAAGGTAGGTTACCTACGTTTTTTTATACTCCTGGTTATTCTTCGAATTTGATCATTTGATTTGCTGAGATTGATTCTAATAAGATCCAAAATGAAGTACAAGTAAACGTTACAGAATATTTGCGTGCATTTCTAGAAAATTCTTAAGAATTCAAAATATCAAAATAGATCAAATTACGGTTGACCGCGAATTAAAAAAAATATATATTTATTTATTTATTTACGGTTATGACTTTTTAAAAGATTTTTTAATTAATAAAAAAGATGAATGTATTTTGAATTCCTTAATAAAATGTGATATTGCTAAAATAAATTTATTTTAAAATTTTAAATTTTCAGTGACTGTAATACTTTTAATTAATTTTTACTTACTTTTCTAAATGTTTAGCAATACAACTTTGGGAACGTAAAAACATACATAAAAGCATACTGAAAAATAAAATAATTGTATTACCTGTATAAAATACAAGGTTTTAGTCATTTTCTAAAAAATATACTTTTACTCACAAATATTAATATTTAGGTAAAATTTAAAGATATATTTATGAATTAGCATGCTGATATTTAACAAACTTGTACAGATTTAGTAAAATTAATCTATGAAACGTATAAATGTGCAAGCTTAAACTCAGAGTTACCTTTATTTAAATATAGTAAACGGTTGTTTACAAATTTACCACTTCATTTTCGCATCACTAATCACTCCATTTGCATTTTTTGAATTAATAAATATTCATATTTTATAAATTAAATCGCATCAAGTTTAAAGAGCATTCCCAAAGGCTAAGTAATTTGAAGTCATAGATCTGTATTACATTAAAAGTTGAAAAGCAAATGTTTCTCCATTTGTTTAAATCTTAGACTCTGATTGATTTAACCTTTTCCCGGCGGGAAAATTTTGGCCGTGCTTTTTCAGAGGGACGGGAGCATCTGAAAAATGCTTTCCCCCATTTCAGTGACTCTTAGCTGAAGCTGCTATTTGTGCAACAATCATTGATGGATTACTCTTTCCCGCCCCCGAAGTAAAACGAACTTCTTGAACAAGGGCATTACCTTTGCGCGTATATTCTCCTTTTCAGGAACTGGGGTGCAACTGAATTGATGGATGGATGTTGACATCTCTCCCCGCCGGTCCAGTACAGGTGAACAATTACAGAGGGGGAAAGCATTAGTTGGTCGAAATATGAACCAAGCCCGTCCTTTAAGGTGTTCTACTGCTTGGTTGATAAATCGACCGCCCGTCTTCAAAGGGTTAATCAAAATAATACATACGAAATTTCAAATTCTTGACTCATTTCATGAATTGCAATTTGAAATTTCATACGAAATTGCAAATTCTTAGTAAAGTTGTGCACAGTTCCTTTAATCACCGTGGTTTTTCACCTTTTCTTTTTTCCAAGTAGCAACATGCTTGTTTGCTTTTTAAGTTCTCACTGTTTTGTGAATCAAAAGGCTTGACTGAGAAAGACTGAACGAATTTTACGTCGAAACGATTGCATAGTTCTTTAAGTATCAGTTTATGTGTGATTTTTATAAAAAATTGTCATTTATAATATATATGTATATATCCCAATTAGATAAACGTGCCTCATATATTGATGAGGACAGTTACAAAATTAGATCATTTTATCCTAAAAAGTGTCGGAAATGAGAAAATAAATATATGCTGATTTAAACCATTTTTCAGTGGCTCTTGATGGGAAAAAACAAATCGCACCAGGTAAACGTGTTTTAAGGTTTGCACACTAATTACAGATATCAATAATTGCATAAATTCATATACTTCTACTATTGCAGGTATTGTACAGATTATCACCAGCTTTTTAATTATATATCAGACTTGTTATGATCAAACGGATGGAATTATGTACATCACCTAATTAAATTGGTCGCAGGTTCCTAGCTGTTTGCTAATACCGCCCAAAAATAGGTTAGGCCCCAAAGTTTTCCCTTGCAGAAACTACAAGAAATGTCTGAAAGGGAGCTTGTTTGAGTATGTATGACAAATGAGCATTGAAACCCCCTTCTGAATATGAGTAACTTACCCTCTTTTTGTCCCTGTATCAGAAATAGAAGTTTGATCACATATCACTATAATTTTAGATATATCGATTGTTTTATCTCGGGACAATTCAATAATTTTGTAATCTATTTCAAGCGGGGTGTCTGTTTGTAAAGTTGAGTGTCCCCAAAACCCTGAGCCAGGTTTTCTACCACATTTACGAGCGAGAACAGAGGCACTGGCAACCGAAGATTACCACGAACTTTCTCAATGCAATGTGTCAACGCCCGATCAGTGTGCAACGGTTCACCTCGTTCTTTTATCACAAATTGTAACAAACAGTAGTTGTTTTTTTCCCTCTTTTGTATGCAAAGGATACTTGCATACAAAAGAGGGAACTACTCTACAAACAAGCAGGTAAATAATTTCCTTAAGTTTATAAAATAATAAGTAAAAAATGACAAAAATCGTGAAAATGTCCAACGTTTGAGGCATTTGTGGCACAGAACTTAATTTTTGATGGAGTTCCGGTTTTGGCTAATTGCTATTGCAATAGGCAAGTTTTTCTCACTGTTATGAAACGATTTGAGGAAATTCGTTTTTTCCGTTCCACCCTACTATACATAATAAAATAAAATAAATTTGAGAATGCAATATCATACATAATTTATTTTATAAAAAATTGAAAAAAAAATGCCACAAAGAAATAAAAAAGTGTCTTTTTCTCGAAGTGCATGATTCTGTTTTCTTTTAGGTAACTGTCGAATATCACGTGGACTAAAGGAGAAATGTTTGAGAGAGGGTTGAATGACTGCCATGATGGCCAGAACCTGGTACCCCTGGATTTTCTGCAGCCGATGGATCATTTTACCTGGCAAAATGTCTGTCCATTTTGTATCAGATTACAGGATGATACCAAGACACAACAAACTTAGCAAGTGTATTTCCCATCTGATAATATTCTCCATTCAGTAAACTAAGTCATATTTCTGTACATGGAAGACTACATATCTAAATAAATAGTAAAGTTAGTGCTTGTCTTATAACATGTTACAGAACCCTATTTTTCGAAAAATACTATTCAGACGCTTAATACTGTGATCGCTCGAATATACATATTGTTTCTTCTCTTGAGAAAACTAGTTTATCTTTTACCCGGTAGATTGCTCTACCTGTACGGAAGAAAGCATACGTGGGTCGTTTTGCCTGCTAGGGTCATTTTAGGCCACCTTCCCCTACATTTTTTTCAACGATTTTTATCTGATTTATTAAAATAAATTAAAATAAATAATACTGCTTCTAGGTTCCTACATTTATATATATATGTAGGGAATTTTTACAATACTCCCATACAAAAGTACTGCAAACACAACTTCATATTTTTTCGACCAATATTCAAAAAATAAGGTACAAAAAGATATATTCAAAGATATGTTGTATTTTCCACTTGTTGGGAGTGTTTTTATATCTTATAAAAAATATGCATTTTTTTTTTTTTAATTTCAGATAGCTGTGATTAAGGAAACGTTATACCGCGTTTACTGGAACAATATTTCTATCCTATTTTATATGCTCTCAAAGCACCTTCCTCTTCTTATGGGTCGAAATGTTCCCTTCTCCATTTGATTACTGTTAACTTACTATGTGTTAAAACTTTCTTTCCTACATGGACATTGGTCGCATCAATATCGAACTTTTTGTGTTTACCATGCTTTCTTATGACAATATTTCACTAAATGTTAATGTAGAAACTAGGAGATGTATAAAAATTTTGATTGTGTATTTTTTTTTCACTTTTTTTCGCTTTAAACTAACCTTGTGTATAATTTTGACCATTTTTGAAGCTGAAAAAACGCATCCAGTGCAATTGGTTTAAGAATAAAATAGGTAACCAATTTAAAGGATATACGCTGCATGTAAAGACATTGATAAAGGAAAATGTGCACTTTTTAAATTTATTTTTATTTATTTCTTTTTACATGTAACAGAAATAAGAATCGATATTTTTCTCCTTGGTATAAAAACATCGCAACTCCAAAATAACAGCAAAGTGTATGTTCCTCAATAAAATAATTTTCCGAAGATTGTGAATAAATTTACTGAAATTATTGTGTTTCTTAATTATTCTCTTATTTCTAATCATTGTTTAAAGCGCCTTTATTTATGAAATGTTACTTAAACAATTTTGAACGAGAAAATAAAAATAAAACTATCAGTTATTAAAAGAAAACTCCAGAGTTTCCCAGTAATTAGTTTTATCTCAAAATTATTCTTTACAACAATGCATTTTTTTGTCTTTCAGTAAATATTAAAAAAATGTTTTAATTATCGATAAGAGATGGAGATTTATTCTCAACCTATCAGTAAATGGGATATCTAATTATACTCTCGGGGCCAAACATGATAATGTCGATTTTTTTCTTCCATCGTTTTAATTATTTTTTGAAGATCAAAATGTATTTTTTATGCTTCTTTGAAAAGTCGCTGGAGTACGTAATGTGCCCGAAAATTTAATAATTATAGAAGATATTAGAAGTGTTTTTAATTATACGTTAAAGTGCTATGCTGCTGAAAACTTGAGCGTATCAACATGAATTACTAAAAATAGATTCTCAAAATAAAAATTTAATATCTATAGAAAATTAGTAGCATGCTTATGAAAGACATAACTTTTTGTACTGACAGTCATATCACAGCGCTTGACTGTGAGAAAATGGTAAATCAAAGAATTCCATTTTACTTTTCTGTTTCTGTATCTGCTTAAATTTTCAATGCATTTTAGGACTGTTTAAAACCTTAGTACTCTGAGAATCAATCAGTATCAGGTAATATTTCTCTCATTTTACTTGCAATGAAATTACAGACTTTCTTTATTATTCTCTTTTCCAAGACTTTTTAATATTTGAATGATTCGAAACCTTTTCTTTACATTGTGGCGTCTGACCTTCATTCGCCACCAGTGTTTGTGCACCAACTGAACTGTTCAGAGAATTAACGTCGGAATCAACTCTAGCGATGCTCCAGATGCTTTTCAGTGTCTATGGTTCACGAGACTGTAGTAGAGTGCCACCTCACTTGTACTGCTGTGCAGCCAGTATGCAAATACTGTGCAGAGTATAAGAAGCTTGCACGTGCAGTACTCGCAGCAGCATAATTTTGTCAGTTCCCTAGTTTAACGCTAGCGTATAGCTGAGTGCATAATGCCCGACCGAGCTATGGCGGCTCTTGCACCTGGAACTTTATAATTTATATTCCGATAATCTTTGTTCTGTTATTTTGTTTGTTGAGTTTAAATAAAAGTTGTTAGTTACTGTTCACCTTGTGTTTTAATGAAATTAATGATGATTAAGCAAAAAAGTAAAACCTTCTGATAGAAGTGAAGTGTGGCTTCCGTAAACTAAAAGTTGGAAGACCCACAACATCAATGTAGAGAGCGCTGTGATTTCCCTTTTCTCTTTAACTTTTTTTAAAACAAAAATAAACAAAATAATTGATTTAAGATGTAACAGCTGCTAGTTTATTCTAATATACCGGGTATTCGAAAAATGTATTAGCATGCGCTTTAATTCTTCATCTATAAGAGATTAAGTGGACACTGAAAATTGCAAAAAATAAAATAAAACAAAATAAGGTGGAAAAAAGATTAAAATAAATTACTATGTTTAATTTTCAAAAAGTTGCACTTTTTAAAAATCGTATGATAGCCATACAAAATTTCCAATAAGAGAAATGTGCCCCATTCACAAATCAAATGATGCGAATTAACATACGAAGCCCCATATCTGTCCGATTTACTAAGGCAACAAAGTTCTTCCTTAGTAAAATATGGTCTTGCACAACTTAGTTAAAACAAAATTTGCGATACATACATTTTTGTAAAGCTCGTTTGGGTTAAATTTTAGTTTTTCTTGGATTAGGCTCCCCTGAAAATATCCCATTGTCCGCCATTGTTCTGCATCTATGTGCAGTTAGTTACATTTGAACCATTTCAGGCATACGCCAAATGTAAACAAAGTCTGATGTGGATATCGCAAAATACTCCTTGTAAGTCTATTAAGTTACGTAAACTTTTGATGCATTTCAAACTTACTTATCATAACATAATTTAAAATTAAGTAATTTTACTAAGATATTTAGATTTCTCCCGAAATGCGACATCAACAAGCTGTGTTCTGTTTTATAAGCATTTTCTGGTGATAAATTTCCAAATATTTCGCCAAACTCCGTAAATTTGGCGATAGCTGTCAAGATTTCGAGGATGACTCAAATACTGAGAGTTCATAGGCCTGGGTTGTCATAATGTATTGAAGCTCTCCATAGACTTTAATGTATTGAAATTCGTTTCGATGACCCTGTAAATAAACTGCTCAATGGGTTGCAATCAGAAATGGGAGGTGAACAACCAGATGTTTCGGGAATCCTAAACATAAATTTTCAACAGGCTAGTGTTTTTAATCGATTTTCGATATACAGGTGTCACGATAAAAAAAGAAAAAAAACTGTCAACATGAATTTGAGGTTATAAAATTTTTTGTTGATCATCTGAACTTTCACAGAGCAATCTATTTCAAACAAATTTTAAAGATTCACACACAACCAATGATTGAAAGACTCATATTAATACAAATATGTGGTTTTATTATTTTACTTTCACCGTTAAAAATTTCAAGAGGAGAGCTCTAGAAACATCCTAAATTAAAATCCTTACACACAGTTAATTATGTATGTAAATTTAGATATGCTATCTTAATAACAAATGAGGTTGGGAAAGTCATTGATCTACATTTAATAAAAGGGTGTCTTAGTTAAGAAGTTTTGCAATAAAATAAATCGCAAATTTCTGTATCATGATAATTTTGGTCGATATCCAAATGAAAATGAGACAGGTTGAAAAATAGTAAATAAACCATTAATTACTCCAAAAATAATCACTATAACTGTTGATAAATTTATCCCACTGTCAGAGAAAATGGTCAAAGACTTCGTGCAAAACTGTTTGCTGTTGCCTTTGAAGCCATAATTGTACCAAAGCGTGCATCTCTTCGTTCAAAACAAATAGACGGTTTTCTTTCTTGGGTGGTTTAAAAATAAGGAAATTGCGAGAGATTTTGGCTGTAAAAGATCTTCCCAGGAAAATTAGGCAGAACATGACACATATGATCTTCTGGCGAAGCGGAATGATGGCCGTCCATCAACATTAGTGTCCGTTTGGACATGACGGTGCCTGGATGCTAACAGTTACAGTGATTATTTTTGTAATAGTTAATACTTAATTGACGTTTTTTTCAACCCGACTAATATTTATTTGATTTAGAAATTTTACCCTTTTTTCTAGTAAATTTTGACTAACAAAGCACTGTCAGTTTGTATACTGACATTTCTCAAGTCCGTATCCCACGATACGGACTTGAGAAATAACTTTTGCGCAAAAATAGACTTAAAAGCAAGTAGTGTAAATTGACGTGCATCATTTATTGTATATAATGTATGGAATTGAATGTTTGCAAAACTTGACATACTTCCCATATGCTTTAAGATGTTTTGACCGTTGGCATTCACGAAGAATAAATTTGATAACTACAGGGTGTTTATTAATTAACGTGAGGTGTTTAGAGCCCTCTAGCGAGTAAAGTATTGGACAAAACTTTACGAAATTTGATGAGCATGCATAGTAGAACATGGGATTTGAATTTCAAAAAAATTAAAAGCAGTTCCAAAATTTGCCACTGGGGCAATTTTGGCGCTGTAAAAGTGCCCCAAAGGTCCCCGATCTCAATCCTTGCGATTTTTGGTTGTGGGGATTTCTTAAAGGTGTTCTTTATCAAGGTTCCGATATCGCAACGTTAAAGGATCGAATAACGTTACACGTGAGGCAAATCAACTCTGATATGCTGCGAGCGGCAGTAGAAAATGTCGTACATTGTATGCAGTTCTTGGAATTTACCAATGATGCGCATATTGAACCAAATTTGTAAGTAAAATTGATTTTTTGCTGTATTGTTTGTCAATTAACCATTCAATATTTACGCTAATACACTTTTGCAGCGCCAAATTTGCCCCAGTGGCAAATTTTGAAACTATTTTTTTTTCTTTGGGAATCAAAATCCCATGGTCTACTATGCATGCTCATGAAATTTGGTTAGGTTTCGTTCAATACTTTACTCGCTAGAGGGCTCTGAACACCTCGCATTAATTAATAACCACCCTGTATAAAAATACTTGAGTGTGACATAGTTATACGAGAATCCTTTACTTTTTAGCACATCATTTCCTATAAAAATTTTCTATTGTTCTGTTAACGCAGCTGGCTGTGCGCGCACAGCCAGTTGCGTTAAAAATCGTCTTTAGATCTGTGTCACGCGATGAGCGATTCGATCGAATGCCATCTTTCTGGTAGTTAAATCGAGCGATGGCAACGGCTGCCCTTTTTTCAGCTGCCCATTGTAAAATGGTTGCGCTTCAAAGGGCTAAGAAAAAGTGTTCATGAAATGCATTGAGCATGTTTAAATGTTTGCACCTAGCTTAGATTTACTCGAGTGTTTTGCAAAAAGGGGATAATTCCAGTTAAATATGCAATATATTTACGCAATTCTCCGACTTCTAGAGATGCGTAAGTTTAAATTACTTCACGATATCCTACTGATATTAAATTTTAAGAGTTACGACAAATGACATATTACTTCATAGTTTGATCAAAACTTTAATTAACTCCTTTAATCAAGTTGAAATACAAGGCATGTATTTGATTTTGAAGCACCTTGATTACTTTTCTCGTGGAAACATATCGATTATTATTTGAAATTATTCAGATTTCAGTTAAGCAATAACGTTGTTAATACAGCTGAAGTCTATATATTCTTTAAAATAGGATATTACTCCCCATTTTTCCTTAAATATGTGTTCTGAACTCAAATAAAACCTCTAAATTAGGAGGATTTTACATTGCTTCTTTAAATTAGTATTTGTATAATAAATCTGGTGAAAGCAATTAAGTAATAAACTTTACACCAGCATTATTACTTTTCTTCTGAGTGCTGAAAGTTTGTTTAACTAAAGTATGTTAATAAGCTACATTTCAAAACAAATATATAAGCTACATATGTGTCATTGAATGCCGTTATATTACCTTCCATGAAATAAAATAAATATACTTTTTGTGGGGCTCTTCGAGTCTGTAATTCATAAATATTCTCTTAATAAGCTTTGAGTAAAACAAGAAAGATAAACCATGCCAAACGCATGGATTATAAAACACTCTCCAACACAACAAATTTTTTGCGCCAAATTTGGCGTTTTATTTTCCTTAAATGTGGCGAGATTTCGGAGATAAAATAATGTTGTATTATCAATATAAATAAATTTTACGAGACCTTGTAAAAGAACTTTAAATGTTTTAACAATTTCCAACCTTGTTGGAAAGTGTTAAAAATGATTTCATGGATGAAAAAATAATTGATGTTTACTGTACATATTTTTCAGAATAGATTCGAGAGTATTCGATATATTCTAAATTCGATTATATTTATTCAATTACTCATTGGAAATCTATTTTCTCGTATTTACAAAAACATGGGAAAGAAAAATTAATGTTATCCTCTTTTACGTTGCTTATTATGCGAGAGTGTGTTATATATTAACCCTAAATTGCTTGATTTTTTAAAATTGGCTGAGAATTAAATTTTAACTTCATTAGGTTGGCTTATGCTAGGGAGAATAACTTCTGAAAAATTACGCTATTAATTTAAAAGAAAAATCATGAAAAAAATTAAATTCGAAAAATTAGAATGTCCACCCCATAGCTTCTATGAAACAAAATAAAGTAATATAGCCTAATTCTACTTTCTTATTAGTATTAGTTATTTTCATTCCAATATTAAAATTAGAAGCATTCAAAAATTCCGACGAAAATTTGTTCATTTGTTCATTTGTTCTGGGTGCACAAGCTGCGAATTCACGCTTCTTTGCTCGAAAAATATTGTCGCCATACCTTTTTAAAACTAAAAAAGTCTTTTCATTTGGTCTTATATTTATTTTACTTGCATATTTTAGACAAAAACCGCAAAATTTTATTTTTATCACAGAAAAAGGAGATTGTAACCAATTGGTTACGGTATGTCCTGTAGTTTATTCCCAAACAATAGTTTGGAGAAATTTCAAAGAACCGGTGAATAGTATACATAATTTTAGTGTAAACAGCCTTAAAATTTCCTTTAAAAATACTTTCAAACTTTAAAAAATATATTTTTACGATATAAAATGATTTAAAAAGTATTTTACTGTGCGAACGATTTATAATTTGAAATCTGATTTACTAAAATTGATTCAATGCAATCTTAATTTATTGAGAAACATAATTCATATGTTATTGTTGTATGGATTTTAGAACAATGACTACGAACTTAGTTTCATTTTATCTGGAAAATTGATTTTAATTCTAAGTAATCGAAGAATAATTAATAATAATTCAAAATTCTCACATTTGCAAAAGTCCACGAAATCTTTCAAAATAGAAAAGTGGCGCATTTAATTGTAGTTTTAAATAACAAACTGCGTTCAGTGGAAATGGTAGTTGGCAGATTAATCTTCAAAGATTTTGTATTGTTTGGGAAACAAGATTTTGAGAATCAATAAACAAATCAATGTTTTAAAATTAAACATGTTTCAGGCTATGGAAGTGACATCAGCAGTGTAAAATTGATTGGTTTCTTATTTGTACTAGGAATTCTAGTAGTGGCTAGCAGTTCAATTTCGCTTAGAGCCTATTTATAGATACTTCTTAATTAGGTAGAGCCTATTTCTAGCTAATTCTTTTCATATTAAAGTCTTTTAAATTTCAGAGTTTAGAAAGGTATTTAGCTGCTATGTGCAAGGCCTTAATTTCTGCTGCTTTTTGTATAGAACCTGACAGATTAGTTTCATTTTCACATTTCATTATTAGTACAAAACACACATCCAGGTTTTAATAGGAATTGAACCCACCAGCGTACACACACATGCAATTCACGGAGAAAGGAAAGCTGGCCCAACCTGTCGGTTACCGGTGCCTCATACCACCGAATTCACCAAACACTTGGCCCCTCGAATTAAACCAAACTCGAGTGTTAAAGTCATTAGTAAGATATCTTACCGATGACTAACACGCGTTTCAGGATTAATACGCATGCCAAGTGCTTGGTGAATACGGCCGATAGAGTACTATAAGCTAACTGATTTATTTGGACGAATCTCCTATAGACCATAGGCGAACACGTGACCAAACGTCATTTTGTCGTCTGCTATACCTGACTTGGTGATCAAGTTTCGGAATTCTTCACTCAATTTGCACTGAAATAATGAAAGCTTCAAAATGTCAGAAAACGAGGAAATTTTTCATGTAAAATCAGTAGACCAGGAGAGTGTTGGCAGGTATGACCCCCCACCCCTTCAAAGAAAAACGATCACTCTGAGCTTACGAATGTTACTTATTGTCTGGTGAGTGTAGAGAATAAATAAGCTATGAAAACTAACATGCAAGTGGTTAACACGCAAATATTTCTCCTCGTGCGAAAGTATTCTTATAATATCAAAACAAAATTAGTTTACTAAACCAATACTACCGACAAAAAGCAGTAATAGCTATGAAGTTATACGACCAATCACCGTCTTAAATATAAATAAACAAAATCAAAAGGAAATAACTATAAAAAATCAAACAATGTAAAAACTGTACTACCGCATGATATATTGGTTATTCTTGAATTATAAAATTCTTCTATCATTATATAAATAGATTTTTTTAATTCGATTTTTAACCAGCGAACGCCACAAGTTCTCTGCAGCAATATGGCGTCGGTCAAAGTTGAACAGACGCTTCTAAAGATAGTCTCTGGGCATCGGCAGAAATCCAGTGAGGAATGGTTGAGAAAAGTACGACCTTTGTAGTCGTCTTCGTGCTCGTTGTCTTGGATTATTCTCTCTTACGGTGTAGCATGTACACAATAAGATATAGTTCGTAAGTTTAAAGTACGCTGAAAATTCATTCTTACAGCTATTTCAACGAAATATTTCCGAACAGAATATAAATGCTGAATAAATAATTTCTCCGAATGTGCAAATGAAGTAACAAGAGATTATATTTATTGTTGCGCACATTCTTATTTCTAAGTTGGAATTGAGCTTCATATTAAACACGTCATGTACTCATTTATGACGCAAACATGCTTAAAAAGTATAGAGTATATTAAAGTGCTCATTTGATAGTGCAGTAGTCAATGCGGTACAGCCATCAAGTTATTGTAACGGAGCTGCAATAATTTATCAACAGCACAGCAGGAATACCGACGATTAAACAACTTACGAAAAAGGGTCTAGTCTTTCAAGCGTCGATATTCTCGATGTGCGATTGATAAATTGCTATATTTCAAATTTTGAAAAATGCTTATTAAAGGGACTGGCAACTAATTTTTTTTTAAACGCTCCTAATTTTCATAGACCTTTTACAGGGGCTATTCAAGTTTCACTATTCCCGCAGTGTTTGTAATAAATTACTACAGTTCTGATGAAACATCTTGATCACTGAAGATTTCTTCACTAAAGTAATGCTGAAGTATGATTATACGGCATTAACTACTAACCTTTTTTAAACCGCTCCAAACTTTCTTGAAATATACGCTTTCTGCATGAAAAGCGTCGTCTATTGGCCGAAATTTGAACTACGTTTAATTGCAGATTCCGTTTCCCCGTGGTTTATGTAACGTATTTACCAAATTTCAAGAAAGTACGCCCATAAGAAAAGCCTTAACTTATGTCCACGAGCCTGGATATAGGACGATCACCGAAATATTCTGAAAGAGCTAAACGAAATTTCCCTTCACTAATCAGATTCGATTAGATTGCACTAATCATTAAGTTTATTTTGTGCTTTAGTAGTAGATTGGCAAAATGATTGTTCGCTTTGTATTGTTGAGGGTTCTCATGTAGCTAATCATTAAAAGTGGGTAGAGTATTTTCTTTTTGAGAGGGTGACGCTATTCATCCGTCTGCCGCTAGTTGATGATAATCCTATATCCAAGTTCATGCTTAGGTCTAAACAGATAAACTTTAGAGTAATTATATAGGCACCTTTGGCTTAAACTTTTGAAGGAACAGCCTGGTATCGGTTTTTAAGCATGAAAAATTGCAAAAACATAATTTGGTAAATATAATTATTTATTTTTTTCTTAGCATTGCATCTATTTTCTAGCATAATAAAACAAGTTTCCAGTAATAACTTTTTCAGAAAAAAATATATAGGCTTCGAAGAAAATTCATTATCGCGTTAGCCGGAAACATTAAGAAATCAAGCACTTACACGTACATCAGAATATGAAATTTCATCTGCTGACGGTAAAAGATAAAAATAAATTAATAGGGCAGAGTTAAATAAGAAAAGTGAATAACTCAGGAACATAATTACACAAGATTTGCTTCCGTGTCACAGTATACGAACTTTCATTAACTTTCAGAGGACTTTCGGGGATATATATTACGAAGAACATTGCCTTAGAATCATCGTTACAATCACAGCATAATTTTCCTTACATTAATTTCGTTATTTCTGCCGAAATGAACAGCGTAAAGAAGTTGTTCATTTCTTAGTTTAATTATCTCTACTAGGGCAACATGTTTGATGAACTTTCAGATGATTGAGTGGAAACTTTTAGCATTGCATGGATTTTCTGCATGTTAAAAATATGGGAGCAAATTGTAATTAAATATGAAATGTTCTCAACAAATTATGATATTTTTCCTTTAAGGACTTCTTTTGTATAATACGATGACAAGAATTTTAAATGAATGTGAATTAGTTCATTTAATGCTTATTTAGCTTCGAAATTCACTGCATGCAATGTAAGAAAGTAATAGTAAAACTAACTAAAATATATGATAAAATTATATATCTTATAATAGCCACTGATATTCTTTATGGGATGAATTGAATAGATTGGTGTACTAGAGAGAAAGAGAGCTAATGCCAATATCACTGTAAACATTTTCATTCTTTAGACTAAGTACGTCGCAGTATGCCACATTTATGTTACTATCCACTTAAAACTTACTATTACACAAAGGATGAAATACATAAATGAATGCAGCCACTCAAAGCATTCCAGTATCAACCAAGTTTCCTATTTCAGCTTTGTGAACAATATTCTAACTATGAAAGTGGCGTATGAAGTCCAACTTTAGCTGCAGTACATTTTTTATTACGTTTGTACACTAGTTTGATGATTCATATGCACATTTTATTACTTCCTAGTACGTAGTATAAGGAAGTAATGTGATCCCGAAAAATTTTGGGGGCTAAATTTCGACAAAAAAAACCGATTTTGACTACCTCTAAATTTAATTTTAAAATTTTTTTCGATGCATCTTATCGTAGGCTAGCATGCACGATCATATTAACGCGTCTGCAACTCATTTTGACCAGCGGCGAGTCTACTGTGGCCAGTTTTTCCATGCCGTATGTACGTACGTATGTATGTAACTCGCATATCTCAAAAAATATTGGTCGTAGAATGTTGAGATTTGATATTTAGGATTGTTCTATGATCTAGTTGGGCACCTCCCCTTTTGGTGGCAATCGAATGGATAGTTTATGTACAGGACCGCCCAAAATATTGGAAATGCATTACGCTCTATGGGCCGAAATTCATTAAACTCGCCTAACTCAAAAGCTATTAGGAACAGAATGTCGAAACTTCATATTTAGGATTGTTATAACATCTAGTTGTGCACCTCCCCTTTCGGTTCCATTCGACTGGATAGTTTATCTACAGAACCGCCAAAAAGATTCGAAATGCATTACGCTCTATGGGCCGAAATTCACCAAAGTGTTTTTTAGAGGTATTGGGCTATTTCAAACGACTCAGAAGTGATATATGCTGTAAAGAGTTAGAAAATGAATTTCTCGATTAAAAAAAGTGTCTTTATCATTACGGTCAATATAACCTTTGAGAGCAGCCTACCTATTAAGTTTAAGGCATTAAATATTACTCTCAAAGGATGGATTTTACTACCCAGCTACGCCACCATTCCGGCAACGAACTGGATAGAACCATTAACATTTTTTTAACAGATATTTTTCTTTTTTATACAAATTTCACAGTTACTATAACAGAAATAACACAAAATTTTGATAAGGAACCAAACAGAAGAAATAAAATGTGGATTTAAATATATATATATATATATATATGTATGTATACATAAATTTTGGAGCAGAGAAAAATTAATAAGATAAAAACCTTTTCTTTTACGAGTAATTTAGATAAATTAGACAGATTAATAAATTTGAAGTTGAGAAAAATGAAGCCCTTCTTTACGTTTAGAATAAAGTATTTATAAATTTAGAATAGAAGAAAAAATGCATTAAATAGAATTAGTATTTACAATTATTTATATGCATATATATTAGAATAAATTCAAAAATATAAAATTTTGAGGAGATGCTGAATTTTTCTAGTACGAAACTAAATCTTTTATTTTGAAGTTTTATTATAAACTCTAATACATTACGTCAATGGCAATTTTAGGGGCATTCATCCATTTCAAGCACAATACCGTCCTACCACATAACCTAGGTAATGGTCCGACCACGGTCACGTGCGTCCCTCAAGAACTATGCCAAAAGTCGCCAAGCTTGGCGACTTTTGGCATCTAACTGTTGCGTGTTGGCATCTAACTGTTTTCAATATCTTTTTTGACAGCAATCGACTGAGAATTTATTTACAGAGTGAGACAAATGACTTTAAATACATTGAGGTGTATGGATGCATTCAATTCATTGAAAGTCTGTGGTGAATGACTACTTTGGCTATCCCCAAAATCTCGCAGACTATCTCAAGTTTGTCGGCTTTTGGTGAAATATCGCCAAATAAAGTGTCAGAAGGAAATCTTTCAAATAGAACTCAGCTTGGCGATATCGAAATATTTGGCTAGAAATCGCTAAACCTTACTATTATTGATATTATATCTCTTTCAAACAAATGAGTTTAGAGGAAGTGCGTCGAAAATATTTTGATCTAATAGACGTGCAAGGAAGTCATATGTTGGACACATCAGATTTTTGATAAAAAATAAACATTTGTAAGAAATAGTACTTAAATTAATATGATTAAAAATAATTATTTGTAATTTTTGCAAAAACGTGTTCTCAGAAAAAAAGAGGAAGAGAGTGAAAAGTAAAGTGGCTGATACCAGATAACTTAACGTTATGAGAGAGCTTCTTTAATCTTTTCTGGGTGGTATCCGAGTTTTTTAGAAGTTAATACCGGGACGAAAAGTGCTGATTTGCGAATTACACTGAAGGTTGACAGATTTTGAACACTAAGCCTAATTTGGTGAATTAGTTTAAAATTGCATTGTGTTACACATTAATTAACTACATTTTGTTTATACCCATTAATAATTACAACATTAGAATTGAAATATACCGAAAAAATTTAGCACTTCGTGAAAAATATATGTACCTTTGATATATTGCTATAGGATTTAACTGAACTTTTATTTCAAGTATGCAATAAGAATTAACTGAAAAGACAGATTTATACATCGAAAAATGGATATTTACACATCAATTTGGGAACAGTTTTGTGAGTGAAACTTTTCAAAGCAAAGATCGATGCATAACCCAACATTGGAATCCCCACATTCATAATAGCTATAAACATGGTTTCTTTCTCTTTTGATGTTTAAGAACACACAACGCCACCTGCATTTGTTTTTTTTCCAGTTTTGGAGCAAGATTTTGGGAAATGCCTTCCAGTAAAAGCAATGGAGATGTTTGTCATCAGGGAAAGAAAGGCACGCCTTGGATACAAAATATGTTTACACTATTTGTTCTGTAAGATTTCCAAGAAGCTGGGAAATTAATTAAGAGTGATCTACACAATGATTTTTTCTGATCTGCACGCATCCATCTGTACCACTTTTCTTCTCACAGATTTCCTTTAATGCAATCAAGTTTCACTGTTGAAAGCAGTATGCGGTGCAAATCTCTCGCTGCATTTCATGTCCCTGCTGAGTGGTGCTACTAGACATGCAGCTATTCTGTCGCAATCGCATGTGCTTACTTTTCATTTATCCAACCCTCATGTATTTTTCCTTTCAGTCAGTTACAGTTATAAACTTTATTGTATTGCCACGCAAGGCTAGTTATGTGAGTACAGTATGACTAGCATTAAAACCTCTTAAATCGATTTTACCCTGTCAGAATAATCTGTACTTAATTTATTATTATCACTTATTATTTGTTAAATGTTGGTTTTAAATTATGTAACTTACTCAATTTTCATACAAAAATATAATGAAAAGGGCCCTAGGAAATGATTATAGAAATATTCAACAAATGATTACATTAAATTTCAACTTATAAGCCTTATTTTTAAATTAGACAGTAAGGTGATGGTAGCGTTAAATTAATATTAAAACTATAGATTTTTAGCAGAAGGTGTTTTAAGAATATTACTATATACATGTATCTATATCTATCTATCTAATCTCTCTCTCTCATGTATCTATATCTCAATATATATGTAAGTATACTTATATTAATACTAACGAAAGAAAAGTATAAAGGGAATTTTATACAGTAAAACAACCTGAAGAATACTTAATGTGTTGACTGTAGAAGGACATCTAAGTTTCAACGTTTTCTGACTTCTTGAGTATTCTGTTAGCTTAATTGATCACTATGTTTAAGTTAATGACCTCCCTACTTCAATAAGGGAGACAAGAACGTGTTAAGCGCACTTAAGGGAGCCGTGCTAATTGACTTAAGGGTAATGACTGCTTTTTAAGTCTCTAGAGTCCACAGAATTGATTTTAAATCCCTTAGGCACGGTAATAAGATTTGCATGGTCATGTAATATGTTTGTAAGTGAAAGCTTAGCATGGCAATCAATTAGCCGAAACAGTAGGATGCTTAATAGTTAAGCCTTATTAAGAGTGTCTTTTTAGAAGCTGTATTGTACAAAGAATGATGAATTAAAATATTTTTAATGAATAGCTTAATTAGACAGTGAAACTAAATTTATATTGAGTTATTGTTGCTTCCTACGGCGTGAAATATTTTTTGAATATGTTATATGGCTTAAACCATTAATAAAAGTAATGTTAGATTCTAAGACAGTTCAAGTCAAAATAAATTAGCCTTTTACTTTAAGACGACAATGTAATTGAATATCTAATATTCTAATTAGGTACACTTTATTCGAGCTCAGGTGGCTTCAAAGTATAAATAACCTATATCATATTTTTGTGAGTAAATTTTAATAGGAAATAGGAGACCAGTTGAATGGGAAACCAGTATCAGATATACTGATTAAATTCATGATACTAGTTGAATTTTTAAACAGCTTAAAAACGAAAAGTATTCTCTTATTCAAATTTTAGAGGTTACAACGTTTTATCTGTTTCCCTTACATTGCTTTAAAAAAATATAGTTCTTTAAATTGGTGACATTTTGTCTTAGATAATACATACAATTAAACATAAACAACATAATCACACTTTCCTTTAAGGGTTTATAGAAAATGAGATACAAAAACTCCATGCACGCACATACGCACACTGGTTATTTGAACATACTAATTTAGTTTCTCTTTTATGAATAAATTCATGCTTTTTAAAACTGTTCTTCATATGGCAGGAGATAGAACAGTATCATATAGATTTGAGAATTAAATAGACTTTATTACTTCATTTACTGTGAATCATAAATTAAGAACCAAAATGAAACCGAGTGAACTTAAAAATACACTAATGATTAGACACTTTAACTGTTATTTAGGATCAAATCTAATTTAAAATTTTAACAGATCGCTAGTAATAAAGTTAGTATTAGGAGTTCGTACTTTATTCAAATAAATATACAGTTGCATACACATCAACCTATTTAGAACTATTAACTATATTTTCGTTAATTTGGTTAAAACGGAAAGTACAACTAACATCTGTACAAACCGTGAATTCTGGTATCATCACTTTTATCAGAGTGTTACAAAAAGATGGTAACCTGTTTCAATACTTTACCTAATAGATATAAGAGGGAAATGTAAATTGAAAAAAAAAAGGTCATAAAATTTTAGGAAAAAGTAGCAATTTAAGAAAAAAAAAATCCTATTATTTTCTTTCAAAAAGTTACACCTTTTTAAATTTGCATGCAATTTCCGTACAAAAAATTACCGATTCGTAAAATGTTCCCCATACACTAATGATATGATCTATAGAATTTTAGCATTATATCCTAAAAAGTAACTTAGATGTGAAGAGAAATATATGCTGACTCAAACCACTTTTTAACGAGTGCAAAAGAAAAATCACGTCGGATGAACGCGTTTCAGAGGTCGTACAGAAATTACCAAAGTTTATTTTCCTTTTTATTTTCTCTAGCAATGAACGTTTACATTCAAATTGTTGTTCAGCTCAAGAATACCTTTGTTTAAAGATATCACTGAGACGCTCTATGATGAAAGGCTGAAATTTTGCACATCACCTGATTAACATATGGGGCACATTTTACAAATTGCGGATTTTTCATAGAGAGAGATCGCATACAGTTTTAAAAACAATAATTTTTTGAAAATCAATGAGTTGAGTTTTTCTTTATGCAGTCTTTTTTCAGATGTTTTTAACATTTTTTTTCAATTTAAGTTGCCCACTTATCTTTCATAAATAAAGAATTAACGCGTGCTGCCACATTTTTGGAGCACCCTATATAAATCGGTATATGTCTTCTAATTATGTACTATCCAGTTTCAGTCTTATAGAAAATTGGCATTGGTATGTGGTTCTCCAATATCTTGACTGTAAGCTTCCTCTAAATACCTAAGTGTGCACTACAGAGCTATGGAACATTAGGCAATTGCCTTTACAGAGCACGTATATGAAATGATTTGTATAAGATAAATCTACAAAGGAGTATCTGCAAAATAGGGGGTGGGTGACTTTGGAGGACTTTGTAACTTGTTCAAGTTATATCAGGAGAAAACCACCCAAAACTGCAGATTGTTAAATCGACAGCCGCGCAGTAGGCCAGAACCTTGGGATTTCCCACTTCAGTCTTCTACAATATTAAGCGTCTTATCCCCTTGGCAATGGTGGCGCTGCATACAAATTCAGTGGCAAAAATTATTGAAAAAAGAAATACTTATAAATCATTTACTCAGACACCATAAAAACCGTCTCTGATTCTTTTTGTTTATTTCCTTTTAGGGCTCGGGAATTAAAAGCGTCAGCAAATTTTACCATTTATCTTTATCTTTTCTCATTGCTCTTATCGTTTAACTTTATTTCTCGAGATGTTTGTAATTACATAATGTTTATGGTTTACTGAATCATGTAGTGAATAAATTTTGATTGCTTGTAGATATCTTCAATACGTGCACAGAATTAATCCAGTAATGTGAGTTAACTTTTATTTTTCGTGAGGCGAGACATTTTTTTTTTCCTTTACTGCCTGTGGAAAAATTAATAGACTAGTTTTTGTGTTCAAGGAGATACTATAATTTGTAACTTTTAGATAAAATATGTGTCGCCAAAATGAATTAGAAACACGTAGCATTGTGCGGTCGTGAACGTCGTCTTTAATTTATTTCTGATAACACCTCTTTAAGAAAGTACTATGCGCTCGTGTAATTTCTTCACTGGATTGGTTTGCCTAAAAGAATTTTTTGAGTGTTATTAAATAGAGTTCCAATATTCTTAATGTATTCAAGCACAGGCTGGTCATAAAAAAAAACTTCCCCGATACATGAACCTCTAGCTGCCGTTCTAGTCAACTAATCGAAATGAGATTTCACATATAGTTATTCAGAGTAATACGTTCGAGGTTTGGATTGCTTAAAATAGTAGAACTGTCAAGATTACAATTACAGTGAAAAAATTTCTAAAATGTCCAACGGCAAATCATACTTTTTTCAGCGATCAGTTGATCAGCGCATTGAAAAATATTTAATGGTATAAAATTCCTGAAGGTGTATTTTAATTTAACACTATTCTGAAGTTCGTACAAGCTGTTATTTAAAAAGATTTTTTTAAGTACTTATTTATGCTATAAAAAAATTTATCATACTATTCGTTAATATACTGATTTAATTTTACTTGAAGTAACTGTGGCGTGTAGTTCTAAAAACCGGCTCAATCCATTTTTTTTCAAAATCCTGGTTTTTGTTTTACTTTTTCGCAAATTTATGATTTACTTTATGCTAAGCCAAGTGGATCAAATCCTATTCCATCTGGCAGAAAAACACTTGTAAATGGTGGTTTCAGATCAAAATTAGCTTAGCTTAGAAACATTTTTCTCTTTTCCTGGAAAAAAAATAGCATGGATTGAGCCGGAACTACACGCTTCAAGTGTTCCACGAAGAAAAACACACATTTACCTAACATTCCTTCTTTAATCATATAGAGGGTTAGTGAGAAATTAACTACATAATTCTGATGGCTTTCCAATGTGTTTTATTGATCGAAATGAGATAAAATCTGTACTGATAATTCTAAAGAAGCGCTTCACATTGTTAACCCTTTGTATAAGTGTTACGTAGATCTGTAACATACCAATTAAAGCTGCATAAATTAATCCCAATGTATTAAAGAACATTTGAATGACTGTTTCGTTTTCTAGAATAGCGTGAGCATAAAATAACTTAATAAAATTCCGAAAAAAATGTGATATTTAATTGATATTGTACCAAGAAACTGTGTTTTGTCCTTCAGAAGTCATTATATTTGTTATTGAAGCACTTATAATGTTTTTTCGTAGGTCAACATTACAAGAATGTTAATAATTGCTTAAAAACCCTCAGCTTCTGTTTAGAAAAACTTGAGTAATACTTTGATATACTGCAGATGTGTTTTAACGTAATTCCAAATTTAAAATAACTGTTTTATTGAACTCTACAACAAAAACATTTTGGTCAACAAATTGTACATGAGTTACAAAACTGGAAAATAAAAACTTTCAGAGTGTACAATCTGTTTCTGCATATTGCAGCAGTTGAGATACAAAGGATTAAATAAAAAATAGTACCAAAATCCACTGGTAGAGCGAGCTGCAATACACGTAAAAAGCCTTATTTTGCTACAAGGGAAAGAACTGGCACTCTCGCATTAACATGGCACAACTGACTGTTCGCTTGAACGACTAGGGTAGCAGAATTTTTTGAAGCTACAGGAGCGAATTTGCTTTCGTTCTCTGACTTTAAGAATCTGAAGTTGTCCAATTACTGCATATTTCTGAAGTAGCATCTTGCATCTATACATCTTGCTTACGGCAAATGGAGGCATTGGACCTGCTTTTTTTTTTTTTTTTTTTTTTGATGTGACGAAATTCTTTTAACAGCCGCAACTGAGTTGTTCTCTTTCTGGTGGAACAATTTTACAAGTAGACCTTTTTCTTGTAACGTAGGGATGATGTGCAGAAAAGTAACTTATGCTCGTACAGGCTTGGCATCATTCTTTGGATAAAAAAGAAGGCAAATAGTCATGCACTTTGAAGCAAATAATGTTTGAGAATGGAAAATTATGCCATTCGTGATACGGCAAAAACTATTGATGGATTTTGAAACTATATTTTTTCTTTATTAAATTTAAAACGCATTGTTAGTATTTTCTGTAGATACAATTTCATCATATTTAAATAAATAGTACGTATTTTGCAAGTCTTTGAGCTGGATAAATTATTTTTGGAGCTATATATTTAAAAGCGTTACTAGCATATTTTAGAAAAAATAACACAGAACATTGTAATTCCTCACTCATTTATTTATTAATTGCATGTCAGCAACGAAAAATAATTTTATTTTATGTGTAACTTTTTGTTTGTAAGTAATTAATTCAATTGAATTGCATAGTTCTTCAGCCAACTGGAAATTATATTTGTAGGAGGTGAGGGTATGCATAGATATTTTGTACAATACACGTCTTTGTTTAACAGGATAAGACACATTTCAATATA
Organism: Cheiracanthium punctorium; assembly: GCA_038373885.1. Taxonomy (NCBI): domain Eukaryota; kingdom Metazoa; phylum Arthropoda; class Arachnida; order Araneae; family Cheiracanthiidae; genus Cheiracanthium; species Cheiracanthium punctorium. The sequence continues at coordinate 783,341 of JAWZYV010004260.1, forward strand.
TATATAGATTTATCGGTTGAAACATACAGATCAAATGAGCTTCATCATTGTCGCGCACAGCGACAGTGGGCCGTCTTCACCTTTCTGATGCGCTGGGCTCGTTGGGCTTTAAATACTGAAGAGCGACATCTTATCTGCATAACGCAGTACAGACGAACATGTGCCTGGGGAATTCAACGACAGTTGTTAACAATATATTTATTAATAAAACTAGGCTTTGTTCCGTTCATTACTTGGAATTCAAAATTTTTGCGATATCTATCAGCTTCAAACACCTGTGAAAACAGTACGACCACCAAAAAGAAGTTTGTCTGTCGTTCTATCATTCTGTCTGAGACGCTTGATTTGTCCACGCATAACGTAATAACGACTAAAACGAATGAAAGGTTTGATGAGCTGGTTGGTGATCACACAACTTAACCTAAACGAATCGAACTGAAACACAAAATCGCCTAGATTTTCAGATGTCGTGAAAATTGTTTCATATTGCGCAATTTTTTGTTCGCGCATCACGTAATAACGACTTAAACGAATAAAATGAGTTTATTGACATGTTAGATAGTCATACAACTTAAACTATAGACATCGAATTTTTTGCAATTTTCATTGGATCTCGAGATTTTTTGAAAATTTATTCAAAACATGCAAATATTTGCTTGCTCATCATATATAAGACACTGAAGCAAATGAAGTAAATTTTAACTTCATCATTTTCATAGTACTATATTAGTTGACTAGTCAACTTAAATACATTTTTTGTCAATTTTTTGTATTTATTTGGGTTTTTTAATACTTAGTGAAAATTGTTTAAAATTTTCTGGAGGCGTGATATTAAAATACCTACAGTGAATCAAACAAAATGTAGTGAATTCGAGAAATGTGTGATTTCTTGACTTTAAAATTACATTCCTCTAAAATGGAACCTTAATTTTGAAAATAAAATGGTCCTCTTTTGACAATTTCACTTAGCACTTAGTTCCTCTGTCATCCGTAATCTTTTAACAATACGTAAAAGTTGTAACTTTACTTTCAATGTTTTTGCCAATATAGTATTTCCATTCTTTGTACTCCTACAATACTGACGAAAATTGAGGTTTTTGGAAATCTCCTTTACGTACTCACCTGTCAATGACGGGCACTGCAGCTAGTTTAATATGATAATTGTATAAATAGTCACACTCTAAAAAAAAAAAAAAAAATCAAATGCTTGTTAAATTTCAATGCAAAATGAAATTTGCAAAATTAGCAAAATGAAACTATGAACAAATATTTAATGCATTTTACTCTGTTGGAGCATTATGTAAATTAAATAGATTAATAAATACACTTTAAAAAGTTATATTCCAAGTTAGTAAAATTCGATTTGTTTTAGAGATAATGTGAATATGCTTCCTTTATTAAAAATGCAAAATTACTAATTTATCTTTAATTATTTTTTTACGTATATTTATCTTTTACAAAACTGAAGAGAAAACATTTCTTAAACTGTGCACTGTAAGAAGAAAAATAACTTTAAAATAAAATTGCAAGCATTATGTATATATGTATAACTTAAAAATAAACAAATCTGCATGAAAAACACATTCTAAAAAAAATTAAAAGAGCACATAATTTTCCTCGAGAACTCTGTTTTCTGTTTCAAAAATAAAGCTAATAAGCGATATACAATTATAAAATAATGGATTTAATTCAAGGTAATAACGTTCTGAAGTATTTTGGTAACATTTTTTTAAAAACTAGAATAAAAAAAGTTAATTGAATCACACGTTTTTCATCAGTAAATATATTTTTCTTCCTAACACTAATCTAGCAGTTATATTTCGAAAAAAAAAGCTAGGATTGTGAAAGAATACTTTACTTAAGATAATCAGCTTCTGGCGAATGTTTATTGCTCTGTGTATTATTTTTACTGTAAAAAGATAAATATGCTGTTAATAATATAAATTTAATCTTCAGTTGTGCTAGTTTTGTAAATGCACCTTTGGAAAGAAATGTATATTTAAAAATTAAGCAAAAACTCTCATTGACATCATGCGTGTGTGTGTGTGTGTGTGTGTAATAAGACTACCTTAAAAAAAGAAAACCTTGTTAATTTTCAAAAAAAAAAATTTAATTTTGATATGACCCCTTTAAAAAAATACATAAATAAATAAATAAATAAATAAATAAATATATATATATATATATATATATATATATATATAATATATAATAGCTTACTTACGTAAAGTGAAATCCCAAGATAATCCAATGATAAAGTGAAAAAAATATAAAAAAATAAAAAAGTAGATAGCACATGGCGCCAATTAACGAGCTTATACCGGATAAGTGTTTAAATATAGCCTTTTAAGGCAATGAAAGAGTGGAAAAATTGAATATAAAGCGCCAAATTAGAACTGGTGTGCTTTTAAGCCTAATCACATGTAATCAGAAATAGACGGAAAATGGAATTAATATTGAAATGGTGTGCTCTATCATCAGGCGCCACCGCACACACATTTCAATTTAATCGAAAAAAACAATAATAGCTAGGTTTCTGCAAGTTACCTCACCAAAATTAGGGTCCTTTTGTAACTTGGGGGCGCGACCGTAGCTATTAGAAATAAACAACGAGGAAGTGGACATATATATATGTCTATATATATGTCTATATATGTGTATATATATATATATGTATATATATATATATGTCTATATATGTCTATATATATATATATATATATATATATATATATATATATATATATATATATATATATATATATATATATATATATATATATATATATATATATATATATATATATATATATATAGTTTTTCTCCCCCACAGAATTTCGGTCCTTTTATTTCAGCAGAGTTGTGAAAATAGTAAAATAGAGATTGAAACAGCTGTATTTATTTTAAAGCTGCATTTTTGAAGATATATAAATAATTTATCTTTGGAAGCTGCTGATTAACTATCTTCTATTATTATAGTAAATTATGTTCTTTAACTTAAATGTAAACACTAAAATTGAGAATTGAGAGCTTTTAAACTGACAGTATATCCTTACAGTTCAATATTGAGTTTTAAAATAAATGTTTCAGCCTTTTATTTAATGTCCAATATCAATCACCAATAAGAATCACCATAAAGAGATAAATAATCTTCCGGGGCCTTCTGGGATAATTCTCCCTGTTGCTCAGTCCTCAAGCGAAAAACAAAATCTTTCAAAAATGATTTCCCCTCGCCAGAAGACCTGAGGCCATTTGAAAAGTCTGAACGAAGAAAAAAAATCTTACAAACGGTTAAAAAAAAAAACGGAATTCTTCAATTCTGACAGACGCAACAATTAATAAAGACCTTCAAGATGGCCACGGGAAGGCAAAAGAGAATTAAAGAAGGTTTCTGGAAAGATTGTCAAAGATACTTTTTTCCAAAAGAGTAAAATAAAACAAAGAAACCTAAACGACGGCATGAAAATACACAAAATTTAAATGCATAAAGTGAAGAGGAAGAGCACACCCTATGCCTTCGTTGTCTGAAATCATTTGAAGACCGTAAGCCTGTAGAAAAATGGATTCAATGTACGCAGTGCAAACAGTGGATCGAGACATGACATTTTATGTTTGTCCATTGTAGTGATGAAAATGATCTTGAAGAAAATAGTAATTAATTTAATTCCTTTTATTACTACTTCATTGAATGATCTTTTTACCATTAAAAAGGTAATAATATGTAATTAAGATTTTTTTTTAATTCTCCGCACATTTCTTATACGAATAAAATAATATTTGATATTACTTTGTGTTCTTTCATCGCTTTCGAAATCAGAATTTCTAATCAACTAAGTCATCAAGTCAGTGGGCCAACCTGCCCGAATTTCGGGGCAAGTTGTCCCACTGACTGGATGTCATTTTATGCATTATATCAAAACTACTATTTAGAATTTTTCAGATTTGAATACTCGATATTAATTTATGGGCTAAAACAATATTTAAAATATATTTTCTTTAAAAAAATATTTTTTCTTCAAAAAATGAGCCAAAGTTCCCCGGCTGTATCTCCAAGCATGTCTTTCAGATACAGCCCTCTGCTCAGGCTGTAGGATATCTTTCTCAGAATTGCCAATCATATTACCTTTTGATAGAAATATAATCAGCAATTGAACAGTATTACACAGCAAGACTCATTTCTTTATAGAATGCATCAGTATAAACAATAGTTGTTGAATGTTAGTGATTTTTGGCTAAATATAAAAGCTGTATGTTGAGAAATGGATAAATGTCTTAAACAGAAACATTTAACTAAATAATAATAATAATAATAATAAAATTTTTTAAAAATTGAAAACAGAAAAGAAATAAAATATCGCAAATGAAAGGATATAGTGTCACTTTCATTAAGGCGTATGCAAAATCTGTAGGGGCTGTGATAACTCCTAGGAGTTGCACATCGAGCTTGAAATCTACAAATATCTGAAAAATATGCGTTTTTTTAAATATGTAGAAAGCAAAAATTATATATTTTTTAATGAATTAGTCCCGTTGGAAATAGTGAGCAACGTGTGCAGCTCTTCTTTAGTACAACCACAATCTTAAATACATTACACAGGACCCACCTCGTTGATTTACCTGTGTCAGCCTAAGCGCCCAATTATTGGAGCATGTGTTTTAATGAGTAATGTAAAGCCCGACTTCAAATCAAACCGTGACATTTTATGTTAAATGTAATAATCTAGATGGTATAAAACCATTATCTGATAGATGGATAAACAAATTTCGGAGTGGCTGTTTGCTGGTGTGAAGTTGGCAAATACAACATTGGGGAGATTTAGTTAGATTAGAGAACTGTGTTTCTGGATTTCGGAGGACGTTTCTGTTCTTTTCGGAATTCAATGATTCGCCAACACCGCCAATGCATGTGAGGGTCCCAAGATCAATGGATTTCGTGTCAAACTCCCCCAAATTTCCAATGAAATTCTTAAAATCAGATGGTCAAACATGGCCAAAATATGTTGAACCAGGTTCCATTATCAGCGAGATATGTTCTTTGTGGCAAACACCTGGCTGTAATTTGCCGTCAACAAATTTTTCTATGTATGTGGTTCTGTTCTTCCTACTATCAAAACATAATCCAAAGAAAAATTTAATGTATTTTTCCCTTTTCTTTCTCTAATTCACTGTGAATCATGTGAGTTTTCTTACTTTATGGGTCGAGAATCAGTTGAGAAGTTTTCTCTCCATCTGCATTACTTCCGCTTTCTAGGTTGTGAAATGAAGTTGACACCAGAGTTGTTGCTTCCCAGTCCGTACTAACTTTGTGTTGCAGAGTTGTGAAAGCACCGAGACTTTTATTCTAACTTGGTCATTTGTAAACGCATTTTTCAAAATGGCGGTAGATAGGCATTCATCGTTTCCTTCAGTCTTTCGCACTTCTCTTTCGTTATTTTCTCTTTCCAAATCAATGACTACAGTTGCAGACATAACTGTATATTGGAACTTTCACCTCTTACTCCAACAGTCTCGAAATTTCTCTTTCGAAACTTTCAACTTTTCTCTCATTCGCCATATACTTGTCTCCTTTTCAATTCCAATGATTGTCACATATCTAGCTTCCCTCTGGTCTGCTAATGACTCCTGTTTTGTATAAGGTATGGACTTCTGAGCCACATCTGCTCCGGAAAAAGTCAGTATATTTGCAAGTTGCGATATTCAATAGCTCGGTAAGAGAGAGTTTGTCCCACTTTCTTCATAAACAATTCCTTATGTTCGTCTCTAACGTACGATTTATTTAGCTGCTGAGCTTGCTCATAACCTTTACTAACTCTTGAATTATTTGGATTGGCACAGTGGGGATACTGTCCTTGATCTAAATTTCCTGTATTTTTATGGCCACAACTAAGGTTTCTTCTCCTTCCGGTGGATCCTGCTCCTTATTCAGATTTTTTTCTTAAGTACAAAATAGTAATCTAGAAGTACGCCTCCTCGGGTCGGTAACTCGGTACAAGGTAATTATTTCGATATTCGCAGCTTTTCTGAGAAAGCCGATTTTGTTCCATATCTTGTAGCAGAGTTTCACTTTAGTCAGGATCGTAGCAGTTCAAGGCAACCACCCCTTAGTTTATTTTTTTTTAGACTAAACTGAAAACGCCATCTATATGAAACGTTACACTAAATACCGGTTTCAACGAAATATCTCGTGCCTGGTTTAACCGAACGCATGTGCATCGGCATCAATCGGCAGGCAACCAGCGTTAGTTGTCTAGAGCACAGTTTGCGTACTGCGCCCATGGCAAAACTACAGCATAACGTAGGGAAAGGTGGTGTACGTTGGAGGTATTTTCAAACTTTGATTTTTTACAAAAAAAGTGTTTGGAAAATATCAGTAAAAATGTTTTTTTCCATAAAATTAAGGATATCAGGAGTTACATATATTTTTATAAAATGTCCAAAAACATTTCTATAGCCGTTTTTAATTATTTAAAAAATAGCTTACACTATAGCCAAGGTACACCACGAGTGGTGTACCTTGGCGGTATTTACTTTTAACAGATGGAATACTACACAGCATGAAGAAAAGTTGGTTTATTTTTTGTTTACAGTAATCTGACCTTGCGTAGACCTACTTTGGGGTAATTTTAGTCTAATTAGTTTTACATTTACAGTTTTTAAGACATAAAATTGTTAATATAACTAATAAAATAAAGTTGGAATAATTTAGGCATAAAATAAAGTTTAGTCAAATAAAAATAACCACTGTTTAATATCTTTTATGTGTAACCCATTTAGCTCTAATCCACGTTCAGGTGATCTAAACTTATGCCCAAATGATAATTTTTTTAAAAATGCAAAGTGCAAATTTTTCTGAAATACAAAGTGTTAAAAAATTGTAAAAATTATTATTCATGAAACAATAATATATATATAATTATTAATATATTTATTAAAATTGTACTTATTAAAATTGATTTACTGTCTAATACTAAGCTCAAATAACTTTACTTATGAATTAAATATTTAGGTTTACAACCTCAGTAATTTAACAGTTCTATATTTAGGTTTAGGCCTATTTGACTAGCACTTTGATTATTCAAGTAAAGAAATACTGTAACTCTTCATGCAGGTAAAGAAGTTTTATAAGCTACATAAAGTATGAGACTTACTTGAGACCAAAAGTTGATGAAAACAATATAAAATTCCAGTGCATTATAACTGTTTATGCAGAAAAACAAGTTTTACAGGCAACATGTAGTATAACTAAAGACGAACAGTGGATTAAAGCAATGTTGCCACCGTGGCGGTATAGATACTTATTTATGAAAATATGAGGAAAAATTCTTTTAATTAATATTTATATTAGAATTTTGCATATTGACATAATCAAAGGGATTAGTGATACATAACAGTGTTTAGACGCGTCATTATGTTGATATTGTTGCAGAATATACTCAGCTAGTTTCTAGGTCCGTCTTCTTGCGTCGAGTAGGTGTAGAAAATCTAGTAAGGAGTCTACTTGTCAGAATGCTACACGAACTTTATTGCTTCTAGAACTTCGTCGAACAATCAGCAGTGCAAAATTCACAAGCACAATCAGCGTGCTTATAACAGCCCGCTAGCACAAAGCGTTCACAAATGCTGCATTTCTCACAAAAAATAAAACACTTCCACGGGCCAAAATTCAGTGCAAATTTGCGATGGAAATCGTAAGCAAGACAATCGTTCCCTCAAGACTCAGCAATGCAAAATTTACACACAGCACTTTCAAACAAGGCTTTTAAAACAAGCGGAAATATCACTTCTAAAGCGTCAATACAAAGCCTTAAGCTCTCACGAACATCTGCTCTTTGCAAGACTGACTGAAATGGGCAACCATCTCTATTTTTATTGATTACAACGAACACTGAGTAAGCTTCCAAAAATAACTATCCGCGGAATTTTGTAGAACAAGCTCGATTTTAATTGAGCAATAGAGGAGTAATATTAGGCTATTATGTAAGTTAATGTAGGAAAACTAACTTTACAAGCTCCATTGGCGAATCCACAAGCGCGAAATTTGGCACCAAAAGCAAGTCCCCAAAAGTGAGGTTAGCGAAGGTCTACGACCCATATTTCTCGAGATTTATAGAAAACGCTAAGTGAATCAATGGGGAAAACAAAAACTCCATTCTCTGGATCTAGTTAACCGATTTTGATTCAATAAAATGCGAAATTTAACGATTGCACTCGTAGAACACGAATTTTAAACTATCTTGAGCCCCAGAAAAGCGGGTTGTCCCGAAAATTCGTAACAATATTGTTACATAAAAATGTAACACTCTTAGCAGATGTCAACAACATACATGTGTATATAAACAATACAACTTTTTGCCACTCACGGTAAGAGAAATATTTAACCTTGATCAATCTCGCCTTGCGAACTTCCCCAGTATGGGAAACGCTACGTCATAGGAGAAACTGTTTTTCCGTATCTTCGATCAGCAGAGGTCGAAAGGAATGACTCCAAGAGAAAAAAAAAGATGAGAATTTCCCCACGCGTGTGTGTGGCAACAGTTTTCAAAAAAGAAGTTCGTTAGAAAGACGCGGACTCAGTTTGACATAAATCACGATGTAAACGTGACGTTTCGTTGGCGAAGGGGGCTTCCCAGTAGAATTCCGCTTGGCTTCCAGCCATTTTTGCGGACTGGGAGAGCCCCAAGCAAAGTTAATTTTTGGAGATTATTCTCTCCACCGCGAAATTCTAATTAATTCATTTTCGCTGTGCCGAAGATGAGTACTATCGTCGGAAATTTTCAAAAGATATAAATCGTAGCCATGTTAGTAATTTGTAAAGTCATGCAAACGTTTTTTTCTTCTGTGAATCATCTTTATACTGTGATGCAGAACTTGATTTCTACAATAATCTTTAGTGCCGAGAGACGGTAAAAAAAAAAGTTTAGTTCTGATTCCTTTTTAAAATTCTTGTGAGAGTGAATAAGTGAAAAGTTTGCAACATTTTGATTTTGATTCTCCCACGAGGCTTTTGTATCGCCGAAGCGTCACCTGGGCGGCCATCTTGAATCAACTGTGTATGCCTGGCAATAAGTTAACTGATGTGCATTGCATTCTTCCATGGCTTGTGTTATTCATCAAGATCATCAAAATTTGTGTTGCTGAATCTGCCAGGTTTAAATAAAACTTTGGAAGGACTTTAGAAAGAACTGCCAAAACCTAGAACTTTGTGTTGATCATCTGCAATACGAACTGTCATCACATGAATTATGGTTTTCGACAAACAAGGACAAACACCTGTGCTACAGTGTGGTGGTAAATATTGAATTTAAGGAAAAGTGTCTTCAATTAATTAAATTTCATAATTGTGATTAATTTCATATTTCATATCTTCACAAAATTAATATGACACTCTTTGACACTTCAGAGTTTTCCAATTGAAGTATACTGGCAAAATTTTCATTTTTTCAAAATGACATCAGTTTGATATCTGTGTCGATAATATGCCCATTAAAGTATTTCATTTTTAGCCAACTAAAATTTTAATTTTTAATAATAGGTTTCTGGGCAGTGTAAAGTGAATCTATTTAATTGGCATATTATCTCAATGTGTGATAATTACATCTCATTTATTTGTGTTTGAATTTGGTATTTTTTAATTGCAGTACTGTTTGAACTATGTTTTTAAAAAATATTTGGTAGTCAGAGATCTCATATCTGAATTGAAAATGAATTGGTACTTTTGATCTTAGTATTATTTGATTCACTATTTTTTCATTATTCACTATTCAGAGATCTAATGTTTAGAATGTCAAAATATATAGTCAAGAAAACATTTTAAATTCTATGTCATTGTTAATTGTCAATAAAAACAGAACTCAGAATTTGAATTACTTTATTTGAGTTAGTCAATTTCAGGAAAATTTTGCCTTTCAGCTTTTATCACAATATGGGTTCTGAGTCTTTATTCCTTACCAGGTGAGTGTAAGTAAAATAAGTTATTCTTATCTCTCACTATTTAGGTTTTTAAAACCTAGGCGTTAACATTTAAATTAATGCCTAGGCGGCAAACTGCAATGTACTTTTATCTGATCTGAATTTTTGCATCTCACATTTCACACCCTAATGATCATGGCAGTTAAGTAACTAACCACTTAACAAATATCTTACACAATTGGATAATGGATACAAGTGGATGACATCAGTACTATATATTATGAACTGCATCTGGTGTTATGGAAACAGCATCAATAAGAACTTAAATGTTATTAAAGTTCAAGCATCCATGGATAATATTTTGAATTTTGAAAAATATGTGATAAAAAATAATAAAATTTCAATTCATCTAGACTTTCCGCAGCGGTCCCGTAGCGGCCTAGTCAATAAGCTCCGTTCCCACATGACCACAGAAAGTGAAACACCTTCTTAGCTAGAGCTTGGGAGGTTGAAAATCTTCCTCGGCTGGGCTGCTGATGAACCGTGTACTGTAATGGGAGCTGGTTCACGTACAAACTATATGTGGCTCTAATGTCCTTGTTCAAACAATACCTCCGGGCTCGAGGATTTTAGGTGCTAGGAGTCTCATCTGGAAGTGGTTCAAAACTAGGCGACTCCCAAGAAAAGTCGGAGTTCCAGCCACTGGGGTCATTGAAATGGAAGCTGTCCCCCTTTCATCCAAATGGAGAATCTGGCATCGCTTTAGAAAACCGTTTAGAAAAAGGTAGGGGAAGTAGGTTTAGAAAAAAGTAGGGAAGTCTTTAGAAAAAAGTAAGGATAGTTTTAGAAAAAAGTAGGAAAATCTTAGAGACAATTAGGGAAGATCTTTTAACGAACTTGATCGCAATATATAGACATACAATGTTTTTTTAAAGGGCGTGCATTTCCAGACACTTAAATATCCTTAGATAATCTGTGATTCTTTTCCCACTCACTTAATTCGTTTTTACAGTCTGAAAAATAAAATGAGTATTTGTCTTAACAAAAATGATAGCACCTTTTAACAATTATTTGAAGGGAAAAAATAAGTCCAGAAATCCTAAAACTCCAAAAAGATCTAACAAAAAGTGAAGGGCACTTAGTACTTGTCATTTTAAAGAAAATTTTATATTTAAATTTGAAATGCGTTTCCAGAACTGCATTATGAATTGTGACATGACAAGGAGTACGTCGGAAACATAAAAAAAAATGTCAAATAGTCTATTTTCAGTAAAAGCTTTATTCGAAACATGCAAACTTGCTGTACGGTACATAATTGAAGTTTGGAAATTAATTTAAAGAACTTTTCTGAAAATCAAAATTTCTTGCACCGCATAAAAGAGATTTCAGTGAAGCAGAAAGAGAAAAAAGTAATATTACGCTAAATTTTTCCGTGTCGTTTTAACGTATGTCATGTGTCAACAAAATAATCTTTCCTCAAAAAAAAAAAAAAAGTCTTAAGTTGCATATTTGACAGATAGTTCACATTTCCATTTTATAGAGTAAACTGTTTTAGTTTTGATTAATTGCCATCAAAAATTAAATTTAAATCATTTTTTTAAATATTTTTTTTTCACAGCAGTAGTTATATATTACTGGTTAATGACGATAGAAACTCTGTCGAAAGACTGAATATCTACCACATAATTGAACGAAAATAGAACTGAGAGTTAGTTATAGCTCATAGCATTTTGAAGTGGAATCTTGTTAAAAAGGCTCAATTTTAGTTTGTTTTTATCGTAATTACGTACAAGAACATGCTAAATGTTTAAAGTCTAAAACTACTGAATCCAAATGGACTGAAGACATTCTATCTTATGTAAGGACTACAATTTTAACCCATTTATGCCTAGCGTCCCTTTTTTGGGACGGCATTTTCGCTAGTAGTCGAAAACGTTATTTATTTTTCCTAGCCTTTATTCATGAGTATTGAGCCTCAACTCTACAAAATATTTAACATGACCAAGTAGTATGTTATATTTCAATTTTTATGCATGATAATTTTAAAAGAAATCATCCCTTGTTCAAGAAGTTGACATCAGAAATTTATCTATTATTTCTGTTATCAGTAAAAATCGAAGAAAGTCGCAAAAATATCCAGGCACAAATGGGTTAAACATAAGTTTAAATACAGCTAGCGTGTCGCAAACATTCTGACAAAAGCTTTTTATAGGAAGACATAGCTAAGCAGATCACAAACTTACTGAATCTGCAATGCTTTCGGTTTGACCCACTCCAAAGTAAAACATCCACGGAAATTACTAGAGAATAAATAAATAAATAAACAAATAAAAATGTTACGCTCAAACAAAATGCATTTTAATATATACGACGTTTGTGAAATTGTCTAGGTTAAATAATTACCGAAAACAATATAGAAAACAAACTCTGTTATTTAAAAAATATGAAAATCCACTTTTCTCTGACTTTTTAGCACTGTTTAACACAAGCAAATTACTTTATTCGAGTGGAAAAGTTGAAAACTGTCAGAACTACGTCATAGTTGAAACAGAGTCTAATTTTTTGCGAATTATGAAAACACATCACACAAAAAATGCAATAGAATTCACATCACTTGACCGATCGGGATGAAACTTTGCACAAATACGTAAAAAACATGCACTAGTTTAAAATTTTGAAAATACACAAGATCCCTGTTTTTTAACGATTTTAAACTTCTTAAAATTGCTCTAAAATGTAAAACTGTTCGCTAGAAAAGCTTCCCGAACTTACTCAGATTTTTTGTTTTGAATTTTGTTTTGAATTTTGAATTTAATTTGATTTAATTTATTTATATATATTGCATAACGCTTTGAATTTATAATTTCTTCAACAATAAGTCACAACAATGTTTCCGCAGTGGCTGCAAAAATAAAAATACAATAATAAGTATTTATTTTAAGTGAACAAAAATTGGATATGTAACAGTGTAGCCTTTTTCTTTCTCGAATGTTTTTTTCAATTACATCCACGATGGTTTGTCTTCTAGTTACTTCAAAATTAATCTTAGATACATACAGTAAATTACAAAGCTATGTAAAAAAGTACAGATTTTTATGTTATAGACTAAATTTTAAGTATAATAGATGGACTTATTCATGGGACAATATATTCCTGATGTTTCAACAATTGGATCAAGAAATCAAATCCGTTAATTTATTTTTACTTTATTTGCATTCATGTCCTCTTGTGAAGAAACAGAGGTTTCGCAAATAATAATAATAAAAAAAATACTATGGTCTATTGGAAACAAATCTGGTGATTGGAGTGTTTCCAGAGATGTCCTATGGTGGTTTTTATGACCGCATGTTCTGAGGTGATTATTGATTGTTCTCGTATGCCTGCTTCACCCATTCATGCGGGCAAGTTCTTTTGAATTGTCTTGCGTATACGGATAACATAGCCAATAGTAAAAACGGGGATTTAAAATTAAAAAGTGGATCTCCTGAAATCTAAATAATTTCACTCCTAATTATATGTGAAGTGATATAAAAACCTTTTCGTTATTTCCTAGTAAAGAGTCTGATTTAAACACTGTATTTCTCGTTAATACGTACAAATTTTTTCATGACTGTTTCTGATAACGAGAAGTCATTTTATAAAACAGAAGGCAAATACTGATGAAACACCACTTAAAATGAATTATTTATTTAACTAAGCAACCTGATAAACCGCACACAAGCAGTTTTCATATTATATTTCATTCTCCGTAAGTATAACCTAGAAATAATTCATGATAACAATAAAAAAGTAATTCCCTTTAAAACTGTTCCTTATGATTCTAAATTAATTAATAGCTCATATTGTCAACCAAACAAATGAAATTCAACTTAATTGTACCAATAGAAATTTTTACTTTATGGGAAAATTTATCTTAAATGAGAACCGTTTACCTTACTTCAGTCGTAGAAAACTCCGCAAAGCAGGCTTCTTTAACTCTTTAAATATTCTTGCTTCATTTTGAATTCAACAAGCAGGCGTCTTAAATCTGCATTTAATTATGTGAATCCACTGAGAAGTTTTAAGAAAAAGTGGAATCTTAACAGAAATTCAAATGCATTCTTTATGAAATTGCATTTGAAAGATTTCGTATTTTCATCAACAATGTTGGCCATGCACGTAATGCATTTGATGCAATCCACTGAAATGCTTCTAAATAAGAGAATTTAATAATTAGTGTCTTTAAATTATTTTTATTGCTTTAGTTTTCGTCGTTTTCAGAAGAGGATCACGGATGATATTTGTACCGTTTCTGCGCTTTTGTCATTTTATGGCATAAATTTAATTTCAGTGTTTAAAAAAACCATCAAAGTTAGTTAAATCTATAAAACTATTATTTAATAAATTTTGAATTCATAAATAATGCTTTTAGAACTGCTTGAGGGTGATTAATGAATGAACTTACTATTGGAAGAAAATCTGAATTATAAAATGTACAATATTAAATGCATTTCTCAGAAATCGACTTTAATGGCCTAATTAAACTAACAATCAGTAATAGAAAATTACACATCAAGTACAGATGCATAAAATATTCTTTTCTCAATTTGACTTTTATTTAAAACACATCCCTTTTAGGATAGCATATCTTATTAATTATTTTTGCATGTGGAGTAGTGTTTGACAGACTTATTTGAAATCTACAGAAAACTTGATAAACTAACAAAAATCTTCGTACTGAATAAAAGTAAAAATTTTCCAGGTTGTTTTATCCTTCTTTAATATTTAAGCATCCATTGGAGCCCGCTCAGTGACTTAAGTAAACACACAGTTAGATTCAACATCACAACACTTTATTTCAGAGCGTTCTTCAATCCAAACTCGGGAATCCCCGGGTTACAACCAAAGTTATAGTACAGTACATATCTTTCGGCGAGCGGACAGCTCGCGCCATCTATTGAGAGCTTGAAGATATAACACCTCTCCCTCATAGTTCAAACGACTCACTTTTTTTCTTTTCCGCTAACTTCGTCGAACCGGTTGTTGTGGCGGTTTCACAGATGTGTCCACAGTCTCTGAATTCTCAGATACATTTCCAGTTGGAAGAGTTACATCAGCTAAAATTACATTTTCAGGAACATTTTCATTAATATTTTCTGTTACTGTATCACTAGGTAATTGAGATGTATTTGAACCGCAAAAATAGTCATTTTTAATACTGTTACGAATTTTCGGGGCAACCCGCTGCTCTGGGGCTTAAAATGGTTTAAAATTCGTATTCTACGCTTCAAATAGATAAATTTTGCTTTTTGTTGCATCAAAATCGGCCAATTAGAACCGGAGATACGGAGGTTTCGCTTTCCCATATGTTTTTCTATGGGCTTCTAGAAATCTCGAGAAATATTAGTCCTAGAGCTTAGATCTCTTCACTTTTGAGGACTTATTTTTGGCGCCAAATTTGGCGATATTTCGCCAAAAGTCGCCAAGCTTGGCGACTTTTTGGTCATTTGGCGCGATTTTCCCAATGGGGCCTGGAAGTTGTTTTTCCTGCATTAAAAACGCATAATAACCTAACATTTCTCTTCTATGACGTAATCAATATTCACGCTTTATGTAGAACCCTCGAGAAATTGACTTTTCTGGAAACCTCTTGTACCTCCTGCGCCGGCTATTTATAGAAGAGCGCGTCGCCCCGAGAGTCAGTTGCGAGTTGAACATTCAATGTGTGAGGAGCTCTGAGTACGCTTGTTTTGTGTGAACTGATAGTGCTATAGAAGCTGTGTTTTAGCTTGCTTTGTGAAGCTGTTTTTAAAGTGCTGTGTGTAAATTCTTCATTGCTGTGTCTTAAGGGATAGTGTACTATATCCCTTGAATATTTCCACGGAATTTTTGCCTGTAAAAGTGACTTATTTTGTGTGAGAAATACAGCATTTGTGAGAGCTTCTGATCCAAGCGGATTGTTAAAAGCACGTTACTGCTAGATTGTGCTTGTGAATTGTGTGCAGCTGATTGTTCTACGAAGTTCTAGAAGAAATAAAGTTTGTGTTCCATCCTGACAAGTGACTTTTTACTTGAACTTTTTACACCACTGGACTTTAGAACGACGAACCCCAGGAGTAGCAGAGTAATTCCGCAACAATACTTTGTTCAGTAGGAACACAAGTTTCAACTAATTCACTTTCCCTAACTAAATCATAACTATCGTAATAGCTTCCAAAATTTTCTCTCGGAAATAAGGTTTCATTTTCTTCCTGCCTCATTTCTTGACTTATCCCTGTATTATGACGTAATTGATTGACATGCCGCTTACACATTATTCCATCATTTCTTACTACTAAAACCCATCGGCTACCTAACAATTTTATAATTTTGCCTATCAACCATTTTTCCCCCTTTCCAAAGTTTTTCACAAAAACTGACTCATTTAACTGATATTTATGAAGTGGCTTACTAATGTTCGGTTTTGAAGGCACTACCAAATGAAGGGCTGTTCTTAACGATCTACCAAACTTCAATTCTGCTGGCGTTTTACCAGTTACTGAATGGGGGGTTGTATGATTTGCCAATAAAAATGGAGAAAGGGATAACGTCATGTCTAAGGGATCAAGTTTCTTAAGCGATTGTTTCACTGTCTGTACATAACTTTCCGCTTGACCATTCGACGGTGGATGGTATGGAGGAATTAATGTATGCTTAATACCAGTCACTCGGAGAAATTCTCCAAATGGATGACCTGTATACGACGAACCGTTGTCAGACACTAATTCTACAGGTAATCCAAAAGTTGCAAAAATTTTCCTCAGAACCTTAATTGTCGTTTTACATTCCGTATTAGGAACGATCTGTACCTCTAACCACTTTGTATAAGAATCAATCACTATCAAAAAATATTTACCTTTAAATGGACCTGCGTGATCAACATGATTTCTTTCCCAGGGTTTCTCTGATTTCCATTCTAACGGTTTTAATTTCGGACTATCCCTCGCAAACATTTGACACCTCATGCAAGAACTAACTAGTTGTTCTATTTCTTTATCCGTGTTAGGCCACCAAATCACCCCTCTAGCTTTTACCTTCATGCTACTCATACCCTGATGTACAGAATGTAACAATTTTAACATTGAATCACGGCCTTGTTCTGGTATAATAACTCTATGTCCCCACAGTAAGCAATTTTGTAAGCACGAAATTGAATCGCGTCTTCTAAAATAAGGTTCAAATTCTGAAGATTTATTCTTTTTCGGCCACCCATTTAAAACCCAATCTAACACTTGTTTTGTTATTTGATTTTCCAAAGTCCATTTTGCAATTGTTTCGGAAGTAACAGGCCAGTCTTCATCAGGTGAAACGAACATTACCTCCGTCAGGTTATCAATGTCACTTATGGTTTCAGTTTCTGGGAGAGGTAATCTGCTCAAAGCGTCAGCATTTACATTTTTCTTACCTTCACGATATTCGATTGAATAATCATAACTTGATAAAATTAATGACCATCTCAACATCCTAGGTGATAGAACATCAGGAATTTTTTTACATGGTGAAAATAAACGAAGAAGTGGTTTATGGTCTGTCACAATTTTAAACTTCTTTCCATCTAAGTACTGATGAAATTTAGTAACGCCAAAAATAATTGCCAATGCTTCTTTATCAATCTGTGCATAGTTTCGTTGAGATTTATTCAACGTTCGCGAAGCATATGCAATCGGTTTTTCAACTCCATTAACAATATGATTCAAAACACATCTGATGCGTCACAACACAAAACCACGTCTTTGTTTACATCATACAGCTCTAAAATTGGAGCTTTACATAGTAATTCTTTAACAGTCTGGAATGCTTTTTCGTGTAAATTTGTCCATGACAATTTTACATCTTTATCTAATAATCGATATAATGGTTCTAAAATCACAGCTACATTAGGTAAAAATGATCTATAATACGATAACAATCCTAAAATTGAATGTAATTGCGATACATTCTGTGGAGAAGGAGCATTTACAATTGCTGTCACTTTTTCGGAAATGGGTTTGACACCTTCTTTTGAAATATTATGTCCTAAAAAGGAAACTTCTGAAAGCATAAATTTAAACTTTTCCTTATTTAACCTAATACAATGCTCAGAAAAACATTTCAGAATACTAGCTACTCTTTCTATATGTTCACTTTCGTTTTTAGCACTTACAATAACATCATCTAGAAAAACACCTGCAAATTGAAATTTTTTTAGTATATTTTCAATTTTCCTTTGAAATAATCCTGGTGCAAATTTTACACCAAAACATAATCTCCTTACATTAAATAAACCTCTGTGCGTATTTATGGTTAACAATTGACTAGTTTCCGTATCAACAGGTTGTTATAAATATGCATCTTTTAAATCGAAAACAGTAAAATGTTTTGCTCCAGACAATTTTGTAAAAAGTTCTTCTGTTCTAGGTAATGGATAGTTATCATTTTCAGTGTTAGCATTTACTGTGACCCTATAATCACCAGAAATTCTAACTGTACCATTTGATCTAGGAACAATTACTACAGGACTTGCCCATTCGGCATGGTCAACTTGCTTTAAAATATCTTCATTAATTAATCTATCCAGTTCATTATCAACACTTTCTCTTAAAGCAAAAGGAACTGTTCGAGCTCTCAAAAACACTGGTTTTGCATCTTTCATTAATTTAACTGGCACGGGTGGTCCTTTAATTTTACCGATCCCGTCAGCAAATACTTCTGGGAATTTATTAATTAATTCCTCTTTTGACATACTACTTATCATATTAATCCTAGGATAAAAAAGTTTCGATGCTGTCAACCAGGTTTTTCCAATTAAGCTCGGACCTTCCTCTCTAATTATTAATAATTGTAAATTAGGAATGCAAACATTATCAACTTTAGCATCAACATTTAACTCACCAAGGACAGTCAGATTTTCTTTCGTATAGATTTGCAGTTTCACATTAGATTTAATTAATTTTACCTTACCTGAGAACAAGGTATCCAATTTCGATTTACTCATAATGGAGTATGCTGCCCCTGAATCAATTTCGAATGCAATTTCTTTACCATTTATGAAAATATGTTTCGAAAATGCACTATCAGTTTTAGTATCGTTCATATAGTTCAGCGAAGAATGTTCTTGTACCATCTTAATTTTCTCGTGGTTCACATTCTTCGGAGGGACGTTGGAGGACTTTCTAAGGCGGCAGGCTACTTTCAAATGACCGATTTTGGAACAACCAAAACATTCAGCTGACTTGTATGGACAGTCCTTGGGGTCATGCTGCTTCAAACACCGAAAACAGTTCTTGACACAGTTTTTACTTGTAGTGTCCTTTGGATGAAAATTGTTTAGTTTTTGCTTTACGAAATTTGGTTTCGAAATCTTTTACAGCAAATTGTTCTTTCTCATGCAAAGATTTAACTCCAGCGGTTGCTGATTCAAAAGAAAGGGAAATATCGATGGCCAGTTGCAGAGTTAATGTTCTTGAATCGAGTAACTTTTGCTGAATTCTATCATCTTGGATTCCAAACACAAGCTGATCTCGGAGACGGTTTTCGAGTGTCTCCGCGAAGTTACAATATTTGGAGAGCTTCCTTAAATCACGAATGAAGTCGGAAACAGTTTCCCCGGGTTTCCTAACCCGTTTCTGGTATTTAAATCTCTCCACTATTTCACTAGGCGGTGGTGAAAAATAGTCATTTGCCTTCTTTAATAAATTTTTATAGGAAATGTTCTGGAGTGTATCAGGAACAATTAAGTCTCTTAGAATGGCGAAAGTGTGTGTGCCACAGACGTTTAAGAATATATTCTTCTTTTTAACATCTTCTGTAATCTCATTAGCAGAAAAATAGAATTCCACACTTTCTGTGTAGATATTCCATGGAACACCACTGTTCGGTAAATAGGAGTCAGTTCTTCCTATGTTTGAACTCGAGTCAGTCATTTTTATAATTATAATTATTCCGAATTATTCAGCCTCGAATTATTTTGTTCGTCGACAATGTTTTATCCTTCTTCAATATGTAAGCATCCATTGGAGCCCGCTCAGTGACTTAAGTAAACACACAGTTAGATTCAACATCACAGCACTTTATTTCAGAGCTTTCTTCCATCCAAACCACGGACTAAGAGGGTACAGGACAATCATCCAAGCATTGTGAAAGAACTAAATGAAATTTGCCTAAAAGGTGGCGCTGGGAGTCGTACCCATTAATTTTTTGGCGCATGCGTCGTGTGCTAGTAGCTAAAACGTAAACAAATATCAACGGAAGCTTACGCCGTGTGTCTTCAGAGGGCGCGCATGCAGTTAATCATTAAAAGGGGATCGCATATTTTCCTTTCAGAGGCTGACGCAGTTTCGCCCGTCTGCCGCTTCCCGATGATCGTCCTAAAGCCTCTTAGTCCGTGATCCAAACTCGGGAATCCCCGGGTTACAACCAAAGTTATAGTACAGTACATATCTTTCGGCGAGCGGACAGCTCGCGCCATCTATTGAGAGCTTGAAGATATAACACAGGTGAATAATTTTAACTCCATATACACAAGAGTAAAACAAGCTTTACAGAAATGTTAAACGTATGAATTCACATCAAATGTAGACAAGATTCAAGAAGATTTAGCCAGCTATCAAACACTACAATTAGCACAGAATTTGTCTCATAGGCTTTAGAACTACAATACCACAAACAAAGACTTCAAACTTCATGCAGATCTAATATTAAACAGCTGAACAATTTTTCACACCCATAGCTAAGAAGTATGGCGTCTGTACAAGCTTTCATGCAATGTATAATTCTCATTGAATTTGGTCCGTCCGCTTGAGAGATACAGTACCACAGACAGGCAGACAGACATACACTCACAGATAGACAGATTTAAAACTTAGAGCGCCCTCTTTTTGTATCAGAGGATAACAAAATGATTACGCTTTAATTCACGTAAATCTTAAAAGCATTGAAAATAAACTTGCATAAAGTCCCATTCAGTATCTTGAAAATTTTAGAAGATAATTATTTTGTGATAGTTATTTCTTAAAATAAGTTGGAAATAGAAAGTTTCAAAGTTTAAATTAGTTATATACATTTAAGCTCGTATAATTAAATCATGCATAATACCAATATCTCATAAACTTCTTATTTTTGAGGTCTTTTGGAAAAACTGGCATACTGATTTTTATACCATTAACATCTTGTATATTTTTAAGATGCTGAATTTACGAATAGACTGTGATAAAAACAATTAAATGAAAATCGGATTTTCTTTGGATTTTCATTTAAAAAAATTCTAATTCAAGATCAGGATAAACTAATTCATCTACTTTAAGGCAAGTAATTATGTTCACATGCATGCTATAAAAAGTCTTACTTTGCAAAATTTGAAAAAAAAATATGTGCTGAACAAATGCAACTGTTTAGATTAAAAAAGAAAACATGCAACACATCAGTTTTCACATCCACATGTGATAGAAAAACTATAAATTCTTTTAATTTACTTTTTCATTTTGGGCTGCAGTTCACTCAATAACACTGTTCTATAAAAAGAACACTTTTACAGAATAAACTAAACTTGAACGATTCATCACTCTATAACTATTTTAACCACCATCGTACTAAAAAAATAGGGTTTTGCTAGCGAAACGTTGAATAGAAAAACAGAAACTAGAAACACAAAATCCTCTTACAGCGGCAGATAGATACCTAGGCAATTCAGCAAGTGACACCTACACCTGCTGTGTCTCTTACTTTAAAAAAATAGGGATATAGATTATTTTTTCATTTATTCCTGTAGTTTAATAAATCCCTTTTCGAAAATTTTGTTTTAACTTTCAATAATAAATTAATTTTCTTGTTTATGAAATAGAAAGCAAAATAATTTCCTGACAAAAATTTGAGCTTCGAATATTCGATACATAAGCTGTAAACTAGCGAAATGAATAAATGGTTCAGAATTTTTAAAATATGCGCTAGAAAATTATCTCTGAAAAAGAAAATGGATGTAGATGTTTTAATTTAAAAAGGTATATAAGCTTAAACTGGAATTTTAAAATGTGAAATAAAATATTTTCTGTAAACAAGTAAACACATTTTTAAAATTAAATAAATATTTAACACATACACAGATGTGTTTTTTATGTATGTGTCTTAAATACATTTTTAAAATTTTAATTTCGAAAGCAACACCATATTTACAGAATTATGTTTAAATCATTTTTTATGCTATTTTATTTTAAATAACTCCTCTAATGAGTTTGAAATGCTAAAAGCAAATTTTAATATTTATGTAATTTTTATTGGGTGAAGTGCAAAGCTGACGCTTTAACAGAAATTAGAGGTAAGCACTATAATTTTAGTAATTTTTTTCTATTGCGCCCTTTTGACATTTTTTTTTTCTTTTTATAATGTCAAAGATAAACATCGAACATTTATTTCAACCGTTTAGTTTTGAAGAAAATTATAATCAACGTGCTCACCTATTTTATACTAAAGTATATATGTATATTAGGGTTGAGCGAAAAAAATAGAAATTTATGTAATCGAAACGTACCTGCTAAAAAACGTGCAATTAAGGCATAAAAAAAGTTGCCATTGTAAATAAAAAAAAGCAAAATATTAAACTAATCGGTTAATGTTTTTCTGCTGCTGAAAGGGTATTGAAGTTCCAAAAATCGTAAAAAAACATAGCTTTCACGAAAAAATATGTTAATTATTCAAAGATAATAATGCATTTTCTAATAGAACATAGCAGCTCAAGTAGAATATTAGCAATGCCACGGTTTAATTTCATTATGGTGAAATTATATCACTTTCGTCTGCAAGGGAGCAAAATTTCGAAAAATGGACAAAATTTCAATTTCCAGTTTTTTATAAACTTTCACAACGTTTATAATTCAATGTCTAGTATTAAACAAATTTGTATTATATCTAATAATAAATATGAATGACCATTTCTTTTCAAAATTACTTGTACTAGACTGGGAATTAAAGGGCATTTACCCATTCTTCACGTTCGCATGTTTTACTACTGAAAGAGACATAATTTAAGGCACTGCAAATCGCGAAAATTATAAAATAAATTCACGAAATATTTTATTAACTGAAACACAAATATTTTGAGTGAAAGCGGGTCGAATAAGCAAAAGTCCGGCCAATTTCTTGTCTTCATTTCTAAGACGCATCCTGGATATTCAATTAGATAACTCAGAATTTGATAGCACAGATTAAATCATGTTGGTTTATTTGTTCAAAATAAATATTTTCATCTGCTGTGGCGCAGCGAAAAATGTTCCAAAAATGAGTTTGTTCAGGAATGGGCAACCTTTGAAAAGTTGCGGGCCAAACTTCAGGATGTTAGCGAAGTCGCGGGCCGTATACTTGCGATTTATATGGGATATTGAATGCTTTATATGGGTTTTTCATATGTTCAGCTGGCCGGATCAAACGCCATGGCGGGCCAGGTGTTGCCCATGTGTGCTTTAGTTTATTCAACCCCATTACCAGAGCGGTTTTGTATGTGATTCCAAGACTCACACGCTATTTTATATCTAAAATTTTGACAAAAGATGTGCGTCTTATTTTTGGAAAAATACAGTATATATTATAAAATGAAATAATTAGTGGTTTTATTAAATAAAATGATACAAATTGTAATTTCAACTCTTTAAATTTATGCATTGTGAGGGCAAAGCTGCAAAGCCACGAGAACTTTGAAATAGACTTTAAGTTTCGGTATTAGCATCACTAAAATATATTTCTATCTTGATAAAAATTCAAGATTGATATTTACAGAAACGTAACATGTACAGCATAAATGAAAACATTCTTAAAATTAAAGTTTAAAAATTAACATAGTTTGGAACATTACTAAAACGATTTTTCAATAGTTGTTACTTTTTGAAATGTTATCGAAACAATTTTCTATCTGTGCAATATTTTAAAAATTTATTGAAACGATTTTTCAATAGTTGCAAAATCATACCTAAAAATAATCTTCAGAAAGTGTAAGGTAACGCATTGTTTTTTAACATTAAATAGTAAATATCTCCTAAAATTTAAGTTGATACTCGAAGAAACACAGTTCAAATGACAGGTTGAGAATACAAATATAAAATGCTTTGCTGAGCATTGTATAATGTAAGTTTATAACATATTTAAATTTTAAAGCCTACGGCAAATTTACATATAATGATGAACATTGTAAGAAAACAAAAAATACATAAACACTTTTTTGCCTACAAACTGACAGTATTATTAAGGGTCATGTTTATTATGTATTAGTCACGTAAACATGTTGTTGTGTTTCATACAGCCTTTGTGAACGAATATATTATTAGTAAAACGAAACTCTCGAGAATTGAATATTTTCGGATCAATTTTCATTTCAACATTGCATTCGTTTATGCATAAGTAAATTCCTTTTCGTAGTGAAAGAAAACTTGTTCAGTGCGTATTAGGTATAAATATCTCTTTGTTTAGTTAATGGATATTGCTTAACAAAGTAAATCTGTTGTTTATGCGATGAATTTATAGAATATGAATTATATTTAAGAGCATTGGTTTTAGACATTTGATAGATAATTATGTAACTTGTGGACTGATAAATAGTAAATGAAAAAAAGACCACTATTGACAGTTAGATATCGATTCCAAACGAACAAAAAGTTAACTATGTTAAAAAATTTGCAAGCACAAAAGCATATCTATATGCTCCTACAACGTAAAAATTAGTAGTTGAATTTTTACTGATAAGGACTGCATGCATTTTCATTCTTTATTCTCTCTCTTGGTTAATTCCACACATAAGTTAGATCTTGGTCAATTCCACAATAAGTTATATCGTGGTACATCAGAGATGGACAAGCCATACCATACCATGCGACAGTTTATTTCGCTATTGATTCAGACGCTACAAAGATTCAATAGCTCAGATTCAAATGCTACAAAGTGTTTTCTCTTTTTTCATACCAGATTGTGATATTATATCTCTTTTCTCCTGTTTGGTTGTAATATGATGATTCTGTAAATAAAATATTTAGTTAGAATGTAACATGCATTTGTGAATGACCCGAAGATGCAATTAAGGTCTAACGTACAGGGTTGTTGTAGATAAATTTGCTCTTTAAACAACAATTTGCAGCTGGAGCCAGTGATCAGATTACATTCAATATTAATTACCGGCTACATGTAATGTAATCTAGATGCACTAAAGTAATTTTTGCAACGGGCGCAGCTTGTGAAGTTTGTGCTAGATGGCACTTTGCATGAAAAACCGGCGAATTCAGCTAAAGGAATGACCCACATTAGCTGATAAATGTTTAAAAGCTATTAAGTAAATATTGAAATCATTTGTGTATTTTGAATAAATCATTTATATTGTTTAATTAGCTTTTTATTGTTTTAATGCAAAGCGCCACCTAGTTGTCATTTTTTAAACTAAACTTATTGAAGACTGAGTGCATTTAATATACAGGCCATATGCTAAAGCTAGTAGCAATCAGCTCACCCGTTTCAGTTGGTTCAATAGGATATTTATTGACAAAGTTTGTCTATTACCATCCTGCATAGCCTGTCAAAAACTAAAAATAAAATAAAAATAAAAATAAAAAAGGAAAAAAGTAGTTTTTGTTATTACAACCAAATTTTCCTAAACTGCGGAACATTTATCCATTGAAAATGCTTCTGTATAACGTGTGTGTGTAGGAGATGGTATTAAATAGACTTAAATTTTTAAGAATCATGACATTATCAGATAAACTACTAAACACTCACACTTCTAAGCCAACGAGAACACCAATCAGTAATCTCAGCAATTCCATTGACTAAAATGTGATGAAAAACTTGCAATGGAAATCAGGTAATGGCATTTCCTTGTTTCTAGTACACAAGTAAAAGATCCAAACCTTTTGTACTGTAAAATTTTTAACGAAAATTGTTGTTGATACATTGGTTGTGTTAAACACTGATTTTGAAGCACAAGACCATCGCAACACATAAGAGTTTTTAAAGGGCAAGTTCCTAATCTAACTTCCTTCACTTATGTTCATACGAAAATAGCTTTCAGATATATTCCTATAAAACTGGGGCTCACGGTACTGTCAGACGCTCCACAAATATTTATACCAAACAACATAAGAACTATGCTTAAAAAATTTTAGTGTTTTGACTACTACAAAATCTCTCTTTCTATACATTTCGAAATATTTTATTTTTTCGTTCTTTAATTTACTTGTGGATTTTCAAACTTGATGTCTTCTTTATCCCTCCAAAATTCTTAGTTTTCATTTGACAGATAATAACACAAAATCAGATAAATCAGACTCTTCAATTCAACAATCCAACTACTAATTATTACAGTTATTGAATAACAAACATTGGGTTTTAAAATGGCATATTAAAACGTATATTAAATATGATAAGAAAAGTACTGTTCAGGAGTTTTAGATAAAAACAAAATTTTATTTTATTTTCCTACAAAATGTGTAATTGTTTACTTTTCAATCGCTAGTGTAATCTGAAGGCAGATGACAAGCTGAACAAGAAACGTTTGTCATACTATGAAAAAATATTCCTATATGTTTTTAGTAGGGGCGACAAAAGCAAGTTTTTTGAAGGATAAGGGTTAGTTATTTATTAAAAATTTTACAGTGAATCTGAAAGCAATTATTTATTCAAAGCACATCTTTTTATTCATTAAATCTGTTATTTAAGTATTAAGTTAAAACAAGTTTGAAAATTTAAGTTAGTAAGTTTTGGATGTAAATGATCTGGAAGTGTTTACTTTTATATAGCTCTAATAAAGCTAGCTCTGATAAAGCTATACATACATAGCTCCAATATAAAAGGGGACAGAGTGTATTTATTTAAACCTTTATGGCCCGACGAACAAAATAGCTTGCATTGAAACAATTGGGCAATAAGAACACAACGAAATATTTATGTCCCTGTAGTTTGATTTAATGTTATGCTTTTAAAACATAACATCATTATTTAATATGAGGTTATCCATATTTAAAAAATACAATAATAAAAGTTTCAAACTTGTGTTTATAAAATAAAATAATTTTGGACATGAAGGGTTATAAAGTATTCAGTAGTCAAAAGAGAGAGATAAAAATGTCTGCCACGAAATTTACCGCCTTCTTTACAATGGGATCTTTTGTTTGAGTTATGATGCCTAACATTATATGCGCAAATAATTTTCTCTTGTTAATGATGTAGCGTTATAATTGAGTCACGATATTTTGCTGTTTTTATCTCCGAAATACAATCCTGTATTGATCTTTTAAGATGCACCGTGTGCAAAATTACAGCCGCTCTTTGCGACACTTGTGAAGAAGAGGAATGAAACAAAGGAAGCAACTGAAAGGTAAACTAGTGTTTATATTGTTATAAATTTTACTTAAAAAAGCCATTTAATCATTTATAATGATTTTAAAAGATTTCCTCTCCAAATGTTTGTGAAATCCACAACTTAGAAATCGAAATTTTTCACAACCAAAAAGCATAAAATTAAATTCTCGTGTTATTTTTTAATCATGAATATAAGTTCGGTGATTATTATTTTTTGCATTAGAAGTACTACACAGCTGGCTGATTAAAAAAAAAAATGTGTGCCATGTTTGAATCATTCTACTTAGTATTTTTGCCTTTCGTTTCCTGCAAATACTAACTGAGTATACTTTTTGAAATCTATTTGCGTTTTCTCACATTTCCTTTCGTCTATGTCCTTTTAAACTTTTAGTTTAGGTTTAGAGAACATACTTCAGCAAACAGGTAGAAATATATCCGACTTTCAAGTACATGACTGCGTATATGTCACAGTCTTAAAGCTTGAAGATTATTTTTGAGTACACCTAGATGCAAGCTTGGGAATAGAGATAGTGGTATATTTATTTTATCAAGATCACTTGAAAATATCCTGTTTAAAATATAACTTACTACGTTTTATAGATATCTGACCTTTTCCTATGCAGGAAAGGAATTTCATTACTATATATAATATACAAAGCCAGGTAATTTGTTTATTATAGAGCACTAGAAATATAGTAAATGTAGAATTTGTGGTGTCATAATTGGCATCCTCTGTCAAAAAATATTTTTAATTTGAAAAAAAAAGTTCCATTAAAGCATCTACTGCACATACTTCACAAACGGGAAATCAGGTAGCCAGTCCACTAGAAACACCTTGATATGCCTATGCAATATGCATATTATAAGAAATTATATTATTGCACTGCAACATTTTATAATACTCATTTTTTTAATGTATTCATCGTGAAAAATTTCTGCTGTTAAAAACAGCACAAATATTTTTCATAGCATGATTTGTCTCATCTGCGAATAATCTTCAGGTTACACAAAATTCTCTTTTTACGATTTTTTTACACTGTTTTAAAACATCACGGTGTAAAAATAATGACGAAAAACGTTTTTTCGACCTTAATTTAGTAATGCATAACAGTAAAACTTATTTTTGTTAATTAACAGTTGTTATATTAACAGTATTGTTATATTAACAGTAAAACTTATTAACGTTTTTGAGCATTTTCAAACTGATTGCATATATTTAATAACACAGTATATACAAATGATATACATATACAATATATATATATATATTAGACAGTGTTACGCGGAGCGCACCTACCGTGTAAAAAACAATGTGGTGTATTGTAAGTGTATGCTTTTCGATGTAATTTCACTTTCTTGCATCAATGTTATTTGTCTGAATATTTTTACACTAATAACCTTGCTATAAAGGTACCTAACAGTTGGACAAGCGTTACCTACTATGGAAGGCCGTATGAAATAACACCCAAGCCTACGCTTAGGAATCGAACCCAGAATCGTGGTGTTGTAGAATGCATCTTTAGCCTCTACACAACCCTTGCGGCTAGTGACAAAACATTAAAATATAAAGAAGTAATTGATCATACATATTGTTTTTATATTTTCATGGTTATCATTACTATAATATCAATACTACCACAAGTGTAGTTATTGCTATGCGAGTGCAATTAATTTCAAAATGAGTTGCGGTAATTTCTAACGACCTCTGTGTAACATTTTAAAATAAAATTAATAATTCAGAAATATTTAAAGCACCCGTATGTTAAAAAGGTGTATTTTATTGTCATTTATTTTAAATATTCAATACACTTTGAAAATATCTGTTATTTTGTATCAAAAAATTACTGCATCATAGAAGGCATGCTGGAAATCCACGAAGAGTATTTTGAATTGCTTCACTTTTTAAATTTTGAAGGATCTAAAGTTTTTTTTTTTTTGTGCATCACAGTATGGGTATTTAGGTTAGATTTACTTTGCAATAGGCAAAAATTAAACGAATATAAATTAACTGAAGTAAAAGAATTTGATATTAGAAAAGTTTGCTTAAATATTACATTCATAAAAAATCGACGAAAATTAAAATGTTTCGGTTTTTATAATGAATTATGAATTGTGGAAGCAATATTGAACATAGTATGATCTGACTGCTATCATAAGTTGACAGGTTTAGACACTGTATACTAGGGCGGAATGAAAATATCAACTTTTGATTTTTAATTTCTAATTGCACGGAAAAGTTGTTTATTGGTGTAAATAAGATAAATTAAAAATATGAAAAGTATTGGAGAACTTGTTGGGGTGTCGCAAGGACGTTAAAGCTTCATAAAATTAAATTTTTTGCAACATTTTAAAACTTCTTTACGAAAAAATCAACTTCAGATTTTTAATTTGTAACTGACACGAAATATTGCACTTTTGTATAGATAAGATACATTAAAAATGCAAAAAGTTTTGAGGTATGTCTAAATGGACATTAAAGTTTCATAAAAGTGAAACTTTTGCTACATTTTAAAAGTTTCTTTTTGCGCGTCTCGATTATGAAAAAAAAAGGGTTTCACATAGGTGTTTTAACACGAGTATAAAGACAGTTTTACTATTGCAGTGGCATCCAGGAGCATGAATTAGCACCGGAACGAATGTTGTGGGTTCGTAAAGGGGTCAGAACGCGCAATTTAGTCGGAAATTTGGTGAAAAGCTCAGAGCAGGTGTCAACTTTGCCATTTCATAACAAATTAATATAATATGCTGTTAGTTTGTGTGCTACTTTACTGCTATGAGTAAAATGTCTCAATCTAAATTAGTTAGGACAAGCAAATATCTGAATGTCTCACTTTTTGGAGTTTTCGTGATTTGCGTGTAGTTCAACAGCCTACTTACGAATATGTTATGAAGTGCTACTTATATTAGATACTACTACCGCCCAGGCGGTGTAGTGGCTGAATAATTATTCTATCACGCATTGGGTCCGGGTTCTAATCTCAGCTTGGGCATGGATATTCATAGGGGTAAAGCTAGCCGCCCACTGGACGCCCCGATAATAAAATGGACAATAATTCCAGTCTTAGTGGTGGCAAAATGCTTGATGAGCAAGTTCCATCTCATTGGAAAAAAAAGTATTAGAGATAGTTTCCATCACTAATAAAGGCACCAAATTCAAAGTTTTTAGTCCAGGTAACACCTAAATTTGACACCATAAAAGAAATAATAAACAGTATAGAGTTTCTTGAAAATAAGGAGCACTGCAAAAAACTTTTGAACTTCACTGCGACTAGTGATGGAATCGTTGTAAGCACGAAACAAAATAATGGGGAAATTTCTTTGATAGAAAAAGGAAATAGGAAGACCTTTACAATGGTAAATGCCTTTCTTGCATAGTAATTAGCTATCATTGTGACACCATTTTGTCATTTAGATGGTAAAACGACGGGATCCAAGGAGTTTAAAGGAGATAGGTCAGAAGCTAGAGAACTATGATGATCTCTTTGTGGTTGATTTTTTACCTATTGAAAATATTTTTTTTTCTTTTGAACTAGACAGCTGATTTACGCTCAGATCATGAGTTTTTCTTCGATAAGTGCATCGATGTATCAAGTAAAAATTACTCACTTGATTTATCTTAAAGAAACCTGGAAAATTATCTTAATCAAGGCTGCTGACATTAGTCAAAAACAAGTTGTATATGAGAATTGAAAATTCAACTAAAAATCTTAAGACAATGGTGACGCGCCAACGTTGTTCAATATTAAGTTAAAATCTTCATGTACCTATTATTTCAAATATCTGTTTAACCTTATCTCATATTCACGCTATCTCTCTGACGATCTCAAGAACATTATAGAACCGATTATTCAAATAAATGGGTATTTTGCTGCTCCGGAAAATCTTGTATTGTCCATGCTGTGTAATGAAAACAAAATTCAAAGAGAACTTGATTTACAACGTGCTTTAAAGGCAAGAACAGAAAGAAGAGGCGCAGTCAAGAAATTTAAAGTTCAAAGGAAAAAATCGATGCAAAAGATTACATCGACATGATGCTATGGTCTGAAAATGGCGTAAATGAGCCTCCTTGTTAAAGCATTTTTTCAGTTACTCTCTCTAAAACTTTATACGGAAGGCATCTGAAGCTGAACCAAATAGTAAAGTGGAGACAGTTATTTACTCTACCCGGCATCTTGATAATAATAAACATTTTAATGTGGCATTGAAAATGAAGCAAACATTTTGCAGCTCTAGCATGTTTAATCATACAGGATACAAAAGGAGGTAAAGTGCACAAAATTTAACATTACAAAATATTTTATTATTATTATTATTATACTTTGTAATTTATATACTTTTTCCAATTCTAATGCTTATACTATATAGCATCCTAAGAAATCTTTTATTGCATTTTACGTACGAATAAACATAAAAAATATTTTATCAAAGTCTATAATTTTTCATTGTTTTTACAAACTTCATTCTCTTTTCGCCACCTCAAGACGTTATAGTATTGCAATCAAATTTTTTAAAATTCTTTTTGAGCCTAAAAGGAAACTTTTTTTTCCAACTTTTACTAAACTAAAATGTAAAATATATATATATATATATATATATATATATATATATATATATATATATATATATATATATATATATATATTGAGACCCATTTTGCACTTTTTTCATTTTTTGCAAACTTTAAGCTCATTGCGGCACATCAAGATGTAGTATTGAACAAAAAAAAAGAACCTAAAAGGCAGCTTTTCCCCACTATCACCAAACAAGAATTTAAAATCCTTTTTCGTTCCACCCTACTGTATGTAACGACATACAATAGGGTAGGGCTGCAGGTAACGACACAGAATAAAGTAAAACGCTGGCCCGACAATTGTTTTCCCATTTTTACGACATCTGGGAGAACAGATTGATTTATAGTTTTTAAAAATCTAAACAATCCGGGTTTATGCCATTTCATAGAGTATTAAGTGCATTTTAAAGAAAATGTAAAAATCACTTTTTTTTCAATGTAAGTTAAAGTCTCAAGTAGAGCAAGCAAGAGAACATATTCGGCCTATCATATGCTTATCATATATCTGAAACGTCTGTTTATAAGTGTAAAAGAAACGATGAAAAAATTAATTTAATTGTTTGCTGTGCAAATGAAATGGATATCGGAAAACTTACACTGTTTCGCAGAAAATTTAGACATTTAAAGGTAGCACACGAAATTTAGAAACATTTCCCACTAACAAAAGTGCACATTTATATTCAGAGTATCCACGTTTAAGTGAACAGATCTTTAAAATAATTAATTATTTGCAAAATAGCACACATAAAAGGTACTTAACATATAATAAATGTGTTTAGATCGAAAGAAAAGCAGTTTATTTATTTATTAATGACTATGTGTACAAAAAATGCGACATAAAAGTATGGGACATAATTTTACATATATTTAAATACTATTAGTTCACGAAAGCTTTAATCTATTGTTACAATATTTCGTAAGCTGTAGAATATGCATTACATGTATTTTTAATGACTATGTCTTTTTACCTCTCACCCTCTTTATTGAAAATTGTCCGAAAAATGCGATAAAAATGCGAATAATTTTACATATATTTAAATACTATTAGTTCACAACAGCTTTAATCTATTGTTACAATATTTCGTAAGCTGTAGAATATGCGTCTCATGTATTTTTCTTTAAATAGGTTACAATAATAAAAATTTCATCACAGCGTTACCAGGCGAAATGCACGAAAGATGAGAGATAAAAAGACATAGTCAATCAATATCGTATTAGTATAGCAATAATGAAACTAAAAAATTAGGGGGGGTTCAAGGGGTTCTTCGCCCTCCCTGTTACTCTGCAGAGTTTTAACCATCTTATCTTTTACACATCAGTTACTTTTGAATGCTTTTTGTTGATTACCTTTCTTTCTGTACAAACTATTTTTTTCCTGTTTCATAGGACGGTACTTCATGGATAAACAATTACGAAGTTCTGTTGTTCCACCTACCAGAGATTTGAACTGGCACTCGACACTTTCCGACTACAAGGATAGTGCGACTTTGCAGTGCGGTGACCGAAAATGCATAAAACGCACAGAGGCGGATTTTTCGAACAATGCAACAATGCATGGAACTCGATACATCTGTTCGAGTGATCACAGAACTTCAAATGTCAAGAAGTATTTTTACAGGTAGCATTCTTTGCTGAGTATTTGCTGATCTTATTTGCTGATCTTAATATTGAGCTATTGCTGATATTAATATTTGCTGATCTTAAAACATATTTTTGAAAAATAAAGGTAAATCGTTACAAATTAGTTTTGAAGAATTTGCTGAACGCAAATTCTGTAAACTAAGTAAATTAGTTTTATAAAACCTCTGGATGTACATATCTTATGTAGTGAGCAAATGAATTTCTCAAAATTCTACTAAGAAAGGTTATATATAGACTGAGAAAGTAATTTTTTGTGAAACCTACTAAAATTCTGAACACACATACACACATGCAAAATAGATCTATGAAATCTACTAAGGCAAATTCTATACCGTAATAAGAATGATACAGTTACTTTAAATGATTGACTTTTAACCTACCCATTTAACAATAACACAGATTTTGTTTTTTCTTACATCCATAGCGTCACGTCCGCGAAAGGGTTAAGCTCCATTGTGTATTATTTTACAATAATAAACAAATTTGGTACATATCAAAGCTTTTTCAGTAATCCCTTAAAATTCTTCTCCACTGTAAATAATATAGTAGTATTATTTTGTAGTTAAATCACCGATAACTAATAGATCTTTGTTTTGTTAGAAACACACAATATTATAACCGTAAATAAAATTCTAATTACGTTAACTTAATTTAACTTAATTTATAAGGCTTACTAAATTGTAGGATTTTCAATCTATAATATATGACTTTTGCATGATTTGTACTCTTTTTCACAATCTATCTCTGATAATAGTTTGGTATAATAGTCATAGAGTACGATACTAGGAAAAACAATCAAATGAGGAATTTCCTGCGCAGCGTTATCTGTAAACTGTGCTCAACTCTTGAAAATATTTTACATTTTATTATTACTAGGAGTACCGAAAAATGTCATTTTTTTCTTATGTCAAAATTTCATCTAGATAAACCGGTTGAAGCCAACAACATGAATTTTGGAATGCATGAGAGTTTCAATATAGGTGCGAGATTGGACATCATTTTCCAAAACTCGTAACCTATTTGGGTGGGAGGATAAGTGGTTAAGAGGCTCTTTCCGCATATGTTGTGTGATCTAGAGAGAAATAAAAGAGAGATCCATAAAAGCATATGTTTGGATACCGCTTGTTTGTAATTAAAAATGTCCTAGAAAATTTATTTGCTTTGATTTAATGAAAAAAAATTATATATTACTTTAAGGTCACCCTAACACAAAATCACAATTAACAATCACAAAATTACAATACTATGTACAGACGAATTAAAAACATGCTAATCAGATATTATCCTAATAAAAAGATACGGTTGCATGTTTTGCTCATGCATTTTTTGCATAACTTAGTGAACTATGGGAAAATAACACCATTTCCATAATCTGGACTGTATCACACACCAGTTTTAAGAGCGACTTTTCAGATTCAGCTTTAGAAAAGTATATGATGTTGCTCATAAAACTTACAATACGCTATGCATTTGCAAATATATTTTTTCAAGTGCCGTAATTTTTATATGTATGCCCGTCATTTTAAATGAGAAGATGACATGCGTGGCCCCTAGTACTTTAAAGCATAGGCTTTATATCTTTTACTAAACAAAAAACATATGAGTGCATTCCCTACAGTTTTGCTGTTTAAATGCTTTTGAATAAAATTATTATTCTACAGGTTGATTCAAAAATAATGTGACAAATTTTAGATTATCATAAATTTTTGTAGAATTAAGTTATGTACATGAAATTTTCAATGTGGTTTCCTTTAGCATAGCACACTTTACGTAAACCTTCAGGCCGAACCAAAAGATCTTTTCGACCATTTTTGGGGATATTTTTCCAACTTTCTCTTTTATTACTTTTTAAGCCTCTGACGTGTTCTAACTTTACGACTATTTAATTATATTTTTCAGTGTCCATATAAAAAGTAATCGCAAGGAGCACGGTCAGGGGATGATGGCAGCCATTTTCAGGAGGAACAATTTCTTTTTTTTTTCTTTCAGTAATTTTATACTTGATTCAGCTCCATGACTTGGTGCAGAATCTTGGTGAAAAACAAAGTTTTCTTGAGGATAAAGACGCTTACTTTTTTGATCATGTGCTTAAAACTATATTCTGATAGTTTTTAGCATTAATTTCAGCCTTAGTTCTATAAAAACGGGTTTTTGAGTATTCAGAGGATATTCCCATCCATATCATAACACCCGACAGCCATCTTGTCTTTTGCAAAACAGCTGCGTCTTTGCGACGATGTTCGCGGGAAATATATTGTATCTTTGTTTTATCAGCTGTGGATGGCAGATGGAACAGTGCTTCATCCGAGGTTATCCATGTTTTATATCTACTTTTGCGTAACAGTACATACAGAGGTCAAGAACGTTTTCTTCGTTTTTCTACGGTCTTTGCAGACATTTGACGACAGACTGGTTTCGTCACTTTTTTATAGCCATTTTTCTTTATCTGAAGACAAATTGTTGACAATACATGTAGTTTCCTTGCTAAAGTTCTTCGAGGCAGAGGATTTTCTACAGCGTTAAGTCTTTTGAGTTTCATTTTTTTTTTTGGGGGGGGGGTCTTTTACCAATTACACCCTTTCTTCCACAATTTTCCCCCTGGAGCTTTTTTTTTTTTGCCAGGCAATTTTTATTTCTTTTTGTAATTTAGATAGTTATTCATGAGAAAAATGCATTTTCTGATTTTTAAATGCTTTATTTATAACAGAATTTGAGGAACCATCTTTCAAAAGCTTTGAAATTTTCTTTTCGGGTAGGAGGATCTAATTTCGGGCCGCCCAGGTAGTGTAGTGGCTACAGAACCATTCTATCACATCGTGGGCCCGGGTTCGAATCCCGGCTTGGGCATGGATGTTAACTTGTCCGTCCCTTCATAGGGGGTAATGCTGTCCGCCCACTGGGTGCTCCCATAATAAAATGGACAGTGACTCGGGCCTTTGTAGTGGCGAATGCTTGATGAGCAAGTGCCCGCCCATTGGAAAAAAAAAAGATCTAATTTCGGAGCCATAATTTGCTCCCACTAATAAAAATAGTTTGATTGGTAATTTAAACGTTAAATTTGAAAAATAAAACTGATGCTAAAGCGATTAATATTCACCATGAACAGTTTTATGCTTTAAAGATTGGTCACATTAATTTTTAATAAACTTGCAAGTTTCCCTTAATAAATTCACGAAAAAAAACTAATTTTTTGCACGAAAGGAACTTATGCACCATGTGTGTGAGTACTAGCTGACTTGCTCTTTACGGCTTTGTCTATCAGGCTCTTTGTTTTCGGCTGTTTCCTCTGGATGTTGGTCAGCGTAACCTTTCTGTCACTGGACTCCTTCAGCGCTCAGTCTGCATACATCACCAGCACCAGCAAGCCCTATGAAGAAGGAGAAGATGATGATCCGTATTTTCCGAAACATCCAAGGATTACTATATGCAGGAAGCCTACTTACAGGACAGGTAACGAATCAGGGATTCTTTTAATTGCTTCATATGATTCAGAGTAAATTGTTAGCGTGAAGATCCGTAAGACTGAATGAAAGAAGCACTAACATTAGTCGATAAATGATTCCTGCATGAAGTTTCTTATACAAGGTGTTCCAAAAAGATGATAAAAGGCTTTAATTTTTTAAAATTGAAGATGAGTGGTGAGTGATATTAAGAGCTGAAAAAGTAGCTGTTAAAAAGATGATAAAATAAGATGTATGGACAAAATAAGACAGAAACACAGAGACAACATTAAAAAAAACTATCGCTATTTTTAAAAAAGGGAAACTTATAAGAAACCCGCACATTTTTATACGAAACACATACAAATAAGTGTGCCCCACACTCTAATGAAGTGATGTAGGAAATTTGAGAAGTATAATCCAAAAATTTTCAAAGAAGTGAAGATAAATATATATATTTAAACCATTTTTCAAAGACACTTAAAGGGATATAAATTACCAGAAAATATA
Organism: Cheiracanthium punctorium; assembly: GCA_038373885.1. Lineage (NCBI taxonomy): Eukaryota > Metazoa > Arthropoda > Arachnida > Araneae > Cheiracanthiidae > Cheiracanthium > Cheiracanthium punctorium. The sequence continues at coordinate 820,733 of JAWZYV010004260.1, forward strand.
GCGTTTTAGGGGTCGCAAATAAATTATATTTTGCACTCGAGCAATAAAAAGTTTCATTCAAATTCATTAATAGCCCCTGGATGTACATGTTTAAAGATATCACTGATATGTTTTATGATGATCTATATTTACTGATTAAACTAGCATTATTATTCATGTGATAATATTCTTTGACAGACTTTCCCAATGTTATGGACCAAGATCTCGCGGAGTACGCCCACCTGTCCCTGAGTTATCCGTTCGTAACCCTCACTCCCGAAGAACGCTCTGGCCTGGTTGGACTTAAACTGTTCCAGCTCTTGCATCCGAAATCAGAATTGCCTGAGAAATTACGAAAGTTGGATGAACGCATGAACCTATTGCAACAGCGATACGATGCGTACAAGGCTGACCTAGGCGTGGGTTTCGATCTGAGGGAGTACCTCGTCAACAGCAGCATGAAGTAAGATCACAAAATTTGCGTTATGAAAATCATATTTGAAAAGAATTTATTTTAACTTTTTACAGGTAACTGTTCCTTTGAAATCAACGTAAAAGTAAAGTCTGAAATGACCCATGCTCCTAATTGGGAACAAAGTGAAAATTGTATACAATATTTACAATTGGTGTACAATTGGTATACAGTATTGGTATACAGTATTGGTATACACTTGTATACAATATTTTCTCCCACATTTAAATGACGAATATCCTTTGCTAACGCATTAGAAGACAAAATAAAAAAGAAATATTTAAAATATGTCTGGATCTCAATTTGGTCTGTAAAAGGTTAACAGATTTCATTTCAGGAAATATTCTCTTTTTTTTCGCCTTTCGATTCTTAAACCTTACCTGAGGCCACAATTATCAAATTGGTAAATATGGCAAATGGAATAAAAACTCATATATATTGGGTGTCAAAAACACAACGGTTCGAAATTTGGAGAAAGGGTAAGGTGCACTTGGGTGACTGAGAATCCCATGTAAATGTCGACTCACAGATCACCTCCATGCAAAAATTAATAATCATTGTGAAAATAGAAGTGATAGTAAGACCTTACAAAATCTTATATCAATGATGAAATATTCCGAGTATAAACTCAACCTTTAATAAACATAGCTGTAAAATTTTACAAATAATTTCTTATAATGCACGGAGACTACGCTTGCAACGCTACTTTAAAATGTGATTCCGAGTCATCTTAGCGTGCTTTTGTACGTAGCGTGCTTGGCGTATATATGTACCATTTTGTGTTACGACTTATAACAAATACGAATATATAGTAGCCGTATTCAACAGGAATCAATCAGGAAAATTACTTTATTTCTATTCAAGGAAAATTGTGGTACTGGACTCTTTTTTTTTTCTGAATTTCTTTGGAACCACTCTCATCGTTGCCTGGAATTTTTTCAAATTATTTTACTCTAACTATGCACGGGATTCGTTAACATTTATCAGGTCAAAGCAAGCTGCAAGGTGAAGTATTGTTACCATAAGTTACCCAGGTGAAACAATTGCCAGAAACAACACTACACAAAGAGCATATAGAAGAACTACGTCTTCTAACTGTGAGTATGAAATTTTGAAATATCTAGTTGGTTGTCCAAGACATTTACATTTAAAATCTCACAAGAAAAAAAAGAACTTATAACAATTTGCAAAATGTGTAACATTGAATTATACAGGAACTATTTTTTGGATTCCCATTCAGAAAAATCCTCTTCACAAGGTAAGTCAGCTTTTGTAACTTTTGATATTGTATTGGACAGCTGTTCTATTTATAGGACAGTCTGAATTAAAATATATATATATATATATATATATTACAAACTTTTATAATTTCTGTTTTATGTGTGTAAGTACCTCACATTGATCACAATTTTAAAAATGTACGTTTTTCCAATAATTGATTTTTTTGAGTGGTCATGCGTTAAAGAATAACCTACAAACATTCTAAATTTAATGCTTCTGCTCGTTGTTTTTTGTTTTATTACCCCCCAAAATAACAAAATAAACACTAATGTAGAGATTTTTTGTTTCTTTTCAATTTAAATTCATAACTATTTTGGTTCATAACTAGCATTGCCCTAAGTGGTTTCTGCAAAACTCACAGATTTTCCATACTTAAATATAAATTCTAGCTTTACCAGAATCATTGCATATAGGACTATGTACAAGCAGTTGTTATGGTAACAAGTATATCGCACAGTAAAACTTGTGCCCATTATCACATTTGTTAATAATAATAAGATTTTTTTTTTATCTTTCTAAGAAATTGAAGAGTGCAGATTGTGAGTTTTGCGTCTATATCCTTCAAATCCTAACTTAAAATTTTGGATTTGGGGATTTTTTTTCTATAATTAATACACGTAAAAGTATTATAGACACAACCTTTTCATATTAGGTGCGAAGAGATATTTATACACTGCATCGCTTTGGTATTCAATCTAGAGTGTTGCAAGATTTTTCACCCAGTTCTAACTACCCGTGGTGTGTGCTTCGTTATGCTAGTAGAAGATGTACTAGCTAGCATTAATCAAGTAATAACGGAACTGGAATTCACTTTCGATTTAACAGCTGTGCCAAACGTAGGTGAGTTAAATTTAATATCAAAGATGGATTTTGTCAACTGACATATTTCTTTTAACAGTCTTTGTGTAAGCGTCAGAACAAAGAAAATAATCTAATGTTATAACCACATTACTCCCTTGCACGTCCGTAAAGTATACGCAATTTGATGCACTTTATATGAAATTATTTCTTTTGATAGTAAGACTGAGGATAACAATAATATAAGATTCAGACAACAACAACAAGATTTCGCTAATTTTTCCAAGTATAGAAGCTATCGACAACCTCGGTTTATTTTGAGAAACATATTTTGAGCGTCAAATATAAATTTAGTGTTTCTCCAAAAATAGCCAGACGTGGCAACAGTTGGTGAAATTTCGGGCATGTTGAGCAATGATTGTCCGTGGATTTATTGTAATGAACTTGTTTGTACTGTGCTTTCCTGTAATGTGATGCTTAATGCAACTGGATATTACAGCAGTCCTAAATACGAAATATCAATTCGTTAAGGCCAGTTTTTTATTGAGTTATGCGAGATACAAACATACATACATACATGCAAGTTTACATACGTCACTCCAAATGCAGTAAAAGCGGAATCGCGGCCAGTCAAAATCGACGTACATACAGACATGCAGAGACTACTATTTCGAGCTAGCTCATTACGTCTTTTTACCCCAACCACCTGGTTTCAGGGAAACAAAAACATGAGGTGTCAAATACTTTCACACGATAATCGCGCCATTTAAGGCTTCTTGGTTTCGTTTCGCCGGGACCACGTGGTTAGGAAAGGAAGTGGGAATGCCTGTACAGAAGGAGCTCTACACTAGTCAATGTAAATTTCGAGATGGTCCAATTTAATTTTTCGTCGGAATCTTAATACGAAACAATTTTACTCGATTACAGTACAATCTTTACTGTGCAAGGAACTAAGTAGAAAATTTCTACCCTTTTCAGCGACTGAGACGTGAAGTTCAGGTTACAGTGTTTTTGTTTTCAATGAAGTATATCTTTTAATCATGAAACCAAGTTTACACCATAAATGATACATTGGTTTAATAAATGTGATTTAAATTTTAACTTGACTCTCCTCTATTGCTTCGAACGTGCAATTGCGTTCGCAATGCTTGCTTTAACTCTGCGATTGATAAAGTTTTTGCAATACTTTATTCGACTTCAACTTTCTTAATCCGTCAAATAGATCCCTACAACTCGCAAGCTGGCACATATCGTCAGTTTTAGGACAGTGACTATCGCATTTGCCCTGTTCATCACCTATTTTGTGCTAAAAAAAAAACGGAAGCGATCGTCACATAAAGCAAAACACGTCATCTAAATTTCAAAGCATCTCTATGCGGGGCCATCGCTAAGCAACGGGCCTGCTTATGAGTTGCTATCCCTAAAAATGAGTTTATCATTGAGGCCTGTTTCCCCCAGTCACAGTATTCTATTTTATTATTCTAAGTATTATAAATGTTATATTATTTTATTATTTTAAAACAATTTTTTATACTTCTGTCGTACTAAAGAACTTTAGATGTAGGTAATCGTTTTGTGAATCTTGCGCCCTTTTCTTTCATGAAAATTTATCCTAAAATTCGAACATTTTGCTCTGAATGTAAAGGTAAGGGAACGCTTATAATGTTTTTAGAAATTCTAAGAATATGTATGTAAATCATGTTTAGTGAATAATTACTCATGTGTTATTTATAAATAAATTATTTTAATCAGAAATCGTATTACTTGAGTAGTTTTTATTCTTGTAAATAAGCATGCCGTTGTGATACTATTTAGACAATTTAATTTTGCCAGTTGAAAATGTTATTTATCAGTTATATATGCCTTGATTAAGTGATTAAGACTTACATCTGGTACAGTCTGTGCTTACTGTGCAGAAATACAGTAAATTATAAATTATTGATTTTTGCCCGTTTATACAGAAACTTCAAATGTAGTTAATATTTTGTACAAGCGTTCATTATGCTTGCTCAATTCCTAAGTTCGATTGAGAAAGCGACAAAAGAATAATATATACTACATGAAATGTCTTTATTAAAGAATAATTAATTCAGGGATCACGCTATAGAGCGTATTTTATAAATTTTCTCCAATATACAGGATATCCCGAAAACACTGAAATGCGCTTTAATAATCATTTGTTAAAGATTAATGTTGAATTGTTTAAAACAACGTAGGAAATACGACTACGTTCATGAAATATTCATTATAAAAATGTCTTTCTCATTTGTGTATTTAGTTATTTTAAAGTATATTAAATATCCACTTGTAAAACTAAAATAAGCAATCGTGAATCATGAGAGTAAGCGCTACTTTGTTTTTCCTTCAAATTATATGCATCTATTTTCTTTATGTCAATATGTATCATAGCAAATAAATTAATCATGAGTTCGTACTTGAATTAGTAACACAAATACTACTTAAAACTACATTAAATAACGTTTGAAAGCACTGGGAAGCTTAAGAAATGCCTGATGTATACGTGAAGACTCGAGCACCCGTAGGCCTCTTTGGATGGCTCATCAAAATACACGCGCAGGCCCGTTACTAATTGCGAAGGCCCCGCTCTATGACAATAAGTACGAAAATGCAGCTCAATGCAGAAGATAAATAAACATCCAAAAACAACAAATAAGAGAATTTCTTTTTATCCTTAAGAGAAAGAATATTAAGAGAAAAACTTTTATCCTGAATATTATTTATCCTTTACCGGAACAATTCAAATAATTAAGTTCTGAACATATACCCATATCCGACTTTCTGTTGACTAAAGAAGTATTTTTTTTTCTTTTGAAATTGTAAGAACAAGATAATCACTTATGTTGAAGCAATGGACGATTTGCCACTTACGGCAACCCTTTATACTAAAGATGGCGGATCCGTTACCTCGTGGATATAAAAGCCTTACTTTTAACTTCATACAGTGCCGTTAAGTTTAAAATGCACCGGAACTTGATGAGAAGTGAAAGCTACTTCACATTTTTGTATTTTTACCCGACGACGCACAAACGGTAAAACAAATATGTGTTTTGACAGTTTGCTCTAGCCCTAAGAGATAAATGCAGTACCAATTGTTGCTGATGAATATGCAAATACCATCTGCTTATACTTTCTTTTGTGAAACATTTCAGATAAGGCCATAGACAATGGGTACGAGGTACACCTGTCTGATCCTAGGAATTTGTTTGGGTTCGTAAACGTAGAGTATGCCCAGTCTATGTGGAACGGAGTCAACACCATCGTGAAGACAGAACTTGAAAAGGTTAGAGTGACCAGTTAATGCTTAAATTAGACAGACACACCATAGTTATTCAAGGACAGAGCTCTCTCACACGGGCTGACGCATTGTATTAACCTCTTATGGCCCGACATAAATCAGACCTGTCAATTTGTTTGTGTGATTATGGCAACGCTACGCCAAGGCAATTTGCCAAGGATGGGGGTGCTTTGGTAGGAAGGCTTTCTAAGGGCTTTTAACGCGTATTCACGTTACATATGGAGAAAACCTACCTAAACTCCAGATCGTTAGATCGACAGCCGCGCGATGGTACCCGAACCCGGGACCTTCACACTTCGGTCGTCTACATTTTCAGTGATATAAGCACAGTGCCATGGTGAAGCCTTCTGACATCTCAAATTTAAGATTAATCTCATAATTGTGTTCAAAGAGCCGATTACATTTAAAAACGATATCTAGAAAACGTATTTTCAAATATTTTTTTTTCTAATAAAAGCCTATTCCTTATATATGTTAAATTGGGAACCGGTGTTTGTTTTATATTTTTAAAATAGCACAGATTGTTTTTTATATATATTTTTTTTACATAATTATGAAAAACTTCAAGCGGATCGTATAAACGGTGTATATTTTATCAGACTTTTTCTGTTTTTTAATCGTTCTGAACTTTTTAATCTTCTTGGAGTAATAACGGTAAAATATTTATATTGAAGTAGTTGCCCGGAATGGTTATCGAGTAAGTCAGGAAGCAGCGTAACTATATAATAGGATTGAAGCAACGAATGTGCCATAAACGTCAGCTCAGAACAACAAAAATTCATGAAGGATCGTGATAGCAGTGGAAACTATAAGGCCCACATAAGTGTATCGCTTGAACGAAGAGGTTAAGGGATATTTGTGAAAATGTAAGCAAATGCAATGTACTTTCTTACTCTCTGTAACTGATCATTAACAAATTTACTAAAACACTACACTAGCTCGATAACGATATGTACGATATTTATTGTCAAGGTACTTACGTATTATCCCGACGGTCCGCCAAGACAAGTGATTTATCACCAATATAAATGCCGGACGCATGAAATTATTGATGGTTACGAATACAATTGCAACAGTTTGCCCGCACATTTTACGAAAAAATAATTTTGCGGGAATGACCGCTGGGAAAATACGTAAGTACTATTGTCAATTGTACAATTGTATGCATGAATGATATTTATTATCAATTGAAAGGAAACTAATTTCATCCAAAATTTCGAACCAGTTGGTTTTAATTATATTTAAAAACAGAAAGGTGGTTCAGATTTAAAACAAAAAAAAAAATCATCAATATTTTTAATTTTAAATTCACATATCCTGAAGGGGTTAATTCCGAACACTTTTCGACAAAGTTCAAAATTTTTATTTTCATTTCTTATTTTCAGACAAATTCTTGAATTTTACATTCGGAGATATTTGTCGTATTTTCTTAATTTCTTTTCCTTTCCTTTTTTCAGATGTCCAGAGTGGCTCTGCATACCGCATGGCATGGACTCTATACGCACTGTCCAAGGTTGCCCGCTGACGTTGACCCATTTAATTATGGTGACCGCTACTTTTTAGAGAGCTGTAGGCCTTATTTTTTGGACCGTCTAGCTAGAAATGTGTGCGGTTGTTTGAACGTTGTAACAGGTGAGATAATTATGCGAGTAAGGCAGTTCCGCATCACAATTAAATCACGACCAGAGACTTCTGGATACTTCTACAGCACCCTTCATCAGGGATATACACTTTAGAATCCTAGAAATTTTAAAAGAATTGTAACTATTATCTAGATGCGCTGAGAAAACTTCGCTGTTGATTTGGTAGAAGAGATCTCCGATTAAACTGCCCATCGCTGATGAATAGCCAAATAGCTAGGGAATGCAATCCCGTGATTTTTCGTTTTGCAGGATTGCGTCTATTCTTGCGTCCACTACTATCGCCCTCAAAATAAAATATTTTCCATGTACAGAATTATATGCAGTAGATGTATGTCTTCCAATTCCTAGGGAATGCAATCCTTGGGTATTGTTAAAATCCCGAGGGATTGACATTTCATTTAAATAAAAATTAATTTTAATAGAGAAAATGAGGAAACGGTTGTTAGCACTGTCAAGTTTAATTCTTTATCTTATTTGATAATTAATACAATACCTGACATAAACATGAAAATTACAGTCATAATATAGTCTTCCCGAGAAAACGGGATTGCATTTCCTACAAATAGCCCAAAACCTGATCCATGCAGGATTGTAGCTAAAGATGAACAGAAATGCTAGAAAGTGGTTCCGTGATGCATGAGTTGCTTTTGGTTGATGAATGGCTAAAATTTTGAAGCGGCATAAGTGATACATGAGCTTCTCCCTGATGGAGAGAAAATCGCCACAAACTTGCCCTGTAATATCTTAGTTGCTGCTTGCGTATAAAGAGCTCAATACCCTTATGTATCGTCATTTGACACTTGAGTTACTGTCAGCTAATGAAAAGGCCAAAGTTTTAACTTGTCTGCTAATATTTGAGTTGCTCTTTGCTGCTGAAGAGCCAAATAGCCCGACAATGGTTTGGTGATAAAAGATGAGTTGTTCTTTGATATTGAATTGTGTCAGGGGTTCTCAAGTTATCAGTAATGAATACATGCAATTAAAAAGAAATTTTGGTGATTTTTACAAAATAGATATTTTGGCTTTTTATTTATTCTAAAATGAACGATCATTGAACTGGGGTCCAATGAAGCAATTTGCATGCAACAAAAATGTGTGCCGTGTAAACGTATTTCCTAGCTTTCAAAAGTTGTTAAAACAGATCTTTTGGAAATTTCGAAATCTTAGATACCAGGGAAGAATAACTGAATATGAAGAGATGTCATGCAAATTGAGTATAGGCCATGAGCCACTCACAATGGGCCCCCCGCCGTGGTTGATTGGAAAAACTACTGAACACGGTAGGCGGCTGAAATGTGAAGGTTTTGCGTTCGGACTCAGAGTGCTTCTGTCGATCTAACGGTCTGGAGTTTTGGGAGATTTTTTCCAGGTGTAACGTGAATACGCGTTAGAAAACCATGAAAAGGATTTCTCCCAAGGCACCCTAGTAAGTAGATGCATTTCATGTACGTTTGCCGTAACACAACAAAACAAATAAACATTTACATTGAAACTGGTCCTTCTGTTCAATAAGGTTTCAATGTTTATTTTTGAAAAAAATTTCAAATTTCAGATATGTACAAATTTAGCATATATGCCCCTATTCTTTTTTTAATGTGTCAGAAAAGTTTTATTTGTTATTATTATAAATGTTATTATTCTATGATCATATATCCGTTCAGAAAATGCCATTCATGTATTAATTTAATGAATACTGAAAGTATTTGCATTCTCGCGTTCTAAGGTAAAACGTATTCTTCAAAAATTCAAAGTCCAATTGTTTGGCATTCCTGAAAATGGCACTAACGTTTAATAACTGATATAACTAATCATAAATATAATTTTTTATCACACTTTAATTGTGGATATGTGCAAGTTGAGAAACTTTCAAATATCTGTATTATTTCACAGGAAACAGCTCAATGCGCACTTGTGATCCAGTGGATATCTATGAATGTGTTGTTAAAGTCGCCCTCTCTGATAACTGTAAGTGTGCATTGTAAATTAATTATGTTAACTATCACTCATAAAACAAAAGAATTATAATAATAGCTTTGACAGCGTAATCATTGTCGAATTAAATCATTTTGGCACTGATTTTAAAAATTGTTTATGATTTCTGAGTTTTCGCTGAGGAAAATATTCGTAAATGAGTAAGAAATATATCGAATTCAGAAATGGGAGGGGGAAAAATGATCCAAGCCCGTGCACAGAGATGTAATCTTACCGGTGCACTTAGCGGTGTGTAACTTAGACGAGTGTTTTAGCAAGCAGCTCTGAATGCTTTTAAAATCAAAACAATTGCCTTTTATGCTGCGAAATAGAAAACAGCCAGGTGCCATAGTTTATTTTTACAGGCAAGAACAAGGAAAACAAGCTTGGCTATGCATTCTTTAAAACAAATCAAAAGGATTGTTTATACATTTAATATCGATGAGAAGCTTTGATATTGGTTTGATCGAAAAATTATCCAATGAAAAGGAAAAAAAATGAAGTAGTAAACTTACAGTTTAGAAGCGATTTCAATTTAAAAGACCTGTATAAAGAGAATGTTATTTTTAAATTTTAAATTGCAGAATGGACTTTACACTTCTGAAGCAGAATAAAATGCATGCAATTTTAAGACTTTCTCTTTCAAAATGATGTACAACCGTTTGGTTTTTGGTAAATCTCGGTCGCTTAGTGACGTAAAATATTCCAGATTGTGGTGGCTTGTCAAAACTTCACACCACCACTTGACGGTAAATATTTTATTAGTTTTAACCCTTGAAATGCCGCACTATGATCCAGGAATAAAAGATATAGTTAATTCATAAATATTACATTAGAATACACCCATAATGACTAAAAATAAAATTGCCATTAAAAAAATTCTTCATTGATTTCTTTGATGTTCCATTTTTGGAACATTGGCATGTAACGCTATCTTTCCTTTTCTGTATTTGCTTCATGTAAACAACAAAACGCTGTATGATAACTCTAAAATATTATGCAGTAATAAAGTTTTAATTGATATTTAGGTGCGAAAAGACTAAAATTTAAGCAAAACTCAATAAAAAAATTGTTATTTTAAAATTAGCATAATATTTTATAAGAAATGCAATGCATAAATGTATAAAAGAACGATAAAAGCAATTTTACGCTTGCATAATCTTAACTAATAATACAGATAATATAAATGAATGCAGTTTTTAAAATGTCAGCTACCTGATCAAGAAATAATAAATTATTTTATTCTTCAGCGGGTGCTTAGAATTTCAACCAGCAATACAAAAATTTTAAAATCCACTAAAACACTAATTTCTTTTTTTTTTTTTGCGCAATGCCTATGATAGTGTGGGATAGTGATTTTCTTGCATTCAAAACACCACGTGTTTACAGTATTTTTTTTTTCGGCATGCTAAAAAATGCCCTTATTATGTAAGACAGTCATGTGCATCCAAATTTTTTGCAGATTTCAATTGATGAGTACAGGGTAATGTTGATTTTAGGCTTCATCTGAAAGAAATTTAAATTAAAATCTCTTCTAAAATTCTAAATTCTATTGCCCACACGTCTCCAGGTGTAATCAGCTCAATCAAAACGTTTATAATTCATTTCTTCATCAGTAAGGCACACATTTTCATCAAGAGGCAATTGACAAATTTCTATAATTGACTTATTTCAACCATCCGACATAGAACTTTTTAAAAAATCAACATTGTCTATACTTAGAAATTTCTTCGACTGCACTATCTACATTTTTTCTACAAACATTTATACAAGTTCTTACTGAAATGGCCTCGAAAATTGCAGAGCTGTAGAGAGAAAATCAAGCACGTGACTTCTGTTACTTCCTCCCATAAGTTCCCTCTACATAAAAAGGACTTAAAATAAACAAACAAACCCTTGTGAAGCACACATTCATTACTAACAGAAGAAACAAGTAGCCATCTGAACTCAAATCAGAGGGATGCAGCACTAGCTATCCACCCCCCTTCTGGCAAAGGGGTAAAAGATATGACAACTTTCCCCTTACCCCCCTCCCCTTTCTAGTTTTTCACCCTTCAAAAGTAACTAAAAATCGGTTATGCCTTTGACAGACTTGTGTTCAGCAGATATAAGCACTGAATGTATCAAAATCTACTAAAGGAACACAAGCAACGCATACATGAGACATCCCTGATTGTTACATGCCAATGTTCCTTTTTTGGAACATTGCACTTTTATGCAATATTGAGAAGATACCTTGATATATTTTGAATTTTTTTTATTGTCTCTTTGAATTCATCCATTGTAAATACAATACGGGAATTTTGAGGTGAATTTGAAGTTTGGAGAATTTTATAGAAATTTTTTTCTTGAGTACTGTAAAAATTGTACAAAAAAGGCGATTTTTAGAAATTTTTCTGGGCTGAAATTTTTAATTTGTAAAATACTTAATATATCAAAAAATCAGTCACACTTTCCATAATAAGCAGTATTGTTTTCAAACTGATAGATATGACAGTTTATTTTTAAAAAAAATATTAAACATGATGTTCCATAAAAGGAACATTGCCATGAAAAAGGTTAAAAATCTAGTCGTGTATATGCTCTTTAAACATCAAAACTGCTGCACTTTTTGTTACAACAACATTAAAAGTATGTTAGCAACGTTATTACGTTATTCAAACGTATTAAATGCGAGACAAATTAAAAACTTAAATGAATTTGAGTTAGTAAAACATATTTCAACTAATAAACTAAAACCTGCTTTGTATGAATTCTTGCTCACCACAATAGTGCGAGGGGAAAAATACAATCAAAAGAGCTTTGAAATGTTAGATTTAAGGTTTTTATGGCCTATACGCTGGTGCAAGTACGGTGCAAATCAAATGGATCAATTTTCCATGTAGATGACCGATCCAAACGCACGACAAATATCCGAGTACTTTCAACTGACTCAATTAGAACCAATCTGTCTGCAATGGATCATCACAATGTTAAGTAATGAATTACAACCCTCAATTTAAAAATCTGAAATCGGAGAAAAAATGGAATATATAGTTTATATGAGATCTTTTTGATTAAAACACACACTGCAAAAAAATATTTACCTAGATTACAGCGCAACGGGTGGAGAAAAATAACGCTAACACGTTGTGATGCAAAGATTGTGTCAATATGTTGCACAAGGTTCTTCGTGATTGGCTTATAAAAGTCGTACGTTATTTCGTGGGGGGGGGATTTAAAACACACAGTGCTGTATTCCAAAGCTGCAGCACTTGTACTGTATTATTGTATAGCAATATGTGTGGTAAAATTACAGATATTTCTTACAGTGCACTCTTGTAGTCATTACAAAAAGGATTTTTCTCAGTTTCAGCAGAGCATTCAAAGGACAACAAAAGGAAGAAACACTTCCCAATAGATGAGCAAATTACACGCTTATGTCTTGAGGGTGAGAGCTATTAGGTTAACACACGTTTTTCAGGTATTAAGATTCATAACTCAACATCACCTTACGCAAGACATTGTAACAAATAATTGCTGAGTCATGCGATATTGGCATTTTTATTCTCTTGCCAAAATTTTAATCCGAGGATTTTCCTTAGATATAATATTTGCTTCCCATTGCTGTTAACGCGATCATCACATCCAAATAATTTTATGATTTTAAAAGAAGTTATAACTGAAATTTCAACCATTTTTTCGTAGTGACAAGCATGAATGAGGTATGTGTCTCACCTTGTGTGGAATACCATTACAGGAGTGAAGCCAGTTTCGCCAGCATAGGAGTCGAAAACATGAGGTAACACAAGAATTCTTTTCATTTTATGTCTTTTCTCAAATGTCTGTTCCATTTAGACTTAATCGAGTTCACCATTGAAGTTTTTCCGAGTCACTATTTTTTTAATTTTTTGTAATAAAGTTGAAAAGGTTAGAGCAACAATTTTGGTGTCTCAGGATAACAATAAAGGCTTGAACAGAAAAAAAAAATCAACCTTCTTTTTTGAAATGAGACAATTATTAATATTTGAGAATTTTATTATTAATAAATGAGACATTTATTAATATTTAAATATCGATGTGCTGCACCGTGGATAGATATGAAAAAACAAAGAGGGTATATTTTTTGCAAAATCTTTTCAGTAAGTAAATTAAAAATTTACTGTTGGCACATGATCTTTGAGTTATAAGGCAAGTATCAGCATATCTAGGCATTTAATTAAATTTACTTATCTAATTTTTGTAATTATAAGTATTTTGGTAAGAGTAAAAAAGATCTAGATTTTTACCGTTTACACCCAGAAAATAACAATTATGTGAAAAGTGTTACGCAATTATTAAAGCAATTTCATATAATCTATTATTTTTATATGCATGTTTGACTTGTCGAACACGAAACTGGCCTACAACTAGCTTACTTTCAAATCATTACATTGCAGACACACAATTGTCATTGAATTTACTTTCTCCCATTTCAGAGAGATAAATAACAGACGAGATAAGAAATTTGTTCCCCATTCTACTTAAAGATATTCTTATTTGAAAAAATAATGAAAAATTTGCTTTTCTGAGATGGCATAAAGTTCTGTATCGTTTTGCAAAACAATTCCACATTTCATTATGTAAGTGATATATTAATAATGATTAATATATTTGGAAATATTTATTATTAAAAATATAATAAATAATAATATTGACTGCAATGAGCCTTTTTATATTTTGATTTAGAGATAAGAAAATTCTGAATAAAATGGAGAACACTCACCATTTCATATTAGTTTCATCAAATATGTTTGACAATAGTAATATATTATTATTATCTTACAGTATTTGATACCGGAAATATTTTAAGCTAATTTATTTATTCTTTTTTATGTAAACAGTCGACTGACCTTTGAATACAATGGACTCCAATATTCCCTTCATGAATACAATAAAATGACAATCTCCGAATTTCTTAGTAAGTACTTAAATTATTTAATAGGCAGTTTAAAGTCCGAGCTAAATTTTACTTTTCAGTTCAATACTACAGAAGTACTAAAAATTAAAATGAAATATGCATTGTATGCAAATGTTCTGAACATTAATTAAAGAAGAAAATTACTTTAAATATATTTATGTATATGCTCCAGTCTTTGAATGTTTGATTACAGTCTTTTTTAATTTGATTTGCTGCATTCATTTTGTTAAAACCGTGACTGACCAGATATACAAACTTCGGCGATGGTATTTTGGTCACACCTGTTTGCACTCGAAGTGTCATGTGACCTACGAGTGTGAATATTTTAGTATGGCTATCTGAGACTGATATGGTCACACTCGGAGTACATGACTCAGCCACGGTTAAACCTGAGAGACTTCAAAAGTTAGAATTCTGAAATTCCGGTTAGCTATGTAAGACAATATCTAATACCTGTATCAGACAAAGAATGGCTTTTTAATAGCTTATTACACGATTTCAGACTTCAAGTTGGTGTTACTGTATGAGTATTGTGGTAAGGTTTCGCTGTCGGACGAACTATAAGTTCGCAACGGATGTGGATGCGATGAGGGCTCAAAGTTTATAGAAAATTCGTTCCAAAATATCCCGGTCTGTGCAAACTTTATTGCTTTTAGAATCCTATCAATCAATGATCACGCTTCAATTCACAATAATTCATAAACAGTGATTCAGTCTGTTATAAACAATGTTGATATGTCCCATTGATGTGACAAGGATGTTTTTGATGTGATTCAGTTACAGTGATTCAGTTAAACTAGAAGGAAGAACGCTTAGCGTGTAACAAAATAATTCCATAAGCCAATAATTGAAGCAATACACTAGCAGAATGTCTTCATTGCTTCTCAATATTTAACATAATGCCTCCACAAATTGTCTTCAAAACACGGCTTCAAAAATACATTCGAAAATCGCATGACTTCTGCAGCACTCACAACACGTTTTAAGCTGTGTTCTCACTTCAGTAGTCAATCCATAGCGGAAGGAATATCTGAACAGTTCGTTTTGATGCCTTTCCATAATATTTGTGGAACTTTGTCACTCTTTTTCTGGGGAAACTCAGGTGTTTCTCGTAATTTGGTAGCGTGAAAGTACTGCATTATTAAGAAAAATGTATCATAAAACTATCATTGTCAAAAACGTATCAAATGTTACGAAGCTTATAAACATTCCACAATATATACTCAAATAAATTTCCAAAAATGTCTTCAAAACATACTGCAGCTTGGCTCGTGTATTGCGTAATACACGTTAATGAGGATTTCGGATATTAATATCTCGTGCTGTAGTTAATCGATCTACATGCAACAAAGGGAAAATTTTCACTATTTAACGGATAAAAATTAATTTCAGACGAAATTAAAGCATAAAACATCAGATCAGCTCACAAACGTCTATCAGTATCCTAGCTCTGAGCCATGTTTTACAAATATCGGAATGAACGGAGTCCAGCCCCAAAAAATTAACAATGAATATTTAGATAAAAGGATTGCCTAAACGGTATTCTTAATACCGAAACAAAAACCACTCTTTAATTTAAAATTAAAACATAAATGTTGATATGTCCCATTGATGTGACAAGGGTGTTTTTGATGTATTGATAGGACATGATGCAGGGCTGATATCTTGGGTTATTTTTTAAACAAAATCAATAATCCTTATGAACTTTCGATAGGAATGTTTATGTTCGCGCTGCAGGTTCCTATGAAATTGATATTCGAAACAGCTTGGAACTTTCGGAATCGTGCTCGCCTGGTTTTCAGTGCATGCCCTATGAGTCCATACAGTTTGGCTTGTGGAGCATGCTGGACATGACAGTAGAACATTTTCTGGACAGAACATTCGTAAAGCGCTAATAGAACGTTTTGAAAATTTGTAATGCCATTTTTCTGTAATTGCGCGTGATCTTAACTATCTTTTGTTCAAATGTCATTTGATTATATCCTATGCGATACTTATCACAACTCTGGTCTCTATCTTAACTTTGTCAAACCTGTATATCCTTTATGGCGTATCAAGAAATACCCCCTTGATAACTCGAGGTTCGTCCATAAAAAAATTCCCAAGGCGAAAGAAAAGGAACAAAACATTATTAATTGAAAAAAATTTTGCAAAAAATAAAGCAAATATTTCATCTACTCTATATAAGAATGACCTGAACTATAACACTTGTAACACCGTGGGATAAATTTTAGTAGTCGAGTGTCATAGAAGTTTGCCGCCTGAGAAAGGAGCCAGAGTGTCGCAATTTGCAGGCTTCGTCAGTGGAGAAATGTTGCCCAGACAGAATTTGTTCAGGTGAAAGCCAATGGAAGCAAGATCGGTACTATAGGGTGGTTCTGACGAAGAACGCAAAAAAAAAAAAAAAAAAAAAAAAAAAAAGTGACACTCTGTCTCCTTTTACAGGCAGCAGAATTTTATGACACAAAGTACAAAAACTTACCCCAGGATATGAAAAGTGTTACAGTTCTGGTTATTCTTATACTGAGAAGCTGAAATATTGTCATATCTTTTGAAAAAAAAAATCTAGATAATGATATTTTGGTTTTTTTTTACTGGTCCTTGCAGATAGAAACTTGTAAAATTAAAAATGAGAGTAAAAATCATTTTGCCTTATAAAAGTAGCTATTGCTTGAAAAGCACTGATCTAATGACTACTTTATACATTATACTTATTACCATTTCACTCTTTCAGGTCAAATCGGAGGAGTTCTCGGATTGTACATTGGAGCTAGCATCATCACAGTTTTTGAGATGATTAATTTTGGTACGGCGTGGTTATGGTACCAGATTGTGCCTACCCGGCGTAAATCAAGTTATATATCTGCGCTTCAAAGGAAGACAAAAGAACGCCCTTGAATATGAATTACTTAAGTTAACTGAAGACTGAAACTGGTTTCCCACGCCTAAGTAATTAGCGAGAAGTTGCTGAAAATGTCCCATAAAATATTCCTAGCCCCGATCACAACTTAAAAATATCATCAAAGCCGCAAAAATCTAATTATTTCAATTATTAATAAATTTACATGCTGATTTCGAGATTTCTGAAATTGGTTTATTTGTTTAGAAAATAATTTCATTATTTCTGTTTCAAACAAAATATTGATACTGGATTCTAATGTCATAGACTTTCTCAGTCGCAGGATTATCAGACACGTTTATAGCCTTATTCACAAAACATTTGACAAGCGGATTAATCTTAAAACGCGTGTTCTAGTCATCGGTAAGATATCTTACCGATGACTTTAACACGCGAGTTGAGTTTAATCCGTGCGTCAACTGTTTGGTGAATACGGCCGTTTAAGATTCACTTGTCGTGTCTTAGAGCAGCTCTAAGTATTCTTTATTCTACGACTAGCTGAAGGCCCCGTTCTTCCCACGGAAATGATTTTGTTTTAATATTATGGTTTGTTGTAATTATTATTTAGCATAATAAATAGATATATCAAAATGGATATCGAATAAATAATATCTGTGTTTAATAATAATGCATATAGAGTTCCATGGCGATTGTTTGGACAGTGAAGATGATGCGACGCAGCGCAATCTACTGTCAAAGTTATTGCAAAATGGATCGCATCAAAATATTCTCATGTTCAAATATGTATGTGTTCCAATTTTCATTGCAAACAGTTTAACGGTCGAGATACGCTGCAGCGCCATCTAGTGGAGAATTAAAGTAATAATACGCTACATCGCCATCAAATGGCGGGTTAAAGCAAAATGGATAATACGAAAATTTTCTCCGTGTTTAAATATGTATGAATACCAATTTTCAGAGCGGTCAGTTGAACGATCAAGAAGTCGATTGCTGCAATGCTATCTAGTAGAGAGTTAAAGTAATAATGTACTGCAGTGTCATCTAATGATGAGCTACAGCCAAATGAATTCTAAAAAAATATTCTCTCTGCTCAAATTATGTAAGTATTACCAATTCTCAAAGTTAATCGGTCGAACAATATTGGAGTTGGTGTGCTGCATCAGCATCTAGCGCCAAGTCCTATTATTTAGCATAATAAATAGATTTATCAAAATGGATATCGAATAAATAATATGTGTGTTCAATAATCATGCATATAGAATTCCATGGCGATTGTTTGGACAGCGAACTCATGTTACTCCTTCTCTACTCGAACTCTTTACTTTTATGCCAAAATTGATAGCATAAAAGTAATCCCCGTGCTCAAATGTCTGTGTGTACCAATTTTCATCGAAATCAGTTGAACGGTATTTTCATAGCACGCGGTTGAACGATACAGAAGGCGAGTTTTAGCAAAATGGATGCGGCGAAAATATTATTCGAGTTCAAACATCTATGTATACGAATTTCCATGGCGATCAGTTGAACGGTTCTGAAGTTATTGGTTTGAAGTGACATCTAATGGCAAGTTATAGCAAAATAGATAACGCCAAAATATCCCCCGTTTTCAAATATCTATCTATACCAGTTTTCATTCCTATCAGTTGAACAGTCTTTATATGCTGCAGCGCCATATAGCGACGAGTAAAAGAAAGAAGTTGATACGTTGCAGCGTCATCTAGTGGCGAGTTATAGTGATGTGCTAAAGCACAATGAAGTGGCGAATTATAGCAAAATGGATAACACGAAAATATTCTAGAATAGTTATAGCAAATCGGACAGTGTGAATATATTCTCCATTTTCAAATATCTATGTGGACCAATTTTCTTCAAAATTGGTTGAACGATATTTTTACAGCAAGCGGTTGAGCAGAATAGAATTCGACTCTCTGCAGCGCCATCTAGCGGCAAGTCATAGTAAAATGTGTAATGTAAAAATATTCTGCATGATCAAATATCCATAAGTAGCAATTTTTGTCAGAATAGGTTAAACGGTATTTTCATGCCAAGCAGTTGAATAGAATTCGACATTCTTCAGCGCTACCTATCGAGTTCCGATATTTTAATAGTTATTCTGCTATTCGGGGCAGAGACCAATCCAACAAATCTGAGATAATTAAAATCAATCCAGCCGTTCTTGTGTTATATATGGTGTAACTATAACCCGGCTTTTTTATATTTATATCCTTATAAATAAAAATGAAATTCTGTTTGTTTGTGGATTTGATTCGTATACAAATCCACAAAAATGGTCCTATCAGCCTGAAATTTTGCACAGATATGTAAAATAATATAGAATAAATCATAGTCCACTTTAAAACTTTGAAAGTCCACCCGTTCCCGGAATTTAAGAGATTTTTTATGTTCTCCACGCAAAAGCTTTCCGTAATTGTAACCCCTGTAGTCAAAAAATTCTGAAATAAGCATCGTGGTTGCCATGAGTGGCGATTTTGCCGAATAAAATGTTTGAAATTCTCAAAGTAAAAATAAAAGAATTATAATGATTTTTTTTTTTGTTAGTTTATATTTGTAAGATTATTTTTTTTTTTATTATAATATCGTGTGCATGGGAAATCAGAGCGGGAATGAAATGTTTTATACGCAAAACAATAAGAATTGAAGATTTCCGAGGCTAATATGTAAAAATTTTTAGTTTGGCGAAAAAATAAAATGGCTCAAATGCCCAGAAAGTGAGTTCTAGCGGTTTGCACAGTTTTCGGTTTGACGCAATTTATTGAGAGCTTAAGGAAATAGATTTTTGAAATCAAGTGCAAAGATTTTATTAGAATACAGCGTTAAATTTTAATGATCCGTGAAGAAATGATGCAATTAAGGGATTTCAAGAGATCTATCTTCAGAATTCTCGCCAATTGAGTTCATTGATTTAAGTTGGGGGAATTCCGCCAAATTTCAGAAAATTGAAATCTTCTCATTTAGTACATCGGAGTAACGATGAATAAAACATGTTTTAGTTGATAATTTTAAAATTTTCGGCTTTTTAAGGGATTCCACTTTTCAAATAAATGCGTGCTTTACTTTTTGGCGGTCGAACCATTTCCCATATTGATTGCTGCTAAGTCAATGCTTCGAATGATTCCCTGAAAAAACTCTTGCAAAATGGCGTATGTTGGCACTTTGGCGAGGCTTAGATTTGAAACTGTATTTTATTTGAGACTGGTATATATAATGACACTGGTTATAGATAAAAATGAATGTTGGTACGTGTGTATGAGGTTGAAAAACTCCAGCACCGTTTGACCAATCACCAAGAAATTTGGTTCACTTAAGTCTTTTATCATGGAGCAGGTTTTTATGCTATCCGAGTTTCCTCTAACTTGCCACTTGGTGCCGCAGCATAACGTCGAATTCTATTCCATTTAGCCGTTTGCTATGCGAATATCGTCCAACCGATTTCGATGAAATTTGGTACAGCTGAATATTAGAACACGGAGAATATTTTTCACTATCCATTTTGCTGTAACTTGCCGCTAAATGGCGCTGCAACGCATCAACTTCTATACCGTTCGATCGACCGGCATAAAATTTTTTATACTTACACATTTGAGCACGAAGAATATATTCTAACTGCGTTCCTTTTGATGTTACTCACCACTAGAGGACACTGCAATGCATTATTATTTTAACTCGCCACTAGATGACGCTGCAGCAGGCCAAATTCTTGACCATTCAAACGGTCGCTATGAAAATCAGTATACATAGCTATTTGAACAATGAGAATATTTTGGCGTTATCCATTTTGCTATAACTCGCCACTTGATGGCGCTGTAGCAAATCATTACTTTAATGAACCTCGAGATGGCCCGGCAGTGTATCACTTCTTGACTGTGCAAATGATCGCTATGAAAATAGGTATACATAGATATTTGAACACGGGGAAGAGGGCGCTATCCATTTTCCTATAGCTTGCCACTAGATGTCGCGTCAACACATGAACTCCAGGACTGTCCAACCGAACGTCATGAAAATTCGTATACATCGATATCTGAATGCGAAGAATATTTTCGCCGTATCCGTTTTTCTAAAACTCGCCACTAGATTTCGCTGCCCCGCATGGACTTCTGCACCGTACAAACGATTGCCTTGAAATTCGGTATGCATGATTATTGGACACAATATAACGCAATATCTATTTTGCTATATCTGTTCATTACAATGAATAGTAATCACTACACATCGTAATATCAAAAAGTCCATTCATTCCCGTGCGAAGAACGGGTACTTCAGCTAGTAATTTATATAAAAGCCAGGTATTAAAATTGTCGCAAAGTTTCATCAAACTGTACAGTAAAACTTGTCCTCAACGAACCAAACTTGATAATTTTAATAATACCATCTGGTGCCTTGAATACAGGCGTATTCATAATCCAGATGTTATGAAGTAATAATGTCAAAATTAAATTTCCTAGCGTACTGATTCACATATTACTTACATATGACTGAATATACGCCTACAAGAACTGATTTCCTATTACTCTCTTCACGTATCTTCATGGAGTTATGAAAAGAATTATACAAACTTAAAAGCTATTTCGGTTCACACATTTTATTTCTCTTAATTGATCCTATTTAGGGGATGTTTTTGTGTACTCAATTGAAATATTAAAAATGTCGGTAGCAGAATCATTTCAAGAATTTCTCTTCATGGATCCTAATTCTTCTCATCTGCAGCATACTATAAAATCTAAAATGTTACACTTACAAAATTTGCTCAATCTGCACATGGTTGATGCACTTAATTTTCTATTAAATGCCTTTAAACATACATCCGGATAAATAATTAAAACCGAAATCCAGGAAACATAAATGTATGCATAAAAAACTAAAATGAAGCACGTTTTTCGAGGCCTTGCATTAAGCGTTTTCACCATCGCCAGTGTTATCTCAAAAACGAGTAAATCGGGTTTGGTTTTTGAAGTAAGTCAAATCCCAAATTATGTCTAATTATATTTATCGAATTTTCAAAATATGTCTTTCCTATTTTAAATCGATAAAATAATAAATTTCTATTTTCCCCTATTGTAGGTAAACAATATCAAAACAAACAAAATTAATGGATAAATTAGGAATATAGGAGAATCTTGTTAAGCATATTTAGTATAAGGATAGTAATCAATTATTAGGAATAGCGAAAAAGGAATGAAATAATTGTCTTTCGTCTTTTAATTGAAAGAAAAAATTAAAGGCAACGTGATATACCTGCAGGGAAAAGACATCACGGAACTCAAAAAGTTTGCGTACATTATTATATGAGACATTATAAGATTATTTACTTAGAAACAGAAAAAAATCTTTCAAGTTTACCTTAATGACTTGCTTATTGCACTACAATGAATTCCATAAAATCTAATTGAAGCATAAAAAAGTGAATAACGAGATTATTTCTTTATCAAGATAAACCTATTATTTTAAAAACAATGAATCTTAGGTTCGAAGCTCAGCAGTCTTTCAGATGCCTTAAATATAAGGAAAAATAGTAATGCTAAAGATTAATTTCATCTAAATTATCTCATTAATAGTTTTTAGTAGCATTTTTCAATTAATACATTTCACATATACTTAGGTTATAAAATTTTATACTGTTGGATTCTTTTGCAAGTACTTTATATAAATTGTTTTAGTAAATTTAAAGTAAAAGAAAGAGGAAAAAAAAGAAATCTTATACTTAAATATGCAACTATGCCAAAAGTATTTTCATATTAATTCCCGGTTTCCGGTACGGTAGCTTAGAATCCTTCAATGGTTCAAAAACTAACTTTTTTAGAAAAGGAAAAAAAGTCAATTGGAGACACACATAAATGGACTGTAAGGAAATTATGTAATGGTTTCATTCTTCACGAAAATAAGAGCGAGTAAAGAAACTCCATGTTTCTTGTATCAATTGGAGTGTGTCGCCAAGGGGCGCTTTTCAGCTTAGCACAGAAATTGTCAGCACAATCTGTTACATATTTTCCCATCCCATTGTCTGTAGCGAATAGTAACACAAGTACTGACAGGAAGTTCACAAAACTCCGGACCCCTACATTCCCCAAAGGTTAAAGCAGAATAATCTAGGAAGTATGTTGAAGTTCTAACATTACCTGCACTGTCTGCCATCCGGCAGAACTGCAGTAAAATAACACTTAATTCTAAATAAATAAATAATAATAATAATTATTATTATTATAATAATTATATCACCATTTCAGTTCCTAGTTCAAAATTTACTGCTGAAACATTTAACAATTTTAGATACATTTATGCGTCAATTTGATTCTCCCATGATGTAAAACTGCTAAGACGACACTTTTTTTTGGCTTATACTACAGGTGCATTTAAACTTAAATAATTTTTGATAAATCTCAATGATTCTATGTACAACACATAATATATTATATATATATATCAATATCTATTTATCTATCTTCGTCTGGAGACGGAGGAGAAAATGTACAAAATTAATCATTTCTATCCCTGACAGCAATAAAATAATTACCATGCAGGAAAGCAAAATGAATGTTAAATATTTTCACAAATTGAATTCCATATTTAATTATTTCATGTAAAATATTTCGAAAGAAATTCTAAAAGATCGTTTTATTTTAAAATTAAAATCATAAAACGCATTGACAAAACCTCTATTCCATTGCTTTCTTACTTTAAGTTTATATTTCATTCGTTGACTAAACCCCAGAGATTACATTTCTTTATAATATAACTGATTTACAAATTAGTTTAAACACTTTTGCAAACTTAGAAATATTACAAAATTTATTACGTTTCGGCGGTTTTGTAAAAGCGCATCTTATTAAAGTAAGAAGTATGAAGATTTCTGTATATATTTAATGAAATATTTTATTTAATACATTTTAAACAAATATTTCAGTAAAGTTAAAAAATGTATATATGCTGAATAACGCAAGATTATGAAAACATATATGATATCACTTTATCTAAATTTCCCCCCCCCCTCGCAAATCCTCAGAAGAATATCTACATTTATGATATCTTATGTGTTTAGTTGCGATTAAATTACACAAATCATAAAATGACACTTAAAATTTGGATAAATAGAAGTCAGAGGTTGCAGGGAGTATTTTGTAAGCAATTTGCATTTAATTATTTAATGCTCACAGTGGTTATAAAATAACTTCAGGTGTTCAGAGCAATCGAGCTAATAAAATATTGGATGAAACATAACCAAAATTTTATGGCGTACATGATAGCTGTGGTATTTTGATTTAAAAACAAAAGAAAATAGTACCAAATTTCTCCACCTGGGAAAATGTTGACGTTGTTTACTGAATAAAATATTTTTTTCCAAGGCTGCGTTCTTTTTTTTTTGCTATCTATATAAATAAAATTAGACTTTTGTCTGTACATTTCTTGGAATTCAAAAATTTTGCGATTTCTATCCGTTTCAAGCACCCGAGAATCCGATGCTGCCCTCAAAAAAAAGTTTGTCATTCTGTCATTCTGTCCGTGACGCTTTTTTTGTTTAAGCATCACGTAAAAATGGCTGAAGCGAATGATATGAAATTGGGTGTCATGATAGGTGGTCACTCAACTTAAAACATAGGCGTCGAATTTTTAAAAAATCTTGATTAGATTTTGAGATTTTAATAAATCCTTTCAAACTGCGTAAATTTGTATTCGAGCATCACGTAAAAACGACTGAAGCGAATGGTATGAAATTGAGTGTCATGATAGGTGGTCACTCAACTTAAAACAAAGGCGTCAAATTTTTAAAAAAATCTTAATTGGATTTCAAGATTTTGCGAAAATCCTTACAAACTGCGTAAATTTGTGTTCAAGCATCACGTAAAAACGGCGGAAGCGAATGATATGAAATTAGGTGTGATGATGGGTGATCACTCAACTCAAAACATAGGCGTCGAATTTTTAAAAAATCTTGATTAGATTTTGAAATTTTGCGAAAATCATTTCAAACTAAGTAAATTTGTGTTCGCACATCACGTAATAACTGCAAAGGTGAAAAAATGATATTTGGTGACATGATAGGTGGTCACTCACCTTAAACTATAAGCATCTAATTAAAAAAAAATCGATCAGATTTCGAGATTTTGTGAAAATCGTTTAAAACTGAGTGAATCTTTGTTCCCGCATTACGTAATAACAACTAAAGTGAATGATATGAAATTTGGTCACACGATAGATGGTTGCTCAACGAAAACTATAGGAGTCCAATTTTTTAAACATTTTTATTGGATTTTTATATTTTGTGAAAATTCTCTCAAAATACGTTTATATTTCTTCAAACATCACTTAATAACGACTAATACGAATGATGCGAAATTTAGTGATATGATAGGTAGTTGCTAATCTTAATTTATACGTGTTGAGAGAGAGAATTTAAAAAAAAATTGATTACATTTTGAGATTTTGCGAAAATCGTTTCAAAATGCTGAAAATTTGTTCCAGCATCACGAAATAAAGACTGCAGGGAATGAAACGAATTTGGGTGACATGATAGGTTGTCACTCAACTTAAATTCTAGGCTTCCAATTTTTCAAAAATGTTGATTAAATTTCGAGATTTTGCGAAAATTATTTCAATATGCGTAAATATTCGTTCGTGCATCACATAATTACGACTAAAGCAAATGAAATTATATTACTTAGTTACACTCTAACCTGTAATATTTTAACAATGCATAAAAATCATAACTTCGCTTTCTTTACTTTGGCAACATACTACATCCATTCTGTGTACTCCTACAATGCTGACGAAAGTTCTTGCTTTTTGGAAATTTGCATTCACTAACCCGTCGTGGACGGGTACTTCAGCTAGTCATGAGTATGGAAAGAAAGACGGAGTATTCTCATCATGGAGAGACCAACTAGCTATCGATGACTCTTACCTTGCAGGGTATTACTTTGTTAGCTAATCCTTATTGCCAGAAGATTGAGAATATATTTTCTGTCCTTCGGCAATTGTGGCTGTTAAAGTAGTTACGGCTAGTACAGATCGGCATTTCAAACTTACGAAACATAATGTAAGGGAGAGTGGTAATGAAAGGGCTGTTTTTTTTCAGTATTTCTTAATTATTTTCATAGGCTGAAAATTACATGATGTTTGCCTGAACTGTTTCGTGACATACAAAAGTAATAATTTGTGAATAAAAATTGTTTACAGAAAGTTATGATGAAAAAACTGAAAGATAAATCTTTATAAAATGAACCCCACCAGTGGAGCTGAATGAGCCGTTGCAGGTAATGAATGACTCACTAAACGGAATCTGAGAAAAAATTAAAAATTAACCTTTTTATTATTAACAGAATAAGACAGAATATTAACTATCATACATATATATATATATATATATAATTGTATACTGATACAGTACAGCATTCTCTCGTACATTAAAAAATTAAAAAGTTTTAAAGTTCTTTGAAAACAACCTGTGGCGCACACAGGACTTTCTCTTGGAGGGGGTCCCTCCAATTCATAAAGATTCGACACTAACATTTTCTTTAGTTATCTTAACTGCTAAAATGAAAAGAAATTAATACTCTTCTAACATACTTAAATATAAAAAATTACATGATTTAACGAACGAAAATTGACAAATGTTTTGGGAGAAGTCCACACACTCTTTGGACTCCTTCATTGTATGCACCACTCAAAACAACTGTCTTTCATTTTCGGGCAAAATGAGATTGTCTGCTTAATTTATCACCTATTACTCTTTAAATAATTATCAAAAATCTACGAGAAGCAGTAAATAGATATCTTTAAGAAAGTAAAACCAGGAAAGGAAGTAACCTGAATGCATGTTCAGGGTAATGGCAAAAATGACCCATTCATTATGGCGACAGTGACTCATTCAGCCCCACCCATGCTTTCAACATACAATCACATTTTTGTGACTAATTATAGTGAAACACAACCTAAATACATCTTAATAGTAGTAAATGAATAACCAAGAATTTTGAATTTACATTGCCCATTTATCGCTAATAGATAAAATATTAAAGCATTTTACCACATTATTGCAACACCCTGTATAATTCTAAACACGCAATTATTGTCAGAAAGGAAAACAGTTAGCAATTAACAAACAGAAAAATAGTTCTGTCAAGACTTCCGACACATTACACGGATATAAGAAGGGGACTTATTTGTTGAAAAACAGTGAAGAAAAGTATTTTTGAAAATCTCGAAAATTAAGTATTAAACTATTGTCTTGTTATTTTTAAAAACATTTAGACACACTCTCTGAATATACTGAAGTATAAGTGTGTGTAGATAATATCATAACATGGATCTGACAACCGTCAGTCATGACCTCAGTTATATTAAATGCGTATAATTTGCGATTTCGGGACATGCATCATTTAACTTATGCATATAGTGAAACCTGTGTATAACGATACTGTCTGTAACGATAAACTTGCTTATAACTATAATTTCTTTGTTTCTGACGAAGTTTTTATTTACTTAATGTATTTTGAACCTGTCTGTATAGTGATATTCACTTTTCACAAGTACCTGTCTATAACGACAACTTTAATTTTACAAAAAGTTTTATAAATACGCATAATTCAGTATTTTTATTTTGGAAACCAATGATCCAAAATATTTAATAGCAAAAGATTGCAGTATGGGAGTGGAAAAGGTAAGTGTTTTCCATCATAAAATACCTTGTTCCTCTTGGATTTTGATGTGCTAAAGCCTTAGCACACCAAAATCCAAGAGCAACTGGTGCAGCGTTAGAACATTATCGTTTCTAGGAAAGTCGCTTCTTTGCAATGCTATAAAGATATAAATTAGTTGGACCTTTTATACATATTTTCATGAATACTGTAAGAAAATTTGTGTTTAACACTTTCAGACCTTAATGAATCGTAAAAGAAAGGGAAATATAGTAAATTCAAAATCAGTAGAAGGTAATTAATATTTAATGCATATGCGCTTTGCTTAACTTCTTCACAATAGATTTATCACACGAACTTCTTCAAAGTCATTTTACATTTGTGAATGAAGTGTTATTTCTGCTCAGAAAATATATTTTATATGCATTTTCGTCATTAGAAAATGCCTTTAATGCTTAAGCAATTTGCAAATGATCAACCTGTCTACAAAGATAAGCTGTCTAAAACGATATTTTATTTAGGTCCCTACAATATCGTTGTATGCAGGTTTCACTCTAGTTAAAGAAAAAATAGTGAAATAAAAATAGAGTAAACTATAGTATTTTATAAATATTTCTATTGATTCAAACTTGTGAATAATTAGTGTAGGTAAATAAAAAAATAAGTCCTGATAAGAGAGACAGAGCGAGAGAAGCTTACGTTTAATTTTGTATTGTTGATAGTTTATTATACCTGAATGAAGATTTTTACTTGCTTTTGCGACCAAGATCAGCAGGATTCCGACCATTTCTAATATACAGACTGATTCAAAACACTTGAAAAAATACCTTGATGGTGGTAGACGGTACACAATCGCATAAGAGTATGAAGTCAGGAGAGTCGTGTTCATGTACCCGTTAATTATCACTTTGGAAGAATTTTTCCTCAATTTTTTAATCAAGTTTCATAAACAATGAGCTCTTCTGCGACATTTTCATCAATGAAACGGAACTGAATTTGCAAGCTATCAAATTTGGCCATGCGTATTCTGTGAAAGATGCATTAGTTTTTGACAAACGATTGTCAGGAAGTTTACTATTATTTTGAACGCATCTTACCAAGTAATTTATTAACAGGTACATGAATACGACGTTCTCGATCCCAAATTGCTGTATCATTCTGAACGATCTTAGTTCCATCTATCACCACTTACAATTTTTAACCCCAATAGTTTTGATTCACCATGTACATGCAGTGGTGTACCCAGACATTTTTCATGGGGGAGGGTTACGACTACTGCAACTCACATATATGTATACGTGTGTGTGATAAGGAAGTGAAGAATATACATTTTGTATGGCAAAAAATTCCCTCATGTAGGGTTATAACCCCCCACCCCTATCCCCCCTTGGCTATGCCACTGTATAATTGCAATGTCTTTATATATTTTCTTATAAAGCATTGTGTGCGTTTTCTATCAATTTCTTCTTAAGATGATCCTCATACTCTCCTTTTACTCTAAGTACTTAAGCACAGAAACATCCAGTGTATTTTGCTCACCACCTTCTCACTTACTTATTTGAAAGATGTAAAAGCAATTAATCTCGCTTGCATTGGATTACGGAAAGAGTCGAAAACGTAAACAAATAACTCCATTATGCGGAAACTCCCTTCTGCATACTGGACCATTATTCTGTACTCTAATGATACAAGTGAAATAGAGCCGACTAAAAATGCACCACGTTTTAAAGCCGAAACACTTCCACGAAGAGCATTCGATATTTTTGAATTATGAAGTTCGAGGAGGTAAATTTTCAGTTTGATTAATGACTTTTAAAGAATAATCCCTATAGACAATTCATCAAGACGGTTTTAACATGTTGAAGAAGAGAAATGTATATTTCAAGGATTGGACAAACATTCGACAGCGATTTCGGGACATACATCATTTAACTTATGCATATAGTGAAACCTGTGTATAACGATACTGTCTGTAACGATAAACTTGCTTATAACTATAATTTCTTTGTTTCTGACGAAGTTTTTATTTACTTAATGTATTTTGAACCTGTCTGTATAGTGATATTCACTTTTCACAAGTACCTGTCTATAACGACAACTTTAATCTTACAAAAAGTTTTATTAATACGCATAATTCAGTATTTTTATTTTGGAAACCAATGATCCAAAATATTTAATAGCAAAAAATTGCAGTATGGGAGTGGAAAAGGTAAGTGTTTTCCATCATAAAATACCTTGTTCCTCTTGGATTTTGATGTGCTAAAGCTAAAGCCTTAGCACACCAAAATCCAAGAGCAACTGGTGCAGCGTTAGAACATTGTCGTTTCTAGGAAAGTCGCTTCTTTGTAATGCTATAAAGATATAAATTAGTTGGACCTTTTATACATATTTTCATGAATACTGTAAGAAAAATTGTGTTTAACACTTCCAGACCTTAATGAATCGTAAAAGAAAGGGAAATATAGTAAATTCAAAATCAGTAGAAGGTAATTAATATTTAATGCATATGCGCTTTGCTTAACTTCTTCACAATAGATTTATCACACGAACTTCTTCAAAGTCATTTTACATTTGTGAATGAAGTGTTATTTCTGCTCAGAAAATGTATTTTATATGCATTTTCGTCATTAGAAAAAGCCTTTAATACTTAAGTAATTTGCAAATGATCAACCTGTCTACAAAGATAAGCTGTCTAAAACGATATTTTATTTAGGTTCCTACAATATCGTTGTATGCAGGTTTCACTCTAGTTAAAGAAAAAATAGTGAAATAAAAATAGAGTAAACTATATTTTTATAAATATTTCTATTGATTCAAACTTGTGAATAATTAGTGTAGGTAAATAAAAAAATAAGTCCTGATAAGAGAGACAGAGCGAGAGAAGCTTACGTATAATTTTGTATTGTTGATAATTTATTACACCTGAATGAAGATTTTTACTTGCTTTTGCGACCAAGATCAGCAGGATTCCGACCATTTCTAATATACAGACTGATTCAAAACACTTGAAAAAATACCTTGATGGTGGTAGACGGTACACAATCGCATAAGAGTATGAAGTCAGGAGAGTCGTGTTCATGTACCCGTTAATTACCACTTTGGAAGAATTTTTCCTCAATTTTTTAATCAAGTTTCATAAACAATGAGCTCTTCTGCGACATTTTCATCAATGAAACGGAACTGAATTTGCAAGCTATCAAATTTGGCCATGCGTATTCTGTGAAAGATGCATTAGTTTTTGACAAACGATTGTCAGGAAGTTTACTATTATTTTGAACGCATCTTACCAAGTAATTTATTAACAGGTACATGAATACGACGTTCTCGATCCCAAATTGCTGTATCATTCTGAACGATCTTAGTTCCATCTATCACCACTTACAATTTTTAACCCCAATAGTTTTGATTCACCATGTACATGCAGTGGTGTACCCAGACATTTTTCATGGGGGAGGGTTACGACTACTGCAACTCACATATATGTATACGTGTGTGTGATAAGGAAGTGAAGAATATACATTTTGTATGGCAAAAAATTCCCTCATGTAGGGTTATAACCCCCCACCCCTATCCCCCCTTGGCTATGCCACTGTATAATTGCAACGTCTTTATATATTTTCTTATAAAGCCTTGTGTGCGTTTTCTATCAATTTCTTCTTAAGATGATCCTCATACTCTCCTTTTACTCTAAGTACTTAAGCACAGAAACATCCAGTGTATTTTGCTCACCACCTTCTTCTTAAGATGATCCTCATACTCTCCTTTTACTCTAAGTACTTGAGCACTGAAACATCCAGTGTATTTTGCTCACCACCTTCTCACTTACTTATTTCAAAGATGTAAAAGCAATTAATCTCGCTTGCATCGGATTACGGAAAGAGTCGAAAACGTAAACAAATAACTCCATTATGCGGAAACTCCCTTCTGCATACTGGACCATTATTCTGCACGCTAATGATACAAGTGAAATAGAGCCGACTAAAAATGCACCACGTTTTAAAGCCGAAACACTTCCACGAAGAGCATTCGATATTTTTGAATTATGAAGTTCGAGGAGGTAAATTTTCAGTTTGATTAATGACTTTTAAAGAATAATCCCTATAGACAATTCATCAAGACGGTTTTAACACGTTGAAGAAGAGAAATGTATATTTCAAGGATTGGACAAACATAATTAATTATCGCGATGTAAAGGCAAAAGTCATTTGAAAACGAACCTTCGATGCTCATTAAAAAATGACTGACATATAATTTGTCCTTCAGATAAGACAAATCGATGCCGTTTAAAATATCGCTTTTAGGACTAACGTCGTATTTTAATGAAACCTGCATTTTTCATCTTCATTAAAAACGAAAGGCAGGGGCTAGCCAAGGGGGTGTTAGGGGGTCATAACCCCCCCCCATGAGGAAATTTTTGCCATACAAAATGTATATTCTTCACTACATTATTACACACATGTATACATTTATATGAGTTGTAGTAGTCGTAACCCCCCCATGAAAAACTTCTGGCTACGCCCCTCACGAAAGGTAATCATTTTGCTGGTAAATTACATGCAGTTTTTTGGGTTAATATAGTGGTTTGGAATGTGACTTTCAAAAATTAGTTGATGAAAAATTGGATATTCACATATCTACTTCAGTATTTTTAGATAAACGTGCTGTTTTTGTTCTTTAGTAATAAGAATGATATTACAATAATTATAAATATTTATTTATTTTTTCAAAAATTCGACTAAGTTGTTTTTTTATAGCTGAAGGAAAATACATTTAGTTAGCTTATATCCCACAAATTATCTACTTATGTTAATTTAGTTGCAAATGTTTCCAAATTATGCAATTTATTTGCGAATTGCTGAAAACTATTTAGAAATCCTGATATCTAAATTTTGCTAAGACCATTTCTACTACCGTTGCCAAAAGTAACTTATTAACAAACTGATGTATGATAGTTACACAAGTGTACTATTATTATTATTTTAACGTTAAAAACATTTGACTAATATTGGATTCAACTCCAGTTTTACAAGTTACCGATTCAAGAATATAAGAATACATTCAAAATTTTCAATAGTCAGGATATAAATCGGTTTTGTATAACTTTTCTAATCACATGATCATGCATACATACTAAGTATATTGAATTTCTTTGTTTATGTACGAATTTCAAGTGCATATTTCGCTTTGAAGCATTCTAGAAACATTGTTTACAATATCGTAAATATAAGAGTAAATATTCAAACTATATATTTGTAACGGGTATCGCTTCATTTTTTATGAATGTGTTTTGAAACGGTATTTTTGAAAATAAAAATGCAAATGATAAATATGGTTTGAAAATAAATGTGACTGCATGCAGCAAGAAATATTTTATTTATCTTCTACACACACACACACACACACACACACACACACACATATATATATAGATGTTTAAATAGTTTATAAGATATATGAAAGTGATGAAAATTTTCATATTTCCAGAACACGTACAAGGAACTTATAATTTTAGTCATTAATTTTTGCATAAAGATATTTTTCGTGCTTTTTAATTTCAAACAAAACAATCGTTTTTAACGTGGCTGCAAGGCACAAAGGCGCGTAGAGAACTTTCTAGAACATAGAATTATCGAAAAAATTCAAACTGCCTAAAATACACATTCATGCATACTTCAGTAACGTGGATGCACCTTGATTTTTAGCATGATTTCTAAGGAAGGCCAAGACACAAAGACGCAATGAGAAAAATCTTCCTTTAATAAAAGGCTTCGGAAAATCAGACTTTTAAAATTTGTGGCATAATGAATACTTGATTGTTTTGTGTTATGGTAAACTTACACCAGTGCTGCTGCCTAACGGGGAAATGCCATGGGTGGAGGATTTTTAATGCGTTCTAGCAGTCTTTATCTGAAGAAAATCACTCATAACTCCACACAGTTAGACTGACAGTCGCACGGTACCTTCACACTACAACAAGCAGCCATTCTCAGTGTATTAAACACATGGCTTAAACGAAGACTTATTCCGAAAATTGATGACTATGAATATCGTATGAAATACTCTAAAATATTCTGAATATTTAATATTTTTCATATTTCTCAAAATTGAAATATCTATATTTTTCTCCAAAATTTCCTTAAGACTGAAAGTTTCAATTCACTATAGCACGTATATTTGCTAGAATGAATTTTTATTCTATAATTTTTAGGAGTCCACAATAAAAAGCTGTTTCCTTTTTTAAGCTAAATTTTTAATGGAAATAGTTTTAATGGATGAACGATTTTAAATTACTTTAATGACGCTTAATTTAATTTTAGTGCTGTCAACTGTTAACAAATATCAGAATTCACATGCGGACTTATTTTCTAAAGTAATTCTTATTTACTTCAGGTAGCGATTCGAACTTTGTCCGCAGTTGAACTAACAAAATTAAAAGTTGCTTTGGAAGGTCATGTGTTTTAGCGTGACAAGACAATATGAAATCAAAGAAGAGAAATCCAATTCCAATAATAAACCTCTAAAAAGTTAATTCATATAATCTCTATAACTGATGTCTATATGTTGCATATATATAGACGTCAAAATTCAAAATTGGTCAGCGTGAAAGCATCTGCATTGTGTAAATTATTTATTCTACTCTTTTTAAATTAATTATATCATAGGTAGAAAAATTTGTTACTTAAAAACGAATTTGCCTTGACGATTATAATGTTTTCTGGGAAGTTGTGCCGCATAACAGACGTGCATCATGATTTCTAATGGAAAAAAAAAACTGAACACGCCACTTGATATTTAATTTAAAAAGTAATTATCCACTTCATTAAGTTACTATATTAAAAATGTATTTGTTTAATGTAGTATCAATAAAAATTTGGCAATATGATAAAAGAAGGGTAAAACGCTGTAAAATATGAAGAGGTTTATCCATTCAAGCATGATAAAATTTAATCAAATATTCCTTTCAAGTGGAATGATTTTAAGGAAGTTTAATAGACTTTAGTGCATAATATGCAAGTAGAACTATGATGAAATACCCGAAGTTTAATGATAATTCCATTTTCTAGATTCATTATGCCTTACAAGTTGCATTAATATTAAATAGCAGTGATTTGGAATCGTGATGAGACAAATATTATCAGTTATAAAGATTTCACAATAGTTTGAAGCTTGCAGTTTTCTAAAACTGCAAGCTGCTGTACTTATAAATAAAGTATATACAGGGTGGTCATAAAAGGACTTCCCTGATATACGCACTTCTAGAAGTCATCTTGTTCAACGAATTGGCATGCAATTTCAGGTATAGTTATTTAGAGGAATGTTTTCGAGATTTGGGTTTTTTAAAATAACAGAACTCTCCCGGTTACGGGCTGCGAAAGTTAATCGTTAATTTAATACAGGCTGCGTTAATTTCGGGCTGCGAAAGTTAATCAGCGCATTGAAAAATCATAAAAATCATTCTAACGATACACGTATGATGAAAATTGACGCCGTAAAATTTTTGCAAAGAGAGGCATTGTAATGAATCAATGATAGTTTAAGAGGAGAGGAGAGGGAAATTGTTTTTATTCGAATAAAAAGTTTTCATGTAACCTACTGTTAGTTTAAAATTTCTACTATCTATTTCAGCGAATTGTGTGAATGCACTTTCTCTTTGTGATGACGGTTCCTTATAATGCTCTTTTTTTTCAAGTGTTTTACGCCACCAATTTTTTCAAACGAGTATCATTCGAACACTTTATGATTCTTTATTGCGCTGATCAATTTTCGCATGAAAAAAGTCGGCATTGCCATTTGAAAATTTCGAAATTTTTTACTATAACCGTAATCGTGATATCTCTATTGTCTTAAACAATCCTAATGTTTTGATCCTACTGTCTTGAACGCATACCTCTTTTTAATTGATATAAAGGCACTCATTAAATGATATAAGTACACAGTCATGGTTTTCTGCTTATGAACTAAAACTAAAATCTGTTAGCATTGCATACAAATCCACATCGCTCTAGCGATTGGTTTGAAATTTTGCATAGATTAATAAAGGTATGGAAGTTACCATAGGAGACTTTGAAAATCTGAAAATCTCCCCGTTCATTGAATTTTAAGGGATTTTACGTAATTTTCGCCTACAGGAAGGTACTCTGTGTGCAATGATAGTTATAAATGCGAAATATTGCAATTGAGGTTTACCTCATTTTCATATGTAACGATCAAAAACTAAGCATTGAGTAATATTCGATAGTTTACAGAAGTAAAAAAAATTATATATATATACTTTCCTTAATTTAAGTTACTTATCGCAAGTGCTATTGACGTCAATGGGATGTCACGAGTTTAAAAAATCATTAGAAATGTATTTAAGCTAAAGGCTTTGATGTAAAAACTAGGTCATTGGAGAAATAATTTCTCTAACAGTTTCAGGTTAATTGGAAATAGACCTTTAATTTTTTAATTTATCTTACTTAGTTTATCATGTTTGTTAATATATCAAATTTTTGGTTAGAAACTGGCAACTAAAACTGTTTTTATTAGTCTTTTGATGTTTTATATGATTCAGAAACTGTTAATGCATGAACTAAAACTGGTGTTTCATGCTGAATTTTAAATTATGACTTTATATAAATAATAATATTTTTATTACATGTCAATAAGAATTTGATGTATTAAAATTTTTATGGGGTCCTGTGAGAAACCTATTAATTTTGCACACACCGTTTACATTATTATTTTATTGCCTTCCATTCTTGATATATGCGCAAATTTCTAAGTTAATTGGAGATAAAGAAGTTATCGTAAAAATATTCCAAGATTTGATCCAGACATAACACAGGAACATATATGCAATTTGGGTTAACTGAAAGATTTTAATAACAACTGTAAGTTACTTCTTAGAATCGTATGAAAATACTACATATTTAAAGAATTTTATTCATATGTTTTACTAGGAAATTGTATTAAAATACACATACTGAACGACGTATGCATTCGTTTTTATCCAAAAACAAGTATTTCAGCTGCAATATATTTTAAGAATGAAAATTCGAAACATTATTAAATTTCAAATTTTTAGATACATAAATTTTCACAGCACGAGCAAAACAATCATTTTCCAGATAAATTTTCCACAGATGTGCTCTGACTGTAATGTGAAAAAGCTATGTCCATTTTTCGAGATAAGTAGATATGAAGTAGAATTTCAAACAGCAATAGTTTTCGTAGTTTTTGAAAGATAATAAACTGCTAAACCCCCGACTTTTATAAATGTTTGATTTTATTATCTATTTTTTTCATGCAATCCTTGGTTCTCTGAAAATTTATAAAAGCGTAGTTTTTTTCTAAACTGCAATATAACATAATAATTCTATCAACATGTGTTACATAAGTCAACTATTATATATATATATATATATATATATATATATATATATATATATATAGAGAGAGAGAGAGAGAGAGAGAGAGAATATATAGATATAGATAGATAGATAGATAAAGAAATAAAGAACATTGTCGTCATAGTCTACAGCTGCTGCACTTAGGAGAAATTTAAGAAACACAGTTATTTTATTTTCCGGACGTCCAGATTATATCATCCAAAATATTGACACAGACATTTTTGGAAATATAAAACATAATGAAATATGAAGAATTGTCGTTCCTTCGTCGTTTACAACCCCTTAAAAATACTCTGTCACTTGACCACTAAGACGGCGACTTCGTCTGCCATTGGAGGCGGTACGTCACGCTAAGTGACACGCAACTTAGTTCATTGGTTCCGACTGTCTGACGTACTGTCTGATGTTTGCACCAAATTTTAGCAAGGGCGGGATATTCAAAAATTGGCGGTTTCTTAATTTTTAATTTTCTAATTACACGGTTGCTACAGCAACCGTTTATCGGGAAAACACGATAAAAGAGAAAATAACACATTGGAGAAGTAACCTGGTGGAAAGAAATGGCAAAATAATTGAGATTTAAAAATGACGATAAATGATGCTTTATATTCTATCACTGAGAATTTATAGATTGTAATTTTATTATATATATATATAACTTAAAATACAAGTTTTCTAATTGAGAAACGCTTCTTGAACAATTTAATAACAATTAAATAATTAAATATTTAATAAATTTCTATTTCACAGTTTCAAAATGAGTCCTGTAATTACGCTGGAACACATATATAGATAGTAAAATTACATGCACAGGAAATATTGTTAAACTATCAGAACAAAGTAAAATCATGCGAGAAAATAGATGAGAAAAGGATAGTTTTCCTTCAGAGGAGGAAACGCTTTCAACCTATTGGATGCCTCCGTAATAACGTGACCAGTATTTCTGGCCTAGTAGCCCTTAATGCCTATAAACTGCTAGTACTCGCCAAAGAAAAAAAAAATGTATTATTTCTATTTATTCCAATAAGACTACACAAGTGGAATATATCTTTGTTCAGCTTGTGTGAGATACTTATAGGACGATAAGAATCTTGGAAAAGCATCTCCTGAAGGAATTTTCTTGAATTCAAAAAGCATTATTTATATACATTTTTTTCTGAAACTTAGTCATTTACAGTAAAACTAAGAATTCTGAATTCGTTTGTAATTCATAAAGTGCATGAACTCCTTAGACTAGTGCGGTTTAATGCATAACTAGTGCTATAACTAATCCGGTTATCTAGTGCGGTTATCACACAAATAACATGACTGGTTATTTTCTTTAATGTTGTCTCCTGTATTTTAATTTTTACCACTAAAAAAAATGTACTGTTAAATTCAACATAAAAGTATCGTTAATTTTAGGGGAAAATTTATTAAATAAACAATGTTTTCAATGACTTATAATTGTGATATAAGTCATTGAAAACATTGACTTATAACATTGACTTGTACCATTGACTTATAACAACTATTATAATGATTTCAATGCAATTATAAAAATAAACAATGTTAAACAATGTTTAATTTTAGGGGAAATTTTATTAAATAAACAATGTTTTTCGTTAGTATAGCTAACAAAAGTTTCGCTGAACAAAACTATGATGAAAGACCCTGACCATTTCAACAGAATATAGTTTTTCCCGTATAATCCGTGTAGAAGTTACAGTGATGTGAAAAATCTTTTTCAATTGTGTAACAAACACGTCGTTTTATTGCTTATAAAGTGGAGAACGTATATCAATATTTTCTAGAACATTCTGTTTGGTAAAAATATCACAATCTATAAACTAATTTTGTGTGTTGTAACTGAAGAAATTAAACTTCTTATCGATTGTAAAGATATTTCTCAAAAGTTTCTTTTCTTTCTTTATTTTTCGTATTGTAACACGAATGTATTTCATGTTCGGCTTAATAGTCCTTTCAAGTGGGGAAATCACTATTATTAATGGGTCTGCATTTTTTTTTCGATAAGTCCTGCACAGAGACCTACATCCGCCCTTCATTCGTTAAATTATATCGTCAGATGACCTATCTAGGTACTAGAGCCTAACTGGGAATACGTTTGGATGACTCATTGAAATACACAAGCAGGCTTGCTCCTAAATAGCCAGATTCTTTAAAAATATATTCTACCTTCAAACACAATTATAAAAATATTTCGACAATTAAAAATCGTATATGCATTTTTTTTTTTTTTTTTTACTTCAAGAGGTAAAATGTTTGTAAGCCGATTATGTGCAGTCATATAAGGATAAAGACGAAAAAAAAGAGCTTTCAGCATTTGTTTAAATATAAAATTATTTAAAACAGCTCTTTTTTTAAATGCGCACAGAATACCACGGACCAATAGACTGTATAAAATTATACGAAGAAAAGTACCGTAGAGGAATAGTGAATTACTTTAAGAATGAATAGGGAACAAACAGCTTATGTAAAAATTGATACCAACACTCACATCATGAATTTTAATATTTGATACTCAATAGTATAAGTGATTAACATTTATTTAAAAACGTCCCCTTTTCTTACCATTCTAATAATAATTCATTAACATTTTTGAGTTTCATATCGCTTTCAACTGAGAAAATTAACGCGATGCCATTTAATTTTTTTTTTCACAGAGATTTTTAAAGCAATTAATTTTATTGATGAAACTAAGCAATTCATTTCTATATCTTGATGAATCTTTTCTGGAATAAAGCGTATCAATACATAACTTTATTATTTTTTTTAACTTGAGGTTTAATATATTTTTACTTTGAGCTGTTTAATGCATATAACTTAAGTGTGTGAGATTATACCGTTCACGTTAGTAAACACAGACTAAGCAAACATATTATTTTTCGGTCTGACCCATCTAGTCGTCACATATTTCATAAAAGAATTAAAGTATAAAAAGGATTATGTCGCATTAAACCTTCATTATTATAACGAGCTTGTGTGAGATTATTTTTTGTAATGGTTATGAGTGATAAGCAATTACCTAGTTAATTACCGAAATATTCAAATTCCTGTTAATGTGCAATTACCGAACGGATTATTGTTAATAATAAAGTAATTAAATATCCCTAAATGCTGGATTTCAGCTTTCAAAAGTTTTAGACAGAAAGCTAGTCGCTAATTTCAATATTTTTACAACTAAACAATATAAATTTATTTTGGTACTAAATAATATTATGATACATTATTTTTTAATGAAAAACTAATGGTGAAATCATTTTTTAAAGGAAACTTTAAATTATAAGATTAGTTTAGAAATAGATAATGTTCTTGATCGAAAATGGAAATATATGAAATGGCTAAAATCGTGTAAAAGCATTATTTATATACATTTTTTTTTCTGAAACTTAGTCATTTACAGTAAAACTAAGAATTCTGAATTCGTTTGTAACTCATAATGTTCATTTTAAAAAGTGCATGAACTCCTTAGACTAGTGCGGTTTAATGTATAACTAGTGCTATAACTAGTCCGGTAATCTAGTGCGGTTAAATGCATTCTTGTAACCTACTGCAGAATCGGAAAACATAATAATGAAATTTGCTCGTTGTCATGAAAAATAGACGAATGTATCGAAATTTAAGCCACATAATTCAAGGCATGGTATAAAAAAAATGTTAAGCATTAATCAAAACTGTACTTGATCGAGATCTTGCCGTAATTATATTTCTATATGCTATATTTTATACCTAAAATAACTCTGACATTTTTTTGCACAAAAAAACTTTTATTCTAAGCGCTTTGAGTGGATGTATAATTCCATATGTTCATACAGAGACATAAGACAAAAAATCAAGGGCTTGGCAAAATTACTGGGAAACTAATATAAATGTAAGGTCTCAAGCATGTTACAATCAATTAACAATAAATTTTGAAAAAAAACATTTTTTAAACATTTCTTGCAAAATTTTCAAGCCATTAAAAAGTTCATTTATAAAAATTATTTTACTTAAACTCTTATTTTTGAAATAGATATTTATAAGCGTATTCTTTTTACTTAGTCATAAAACAATTGAATGTTTACGGAATAAAATATTATCCTTTTTTCCCTCCTACTTGAGAGGGCAAATCCTCTCTCATATCTAAAATTGTTTCTTTTTTATGAAAGACTTACATGAATGTCTGCTTAAGATATTCTGTAAAATAGGAGACTTGCTTGAATCGCATACGTAAACCTCGTAGGAAGAAAATATTACCATATAATCAAGGTTTTCACTAACCGTTGCTAGATATGCACTGTTCTCTGTTAGACCCTCTAAAAAATAAATTCTGGACTAATTCATTTTCCAAAAAATAACAAATAAGAAAAAGTGAATTGTTCGGAAAGTAATGTCGTTTTCTTACAGAGAACTAAAACAAATAAATTTTCATCAAGTACTGATTTACAAACAAGCAGTGACTAGACATAGGACCCATATTTGTTAAATTTTAAAGGGATCATTTTATAAATAATACTTTTACTTAAAAAAATGGACATTCTCTCCCTTTTTTCAAGTGTACTCTCCATGAAGAATTATATTCGAAATATTCTGAAATCGATTTTTAGGTCTCCTCGATGGCTGTATTTTACAGCAAGAATTTTATGGATATGTCTTTTCTTCTTTGAGATCACGCAGGATATGTGAAAAGAACGTTTTGCCACCCTATCTCTAAAAGGACATTACATTCTGAACAACCCGATATTTGAAGTTACCGTTATATACGACATAATTTCACTTTTTTATAATGAATAATATTTTGTATATATAACCGAAAGGGGGAATTTGACTTACACTTGAATGATTTTTTTGAGAAGGTGTATCCGATGCACCCGATGCAGAGTTTTATGATAATGTAATAATAAAAATGTTATGCATTCAAAATTGAGATTCGTATTTAAGCTAAAGAAAGGGCATTCTATAAAAGCAGTGTGAAATCATAAAAAAAAACAATAAATGTATTTACTGTAAAAAATACATATTGTTTTTCAAACTACCTTAATTCGGATCATGTGAACAATAACATCGTTCAACCCACGTTTCAAAACAAGTAGAGAATAACTTTTCTGCAAACTGCTTCAAGAACATTGCGATGCTGAAATAACTTCCATGTATATTAGATTTTCTGCCATGGATATTCTCCTTCAGCATCGGAAACATATACAAAACGCCCGGTGCCAGATTTGTACTTTAAAATGGATGGGACCATGACACAGTGGTTATATCACTGAAAATGGTAGATGGCCGAAGTGTGAAGGTCCCGGGTTCGGGTTCCATCGCGCGGTCGTCGATATAACGGTCTGGAGTTTTGGTAGGTTTTCTCCAGATGTAACGTGAATACGCGTTAGAACGCCTTATAAAGTCCTCCTACCAAGGTATCCCCCATCTTAGGCATATACCCCTCGCGCAGGTTTGCCTTAATCATTAAAGAGGATGGGACATGATTTTAATATTACATTTAATTAGATATTGAATAGAAGTAATCACATGCTGGCGATGCAACGCTTTTCATTTATTTTTTTTTAAACTCTGAATAACTCGTTTCCATTACTGTGGAGGGGCGGGGGGGAGCAGTTCTTTATCCAAACACGAAACGAACTTTTCTTCCGAGCTTACCTAAAAATGGCTGAAGCTAATGGAATGCAATTTGGTCACTCAGTTTAAAATATAGCCTTAAAATTGTGTAAAAAATATTGATTAGACTTTAGATTTTTCGAAATTTCTTCCAAAGCCTGGAAGTATTTGCTCTGTCAAATAATAACGACGAAAAAGCGAATGAAATAAAGTTAAGTCTATCAGAACAATTTTTGGCGTCAAATTAAAAAAAAAAAACATTCGATTTTGTGAAAATCGTTTCAAAATGGATAAATTTCTGTTCGTGCATAATGTAATGATAACGAAAGCGAATGAAATGAAATTTGATAACATGATATAGGATTTCTCTCAACATAAACTAAATGCGTCCAATTATTAAAAAATTTTGATTTGATTTTTCGATCTTGCGAAAAATTAATCAAAAAGTGTACATTTTTATTTAGTTACTACACAATAGCGACTAAATAAAAGAAGTGTAATTTCATGCGACTTTTACTGACTCTGTAACTCTGTACTGACTACTGACTCTGTAATGTGACTTTTAAATGTGTAAATTATTTCCGGCAGATTTTTATTTTTATTTTTATAGTGAGTGATTAAATAAAAATATATACGCGTTTATCTCCAGAACCATTTCTAAATTTCTTTTCTCCGGCCTACGGCAATTCTTAGAAGAAGTAAAGTCGTCACTGGCGTATTTATTCTTTTCTTTGTACAAACAATACTTGTCGAGATCTTTTTTGTAAGTTTAACAAAGAGTCATTCCTTGGATCTTGCAGGACTAATTACGTTCCTGAAAATTACAAACCGCCTTCGGCTTTCGAGAACTTTCTTTTTCCCATCAGAGTTTTTCAATCTTTGAGCAATTGAAGCTTTTGGAAGACTTTGTTACTTCAAAATCCTCTGAAACTTCAGAATTCGGGTTTTAATTTACAAACAACGGATTTTTATGGATGTGCAATAATAACTGCCATGGTGTGGGATTCGAATTTAGTATTCCATCTTTAGATGCAAGATA
The DNA here is from genome assembly GCA_038373885.1 of Cheiracanthium punctorium. Taxonomy (NCBI): domain Eukaryota; kingdom Metazoa; phylum Arthropoda; class Arachnida; order Araneae; family Cheiracanthiidae; genus Cheiracanthium; species Cheiracanthium punctorium. Next base: position 864,667 of record JAWZYV010004260.1, read on the forward strand.
ACCATTCTATAGGATTCTGTAACTTTTTAATACTCATAAAAATAAGTATTTCTACATTGGGATATAGAAAAAAAGAGAAAAAGAATGTTGTGATTGAACTTTCCATTCGTTTTGATAAACATATTCCAGATAAGATGAAATTCAGCTTTCAACAATTGAAGTTGCCATGTTCAAGGGGATTATGTTTGATTTTCCCCGTACAATCTACATTATGACAGACATACAAACGTGCTAGAAAATTTTGACTAAATTTAGCATGCTCTTAAGGATTACATTTTTAAAATGTTCACTAAGCGACACATTCTGAAAAAAATATTAATTTGAAAAATAAAAAATGAATTACAATAATTCCCAATTAGTAAAATGTTCTTTCCCTACACAGAGAATTTGATAATTATATCCTAAAATCTTTCAGAGGTATGAAGAAAAATGTATGCTGACTAAACCCACTTTTCAGTGGCTCTCGAAGGGAAAAAGTAGAACGATAGGAACATCGGGTGATAGAATTTCAGAGGCTGTATAAAACTTACGGAAGAAAATAATTTTGTCCACTTTGGCATTCAAATTCATAGGAATATTTTACTAAATGGGAATTTTTTTTGCACGGTGATCATATGCAAATTTAAAAAGTGTAAATTTTATAAATGAACGAGAGGATTTTTTTCTTTACGGAGACTTATTTCCGGAACTTATTTTAAACGTTGTTCTTTTCAATTTACGTTGCCCCCTTATCTCTAATATATGAAGAAAAAAAGCCTGTTACCACATTTTTTGTGACACCCTGTATATTTTTAACAAATTCTTCTCTGTAAGTTCTACTACATTAGAAAAAATGTTGAAAGTTTGAAAATTAACGTTCAGAAGACGTTTTCTGAACTTTCATAGACGTTCAGAGAACCTGTGTGTGTTTGCTGGGTACAATAATAAAAATATTAAAAGTTTTTTAAATTCAAATAATTACCGCTGTTGTGCCGTGCTATGCCAGATCCCAGGCTAGAAGTGGAGGTAGAAAGTAGAAAACATCAGACATACATTAAAAAGCTCTAAACCTTACAAGTTAAGTAACCTTACGAGTAAAGTCTCTATCTGGCACACAAAGGCTTTCGTGAAACCTCACAGGAAGAAAACAATGGAGGACGAATCGTATATTGGGGTGTCCAGGTAATGGACACGTACCAGCCATTTTACTGTACCCGAAAGTCACGATTTGGATATTTTTGAGCATAGTGGCTGAAATGCAAGCTCGCTGTATCTCGTAGAAAACATACGCTCACTTGAAGAGGTGCAAGAACACCCTGCTGCTTTAAATCCGGTAAGACGTATTCCAAGAGAATCCCAAAATTATAGCTTTAATGGTATAGTTTTCGTTCGGTATATATTTGAAACTAATTTAAAATTAAAATTGTATGAATCGAAAAACTTTTGATTTTCTTATCAAAATACACGAGTAAAGATGTGTTCAAAATAATTTAGTTTGTTTAAAAATATATGTGACATTTATTTTACTAACAAAACTTATCTTAGATACCAATGGAACTCAGCCAAGCCACAACGATTACACTACTTAAAGCAGTGGAAAAAAATTCATACATGTTTTTCTTTCTTCTACCAAGACGCTTTATCTAATGATTTATCACATAATTTTAGTTAATTGACTAAAACTGCGTTAACACAAATTATAAAAATGAGTGGGGAATAAAATTAACGCGAATATATAAAACAAGTCAAACGAAAAACATATGCTATCTTTAACTTTAAATAATTAAAATAATGAAAAATGATTAAAATGTAAGCCTTGCCGTATTTGACCTAAATAGTTTCTTTTACAAAATTTTTACGCTCCGCATACATAGGATTAACTGGAATTATAATATTTGACAATCCAGGAGTAATTAATATTTCTTTTCGTAAGCAGTTTAGAAAATAATAATGAGGGATCTTTGCTAACGATTTCTTATTTTTTAAATTTATCTGATTTTGCATTATGTAATTGTTTATTCCAAGCCATGTCAAAGCATCAATATTTATTTTCCCCAAACATTTTATTGTGCAGTTTAAAGATATTCCTGAAAATTTTCAAAGAACTTAATTGTTATCTTACGAATTTTAGATTACTTCCTTCAAAAAGTAATCCTCTGAGTATTAAAAGCAGACAATAACAGAATGAAATTTGTTAGTAATCATGTGTTTTTTAAGGGTTAATATTTTAAACGGATTATTTATTCATAATTTCTGAAACTTTTATGCATAAGTATTTGAAAATGCATGTGAAAAATGTTCTTCATCGTCAAATACCTCAAAAACTCAAGACCTGTTAAATTAGAGAACATTTATGAATAACTTATAAACTACATTCACTTAAAAACATAAAATTATAAACAAAGCAGAATTTTATTCAGTAGAAAATAATGTATCATCAAATTAGTGAATTGATTTATTTCAAACAAAATTCCTAATTTAATTCGCTACAAAAATTAATAAAAACAAAACTTAGGAATAAATAAATAGCTATGCATGCTGAAGATTTACCCCAGACTTAAACATTAAATTAAAACGTAAAAAAAGGAAGAAAAGTTGCATAGGTGAAACCGATGCACATTTTTTAAAAATTAATTAATATTATAATTTTTTTATCTTTATCTGTTTTGAGCTGAACAGGAAGTCGTTGTATTCCCTTCAGACTAGCACAATTAGTTTTTTAAAAAACATGTAAATGTATTGTTTTACAAGAAGAGATTACATTCATTTTAAGTTGGAAAACTTGTCTTGTATGTGAGGCAAAATTTTCACAGCTTACCACAAATATACAGAGGGAAATTTTCAAACTATACTTTAAATGGTAAAACGCTGTTAATAAATCTCTCTTGTTACTTAATATGTATTTTTTATTGTAAATTATGAAGGCATTTTAATAGTAGGTAAAGTAATAACAGAGAAAGTAACTGGATATTGGAAAACATGACACGATGATTTTACAAAAACTCTCACTAAACGATTTTAAAGCCGGATTCTTTTAACAACAGACGTCATCGTCTGAATCACATTTAACGCAAACTAAATATGGTGCAATCTTCATGCACCCAATTTTTGCATTACGCGCACCTCACCCAATTTTATTTTGTCTTAGACAACATACCATGCCACTTTTATTTTAGGATTTGACGTTTTAATGCTTTTGCCATGTGAACACGAAGGTCCAAGCAGCTTCCTAGGAGAGATTGGCTTTTGCTTTTTCTCTCCCCTTTTAAGTGATTTCTTTTCGAGTTTCTTCTACAGATAAATGTTAAACCGATTTTTAACGGAGGCATCTGTCAGTATAACTGACTTTCTTTTATTGTTCTCGCCAAAACATAATTTCTTCGTAGGATGGAAGGAAGCACGTTTCTTCACTTTACAATACGTGTCCCGCATGGTGTTGAAAATACTGCAAATTTCGACATGTTGGAACTGTGACACTACCTCAACTAGTAGCGGCTAGTTCTCAAAACAAATGTATAGTTACGTGAAGAAAGACACCCCCTTTTAGTACAAGCAATATCAAAGTTTAACAATTACATTTATTTTAAGTTTGAATAGAGATCTGAAAGTTTAATCACAATGAAAAGTGCAAAGATTCGTGTCATCTGAGAATTTGTCCTCAGCTACTGAACTGAAACTTTTGTATATGATATTTGATGGGTCGCTTGTACAGTTAGTTCGCTCTGTGTCGTTATCTAGTGGCCTTTTTCAAATGTGGAGTAAGAAAACGAAAGTGAATTGTTTAACAACGAGGTTCGACAAACTGTTTAACAATGAGGTTCGACATTTCGTCAAAACCTATCATAGGTAGGGGAACCTGGGGAGCCTTGACCACATTTGCAGAAAAACATTTTTGTAAATTTTATTTTGGCAGCAAAATAATCCTATTATAGTGCAATTTAAAGGAAATTTTATTGGCATTAAGCATATATTTATGATAATATAAATTGTGCATTTCTTCTTTTCTGAATTTAATATTTTTTTAAACGTTGGAAAGTGGGTCAAGGCTCCCTTTATAAGGGAGCTCTGACCCATGGTATGGGAGGCTTGGACCAGGCAATAATGTATAATTTTAAAATAAGATAAAGGTAAATCTTTTTTATTAGTTATATAAGCATTAAGTATAAAATCTTCAGTATGATAATTGAACACTCTGCTGTCATTATAACTTCTGTGGAGTACTTTTTACGAGCATTTCCTTTTGGTTTATGAAAAAAGGGCTTCCTGAGAAAAAAATAATACTTATTATTAATACAGCATTTCAAAACATCTCATTTTTATATTAATATTCACAATAAAATGAATCAAAAGAAACATCCAGAAAGTAATAGTTTTTCAGTTAAGATAACATTTATAACCCCCCCCCCCACAAAAAAATAAATAAATAAATAAATAAAATTTGGTAATATCTTTGTATAAATCTGGAAAATTATTATACTTGAATTATTCATAATTTAGTTTTTAGTATTAAATTTTGAAACAATTTTTATTGGACAATAATTGGTAGGTAACTTTTTCTCAACCACCTATCCTATTGAAACTGAAAAAACACTCAAAATACTGGTGTTAAACGATAAAGTAATTAAAAAACTTTGTAAAAAACACACATAAGAAGTAAAAGGAAAGAGGAATCCTCAATCCTCTTTCCTTTTACTTCTTATGCGTGTTTTTTACAAAGTTTTTTAATTACTTCACCTATCCTATTGTAAACATATAAATTTATTTATATTCATATCTAGGTATTATTTTAATTATGACAATATTTGAAAAGCAGTATTGCTATATTTTCAAAACTATTTAACTAAGGGAGCCGTGACCCAGTGGTCAACCCTCCCTTACATACAGTGGGTCAAGCCTCCCCATCACGCCATTTTGTAAAGAATGGTGTATGGTGATTTGAAACCTGATTCTTTCTATAAACTTTTTTTTACTTTAATAATAGCTTAATATGACAGTATTTATAAAATCCCACTAGCTCAAAGTTAATTCAATTACTTTCTTTGAAAAACTCTTACAAAGTGTGTTTAAAATATTTTTAGGCAGAAATCTTTCTTTCTTGTTTATTTCCACTCCACTATGAACTGACTGGATGAAACTATGATGGGTGTCTGATTACATCAGTAGCTTTGACTGCCATCTAAAGAGGGAAAGCTAAAATATTTTTAAATACTGAAATTCAAGGGTGGGTCAAGCCTCCCTTGTGGTCAAGGCTCCCCAGGTTCCCCTAATGTGGTCTGAAGCTTCGTCTGGGTGGTGGATTAAATATTAATTGTTATTTTGCATATGATGACTTTTTTTGTAACTATAACAAATTCAATAACACTTTGCATTAAAACAATATACGTCTGAGCGATGCAACTTTATTCACGACGGAGCGCGTTTCTGAAGGATTTACTACAAAACAAGTCCACAGCTGAACTAAACGTTGGTCTACTTAGCCCATAGCTAAATATGTGAGGAAATGTCATCTGACATTATTGTACCTTTCGTAAGTCTCTATATATACCAGGTGATGTCAGGGCTGTCAGATATGCACACAGCTCTGCATTCATTTAGTAAATGTAGTGCACTCATCGTGGAAATTTACTGATAAAAATGACACTTTCATCATTAACTGAAGAAACTTAAAATAGGTGAATCTTCATCTAAAATGTACTCTAATAATTCCTGAAAATGTAACAGGACTGCGCGCATTTTCTGCAAAATACACTGCTCAAAATAATTAAAGGATATTGTAAGTTTTATATAAAACAACGTCATAAAGAATTTGTATTTCAGAAAAATGTAAAAAGACAGTCAAAAATATAAATTTTTCCCATTTTCAAACTTTGAAGTATGCAAATATTTTTGTTTGTCGTCAAAAACTACGCTTTAGTGGCAGAGAATGAAATTTGGCCTTCAACGTAATAAAATATAAAGAGGAAAAGAATGATCGACATTTCGTAAGATCTTTGCTTCGATGAGTGCAATGTCTCAACGAAGGATTTTATCTGAATCAGAAGTTTAGGTGTTGGTTGGCTAGAAGGGGGACAAACACAAGTCAAAGTATCAGAAGCCATTGGATTCGAACAAAGTGTGATATCAAGAATCTGGAACCAAGGCAAGATCGTAGATTTGCAACAACGCCCAATGAAGATCGATATCTAACGCTAACAGTTTGGCACCGAAATATGAATTCCACTCTTTTTCAACAAAAACTTCATTCGGCTACTGGCACACGAGTTTCAACTCAAACTGTCCAAAACCCACTTCACGCTGCAGGTCTGTATGCTCGCCGACTAATAGTATGTGTTAGGCTAACAGCAAGGCATCGCAGGGGCCACAGGGAGTAGGCAACAGAGCATGTAAACTGGACGAGAAACGAATGGCGCAATATTCTTTTCTCTGACGAGTCCCGTTTTTTTTTGTTCATCCTGATAATAGGCCTACTTTTATCTGGAGAATCTTTTTCTGGATAGGCGTACTTTTGTCTGGATCGTGGCAGTAGAAACACCCTTGCGTTCATGCAGGAAAATGTCAGATTTGGCGTTGGAGGAGTGATGGTCTATGCTTGTATATGCACTGATGGAAGCACCGATCTCCACATCATTCGGAATAGAGCTCTGACAGGTCGTCGATATAGGGATGAGATTCTCACATCTTTTGTAGTCCCTTACGCTGCAGCATTCGCAGATGACTTCACGATAATGGTCGATAACTGCAGGCCACATCGTACATGCTTGGCAGACGACTTCCTTTTCGAGGAAGGAATAGTCCAAATGGAATGGCCAGCGTTTTCTCCTGACAGGAACCCAACAGAACATACTTGGGACAATCTAGTGAGACAAGTTGTTGACCACCTACCGTATGCACATATTCTCCGAGAACCGGAACTAGCTCTTCTGTAGGAGGGGAAAAGAATACCGCATCTCCTTATCAATAGCTTCATTGACTCCATGCCTCAAAGCTGTTCGACATTGTTGGTAGTCCGGGAAAATCATACCCCCTATTAAAAACATTTTCTTTCGAGGAAAAACCTTTTTTTTAAATTGTTTTTTTCTCACATGCACCAATTGTACATTTTTCCTTTTGTGTTCAAATGGTGAATAAAATGCATTATTTTCTGCTAAGTATGTGCATTTTTTTCTCAACTACCACGTCTGTCTATTACGTATCAATCATCTAAACAATTGCCCAGCCACAAGATCCACTCATAACTTTAATATCCTTTAATTGTTTTGAGCAGTACGTTTCTAAAATAATGCGACTGTTAGTGAATTTGTTGCAATATTTTATTTTATTTTGAAAATGCACAAGTTTGTTCATTTAGTTTTCCTTAGAATAGAAGTGAAGTATCGTTGTATTGTTTTCCGTGAAATAACGTGTTGTTTGTTGTTTGTTTTTATAATCTTGTTCTACAGTTGAGATAAAGAAAAACGGAAAAATTTCACGAATATACAAAGAAAATCTCTTCTTCAAAATGCAGTTGAACTTTCTTCTGAAATTATCCAAAGTTAGTATTAATTACACCAAAATAGGAAGTTGGTAACATATCAGTACCCAAAATTGAAAATTGCGCCGGAATGTTTCTCTAGGGGCTATTGATCAGGGGTTACACATTTTATGTTTGTTCTTAATATAAAATAAACTTCGTGAAAACACACACGTAAAATGATACTTATAACAAGATACAATCGTATCTTGTTATAAGTATCATTTTATGTGTGTTTTTTCACAAATTTTTCATTTATTTTAACGTTTAACACTAAGTATTTTGAATGTTTTTTTTTCGTCTGTTCTTAATGTTCGGCTGCAGCAGGATGAATCTCGTGAAATAAGTGTATAAACTAGTTTTTGGAATGTCTCAACCGTTATCATATGTGCCGCACTAGAGTTAATCGGGTAGTAGGAGCTAATTAAACTTGGATGTAAAACACATATGTATGATAAGCGATCTGATCTGCATAACTGCTAAAATGTTCAGTCACCTAGTAACTGTTTATATAATAATGATAATTTGTACAGTAAAATATTTCTGGATCCTTAATTACAATTGAAATACGTTTTTTGCCTCTTTTCATGTTTGGATGATCATTTTTAAGGGTATTTAAAGTGCTTATGACTTACCCGAACTAATGTATGAGTTGTATAATTATATTTATTTTTTATTCAAGTCACAATTTACCAATTCGAAAACGTACTTAAACGGCAACGATAAAAGGCTATTACATATTAATGATACTTTGTTCTTTCTGCAAAGGTACAGACTTATTTTTTTACACAAATAATCGTCATACACGAAACATTATATCAACAATAGCATTGATTGTTGTTCTGATTGTGGAACACAATTAAAAAACATGGTACAGTAAAAATCGATACAATTACCTCGAAAACTGAATTCAGTTTTATGAAAATCGTGGTGTTACTTTAACATTATTTATAAAGCTTATAAAATTTACTATATTTCACAGAAAAGATACTCTATGAAGATAAATGTTACATTTAACGTGAGAAATTATGATTGCAAAAGGCGTTGTAAGATGAAACGATCTAAAACATACGATCTATAACCGTTATCGTATCTTGATGAATACTTTTGAGATGAAAATCAAATCTATATTGCGGCAATACATTTTTCGGATTTAAAACTTTATGATTAATTAATCCTTGGTGCATTTGGAAATTTCAATCAATCAGGAACAGAAAATTAACTTTTGCAGAATCAGCTATGAAAACGAAAGGAGGAACAATGGTTATAGCTTTCGATAAATAGCACTTGAAAGACACAATCATTATCGTCATCTGCAAGATTAATGAATTACTAAGAATGATAAATCTTGACGAAAAAACACGAGATTTAAAATAGTATACAAGCGGCTTTCAGATACAGAGTTTAATTGTTATAAATCGAATATAAGCTTCAGAGTAACCGCCGATTTCACTTTATAAAATTAGAACGTTTTTCAGCACAATTTATTCATAGTTTATGCATCTCCTGAAATCAAAATGCTTCATCACGAATGTTTCATCTAAATGTTTCATCATGAGATGTTTCATCTAAATGTCTTTATCAAAAATTTCGGTGTCGCGTTACATTCTTGCTAATACGGCAATATGGGATGTTTGTAATACATAACTTTACTATTATGAGATTTCCTTATAGTTTCAACCAAAAAAAAAAAAGTTCCAAACATATTTTTCTTAAAATAAATTAAATTGGAACGTAAAGAGTTAAATCAGTTGTCGTTCATCTGTAGTTCAACTCTGAGTATAGCGTTAAAGTGTAACTGTAATAATTTTGATAATTTTGATGGTTAAAATTATCAAAAAGTAATGATATTATATAACATACTTTATCGTGTGATTTAATGTAAATTATTGCACTCTCTAAACTGTAAAGGCTTTATATATATATATATATATATATAATAAAGCGATGAAATATCGTGCAAATCAGTCATTGAACAGTGAAAAAAATGCTCAGCTACATTTCTTCAGCATAAAAACTACGTATGTTATATATCATTCCTTAAAAATTGTGGTTACTCAGGAAACCGGTACAGCATTCGTTAGATATAAAATCACATTTTAGTTTATCAAATGGGAATGAAACTGCATCCACTATTTGAATGAGTCCGCTTTCCGTGCAGTTTACAGAGTGTCAGGTCCTGTTTGATATAGATACATAATGCAGTAGAAAAGTCATTGATAACATAGGAAAACCTTTTTTCTTCCTGTAATGTATAGGAGAAATTATAGTTATATCTTAAACCGCTGAAATATAACATGTCTGTGCGGAAGATCTAAATATCGTATTTGCAAAAAGATCATGGAATTTTCCCTCTCAATGCTTTTAAGATAACAAAGATCTTCGGGTACTAAGACGCGTACTAAAAACTTTAAAAATTTCTCCAAATGATAAGAGCCTGGCTAGCATCATTCAACTTATAATCGATTCGTCAAAATCCTGAGACATCCTATTACATAATTTTTTAGAAAATCCCGTTATGCAATAGGAATGTTAATTTTATATGCAGTGTGTGTTTTAATTTTTGTATTAACTGTGAGTGAATTATTTGTTAATTATTACTAAGGAATCAATTAGTTTTTTTATTTATTAAGTTAAGCGTCTTATTTTATAATTTCTCATGATTTTTATATTGGTAGCTGCAGGTCACATCCCTTCTTTGGTTTGGAGAGTAACCGCCTTAAAAAACAGTCACTTATTAAAATCATTTTAGTACAGATTAAGTATGATTTAATAGCAGAGTGGCATTGTGTTTGTTCCATAACGTGACATACACAAGTAAAAACTGACCAAGCAAAAACAAGAATTGACTTGTACACTATAATTCTCATATAACAGATTGTGCAATTTAAAGTATTTTTGCAACTGGAATAATGTGTCTCTGACTAACGGTTCAGGAAATAGCCACTGGGCATCGTTAGCACTGGACTCACTGTATATATAGTACATATACGCCCATAGTAATAACGCTGCGTAAACAGAAGTTTCAGTTTTCAAAACATTCCATACAAGAATAAGATATATTTATTCACATACACGCAAAGGAGAGAAAGAGAAAAAGATGCTAATATAATTTCAAAATTTTTGTCCCTTACAAGAAAATGTGTTTCGTACAGGAAATCACTCTCAATATTTAAGTATTTCACAAATTGCATTTCTTATTTACTTATTTCAAGCAAAGTATTATAAAAATCCGAAAGCTTTACTTTTAAATTTAAAGACGAAAGCTCATTAAAATTTTCCTTATTCTATTTTTTTTACTTTAAATTAATATTTTATTAGCTCACCAAGAATCAGCGCAAAAATATTTGTTTGTACAATAACTGAATTACAAATTAGTTTTTTTCCCTTTTTAAGCTTAAAAAGATTCCGAAATTTACTATACTTCGGCAATGCTTAGAAATAAATCTTATTACAAATGCATATGAAGAAATAATTTATGAAAATCCAAATGAATGAAACATTTTATTTATGTAAAATATTTCTTTACAGATTTTTCAAAGGTTTTTATATGGTAAATTAAACTAGAAAACCTGTTTGGTTTAGTTTTTCAATTAGTAACTCATTTTTTTTCTCCAGGAATAATACAAATTTTTGTTCCTGGAATTGGATAATTAATAAAGTACAATTGAACTAAGCAAGATTGACAACATCATTAATGAGCTTTAGAAAATATTAGAAAAGACGCTTGGATTTTCCCCATCCACAGAAAATACAGGGAATGTGTATAATCTCCAAATTTTGCCAAACACGTTTTGAAATGTAAACTGTTGTTCAAAACTAATTACTCATTATACAGAATTTAAAAAAAATACACACAAACAACTATAAAATTTCATGCAATAAATTGCAAAAAACATATGAAGAGTGTTTATTTTTAAGAAAAGATGGAGAAAAAATATTTAAAATTTCAGTTTAAAAAAAAACATTGTTTAAAATAACATGTTCAATCTTTTATGCAAAAAAGCTTTTGTATAAAAGAAGGAATTTTCCAAATATTTGCACATGGATCTAAATATTTTTAAAATGATATTAAACGTTTCTATGTTGCGATTTCGGAACCTTAAAATTTATCATTCTATTTGCCTATAGCTCGAGGAAATTGTGTATTAAAGTAGGTTCAGTAATTACAAGACTATCTGCTGTAAACTCAAAGAACTAAATATGAAATACTAGCGAATTTAAAATATTTTCATTGAATTAAACTTTCCTTTTGTCTTAGAAACATTTTGAAGACGATAATGAGATGAATAAAGAATATAATACAGAAATTTCATAAACATTTTGTGCAAGTAAATAAGTGTGCCCTCGCGAAGATTATAAAATCCTTACAACAAATACACATTATAATTTTTTAACCTTGAGCACATCACATCATTGGAAATGTTCAAAGTATTTAGATTTTCAACTATAAGTTCAGCAGGGGCTATACTCTTCTCAATACGTAATAACAGATGCTTTATGAGTTTTCATACAATGATTTAATTATTGTTTTTTTTACTTTTTCCTTGAGCTTTTAAGTATTTATTGTTTACATCGCGTTTAACACTTTATGTTCTCAAATGTGAAATTCTCCATAATATCACAGTATTTATTTGAGAGTTGAAAACGACAATTAATCTTTCTACAAATTGTATTGAGTTTACTGAAACGTCAAAAACTATATGAACAACTGCAATATACGAGAATTTTCTCCTGAATACAACGCAAAATTCTACGTGTTAATGACTGACACTGAAGTGAAATAAGATCGATTAAAAAACGCACCATATATTAAAACAGAAACAAATTCACGAAGAGTATTCGATATTTTTGAATCATGAAGTTCGAGGAGGTAAATATTCAGATTGATTGATGACTTTTAAAGGATAATCCCTATAGACAATTCATCAAGACGGCTTTAACACGTCCAAAGAGAAATTTAAATTTCAAGGATTGGACAAACATAATAAATTTTCGTTGGGTAAAGGCAAAAGTCATTTGCAAACGAAACTGCAATGCTCATTAAAAATGACTGACACATGATTTGTCCTTCAGATAAGAGAAATCGATACTGCACAAAATATCCTTCTACGGTCTAAGGAAGTATTGAATAAAACTGTATTATTTAGGATAATCATAGCGCTAATAAATACCATGGCTTTTTAGTGCTAAGCTTGTGGTTTTGATTTTACTTTCGAAAATTTAGTCAAGAAAAATTGGATATGCAGATTTACTTTTTAGTATTTTAACAGAAATATGTGGTTTTTCGTTTCTCTATGTTTACAGAGATATTTTTAGCTTATAATAATAATGATTATAATAAATATTGATTTTTTCCAGGGATCAAACTAACGTTACAAATTTTTCTTCTTCTTTTCTTTTTTTTTCTTAACGGTGCAACAAAAATATATTTAGTTTGCCTGTCAGCGAGAAAGCATCTGCTTGATAATTAATTTAATTACAAATATTTGACGTAAATTACACTACATTTTAACTAAGTTAATTTTGTTTAGTAGTGTTAATAAACAACCCTAACTAAATAATAGTTTCGCACTAATCTGTACATTCAACAACTATTCCTTCCAATTTGCTTCCGAAATGATGTCAAAGAAAATCATAAGGAATTTCTCCGTTCTTTGCTTTTCTAACCATATTTATATTACCGCTGCCAAGAGTAACTTAGAAATAAACCTGTCTCTGAGAATTGCAGATATAAATTAGTATTTTTTAATTAAACAGAAATATGTAATTCATATTGAATTTAGGTTCAGTTTTCCAATGGATAAAAATACAAAGAATACCAAAGGAAGATTTTGCAAATAAATTCAAAATTTGAAATTCTGTATAAAGAGCGGTTTTGTATATCTTTCCTAATCATATGATCTGACATAGCTGGGATATACATTGAATTTCGTTGTGTATGTATAAGTCTGAAGTGCATTGCTGCATATTTAAAAGTAAACATTAAAACTGTCACCCATCAAAAAACAACAATAGTGATTTCAACAGCAAAAAACAAGTAAAAACTTTATGAAAAGAGTCTCATATATGCTCGAAAAATTCCTTTTAATTAGATTGAACAAGAATCTTAATTTCCCACCAATTGATTAAAAAATTTGACCACCAAACGACTTTGGTCATACTTCCGAACACGGCAGCTTCTAAACGGAACATTTGATGATACATATATATTAAAGACTACCCTCGTACGACCGATATTGACATTGGTATGTATAGGACGCATAAAATTTTTGCAAGGTATTGAAAAAGAATTTTTATACATTAAAGACTATGGACTCTAATTCTTGAAAGTGCGCTAGCGTCTAAAGGTCAATATTATAGATGCACAAATTGTGTGTACTGGGTGGTTATAATTAAACTTCCCCTATAAACTGCATTTTGTAGCTGTAACCTTTGAGTATATTGATACTAAATTTGGCATATAGACTGTACACAAGATGCTCTCAAGGGAAATTTTAGAACTTTTAGTTTTTAAAAAAATGTCCCCTACATGGCACTTTCCATGGTAAAATCAGCTCAAATGTTGACAACAATTCGCCAAGAACATTTGTAAAGCAAAATATTTTTTCTGAGTGTTTTTTTGTAGAAGTTCTTGTGCTATCGAAATGTATGTCAAATAAGTAACAAAATTGGCATACTTTTATTTATTAAACAGTGCACATATACCAATATTTTATATAACTTCCCGTTTCACAAAAATTTCAACGCTGATAATAAATTCCACATGACAAACAGTTGTCTGAAGCTTTTTTTCAATACTCCCTTTGCTATTCGGCTTGATATTTTTACATAAAGATATGCTTGCTTGTTGCTAATTGAAATATTTCGACAATTAAAAATCAATTTTCCTTTTATTGTGTCTGCATATTGTAATATGGTGCTGTAGGCTCTCTGTGCACAGACATATAGGCATAAATACTAATCAAAAAGATCGTCTAGCAATTGCCTATAGATAAAATTCTTTAAGGAGCTTTTTTTGTTAAATACGTATCTGTGAATATCGATACTGATTCTTGCATCAAGAATTCAATCATATTTTTCTCATGAACATATGATATTTACTTTCATTAGTTTTATTCCATTGCCTGGAAGCACAATTATGAATAAAACTATTGCATTTTAAAATGACTTCAATTGAGAAAATAAACGATGTTATTTTATTTACTTTTTCTGCAGTGATTGTTAGAGTTATCAAAATTTTATTGATGAACCTAAGCAACTCATTTTTCCTTTATATATCATTCAAATATTCGTGTCTAAAGGAAAATCATATCAATATATAAATTATTATTATCATTTTTATTTTATCGTGAGGCTTAGCACAATTACTTTTTATTGCTAATGCACATTATTTAAGTGTGGGAGATTATACCTTTCAATTAAAAACCTTCCATATTATAATGGGTTTGTGTAATTTTTTTTCAATGGCTATGACTGATAAGCAATTACCTCGTTAATTACCAGACTATAGAGAAATGTGTTAATGTGCAATTTTGTAATGCATTATTGTTTATAATCCCATAAATTTAATTTAATACCCTAAATTGCTGGATTTAAACTTTCAAAAGTGTAAGATAGTAAAGTAATTACTAATATGAATACTTAAAAAAGCAGCATAATTTTATTTCAGTTTTAAACAAGATTATCACACATTATTTCTCAATGAAAAATTAACGGTGAAATTATTTTTAAAATAATGTTAAGATATAACATTAGTAAGATATAAGATTAGTTAAGATCATAATTGATAATTTTATAGAAAGAAAAAACAGGAATGTGTAAGATGGCTTTAAGCTTGGAAAAAAAAAATGATTCGCTAGTTTTACTTTCCTCTGAAATTTAAAATTTCACATTAAAACTCTCATCTGTTTAACCTGTGTGTAATTCATATTGTTCATTTTAAACAGTGCAAGAATTCTGTGATTAGTGCGTCATTAAGACGTAATGGAAGACGAGGTACAGTGAAACAAAATTTAATATTTTTTTTCCCCGTTCACAAATTTGCATGCACAAAAAATAAAATTAGTGGGTACTTTTAACCTACGGTTTTCAGCATTTAATGAATTTTTATGAGATTATGAAAAGCATCTTCAAACTTAAAAAATCACAAAATATAAATATCTGACAGTCGTTCAATGTACCCCGTAAGGGGTACAGTGAAACACCTCACAAACACTCCAATAACGTAGTCAAAACTCAAATTTCAGCATGCATGTTTTATGCACATTTTAAATAAACATTAGTAAGACATGAATACGAAATTTAAATGGAAAAAACAAATTTGATTAAATTTTTTATAGCTTATGATGAAAACATAACACTTTTATTACAGGTAAGCCTATAGTTTTTCATTTTATATTAGATTTACTTAAATCAAATCCAAAATTAGTATCTTTGCTTTCCTTCCTGTAGCATCTAAGGGAACGGGCGATGGTCATTTTCAGGTAATTTGAGTTTATTCAAATGTGTATGCTGCCTAAGAACACACAAATTTGAAGCTTGGACCCAGTTGCTTGGCGTATAGAACATCGCATTCCGTTTGACTTAAGTTTAGTATTACCATACCAGAGTACATTTCTTTACGTTTAAACTCACCTTCTTGATTAACGCATAATCATTTAGTACGATACTGCTTGCTCCATACATATTATGTGAGGATAGTTCATAATCTGTTCTGTTTAGATTGTTTGTTGAAACACAATCTGAATTGTCACCATCTTTAGAGTCTGGAGAAGATGTAGTGTGATTTGATTCTTTTGTTAAAGTGTTTTTATGCGATCTATGTGGATCTTACTATAAATATTTAATAGTAATATCTCTATTTTAAATGAATACATGCACCCGGATTACAATAAAACATGTTTCATTGTGTCTTCAATTGGGGCTACAAAATAAATAAATTTGTACTAATTCATAATATTATTTTTTTTTAATTATGGCTTTGGAAGTATAAACATAATATAGTGATCATAATATTTGAAAAATGAATAATTATACACGTGAGAACAAGGAGATAAAAGAAATATTTCAGTAATTAATTTATCACTGAAATTTACTTTCAGTGGAAAAATCCAATAATTTTCTTTTGATCGTGTTTCAAAAATTAGATTGTCTCCAAATTACTGCAGTAAATGGAACGTATACTTGTAGAATAGGTACGTGAGTTACAGCTTTCTATGACAAATCCTACTGATTTTAGATAGTATGTTTCATTGTTCCCCGTCTTCCCCTACTCCACAGTGTAAAACAACCGTAATCAGAAGTTCTTGTTTTCCCGAAAAAGAGACGAATTAATCAAAATTTATAACCCGCAATTCAAGAAATGGTTGCAAGAAAAGGTTATGTATTACTACCTGCATATGTTAAAGGGTTTACCTTAATTTCTTTCAATAAGTTGTATTTTATTCGTAGAATATCCCTTTTTTTGTAACAAAACACTCTTATTAGGCACATATGGAGGTGATGCAAAATTCACAACACATACACAAATAGAGAAAATCATAGAATCGGCAATGTTACTAGGAATCTAAGAGAATTGTATATTTTTTTTATGTGTATTGGTTTTCATAAATGATGAAAGAATTCAGCATTTAAGAAAATAAATGTTTCTTTCCCGCTCCCCCTAATAATTATACACATGAGAACAAGGTAACAATAAGGAACAAGAACAAAGAACAATTTAAAACGGTAAAAATCCACTCTAACGTCTACGTCTAAAAATTTCTTTCTATGAAAAAGATGGAAAATTTATTTATCTTCTATGAAATTTTCAGAAATGTAACATTGACATAAATATCTTTCTTGGATATTTTGTGAAATATTAGGCTTTCCTTGACTTGCATAAGCCAATTTTGATCGTATCGAAGAAAATATTGCTAGATAACTAGAAATTCCACTAACTGCAACTTTAAAAGCACTCTTCTCTATTACACACTCTCAAAGAAGTATTTGAGTACAAACGGAATTTTCTACTTTAGTTCTTTGACTAATTAATTTCCCCCAAAACATACCACACGGAAGAAATATTGGAAGTTATTATTACATACTACATGATTCCATTTTTGATGAAAAATTTATACATTTGGCCGACAAAGAAAATTTGACTTACACTGGATTGCTTTTTTTGAGAAAGTGTATTTTTAATCAGTCGCAGGACTCTGATATACTTAATCTGCCAAAAAAAGGCATTTTACTTACAAACAGAAATTAGGTACCCCATAATGTCTAAGTGGATTAAGCTACCGAACACTCTAGACGGCTGCAAAGTGGAAGTGCAGGATTTTGGCCTACAGAACGGCTATCGATCAAATGGCCTGAATAAAATCATTTGTCTGAGACAGATAGCCTTCGAGTAGCTTTGCCTTAATACAAAATAATAATACCAAAAGGTATGAGTTTTTGGGTGGTTTTCTTCAGATGCAACGTAGATACGCGTTAGAAAAATTATAGAAGTCCTCCGCCCATGACGCCTCCTCTTGATACATACCCTTGGGATATGTTTTTCTTTACACAATGCACGAACATAAAAAGAAATTCGTACTTTTTCTTAAAATACAGTGTTAATGAGAAATTATTACACTACATTATTTTTATTGAAATGCGGTGCAGCGATTGATTTCCATTCTCAATCTATATAAATAAAGCAATGTGTAACTGCCCGTTAGTTAGTTATTTAGTCAGTTTGTTTGTTCGTTTGTCTGTGTCTCGCGTAGCTCCGAGATGAGTGATCGTAGACCTACCAGATTTTGTATGGAAATTCTCAAGGAGGGGTTCCGACATACCTCGAAGCGATTTTTTCGAAATTCGAATTATTTTAGGAGATATCTTTAAAAAAACGTGTTGCAAAAGGCTCATTTTTTCGCTTCGCCATTTCGCAGTTGTAACCTGCATTGGAAAAAGAGAGAATTTAAGTATATCTAGGTTGCCATATTTGGCAAGTTTATTAAATGATTCAGACTCTTGAAGTAAAACTAAAAGAATAAAGATTTTTTTAAGATTATTTGTAAGGTTATATTTTAATTAAAATATCGTGCGCATGTGAAACCAGAGCAGGAAAGAAATCTTTTATACTTAAAAGAAAAATAGGATTTTGTGCAACTTCTTAATTTTGTGAAAAATAAAATGGTTGATATGCGAATTTGAGAAGATGATTCTAGCGCTTGGAGCAATTTAATGAGAGTGTGTTTTTTTAAAAAACGAGGTTTTATTGAAATATAACGTTGATTTTAATTTTCGGTGCAGAAATTATGCAGTCATTAAGGAGATTTAAGACGCTCTAAATTCAGAATTTTCACTGAATTAAGTCGATTCATTTAAGTTGGTTGAATTCCGCCAAATAGTAGGCCTACCAAGTTTTGTATGGTCATTTGCCAGGACGGATCTCTTCAAAATTCGAATTAGAACAACTGTTGTTTATTGCCTTATATTTGAAGCCAAAATGCGCCAAATACTGCTGTTATTGTACGACTAGAAGTCAAAATCAGTTGTGAAGCAATTACAACGAGCGCTCTTCTGAAAACGTGAAAAAGTTTCGCATTCCAAAGATTTCGTTTTGTGTACATAGATATTCTTATGTCCACTCAGACGATTTCTTTGCTTGGCTCGATTTCCGCTTATAAATACTAGATTTATTTGTGAAAAGAAAAATTAAACTGCGTAATCTAGAAAAACATTTTTAAAGCCTCTATAAATAGCGCTATCATATCTCTTTTCTTTTTTTAAAGGTTACAATAGAGGGTGACGTAATTCAAAATTAAAAAAAAAAATCCGTTTTATGTAGTGTCTGAGGTATTTATCGCTAAAACGTGAACCTAAAAAACACCATGATGTGGAAATAAGACATTTTGAAAGTGAGAAGTTCACTGCAAACGGTCAAACTTTTCACTTTTTGGATAGCGAATGATGCGGACATAGTTTTTTGTTTGTGTGTGTCCTTATATTTCAATGATCTCATGTTAGTACTTATGACGCAATCTTTAAGTCAAGAGTCAAATATTTTTGCTTTTCTAGATTCCACATTCCTGGAATTAATTCAAATTACACATGTGAGGAAAATTTCCGTATCCTACCGTGCGAAGAACGGACACGCAGATAGTTTAAAATTAAAAAATGAATATACACTTTCATGATATTTTATAGACCTACAGGAGGGACCCATCCCAAATTAGGTTTAAAGTTAAGAACCCTGTAGAAGAGCAATATTCAAACCCGTTTATTTATTCTACATATATTTACGTTCATCATTAATTTAATATAAGTATGATTAACAGTATATCATTGATATAAAAACACAACATATAAATGTAAACAAGAAAAAAAATGAAATTCTAAAATGTAAATTCACATCCACTTTAAAATAAATTAAGGCAATTATTTAACCATTGTAATGGAAATTAATCTATTCATACTATATGC
This sequence comes from Cheiracanthium punctorium, assembly GCA_038373885.1. Classification (NCBI taxonomy): domain Eukaryota; kingdom Metazoa; phylum Arthropoda; class Arachnida; order Araneae; family Cheiracanthiidae; genus Cheiracanthium; species Cheiracanthium punctorium. Next base: position 884,612 of record JAWZYV010004260.1, read on the forward strand.
ACTGATGTACAAATATAAAAATGTATTTTAAATATATAAAAAATACTCGAATATCCAAAGCAAACATTTTAATGCTTGTTTCATTTACAAAATTCATGCATTACACCAGGTGATCCCCTTTATAATTTAATACAATTTACGAAACAGTGTTTTTAAATATTCTGTATGAGAAGCATATTATTCATATTTATGATCAACTATTTCACACAAACACATGCAATCACACACATATTAGTTTTATTTAAAATTGACATTGCATATTTGACTATAATATCTTTTCTTAATATATTAAATATCCGGAATTTTTGTAAATTACTAAAATTTTTTTCATAAATTAGAATAATTGTTTTCATTCTATGTGGAATTAAATTACTTAATAAAAATTTAATGAAGGTAGATTCCAGTTTTTACACCATTGCGTATGACCGATCATTTTAATACAATTCTTTTAAGAAATGGTGACAAGCTTCCACGTCTAGAAATAAACTTGGTGGCAATAGTCTTGTTTAAACCATAGTTATGTATTCTTTTGGGGGGAAAAACAGAAAATATATCAACCAGAGTTACCATTATTACAAAAATTTTGCATAATTATATTATTATTCTATTGATAAGGAGTGTAATTTTAGATTTTGATTCTGGAATAGTACTATCGCATTTTGACATATTATTAATCAAGATAAACTTAGCAAGTATGTCTGCTCTTTCATTACCAATATGGCCCACATGTGCTTTTATCTATGCAATTTTTATATTTTGTTTAGTATTTTCTTGTATGAATCTATAAATTTTAGACAAAGTTTTTTCATATTGGGGTATACACTAGACTTGCTATCTTAAAATATTTTAATGTTAATGTAGTTATTTGCTTTAGAGTATGAGTAATGTCTGCAATATAGCAAGTAATTTCACTTAGTAAACGCTATTAATGGGCTGCAAACGTTCATACTAATCGCAAATTACTAAATTTTTACTGTTGCAAACTGTATGCGCATAAAGCCGTCGTCGATGTTACGCTTCGTTAATTTGCTTTGCTTATAAGAACGACTTGTCGGTCAAAATTATTTTGGAATTTTTTATTTAGGTCTTTTAAGTATAAATCGACTATAGCAGTGAACATGTTTTGACCGATGCACAAGCTATTACAAGCGGCTCGAAAATTTGAAAATTCGTTGCAACGCAAGTCTTAATTAATAGTGTCGTGGACTCCTCCCTTCCTCCATGTAACAAACTGTTAAACTTGGCCAAAGGTCTCCCCTCCCTATTTTGAGCGTTATGTAATGTATAAAAGATCCTAGTTATATAATATCCTGTGTTAAAGTTTTCAAAGCTTCACATTTTGTTACTAATTAACAATACTTTCCAAAAATTTTCATACCAGCTTAAATCTCTATTAATCTTAGATGCACTTTTAAAAGACTTTTCAAGGAGCACAAATATTTCCCACTACACTTCACAAGTTGGTCTAGCCATAATATTCTTAAACTCCAATACTTATTATAAAATACAAAAAGCTATACGTTTAAAATTCTAACATAACATTTGATTGACTCAGTAAATTTTTTGTCTGAATTTTTTTATTAGCAATCTATGAAATGTATATATAGATTTATCTCCGGAAAAATTTCAATACCATTTCTAAGTTTCTTTTCCCCGCCCTGCGGCAATTCAAAGAAAGAGTAAAGTCTTCACTGGCATATTTATTCTTTTCTTTGTACAAACAGTACTCGTCGGGATCTTTTCTGTAAGTTTAACAAAGAATCATTCCTTGGATCTTGTAGGATTAATTACGTTCCTGAAAATTACAAACCGCCTTCGGCTTTCGAGAACTTTCTTTTTCTCATCAGAGTTTTTCAATCATTGAGCAATTGAAGTTTTTCGATGACTTCGCTAATTTGAAATACTCTGACACTTTAGAGTTTGACATTTTTAACTTACAAACAACGGATTTATGTACAATGTACATAATGAATGTCTTGTCGGGGGATTTTAATTTCAAATTCTTACTTTAGTTGTAAAGTAGCTATTCTGCAGGGTTTCGAAACTTCTTTACCACTAATGAAAATATGTATGCTGTCTTTCTCCTTGACATTCTACATTTGTAAATTAAAAAATAAAAGAAAAAAGTATGCTATTATTAAAATTTTGGTTTGTTTTAGTATGTAGATACCCCTTAAAATGAAGTGTAATGCAGAGTAATAGAAGCTGCCACGCTCAAGTTGATTATAATTGATTTTCCTCACATAAATAACATGCTATGGCCCAAACGTCTGAGTAGATCGTAAACAAATTTCGCATTCACTCAAGCAATACCGTTTTAAAATTTTCATTACGTAGCATTTTCTTTCTGGAAAAAAAGTAATAATTTTTTTATATAAACATTGTTTTTTGATCATTTACTAAGTAATTTAAGTCATTATTATTCTTATTTTTTAGAATTCGTTGTGTATTAATTTATCGTGTATTAATAAAAATTCTATATAATACACTCGCCAATTTCAGATGCACGATGGCTTTTACAGAAGAGTTTTCAGGATAAACTTCTGGCAAGTCTAAAAGGAAACCGAGACTTTACTTTTGTTTGTAAATTCATTTAAATAAATATTGTATAAGCATTTAGAAAAAAAACAGCTTCTTCACTTCGTATTTAAATTACTGAACTTCGTTGGAAATTTATACAGAAAATTTCAGTAAAATCATTTCACTGAATTTTTGCTCATATATTTTTAAGGTAGGTCGGTAAGTCATATATAAAATAAAGAATGCAGCTTTTTAAACTGCTTATATATATCTCTGTGTGTGTCTATACAGCAATTTGAATCGAAGATCGTCTATCAGGCTTAGATATTTTGTGCGTTGTGGTAGACCTACTCAAAATAGAACACATATTTTTATTTTCGTTTTGTGAATAACTATTAGCTTTTAAGGGGGAAATGTTAAAGAAATATTTTTTTTCTAACGGGCGGGTACTTTGCAGATTAAGCATTGTCCCTTACAACGGCCCGAAGGTGTTGACCATTTTATTATGGGGGCACCTAGTAGGTGAAGCAACGTCGTCCCCTATGAAGGGACGTACATGACAGCCTCGCCCAGTCGGCGATCGAATCCCAGCCGCCTGGAGTTGAACCCGAACCGAAGTACGCTGCGTTACCCACCATACAACTCGGTCGGCGTTAAAGAAATATGAGAAGATATTATTATGTATGACGTGTTTCACTTTTTACAGAGGACAATATTTTAAGCTGAAACTGGCATTGGAAATTCGACGTACGCCCCAAATTTTTTGGAGAATGTGTATTCTGTAAAGGCAAATAGTTTTTGTTATTAAAATACAAACATTTTATTTAATTTTATGCTGTTCGTTAAGCTTCAAATTTAGTTATAAAAGCTCATATTTTCAAAACTATTGTTTTGAAAGGAACATTTTATGCCAGATTTAGTTTTATTTTTTATTAAATGGCAAGTAATTCGTGCTTTGGTAGTGGCGAATAGTTGACGAGCAAGGGCCTGAACTTTGAATATATATATGAATTGTCCAGTAAGTGTCAGATTTAAATGGGTAAAATGGTTTATTGAACATTAAGTTACAATATAGAGTGAGAAGAGGGGAGGGGAGACGGGTACGAAAATCCGCGTGGATTAATTGAGCATTTCTGGGGGCAGAAGTCTCCCAATTGTCAAGCTGCAGACGTATTTACGCTCACTATACTCGTGGGTTGCTAGGACATAACTCCGCCTCTCTCTCATCTCTAATCGAATTACATGAATTTATTAACATGACCTATATCAGGGGTTACAAAGGCGTGGGATCACGTGTATTCTGGGAAGAACCCAGCATCGACGACCTGGTGTCTGGCAATTAACTAAAGAAATAAAACATAGCTCCAGAGCGCGCGTGGCTCTGGAGCTATGTTTTATTTTAGCAAAACTTACAGTGAAAGTACCCGCTTGAACAATACCCAAGTAGTAAAATCCAAAGTACCTTTTTATACATTATATACATATATATACATATAATATACATTATATATATACATATATCAGGGGCGTAGCCAGAAAATTTTCATGGGGAGGGGTTACGACTACTACAACTCATATATATGTATACGTGTGTGTGATAATGTAGTGAAGAATATACATTTTGTATGGCAAAAAATTCCTCATGGGGGGGTTATGACCTCCCTAACCCCCCACCCCTTGGCTACGCCTCTGACATATATACATATATATATATATATATATATATATATATATATATGTATATACATATATATATAGGTATATATATATATATATATATATATATATATATTTATATATATGTATATATGTATATATATAATGTATAAAAAGGTACTTTGGATTTTACTACTTGGGTATTGTTAAAGCGGGTACTTTCACTGTAATATCACTTTCACTGTAATATATATATATATATATTATTCGTTCAAACTTAAGAGGAATTCTTTTTTAAAATTTATTTTATTTTTGCAAGCGGTGGGGAATGAGGATTTCATATATCAAATAGAACACACTATTCCGGTTAAAATTTCAAAATCTATATTATGCTCTGTTATGTGTATGTTACCCCTAGACAAAACGTGTAAGATTGGTATAGGGTAGTAAAATTGCTGTATATAAAGAAGCAAAACAAATATGTTTTGTGTGTACATCGACTAAAACATTACAAATCTTAGATTAGATTATTTTTTCAGTTGATCTGTTTTGTGCATGCAAAAAACGTATTTTTATTTACATGACTAAATTTGAACTACTATACTATTATACTACCGAATTATATCAATATCATGAAAACATATTATTTATATGAATACTTTTATTTACACATGCTTTTTATTTATACTTGCTTCATATGAATGCAAAAGCATAGGCATATTATTAAAATTTCAAAAGAGTTAAATTCAATTTTTATAACCAAATATTTATTTGCAAGTAAAAAGGAACTCACAAGGAGATCTCAAGGAACAAAATACCCCACTTTGAAATTTTATATTTGAAGCTGAATTCAAAATTTTTATATTAAATTTTTTTTTCAGTCTAGTGATTTTGTGATATTGAAAGGATATGTTTCTCTACCTTAAGAAAGACATGAGAATATATATCGAACATATTATCAACATTGTAGAATCTAGTTCTCACTAATTTATGTAAAGGTGTAGCATTTTTGCGAATATCAGTTTAAAAACAATTTAATTCAGTGGTTTATGCTACCAAATATCACCGCTGATATCATTATCCTATACGAAGCAGAAATTTTGAATGCCTGTTTTTAAACTGTGTTCAACACTAGGACTTTGATAATTTCACTGGAAATTCCGGAAAGACAAAATAGTTACTTCTTCGAAAAAATGGCAATTCTAAGTGATAGCTTAAGTTCAAATTGAGAGAGAAACCATTTAGACGCGTGTTTATCGATTAATGTTTTCTTCTCTTTGTATAAATTTAAAAGTAAAATGAATAGTCTACCGATATATTTTTAAATTAACTTTTAACTTTATATCTAGGAGATTGGAGAAATAGCGTCTAGCTAAGGAAAAATATTTTTTCTATGTTTCAAAAATTAATACTTTAAGTTAGGGGATTCACATGATATTTACAATAATGTATTTCTTTCTGTACTGTAAATTAATATCCTAAATAAAAGGATTACTTTTTAGAAAGTTTCTTACGCGTGACATAGGTTTACAAAATGAAATGTGGTTTTAGCGTTGTTTATAAAAGGATTTTTGAGAAACATTACTCTGACAAGTAATTTAGTTAAAACGGTGCCGGGGTAAGCAGTCACAAAATAGCCTTGTCTCTTTATCTTGCGTATAACTGTTCTTATAAATTCATCATACTCTATGTTACAGGCACTTTTAATGGTAAAAAAAAAAAGTCGCACCAAAGTACATTGGAAAGGGGAAGAATATTTTTAATGGTGATTTTTACTTTATAAAAAATTTAAGTAATTTTTATTTATTTTTTCTTTCTTTATTGAAATAATATCTTTGTCTTCCTTTCTTTGAAATATTAACCAGGCGTGGCGGTATAAACCTAACGGCACAATACGGCGAACTATCGTAATTCATGACTAGTGAAAATACTTACACATGGAAACTGTGTCAGAGAAATCTGATAGAATATTATTCGAATTCGTACACACAATAATTGCGATTTTAAAATGAATTAAAAATGCTTGTTTTTATTTATATTTATTATAGAAATTAGAACGAGTGCTAGATAGTGCTTTCTTCTATTACAAACATCCTGTTTCATTTAGACCCTCTAACACCTAATGTGATAGTTTCTCGCGTTATTCGCTACTTTCTCGCTGATGTTATTTCTGTTGTTTTCGAGTGTAGCAAAATAACGTATAGTAAGGCGTCATTTTCCCGTTCTCCTCTATATGCATTATTTTTTAATTGAGGTGATTTTGAATTAATTCTACTTTTTGATATTCCTAAATTCCACTTTTCAAATACTGTTACTTCACGGTGAAAATTGAACCAGTTAACGATTGAATTAATAAACCGTTATTTATCACCAAAGTTATGATGATGGGAATGTCAATGCGTAGAGTGGTAAGATGTATTATATTGCCTCTTGAGTTTCGATGCGAAGCGTTTAAATTTTGCTTACAAAACTAATCGTACTAAACAAATGAAAACTCTTTTCCATGTATGTTGAGCCCCAATAAAAATTTAAAAAATATGAACTCTTAGGATGAAGTTTAGTTTAATTGCGATTTAATAATTCATATTTCAATTTTAATTGTAACATTTCTTTTTGTTAAGAAACGTGCGTATTATGATTAGATGCATTGCATTAAAAAAGAGGTAAATTATTCGACTGATAATCACTTTGCAGCATTGCTCCAATTTTTTATGTATAATCCTAACTAATATTATTAATGCGAAATTGAATTTGTTTGTTTGTTTATGACGCTTTCACGCCTAAACCGCTGAATCGATTAGGATGCATTTCGGTTTAGATATAGATGGGACCCTGGAGTTGGTTATAGACTACTTATAATTTTAGATTTTTAATTACTTTTTTAATTATTAATTAAAAACCGTTTTTACGTTGCCATGCTTGGCGAGTGTCGCCCGTATCATACGATTCATGTTTTGAGCTAACAATAATGCTATTACTTCAATAAAGAAGCACATGCATCTGAAAAACATTAAATAATACGGAAATTATGCCAGTTTTATGCCAAATATATCTATCTCTAATACTAAAAATGAATGTTCTCCAGACAAATCTACAGAAAGCAGAGCTTTGAAAATTTGAGCATGCCTGGACCCATGACTTCGGTAAAGTGTACTTGAGGCTCGAAAATTTTAATTACTTTTCTAACTATTAATTAAGAATCGTTTTATCGCCCGCACAAAATGATTTATGCTTTGAAATAAAGCAGAAATTCTATTTGCAAAATCACATGCATTTGAAAAACATAAATAAGTATGGAAATTATGTTGATTTTACGCCAAATTAAAAAGCATAAATAAAGAAAAGTGTACTTACGTATTATCCCGGCAGTCCGCCAAGTCGAGCGATTTTTTGCCGAGATAAATACCGGGCACATGAAATTATTAATGGTTTTGAATACGATTGGCAACTCATTTGACGAAAAAACAGTTTGGCGGGAATGACCGCCGGGATAATAGGTAAGTACCAAGAAAAGTCCAGATGTGTTTCTTAAAGTTCGTAAATTTCCCAATCCTACAAATAATATAAATGTGTACGTCTATGTGTTTGGATGTTTTTGACTGAATCACACAAAAATGGTTGGAAAAATTTGTAATGAAGATAGCTTATGCCTTGGATTAACATACAGGCAACCTTTCAAGCATATAGCATAAATAATTCTTTTAAAAAGACACTCAAAATAATGCTAATGCATTGCGCTCTATGGAAATTTTGTAGCCACTAAACCGATTTTAAAACTTTCTTCACTGATTGAAAGTCCTAGGCCTATATGGTCCTAGGTCTATAGTGTCCTAGGCGTATATGGAGAATTCCTCTGTGTGGAATTTTCTAAGGGATCCCAGCCCGTATTTTCGCGAGGTTTTTGAGAAAAACACGGAAAACTGCGAGCGGTAGGTCGACAGGCGCGACCGGAATTTGAACCTGGCACCTCCCGCCTTCCAGGTTTGAGAGCAGACCCTCTTAGACACTGGGGGGACCCTGAGTGGTATAGGCTACCTTTTATGCATATATCACGAATAGTTCTTTTACAGGGACACTCATAAGAATTACATTACGCTCTATGTGTATCTCTGTAAGCACTGAACCGATTCCAAAACTTTTTTCACTGATAGTAAGCTTTCTTGAGTATTATAGGCTAAAATTAATGCATGTAGCGCAAATAGTTCCTTTACAGGAACACTCAAAATAATTCTAATACATGACGCTCTATGGGTATCTCTGTAACTACAGAACCGATTCTAAAACTTTTTCGCTAATAGAAAGCTGCACTATTTGTGATTAACATAGGCTAAAATGCATGCATATAGCATAAATATTTATTTTACAAGAACCCTCAAAACAGTTCACAAATACTGTCGTAACTGTCTCTATTCGCCAAATGCCTGAAAAAAATCTAAATTTAGTAATTTTACATACTCTGTTATTTTAAATGAAGTATACTACCATGCATTATACTTCATTTAAAATAAGTAAAAAGCAAATAATATTTAAATGCAGTTTCTTTAGTCGCAAACATATTTGTTATTCACACATGCTTCGTTTCTCTCGGGACCTAATTCTAAAGCCGACGCGGACGAAGTCGCGGTTAGCCGCTAGTAATATTAATAAAAATACTTGCAGTATTAAAGTTAGCTTTGAGGGTTTTAATACCTATTTTTATGAGAGATCATTAGATTAACTAATGGTGCTAAAAATACTTTTGCATACAAACATCCAATAAGTATAACACTTACATTTTTTTCGTCTAACAAAGATTAGTTGTGACTCTACATTAAATTTACTTTTCTCCTAATTAATAGGAAATCTAAAACGTAGAACAGTTAAAAAGAAAAAAGAAAGAAAAAAAGAAAAAAGTCCCGATTGCTGGTGAAAAAAAATTTTCGGAATCGTCTTCATTTAATATTAGAACTTATGCTTACAATTAAGAAAAAAATTTGTAATAATAGATCAAACATAACATTTAAAACTCAAGAGTTAATAGATCAACTGTTTTAAGTGTATTTAGGTTCGCTTAGATAGTTTTAAAAATATTAAAATGATAGTGTATATTTCTTTAAATATAAATTTTCTTTTCTAAATATGATAGGAAATGTATTGTTAAAATAAATTAATTTGATGAAAAATACACCTGACATTTCTTTTACTAATAAACTACTCTTACGTATAAGTGGAAAAGTAAAACACAATGATTACACTATTTAAAATAGAAATATACATGAAAAGAATTTTCTTTCTTTAAGACGGTTAATGAAATTATTTATTATATTTTTATCTAAGCTCATTAAAATTGGCATTTAGTAAAAATAAATGGGGAACAAAATTAACCCCAGTCATATAAAGAAAGTGAAATGTAAAACATATGCTGTCTTTAAATAGCCAATAGAAAGTATTCAAAGATGATTTAAAAAGACTTTGTGTATGGGGCCAAAGTGGTTTCTTTCACAAAAGTAAATTACCAAGTTTATACGCTCTGCTTAGCTTATAATTTAATATTTGAGAAACCAAGCGTGATTATTATATCATTTCATGAGCAGTTAAGAAAATAATAATGAGGGTTTTTGCTGTAATTCTTTTAATTAATCACCGATTTTGTATTATGTAATTATTTATTTCATGCCGTGTGAATACTCATATACCTATTTTTTCAAAATAGATTGTAATATTTTAGTATGTTGTCTAAACATACTGCGATTACTTTCAAACCAATCGTCATATTTTAGATTAGATCCCATCAAATACAATCTTCTGATTAAAAAATGTGGACTATAAAAGAATTAAAATTGAGAGTAATAATATTTTTCTTTTTTCCAGTAAAAATACTTTGAATGAATGATTTATTCATCATTTCAGGTAAATTTATGCATACGTATAAGAAAATCACTAAGAAAAATGTACTTGTTCCTCACGTATCTTAATGTTAAAAGTTCTAATAAGTTAGAGAAAATTTCTGAATAACTTAGTGACTAGAATTTTTAAACGAAATTTATAAATAATGCAGAAACATAATTTTTTAGAAAACAGTATAAATAAATTAGCATAAAGATTTATCCGAAAGATAATTTATAAATAAATTAGTTACTAAAATCATTTAAAAAAAACCTTTTGAATAAATGCATGTCTACGTTATTCAGAAGATTTACGTGTGATATGAAAATTGGATTAAAAAACTGAAAAAAATATATTTAAAAAATATATTTATATAATATAACTTTATTAAGTGTGAATTAACTTTATTAATTTTACCTTAATGAGGAATATGGCCCTGGATCTTTTTTTATTTAATTTTATAACACTTTATCTCTCTATGTTTCTTTCTTTACGTTCTTTATGATTGAAAGTCCGTAATCTTTAATCATAAAGAACGGACTTATGATCCGTTCTCTTCATAAAGAACGGATCTTTATGTCTGTTAATATCTTATCTTTATGTTTGTTAATAAATTCCAATTTGTAATTTCAACAGAGTTTCATAAGAGTTTTTTCATTATGTAAATTATTGTTGAAGATCGTTAGCTTTAAACATGTTTATAGACCCTGTCGCTGTTCCATCCACTGTGTTCGTATTCTCAATTCATGAAATTCACATACCTGACATTTCATCTTTGCAAATGAAAATAGTGACATAAAAGGCGATCAGGTAAATAAGGTGAATGGCTTAAGACTGGAGTTCCACGATTCATCAAAACTTTTTACAGGTAATGCTGTATGAGCCGCTGTCTTTGCGAATGATTGAAAACTTGTTGAATTGCATATGAGGAGTTTATATTGTCTCAAAATCGTAATGCTGTTTTCCTGCAGTAATGTGTGTTGCTGGAAAGAGAGTTGTACTGGTTTTCTTGCAAGTAAAATGAGAACACGACTCGTTGACATGGGTGACAAACTTTACGACCGATTTGGTGACTTTGACGACCAAAAGAAAGTTCACGAAATATGTGAAATTTTGGCTATACCTGAGTTAGGAAAGAAGTTGCGAGAAAAATCCAGAAAAACGATGTCACGCCCTGTATGTAGTCACTTCCTTACTGGAAATCCCGAAATAGAGAGTCTCTCTCGTGTTAGTGCTCCGTTTGATATACTGCGGATGTAGAGAGCAAAGTGATACGATTGACAATACTGTTATTGCTGCGTTATTTAATGATTTGCTGTTTCCTGTGATAGTTAACTCTGTATTTTTGTGAGATATTGGTGCTTCAGTTTATCTCCACTGAAAAGCAACTCGAAAAGCAAATAAACTGTCATATTCGATTTTTAAGCTTGTTTGACTAATGTGAATCTTACCAATATGTAGTTTTAACAAGTTCACGAAGAGTTTACATTAAAATATTATTAAGTTTGAACGTTTAAAATTTTCACGAGGAAGCGAGATTTAGAAAGATAATTTGAAAGTCAAGGCCCACAGATCAACTGAACGTTGGTCGACTTTGCCTATACTTATTCTGCGCGGAAATGTCTCGCGATTAATGTAAGGTTCCAGATATGCCAGCTTGTACAATCTGCATTTCTTATACCTAAGGATTTTAGATGAACCCAGTGCTGCATGCGTTAAACACAGGTGTTGTACCCATTGTGTAATTTTGTCCTAAAAATGTCATTTTCTTCTTTAATTAATGAAACCTAGAATAGGTGACCCTTCAACAAAAATTTTCTCTAATTATTTCTGAAAATAATTCTCAAATTTTCTGTAAATATTGCTAAAATAATACGACTGATCGTGCAACGGTGGTGACTTTTAAAAAAATACACTAAGTTTGTTCGTTTCTTTTTCTCTCTTACATTAGAAGTCAGAGATGTAGTTTTTGCATTGAAATTCTACAGTAAACATCAAAAAGGACAAGAAATTTTCAAAATAGACAACCTAAATATCTTCTTAAGATAAAAGCAAACAGTTGAACTTTCCTTTCAAATGAAAAAAAATATATATAACGAAATAAACTGAGAAATCTTAGTATCCAGAAATTTTGAATTTTCGGCTGGATGATAATTTTAGGGACTCTAAATCAGGACTTATATACTTTATCAAGGCTGTCATTAATCTGCGCAACTTGAAGGATGAATCTCGTGAAGTAATTGTCACAACTCGTAACTGGAAAGTCTCAACTATAACCATTTACGCCGTATTAGGGATATCTGGTTGCCAAATTTAGTGGCTAATTAAACTTGGATACAAAATGTCTATGACATGCATGCAAGGTTCCGTTATATTGCTGAAAAAAACAATAAACCAATAGAGGTTTAAATAAAAATAATACATGGAACATTAAAATATTTGCATTGCACCATTTTTAAATTTGTAATTTTAGATAAGATTTATTCTTTTTTCTCATGTTTGGATAAACAATTTTAAAGCTATTTACTAATGACGTAATAGAATGCCTAATGACATACCAGAAACTAATGTACAAGTTGTATAGTGATATTTATTTTGTTTCAAATCGGGAATGAAAATTCATCTGCTAGTTTGAAAATGCATTTAAATTTTGATAAGAAAAATCTCTTACCCATTAATAGTATTTTTTTGTTTCTCAAAAGCGAATAAGAATACAGACTGTTGTTCTGATGGTGGAACACTTAGAATTAACAGCACACTGTAGTAAAAATGGGTTCAGTGTACTGGACTCAACTAAGTACGTTAATATATTAAAAAAATAAGGTGTTTTTATATCTTTTATGAAGCTTAAATTAGTACATTTCAGAAATTATGTGTCCCAAATATATATTGTTCTAATCACGAGAAATTATGATTACGAGAGGCGTTGCAAAATAAAATACTACGATCTAAAACTGTTATGATATCATAATGAATATTTCTGGATGCAAATCAAATAGCAGCAATTTATTTTCAATCACTTTCCAGGTTTTTGATTAATTAATCCTTAGCGCATTTGAAAATTTCGATCAATCAAAAACCGGAAATTAGCTTTTGCAGACGAAGCCATGAAAACGAAAGGAGGAACAATGGTCATGGCTTTTCATAAATGATACTTAAAAGACACAATCATTATCATCATCAGGAAGATTAATGAATTCCTGAAAATGATAAATCTTGACGGAAGAAGTCAAGTCTTAAAATGGCAATAATTTACGAGCTCTTCACAGACGCAGTGTTTAATTGTTATAAATCGAAAGAAGCGTGAATAAACTTCAAGTTCATTTAATAAATTTAGAACGTCTTTAGTGTGATTTAATCATGTTTCAAAATAGCATATCTCGAAATTAAAACACTTGGATTGCAGCGCAAAGGAATATCAATAAAATACATCCTTTTCAGCAAAGAGTTGCAAGAATTTGCAAAATTTTCAGAAATGCACATACTACCCAGACAGCACAGCAAACTTGCATCAAACTTGCAGCAAGCTTGATTTATCAAGTCAATAAGCTTGAATTAAGCTTGAAAATTTCAAGCGTGTAAGCTTAATGCAAGCTTGAATCAAGTATTCTAGCTTACACTTGCCCAGCTTGCATTAAGCTTGACATTTCAAGCTTAAAAAATTTTCCTAAAAAAAAAATTCCTAAATAGACGGGGCGCCGAACTCACCCCACATATTTTACTTTGCCACGCACTTTCCCCTCTACGCTGAAATTTCAATTTAATTTAATCTGTTTCCATCGAGTGTTCGTGGCTGGAATAGAACCCGGGACCTTTTGGTTGGGACTCCAGCTCGCTATCCGTTCAACTACTAAGCTCCACACAGGTATGACTAAAGTTTGAAGTGGCTTATCACGCCGTTTTCTCGCCAGATTGATAAGTGGGCGATGTGTTATTTGCTTCTTTAATTTTTCCATGGGATGCATCAAAATTAAAATAATGTTATGTGTGATTTACAGACTCTACTAATAGGGCAATAAACATATTATGAAATTAAGAGCAGCACACGTTTTAAAACTTTCAGTACCTCAACACTCATAAGCAATACTGCTGGCCAAAATCGAACAAACGACTGATTTTTAAATCAATTTCGTAGTATAATTGTATTTTATTTTGAAGAATTTCCATATTTGGAAATATGGAATGGGTTTACTTACTTAACACAAATTTTGTGTTAAGTAATCTAAAATCGAAGAAACAGACAGTTAAACGTTACCCTTCGAAATGCTATATCACAGTTGTTAACATGTATGGAATGCAAACACTTTAGTCATCTTTGCAAATATTTCTTAAAATAACAAATAATTGAAAAATTTTGCTTTTTTTAACGCTAAAAATTCTCTTTACAAATGTGGTTAGTTATTTTCCTACATATTGGTATGCCATATCGATATAGAGCATTTCGAAGAATTAAAAATAAGTTTAAATTAATTTATACAAATGTAAATTTGAATTATTTTCATTGTTCATACTTTATAATTATAAAAATTATTTAACTTCTGAATTTTTTTATCCTTTGTAATTTTATTTTAAAACTACAAAAGTGTAAGATGTAAGATTTTTGAAAATCTGTAGACCCTGGACAGTTGCCCCGTTTGTCCTGCCGGTGATATGGCACTGGTAATAAAATAAAACACATCTTTTACGAAATTTCAGCAAATTTCAGGACGCTAGACAATTAATGTCCATTCTCTTTCACAGATGGTGCCATTACTGCGCACTTTGAAAGCTAAAATCAAGCTAGTGTCACTTGTCAAGCTTAAATCAAGCTGTATTTAAGCTTGACAATGCAACTTGACTCCTGCAAGCTTGCTGCGAGCTTAAAATGAGTTGAACTGTCAAACTTGCATTAATACGTCAAATTCAAGGCAATGTCAAGCTTGATTTAAGCTTATGTGCTGTCTGGGTACACTGCGTTGCAGTATAAATTAGGGTTATCTGCAGTTCAGTTGGAGAAGAAAGTCGAAGTAGGTATATATGACAGTAATAATTTTATTAACAAAAATGGTAGAAAAGTAATAATTATAAGAAGCATATTAGATAGTGAAATCGATATTTAAGGTAGTTCTCAAAATAACCAAAATTTGTACCAAAAAACATGGGGAGAAGCGAAGAAGTAAGGGGGAACGTTTGTAAAAGCTATATAGACATAAACTAACGGTTTGTGTTGGTAATCAAAAATCATTCCTTCTTACCATGGATTTTTTATGATTAAGAAGAAATCTCAATTAGTTTAATTTTGAGAACATAAAATATTTATAATGAACGAATTTTTGCAAAATGGCCTTTCATCGATACTGATTTTCAGCACATTTTAAGATAAAAAATGTTACATTTGCAAAGAATTCAAAACTGCATGAGCTTGATTTATACCTTTTCCTTTTTGTTTCTTTTAAACGAACATGCTAATAAAACGTTTTTTCAACTAAAAAATAAAATATAAACGAATAATAGAGCTTTTGAAAAGAGAAAGCCGTTTTAAGTTTAACAGTATGTCTTTTCGCCATTGGTGATTTTAAATCAAAAGTGACAAACACGAGAATGAGTTCTAGAGTAAAATTACAATTTATAGCAATTTTTTTTTCAAATTTCCGAAAGAATTACGTTTTACTGTAAATAAAATAAACATATAATGTGCTATTTTCATTTATTCAAAATATACTTTCTAATAAATAAATTAGAAACGCTCAAATTCTTATTAAATATATTTAGTAGTAGTTGTTGTAAAAATCATATTAATCATATAATTAAGAACGGCTAAAGGTAAAGGAAATAAATTTATTTCTTCTAATAATTGAGGGGAAAATGAGACATTGCTATATATCTATAGAAGAAAAAAATTCCACAAAACACAATAAATTTTCTTACAGTAAATTCAGTACATGCAACATCTTATGTGTGTTTTTTCACAAAGTTTCTTTTTTAATTTATCGTTTAACACCAGTATTTTGAGTGTTTTTTTTCCGAAATTTGCTTACAGTTTCACATGAAGCACATTATAAGGTTATTTACTTAAAGCAGAAAGAGGAAAGAAACCCTTAGTGATGTACTCATATCTCGACAGTAAATTCCATAAAAGCTAAATGACTAAAAAAATATGAATAAATATATTATTTCTCTATTAAGGTAATCCAGTTATTTTAATACTAATGAGTCTCTCATTCGAAGCTGAACAGTTGTTGTGAGTTCTTAAAAGTAAGAAGAAAAATACAGCTAAATATTAATTTCAATTAAATTCTCTTACTAACTGATTTTAGTAACATATTTCATTTAAAACATTTCACAAATGTTTAGGTAATAAGTTTCATGCTTACTTCTTTTGATAACAGTTTTGAAAAATTATCTTTACCATGTGCTTACTCATATTCTCAGCCACTTCTTAATCATTTAATTAAGCATCGTACTATATAGTTTCGCTGATCCCTCAATGTCTGGCTCACTGACTTTCTAACAATCCTAGGTAGCACAGAGATATTGCCCAATATCAAAATTACAATATTGGGCAATATTAAATGGACCCCCCCCCCTAAATGATATTCCTGAATATTATTTTTTGACATTCAGAGATATCAGTTTCCAATATTTCTGAATATTGTTTTCAGATATCCAGGAATATCTTTTTCTGATATTCCTAAATATTATTTTTTGACATTGAGCAATATTGGTTTTACATTTCTGAATATTGTTTTCATGTTTCTCCCATCAGCCCTATAAGCGTCAGGTCAATATTGTATGCTTGGACTCCTATTTGTGAGGGAAAATATTGATTGTAAAAGAAATTGGGGGGGACTTGACTAATTAATATTTCACATGCAGACATTTTTTTGATTTGAAATTATAACTCAAAAGAGAATTTTTTAATGCTTTACAATGAAATGAAAATTTTTCTGTAGTTAACTACAGAAAAATTTTCATTTCATTTTAAAGCATTAAAAAATTCTCTTTTGAGTTATAATTTCAAACCAAAAAAGGTCTACATGTGAAATATTAATTAGTCAAGTTCCCCTCCCCTCCAATTTCTTTTACAATCAATATCTCCCTCACAAGTAGGAGCCCAAACATACAATATTGATGTGATGCTTTAATAAGTTAGCGGAAACATATATATATATATATATATATATTTTTAATAACTGGGAAAATTTTTTTTGTACGAGTTTGCATTTGATGGTGCGAAAAGATCATTCTTCACACAGATTCTGACTCACCTTTTGGAGAACGTAAAGGCCTTTAATACTCAAATTTTGCAGAAATTTATATTGTAGAGTACAATTAAAAGCTTGAACAAATATAGTTGAAACTTTTACTATAGGAAGCTATTTTATAATCACCTATAGAATATAAAATTTACTTTGGATTTTATAGTAGCCACTACTCATAAAATCCACAAAGACAATATGCTTTTAATTACTACAGCTCTGCTATAACAACCTCAGTGTTAAATCAAACTATATACTCTTTTCTTTGGTAACACAGTTTATCTTGAATTTTTCAGAAAGATTGTGGGAGTTATGACCAATTTCAAAGTTTACAATAAATGTTTGCCATATGTGTAAAGGGAAAAGGGAGAGGGCAAGAAGTATAAATAGAGCTTTTCTTCGAGTAAAATAATAGCTATTAAAGAAAAAAAATTCCAGTAATATGCTCATATTTCTTTTTTTACTCTGTACTTGCCTTGAAAAGTTTCCCACAAAATGTAATTTGCCATTGGAGGTTATCCCCCCCCCCTAAATTTATATTAATTTCCATGAAGCACTAATGCATCTCAGATACAATAAATTCAATTTCAATGTATTTGTATTAAAAGTTAATCTCTTAAGCCTTTGGATTTCATTAAAAATTACAAGAGGGGCGAATGAAAATTCCAGTTACAAGTGATTAAATACATTTCTTTATAATGTTTCAAAGTACAGTAGAACAAACATGCTTCAAAGTACAGTAGTACCATGATATTCAAGGTGACACCTTGGTTAATGTAAAAGATTCATGATCAGACTTCGGATGATTACTCATCCATCTGCAATTGATTATGAGAATTGATAAGGATTACGACTATGGCCAATTCTTAAAAGTATTATGACAAGTTACTGTTAAATTTACAAAAAGGTAGTAATCTTGATCTTAGTGAAATCAAATATTCCAAAAATTCTGAAGTAATGCAATTTTATTACACTATTTCTGTAGAATTTATAAAATAGCATTCTTATAGGGAATTACATTTGACTGTAATTGTTTCGAAGTCTGGACATGATCTGTAGTATGTTTAAAACTGTAATTGTGATTATGATTGTCAGTGTTATCCGAGGCATGTTTGATTCTGAGCACCTTGGATAATCAGGGTTCTACTGTAACTTGATCGAAAAGCAAATATTATTGGTTGTAAACAACAGAAGAAGAAAATATTAAAATAAATATATTTTGATTTCGAATAAATGGATTAAAATCTTTCTTGGGCAATATTTTAAGATTTTCATTAAATTGGAAATGTTATTAAAATTGAGTAATGCTCAAAATTGCACAATTGTGAATTTTAAAAAATAATTTAATTTTAATTCATGCAAAACAAAATGCGCTTTAAACAGCTTACTGGAAAAGGATTAACTCTAATAAAAAATTAGTACTGTACATTTTTAATATTATAAATATCCCTAATTATAAACACACTTCAAATGAAGTTTTCTTTCCAAAAAATTACATGAAACAGATTTTCATATTTTATTTTTAAAAACAAAATTATCTTTATAAGTTTTCAGTATAATTGTCCACAATATCAAATGTTAAGGAACAATTAGTAAGTTTCCCCATCAAAATCGGGAAATTTTGCATTTTTAAATTAATAATTAGCGGAAGAATCAGATTTGACTTTTTGTTACTCTCTTTTACTCTTAAAATAATATACTCTCTCAGTAAAAAAAAAAAAAAAAAAAAAAAAAAAAAAAATGATGAATATTTTAAACATTGATATTGGAAAAACTATTAATTCAAAAATACATTGTTCATTTCAAAACATATCAAATGGTATGGTATGCTGTTTTATACTAGTTTTTTAATTAATTAATGAAACAATACTAACTAGTAAGTTTGATCCCAAGATCCAATAATTCTTAATTAGATTGGGTTTTGGGTCTTGGTTTGAGTTAAGTATTATTAGTGGCACCAGGGGCGTAGCCAGAAATTTTTCATGGAGGGGGGAATGTTACGACTACTACAACTACGACTACTACAACTCATATATATGTATACGTGTGCGTGATAATGTAGTGAAGAATATACATTTTGTATGGCAAAATATTTCTCATGGGGGGGATTATGACCCCCTAACCCCCCCCCTTGGCTACGCCCCTGAGTGGCACCCAAAATTTGCTTAGACTTGGAAGAGAAAAAAAAAGTAATAATAGATAACAGACTGTTAGTGATAAATTTTAGGGTACTTACGTATTATCCCGGCAGTCCGCCAAGACGAGCAATTTTTTTGCCAAGAGAAATGCCGGACATATGAAATTATTAATGGTTTTGAATACGATTGGGGCAACTCATTTGACGGAAAAATAGTTTGGCTGGAATGACCACCGGGATTAGGGTTGCCAGGTCGCCAAATCAAATAGCCGGACGGACAGACCAGCCAGTTTGGCCGGACATTTGGGTAAAAAGTCCGGACAGCCTACAGTATTGAGGATTTTGTCTCAGTATTAATAGGTACGACAAAAAAATTGTATGTAAAATCAAGCTTTTTTGATTATTACGATGAATCTTATTAAATTCAAATGAAATATAAATAACATCGAATTCCAAATCAGGTCAAGTACTTTATTACTAATCAGCCAAAGTCACCAGTAACAAGCCTAACAAAAGCCGAATACCGTTAAGTTTGGCCGGACACGCAATCGAAAAGCCTAACTATGTCCGGCTTTATCCGGACGCCTGGCAACGCTAACCGGGATAATACGTAAGTACCAATTTTAGGTTGGCCATGGAAGGTAAATTTCCATAAAATTGTTTTTCTAGGGAAATCTAGAATTTAAATATAAACAAATGACAATTTTATGGCATAACAGTGACTATTCACCACAAATGAATTCTCATCCCTAAAGAATAAGAATATTGATTACTTTAGGAGTTAATTACCTTAATGTTATGAGTTTTTTTTTCCTGGTTACTGTTTCAAATTTAAATCAGTTAGTAATAGCACAGGTTAATGCAATGTGTCATGATTTAAGAAAAACTGAAAAGCAACAAAATTCAAATTTAACATCTGAGTGTTTTCTCTTACATTAAAACTAATTTCCTTGGGATATTTTTTTTGTGTGATTGTGGAATGCTACATTAGGACTATCTGCCAAGAATGGCATATAATATACAAAAGTAGTATACAAAACTAAACTGATAATAATGAATAGTAATAATATAGCACTACTGATAGTATGGTATGGTAAAGTACTAATATACAAAGCTAAACTGATTCAAGATCCGATTCAATATCGGACTCACCCAACAATTAAAAAAATTCCTCCGTCGTCATCGGCTCATCATGTACACGTATTGGGTTAGGATCTCTTAGAAAGACCTCCAATGGGGGTACCCTACCATTCGGCCTAGAGCCCACGTTTAGCTAATTTGCCGTAATCCCACAACAGCAACAACCTGATATACATTTTCAATCTTTGTATCGCTACGTTCTTCCTGGTATGGAAATCAACCTTAAACGACGTCATTGTGTTATGGAATGCGGGAAGAGAACAATTGTCTTTTAAAAGGGAATTTTTGACTTTTTATTAAAGAAAAAGGAAATTAAAAATTAAAGACTCAAGTATAAGTCGACCCCAGCATTTATTTGTTAGAGCATTTGTTTTAAAGCATTTGTTTGTTAGAAAATTTCTCAACCTATAAGAGGGCAAATAACGTATTATTAAATTATATCTATGATGCAAAATATATTGTAAAATATTGTGGCAAAATGCCAAGGTTTTATTGAACATTTATGTTAATTTATGCAAGTTTTCATCTTCAGTAGATCATTTAGGGACACCCTCCACTACGTGCAATTTTATACTATCATTTTGGGCTATTTTACTGCCACCGCAGCAAGCCTTATATTTGTCTGTGAAGATACATGCAATTTTTAAATAAAAATAAAATTAATCTACACGAAAGAAAATAACAAACTTAATTGCTTTCGAATTAAATTACATTCACAGTTTTTAATTAAAGTGTTTAAATGTTCCATGTTATAACACTGTAACAAAATGTTTCAGCTTCCGGCTGAACATGCCATCCTATATTAACATGTATTTTATATATATGTACGTAAAGGAGAGAGAGAAAAAATATGCAATTATATTTTTAAAACTTTGATCCCTTCTGGCAAGAATTTAAAAAAAAAGTATCACACGCGAAAGTACTACCAATGTTTAATATTTTCGAAAATTGCATATTGTATTTAATAATTTGATGCAAAATATATTTTTAAATTTAAAACTCGTTTTACTTTAAAATCTGGATGCGAAAACAAATTACACTTTTTTTCTATTCCATTACATTCAGACTTTAAATTAATAATTTATCAGCTCACTAAGCTTCAGAAATGATATTTATTTTTACAATAACTGAATTACTAATTCGTTTTTTCATTTCTAAAATATAAAATGATTCCCAAATTTATTATATTTCGGCAATTTTTATAAAAGAAAATTGTATCACGAAAATGCACATGAAGATATATTTTATTTTAAATTCTCAATAAAATATTTATTTAAAAGTACGGAGATTTTTTTTATAAATGAAATAAATCTACATATGTGTTACCAAATACATGAACACGTACCATTAAATAGCAAGAATGACAACATAACAAATGATCTTACAAAAAAGCTTTTTAAGACAAGACTCTCGTTTTTTTTACTAGCCTCAGAAATAACAGGAATTGTATATCATTTCCATATTTGGTCATATAATTTTTGAAATCAAAGCTTTTGAGTGAGAAAAAAATCAATTATTATATCAAAGTGTAAGGAAATTTGAAAAACTAAAATCTCATGTAGCATTTTACACAAGGAAAGTGTTCATTTGTAAAAAAAGAGAAAAGAGAATAAATGCTTGAAAATTCCAAAATATCTGTGTAAGAGTGTTGCTATGTTGCTATGTTGTTTTAAGAAATAAACTTAGAATAATCTTTCTGATCATATGATGATATGCATTTTGTAACTATTTGCATAACATGAATCTAAATATTTTTAATCATGATATGGTTTTTGTAATTGACATTTCGGAACACAAAAATGCATGATTCTACTTATGTGTTGTCAGAAGTTTTAAGATATACACTATGACTGGACTATTTTCTATGAACTTAATGAACTACCTATGTAAAAAAAAATAGAATTTTTAAATATTCCCGTTGGTTCAAACTATGCCATCTTATAAATAATTGGAAAACCGTAATAAAATTGTAAAGATTGTAATATAGTACGTATCACAAAAAATTTCATGAGCAGTTTGTGCAGTTAAGTAAGCATGTCCTTGTAATACTTCCGAAACCTTTATAATAAAATTTTCGTAATTATAACTTAAATAAATAAGAATGGAAGTAATAACAGAATTTTGTTTTTGATCTTTCACTTATTATCATTACGCATTGTTCAAAGAATTTTACTTGTTTCTAATTATGATTTTAGCAGGTGTTACACGGGTCTAAATATGAACAAATAAATGCCTTTATGAGTTCTCGTACGAAGATTTGAATATATTTTCCATTTTTTTTTGTGTGTGTAAGATGATTTTCCTATCACTTTTTCTACTTCCGTACCGGATTATCTAATACTCAACAATATTACATTAGTTTATTTCACGCATGGAAAAGACAATGAATCTCCCTACAAATTGCATTGATTTCCAGAAAGTGTCGAAAACTTAAAAGAGCAACTGCATCATACGAGAACATTCACCTTCATACTAAAACAGAATTCTGAAGGCTTATTCTAGAAGTGACAGGAGACAGACTAAAATCATACTTCGTATTGAAACAGAAACACTTCTACTTAAAACATTTGATATTTTTCAATAATGAAGTTAGAGGAGGTAAATATTCAGATTGATTAATGGATTTTAAAGGATAATCCCTGTAGACAATTCATCAAGACAGCTTTAACAAGAGCAAGAAGAGAAATTTATATTTCAAGGATTGAACAAACATAATTAATTACCACGAGGTAAAAGCAAAAGTCATTTGCAAACGAACCTCCAATGCTCATTAAAAGTGACTGACATGTGATTTGTCCTTCAGATAAAAGAAATCGATAATACGTAAAATAGCTTTTTTTAGGGCTACGTCGTATTTTCATCAAATCTTCCATTTTATCTTCATTAAAAATAAATAATAAGATGTGCGCTAGGTAATTGCATGCCATTTCTGTGCTAATGTGGTGGTTTGCAAGGTTACTTTCGTAAATTAAGTGGTAGATTAAAAATTAGATATGCAAATATGTACATCAGAATTTTCTCCCAAAAGTGTGTTTCTTTTGTTATCTATGTTGACATAGAAGTTTTTAAGATAAAAAAGAAAAACATTTATTTTTTCGCGGTATTTCACTAATGATAAAAGTATTTTACTTAAATTACAAGGGAAACATATTTAATTCACCTATCCTCAATATAGATTTGCGAACTTGTGCAATTAATTATAAATATCGGACATGGATAATGCTACCATTCAACTAAATTCGGTTTCTTAATATTATCAGCGCAGAATTAGTAAATAACATTTTTGTACTACCGTATAATCTCATTTAACATTTTTATCAATAGCTTCCCCGAATGATGTAAATTAATGTCAGTCACAAAAAACTATGGAATTCTCAGTTTTAATTTACATAAAATTATTTTTCTTCGATAAGTGGAACTTATACTGGTTAATAAGAGCTACATAAGGGTACTATGCATTAACAAACAGAACGCGGATTAATTGCAATCGCATACTCATATATACAGAATTTTTTAAAAATCTTGATTAGATTTTCAGATTTTGCGAAAATCCTTTCAAACTGCGTAAATTTGTGTTCAAGCATCACATAAAAACGACTGAAGCGAATGATATGAAATTGGCTGTCATGATAGGTGGTCACTCAACTTAAAACATAGGCGTCGAATTAAAAAAAAATCTTGACTAGATTTTGAGATTTTGTGAAAATCATTTTAAACTGCGTAAATTTGTGTTCGCACATCACGTAATAAGTGCAAAGGTGAAAAAATGATGTTTGGTGAAATGATAGGTGGTCACTCACCTTAAAGTATTAGCATCTAATTAAAAAAAAAATCGATCAGATTTCGAGATTTTGAGAAAATCGTTTAAAACTGAGTGAATCTTTGTTCCCGCATTACGTAATGACGACTAAAGCGAATGATATGAAATTTGGTCACATGATAGATGGTTGCTCAACATAATTTACAGGTGTCCAATTTTTTAAACATTTTTATTAGATTTTGAGATTTTGTGAAAATTCTCTCAAAATACGTTTATATTTCTTCAAACATCACGTAATAACGACTAATACGAATGATACCAAATTTAGTGATATGATAGGTAGTTGCTAATCCTGTACCGTGCCATTATATTGTAGTCACTGTTAAGGTAACAGGCCAGTGCCTTTATTTTTAACTAGCTGAAGTACCCGTCCTTGACGGGTTATAGGCGTTGAAATTTAATTTATAAGCGTTGAAATTGTAAAATATTTTGATTACGTTTTGAGGTTTTGCGAAAATTGTTTTAAAATGCTGAAATTTTGTTCCAGCATCACGAAGTAAAGACTGCAGGGAATGAAACGAAATTGGGTAACATGATAGGTTGTCACTCAACTTAAACTCTAGGCTTCAAATTTTTCAAAAATGTTGATTAGACTTTGAGATTTTGCGAAAATTATTTCAATATGCGTAAATATTCGTTCACGCATCACATAATTACGACGAAAGAGAATGAAATGATATTACTTAGTTACTCTCTAACATGTAATAGTTTAACAATACATAAAAATTATAACTTCGCTTTCTTTACTTTGGCAACATACTACATCCATTCTCTGTACTACTACAATGCTGACGAAAGTTCTTACTTTTTGGAAATTTGCATTGACTAACCCGTCAAGGACGGGTACTTCAGCTAGTTGAGCATAAAACTGATGTTGCACCAGGAGAGTAAATCAACACTCAACGCGCATAGAACCAAGAGTACAAGTTTCCACTCATATCATAGTTTTTCTGGAAAAACAAGTGCAAAACACAGTCTTTTGTTCGTTCACCTCTCTGTCCTCACCAGTGTGTTCAAGGTCCGAGCTGACCAACAGCACTTCAAAGCAGTTTACGATTTTATTCTTTTTTGTTTATGTTTGCTACTATTTAATTTGCAAGCCAGCTTATGTAGTGAATAAAATTTCAGATCACCCCTAATGAAGATAAGGATTTCCAGGTATCGACAAGACCTAAAACTGATGGTGAAATTTCTTTCTGCAGAATATGCGGTGTAAAATCATTTTCAGATCGTTGAACACCTGCAAAGTGGTACACATTCCGCAAACAAAAACTAGTGAAATCGGAAACATTTGCAAATTTGTCTGATTATACAATTTTCTTTAGTACAAAAGAACAAAAATGGTTTCTTGTCGCAAAGTCAAAACGCTCTAGTTAGTAACAACAATTCATTTTAAAAATAAATAATCAGGACATTTCTTGGATATTAAAATCCAAGAACTTAATGTTACAATAATTAATGTTTTACATAATTAGAAAGTTTAAGACGAACAAACGAGCAGAAAACATTACCTCCACGTTATTTATACCGAAGTATTTTACGAAATTCGTAAAATGATTAGAATACTTTGCATGTGGATTAGCGCTGATGAAAAAAAAGACAGATAAATGTTGCCGTTATATAATACATGAACAATATTGAAGTTTCATTTCATACTTTCAGAGTTCTGATGCATATCTGAATTAATTTTTAAATATTTTTAACATCATATAATCCGCAAATCTAGTTGTAAGCATATAATTCACACTGGATTTAACTGACGCTTCCTATCTATGTGAAAGTTTGTGATAATATAAATGTGAAAGTTTGTTTGTATGTATGTTTGTTTGTTCGTCCGGGATCTCCCCCCACACTGTTCGACCGACCGGCTTGAAAATTTGCACATAAATATAAAACGACATAGAATAATGACATATAACTTTAAAATTCTGAAAACTCAATTGTTCCATGATTTTTTTCGATTTTTTGATAATTTTCACCTTTAGAAAGTGTTTCCAGTTTCCGATTGTCTAAAATAGTGATCATGTGATATATGATCCATATGCTGGTGACAGCCATAACTGTAAAAAAAGTAGCATATCATAAATGAAATGACGTCATTTTCATGTCATGAGTTTAAAAATGCATTAGAAATTTTAATATTATGTAAAACAGTGATCATGTAACATACCATCTACAGAGGGTGTTTACACATTTTTAGAACGATTTCGGGGCCGTTTAATTAATGTTTAAAATGTAAAGAATATTTCTTTAAATGCTCGATCTGATAGCCTTTCTTCTGGACTATAATATCTGCATCGTGATTTCCATGATAGAAGAGCTTTTCGTAAAATTTCCAGGAGTATTGCTTTCCATAGTCCATCTATCGTGGTGGGTTTGCGTTTAGAAAGAGCTCTTTTTAACAGACCAAAGGCACAATAGCCCATAGGTGAAACGTCAGGGGACTTCGCAGGAATATGTTGAAAAGGTATATATGCAATACCTGTATCAATCTTCATTTTTTCAAGGAATGCAATGGTAGTTTTCGAAGTATGACGTTTCGAAGTTTGCGTTGAGCCACATGTCTCGGCAAAAGCTGGTGAACATTATGTTTTTTAGCTTTTTTAAGTTGTAAATCTTGGTTTAATATTTTATTTATTGTTGCTACAGACATTATCTAAAGAATTTTTAATTGATCTCTGTGTTGGCGGATTTTCTCTTGCTACCAGCGATTTCACTTTAGAAACATTTGAAATAGTACGTACCTTTTTCGGATATTTGTTTGGAGTCTTCTTTCCATGTAGAAATAATGATTGACGGATTTAACCTGCTGATTAATAATGTTGCTTATTTTGCACTTAAAAATTTTAATACCATGCATTTCACAACGTTTTTGAATTATGGAATAAGAATATTTCTCTTCGGAAAGCACAAAAACATACCCTTCAATCCACAGCTTGTTTACATATGATATTTAAAAAAAAGAATAAATTTAAAAGTAGCAGACGATATTTCTCATTTCAAATAATAAGCTGCTGCCAAAAATTTTTATTCTGAAACATTTACTTTTTTTTAAATTCTTTATCAAAATCGTTCTAAAAATGTGTAAACACCCTCTGTATATGCTGGAGATAGACATTACTGTAAAGAAAGTGGTATATCATAAATGAAATCAAAATCATTTTGAGGTCACGAGTTTAAAATGCATTACACATTCTAATTATGTTACGAAACTTTGACAAAATATTACACGACGAGCGAAATAATAAATTTCTAGATTATCAGATGCAGTAGAAAAGTAAAATAACATGAGGTTTTTCTTCTTTTCCTTCTTTCTCTAATTCATGTTAGATATCGCAACTGACGCAATTTTGACGTCATGAGTTTAAAAATGAGTTAGAAATCTACGTAAAAATTTACTATTATAAAAATTCAAAAGTGTGTTGTTTGATGCATGAGCTACCCTTGGAGATTTTTCAGCAACCATAATAATTAAAGGAAACATGCAATTTTTAAAATCGTGGGAAATTCAAAAAGTGCTACAAGAGGGAAAATATTAATAAACATAACACATAGTGTTCATTATCGGCTTGACGACGGTCGTCGTATATATTCGTAAAAATCTAAAAATAGCGGAAAATCGCCAAGTTTTGACGACGTTTCACGGTATATATATATATATATATATATATATATATATATATATATATATATATATATATATATATGTTACAGTGAAAACCCGAATTAACTAGGGAAAACGCGTTCTGACTGAGTGCGTTAGGGAAAACCCGAATTAACTAGACAAAACGCGTTCTGACTGACAGCGCTAGGCAAAACCCGAATTAACTAAGGAAAACCCGTTTTATTCGAGTAGCGGTAGCACGATTTCCAGGGGCCCCTACAGCGGACGCATATTTTCCAGGGGGCCCCCTAAAGCGATGGCTAGACCCACTGATTTTTTTCGGATCTCGCAACGAGCCAGTGTTAGCATATTTTCGAAGGGGGGGCCCCTTACAGTTGTGGCCGAACCCCATGTTTTCCCATGTGAATTCAGGAATTTTAATGCTTTATCCACTAAAAATTGGATCTTGCTCCCCCTTCGATAATATGCTATTGCTGGCCCTTTTCGAGCCCAAAAAACCTCACTGTGTCCAGCCACCGCTGTAGGGGGCCCCTTCGAAAATATACTAACGCTGGCCCTCTGTGAGACCCAAAAAAACATCAGTGGGTCCGGCCATTACTTCAGGGGGCCCCCTCGAAAATTTGCTTACGCTGGCCCTTTGCGAGACCCAAAAAAACATCAGTGGGTCCGGCCCCCACTGTAGGGTCCCCTTGGAAAATATGCTAACGCTGGCCCCCTGCGAGACACAAAGAAATCTCACTGTGTCCAGCCACCGCTGTAGGGGCCCCCCTCAAAAATATACTAACGCTGGCCCTCTGTGAGACCCCAAAAAACAGCAGTGGGTCCGTCCACTGATATAGGGGGCCCCCTGGAAAATATGCTAACGCTGGCCCTCTGCGAGATCCAAAAAATATCAGTGGGTCCGGCACCGCTGTAGGGCCTCCCCGGAGAATATGCTAACGTGGTCCTTTGCGAGACCCGAAAAACATTACTGCGTCCGGCTATCCGGGTCCCCCTGGAAAATGTGCCTCCGCTGTAGGGGCCCCTCTAAAACGTGCTACCGCTACTCGAATAAAAAGCGTTTTCTCTAGGTAATTCGGGTTTTGCCTAGCGCTGTCAGTCAGAACGCGTTTTGCCTAGTTAATTCGGATTTTCCCTAACGCACTCAGTCAGAACGCGTTTTCCCTAGTTAATTCGGGTTTTGACTGATTTCGGGTTTTCACTGTAACATATATATACTGAATTCTAGCAACTTAACAATTTCTTGCACAAAAGTTACGTCATTGGCAAAATAGCTACGAAAAATGTTTGAAATACTGATTAGCTAGGCATAACCCCAGCATCTCAAAATTAACTTTAATAAGCCCTATTGCAAGTGAGTTTTTCAACGTCGTAAGTTTCAATATTAACCCGTTTGAAAACTACTGTGAGAAATAACAAGACTCAACTAACCGAGAAAGAACGTGATGCCATAAATTAAAAAAAATGAGCAAAATTCGTAAACTCTGCTACACAATTTAACGTCATATTCGTAATCTGAGCGATTCTAAATAGCTCCACGATATTACACACTTTCATGTGTTTCACGAGACAGAACCATGGAGGATTTAAATATTTAGATTATCATAGCTTTCACTATGGCGCGATGAAATATTTTGCGATGCTAAATATGCCAATTTGACATGAATTATGCTTACAAATGAATGGAGAGTTGCTTTAATGACAACCATTATAAAAATGTTTATTGTTTATGCTAATGCATAAATTGTAGAGAACTATCTAAGAGTAGAAAAGACACCATTGGTTTCAAATATCTCTAAGTTGTTTCTTTAAACTGATCATTTAAGAGGGAGAAACGAAGGTAGATGATATAAGCAATAGGTAGTATTAGTAAATTTGTTAGGTTAATATGGATTAAAGTGCAGTATACCACATTAAAAAATATACCATGAAATTAAAAATGGTCTATTAATTTTTCAACGGCCGTTTTACAACTAAATAAACTATAACCCTACGTTGCGTCAACGTATACCATAATAGTTTCTACAAGAGGAACTACCTGAATTTCTTTCTTTTTTAAGATATTCTTTTGTCACAGGTAATTATTTTAGGAAAGTATTATTTTCCTACCGTTCGAAGAACGGGCACGCAGCTAGTGTGACATAAAAATAGGAAAAATCAGGACTTACGCATAAATTGAAAATTTACGAAATTCTGTATACTTTGTATACCTTTCCTAATCACATTATCAAAGAAAATATAAAGTTTTGTAGTATTTCTCCATGTCTTGCAAGTCATAACTGTAAACATGTTTTCAATGTCACAAATTTTAAGATTAAACATCAAAACTAAACAAATTTATTATATGAAATGCATTCTTTTTTCAAAAAATGCAGGGTTTTGAAACTGCAATTTTGGAAATAAGATTGTAAAGGAAATATGTTTGTTTAGTAAAAATATGACAGTTACATTGTAATTGTTTGTCATAATCAGGACCTGAATGTACAAATTACAAAGTTACGTAAAAAATCGGATACATAACTTTATAAGATAGATTTAAATTTTTGGGAGATTAAATTTGATTAAATGTAGTTTTAAAAATATATACTATCCCCATGCAAAAAACAATATTTTACAAAAAATAGATAAACTAATTAGATGATAATCAAAATTTGAGCACTAATCCTAAAAATTATCAGCTAAATGAAAATAAATAGATGCTGATTTAAAACATTATTCAATGACTCTCAATGAAAGAAATCATATCGAATGATCGCATGAAAGAGGTCATATACACATTACGAGAAGAAAGGAATATTTTCACACTAGCTATATGTTTTAACATTTACTTCATGTGTTGTCTCTCCTCATTTCTTTAAATATATCTCTCACACTTTTCTGATAAATAATTCATGTACAAATTTTCAGTATTTTAATGTATAAGACAAATTTTACTAAGTCGGAATTCATTCACACAGGTGCAAAAAAATATTTATAATTTTGTATTTATTCATATTATCCCTCTAAAAATTTAAATATATTTCCCAAAATTCTGGTTTTAAGTATTCCTGTCAGCATTTATCATTATATTCTTTCAACAGCCCTTTTTTCGCAGCTTCACATCGCTCATTCTGTTCATTTTGGCTTACGACCCATATATTTTCAACTTCTTTTGGATCTCATTGCATGACAAGATAATTAAATTTTGTTTAAATTATTTGAGTAATATTAGCTCTTTGTAACTGATCCTCTTCTTTATAAAACCAAATTTCTGGCTTCTATTTCTAAAAATTTGGAATCTCAGTGCACTTTACATTTTGCATCAGGTTCATCCCCATTAGTAGTCATTACTTCGCTGCTTTGTGATTGTCAAAGAACAATCAAAGTTCTTCCAATCCTTTTCCTATCCTTGTTGTCAATACATGTTCATCAGTCTGTAAATGACCACTCCCTTAAATTTTAACTAAAGAGCCCCGCGGAAGCAAAAAATTTATTAGATGTTCTTAAAAGGTCAATGTTTCCTCCTAGTTATCTAAAAAAATGTTTTTCTTCTGTTAAAAGACTTAATTCTCAAAGTGAAAATTTGCAAAATCTGATCATAATTAACCTTACTACCCCTGCTAACTTTGAAATTGATCCCTTCAAAAGTTACAGGTCCAGAATGCTCTGTAAAGGAAAGTTTATATATGCGCATATTTCGCTTAAGAACTTCTACTATTCTATCCCTGTGCAATAAAAATATTTTTAGGGACCATCTACGCATTAAAAATTATGAAAAGTTTCCAATGTTCACTGAAAATGCTCTTTTTTATTTTATGTATCAATGCAAAATGTCAAAGTAAAAAGCCGTAATTCATATTTGCGTTAGTGGTAAAAAAGTTACAACGCATTGATGAAAATTGATAATTGTCAATTAATGTAACAATTTAAATTTGAATCTTGTAAGGGGTCACACCAACAGAACTTATAAAAATAGTTCATAATTATGTTTTAATTAGCAACCACAAAGACATTTTAATTACCAATCTAAAAGTAAGACTTTATAATCTATCTGTAAAACAACAATTTATTAGAAGTCATTAAAAAAGAGCATCAATCAATTTTTTCGTCTTGCCATCGTGTGACAACTACATTTTAAAACAAAATATTGTTAATAGTAGATGCTACAGTAAAGCGGTACGAACGAACAAATATTTTATACGTTTATATACGTTTATCTCTGAAAAAAGTTCAATACCATATCTAAAATCCTTTCCTTCCCCCTACAGTAATTCAGAGCTAGAGTAAAGTCTTCTCTGGCGTACTTGTCCTTTCCTTTGTCCAAACAGTACTTGTTGAGATCATTTTTGTAATCTTATCAAAAAGCCATTCCTGGGATCCTGTAGGGTTAATTACGTTCCTCAAAAATTAGAAACTGCCTTGAGCTTTCGAGAAATTTCTTTTTCTCATGAGAGTTTTTTGAACACTGAACAACTTAAGATTTTGGATGACTTTGTTGCTTCAAAATTTTCTGAAACTTAAAATGTTTGGATTTTAATTATGAATTTCTGCAAAATGTGCTATAACAAATGCTATGTTCAAGGATTCGAATTTAAGTTGTTACGTTAATTTACAATTAACTATTCTTTAGTGTTTTGTAACTTTTTTACCACTAAATATGAACTATGGCTTTTTACTTAGACATTCTGCATTGATACATAAAATAAAAAAAGAGCGAAATTTTCAATAATTTTTAATGTGTAGATGACCGACCATTTAAAATATTTTTACTGCAGAGTGATAGAAGAGTATAAGTTCTTAAGCAAAGTATGGGCATAAATAAACTTTCCTTTAACCCTCTGGCTGCTCATCCCGCGATTTCCACGGACAACTCAAATGTAAGAAAATTTGCTCATCCCGCGAATTTCGCGGGCAAGTGTTTTTCTTCCTTTATTGAGGAGAGCATACCACGTATTCACCGTTTAAGCATGAAATAGATACTGTGTTAAATTTACGTTTTGATCAACAGATGTCGCTAGTCGTCCACTAAATTGTTGCATTTGAAAGTAGTACTCAGTATTTATTCTCTAACTTCACTTTTTTGCCGCCTTTTATAATCAGAAATAGCTGCTAGAAATCATTAGAAATTGACAGCGTGTATATTCCGGATGATTTGGGAGATTCTGAAAGATATTTTAGTTTTGATGGTGATAATGATTTAGATTTTTTGGACTGCTCCTCAGACAGCGATGAATCTGACCATGATTCAATAAACATGCAGAGCGTTAGGCGGTGGTGCATTTTCTTATTATGTAATAAACGGAAATTTACTGTAATTCAATTGAAATTTATTTTTAAAAATTGTTTTATGTAATCACATCTGAAATTGGTTTTTCTGAAACTTAGTTTCTCATGATAAAAATCGATATAAAAAATCTCTTCTAGGGGAAATAAAACGCACATTTCAATTCTCCAATAGATTTGAAATATGAAAAATAAAAATTGCACAATTTTTGAAGTGATTTTGGTCCACAAATTGAGCATTCATAGGGTTGAAGAGCATTCTTGACGTATAATAGTTAAAGAGATAATAGAGTTTAGTTAGAGAATAGTTAAAGTTAGTAGGGTCAGTAGGGTAATTATGATCACATTTTGCAAATTTTAACTTTGTGAATTGAGTCTTTTAAATGTAGAAAAATATTGTTCTAATTAACTAGGGGGGGGGGACATCGAGTGATCCCATAATAAAATGGCCATTAATTGGAGCCAAAGTAGTGGCGTATGTGATAAGCAAGTGCCCAGCCTTTTGAAAAAAGAGCCTTTTTGAAAAACAGTGAGGTAAGTGACATTTAATTTGAAAATATTAGTATTTTAGAAAAAGTGAAAAGATGTAGGAAACTCTTAAATACCTTATCAGAAGACGTTTTATTCCGAAATGTCTACACCCTACTAGCAATTTTACTCAGGCCCTCATCGGCTGGCTGCGTGGCCAGTGGTAGCCCGAGCAAAATTGCTAGTAGGGCAGTATTTTTTTCCGCCAAATAAATCTGAACACCCAGCCGTCAAATATGTTTATTAAAAATTTCGACAAGGTTTTATTTTTCGATTGTTACTACCTTAAATCACTTGATGGTGAAAGTTACTTATCATGAAAAATACTTTAAAATCTTTTATTCCTACTTTTTCATGAAAGTGTATGATTTATAGATTTTTTAAGAAAATTCGCTGGCCATTATTTCCCTTTTCTTGATTATTCCACTTGACCTCGTACAAGAATTAAACAAGCTGAGGTAGAGATGCTCTGGTTTTAAAAGTGGTCACTAATCATGAAAAACAGGATATTAAACAAACTACAGTTGTAATATACAGTTGCAATATACTTGAATAAATAATTCGAAATGTATAAACAATCTTAATATTTATTAACTTGTTTTTGATCATCTAGTGGCTAGTTTGAGCCATTCCCTTACATAGTTCAACGTTTTCCCATGCAAACGCCCTCTAGTGCGTATTCTAGATATTTTTAAGCTTTAGGAACAGATCCGATGTAGTCCATATAGCAAATTCGAGAGAAATTCTGCTCACACATTTTTACCTGCATAACCTAATTTGTTGGAAAATTTAATAATCATTACCTTGCATGTGAAGAAGCAAAACGACACCTATCTGATGTATGAATGTCAATTAGAACCAAAGATATACGCCAGACATAAAATTTGTCTTGACCAAGGAAGTATTAATAAAACGAATGTTTAATGTAACTAAAATAGGCATCTTTTTTTTTGATACTAGCTTCTCAATTTTAATGTTAATTATTTCGCAATCATATTTTAATGCGTAAAGATCAATAAATACAGACCTATAAGAAATAAAGATGAAACAAAATTTGATTTTAGTGCATGAAACACATTCAAGAAAACGCATCACTAAAATTTCAGGAGAATTTATTATTGAGTTCGTTCCTAGAAGTTTTGAAACTGCAAATACTACTTTTGAAGTTTCCACTCTGAGAAAAATAGGAAGCTTGATTCGAGATTTTTTATATCTGAAAGAAAAATTTCCTCGGTCTAGTGATTTTGTGATATGAAAAAGATATGATTCCGTATCTTCTGTTAGATAAGAGGATACACATTGAACACACTATAAACATTCTGGAATCTAGTTCTGATTTTTTATTTAGAAACAAAATAAAATCTTACTAGACTTATTTTTCTAAAATTGATATTTGTGGTTCATGCTTTCGAATATCAGCGTTGATATCAATATAGATGATGGGAAATTTATCAATCCCAGATTTTAATTGTTACTACCTTAAATCACTTGATGGTGAAAGTTACTTATCATGAAAAATACTTTAAAATCTTTTATTCCTACTTTTTCATGAAAGTGTATGATTTATAGATTTTTTAAGAAAATTCGCTGGCCATTATTTCCCTTTTCTTGATTATTCCACTTGACCTCGTACAAGAATTAAACAAGCTGAGGTAGAGATGCTCTGGTTTTAAAAGTGGTCACTAATCATGAAAAACAGGATATTAAACAAACTACAGTTGTAATATACAGTTGCAATATACTTGAATAAATAATTCGAAATGTATAAACAATCTTAATATTTATTAACTTGTTTTTGATCATCTAGTGGCTAGTTTGAGCCATTCCCTTACATAGTTCAACGTTTTCCCATGCAAACGCCCTCTAGTGCGTATTCTAGATATTTTTAAGCTTTAGGAACAGATCCGATGTAGTCCATATAGCAAATTCGAGAGAAATTTTGCTCACACATTTTTACCTGCATAACCTAATTTGTTGGAAAATTTAATAATCATTACCTTGCATGTGAAGAAGCAAAACGACACCTATCTGATGTATGAATGTCAATTAGAACCAAAGATATACGCCAGACATAAAATTTGTCTTGACCAAGGAAGTATTAATAAAACGAATGTTTAATGTAACTAAAATAGGCATCTTTTTATTTTGATACTAGCTTCTCAATTTTAATGTTAATTATTTCGCAATCATATTTTAATGCGTAAAGATCAATAAATACAGACCTATAAGAAATAAAGATGAAACAAAATTTGATTTTAGTGCATGAAACACATTCAAGAAAACGCATCACTAAAATTTCAGGAGAATTTATTATTGAGTTCGTTCCTAGAAGTTTTGAAACTGCAAATACTACTTTTGAAGTTTCCACTCTGAGAAAAATAGGAAGCTTGATTCGAGAATTTTTAATATCTGAAAGAAAAATTTCCTCGGTCTAGTGATTTTGTGATATGAAAAAGATATGATTCCGTATCTTCTGTTAGATAAGAGGATACACATTGAACACACTATAAACATTCTGGAATCTGGTTCTGATTTTTTATTTAGAAACAAAATAAAATCTTACTAGACTTATTTTTCTAAAATTGAAATTTGTGGTTCATGCTTTCGAATATCAGCGTTGATATCAATATAGATGATGGGAAATTTATCAATCCCAGATTTTAATTGTTCAGGATACAGCACAAATGCACTTGACTTGTTAAATTTATGTGCAGGAAGTCTTGCAAAACAACACCACTTCAAATAAGTACGAACCTAAACGAAATGCGAAGTTCTATATGCCATTGAAATATTATAATTGCAAGTATATTTATGATTTCATGTATTTTATTTCTCTACAAATGCGTAAAAAAAGCTAAATTCGCCTCAAAATACAACATTAGCTCCGAAAGATTTATAATTGGAACAAACTTGTCCCGGTTTTTATCCTTCGGAGCTAATGAGACTTCGGTCATGAGGCTGAGGTCGGTAATGAGACTTCGGTCCTTCAGACCGAATTTAGATAGTTTTTTTAAGCATGCATATTTTATATTTTTCTGATGCAGCGTATATATATTTTTAGCTTACTTTCAAATTTCCATTATTAGAAATTATTTTTAGATTTATTCTTTTGATTTTTTTTTGAATTTCTTTATAGATATTCATATAATTCTGTCTTTTTTTTATGATAAAGACGTCACTATTCAGCAATTTAGGCAGGTACTGGTGTTCATCTTCGCTAGTAAGAATCTGAATAGGACATTGCCCAGAATGGTAGAAACTAACAAACTATCCCTTTAGTTTTAACATAAGAATTAGTTGCTATTTTATTTACAGTTGCTTGGAAATCTGTTTAATGCAATGAAAATAAAATTTTGAATTAAAAAAATATTTTTTGTATTATTAATACGTCAAAAATACTATGGAATAAAATCTCATGCTTTATGTGATCTTATATACTTATTTATTAATTTAAATTCTTACGGATATGTATGGATTCGACACAACACGACAGAATATTCTGTCACACGAAAATGTGGTAAGCTGATTTCAGTCAACTTATCTTAAAAATCGAGTAAAGGGTTAAACAAGATATTTCAAAACACTAAAATTTTTAGACCTTTACATAAATATTATTAAATAAATTACTAAAAGTTATTACACGAGTTTATCGACACATATGCTCGAACCAACAAAAATTATAAACGTATAAATAGAAGTTTTTTATTTGATTTTAAAAACACGCAAGGACATATATGATCAAAATAAATTGTTATAGTAAAACTAATAGACGCTTTTTTTATTTTACTAAAAACGAACATTACATGGGAATGGAAGTCTTCCAAAAAACAACGATTTCACAATTTTAAATAGTGAACAAAAATAAACCTCTTATATGTTTTCCTTTCACTAAGAGAGTAAATCTAATAATTTATCCCATTATTTTTCTTAATTGACTAAAAAAGCGTTAACACAGTATAAAAAATTGAAAGGGGAATAAAATTAACGTCAGACATATAAAACAAGTGAAATGAAAAACATATGCTCTCTTTAACTTTAAATAATAATGAAAAGAATAGTTATTCGAAAAATGATTAAAAAATAAGCCCTTGATGCATTTGGCCCAAATGGTTTCTTTCACAAAAGTTAATTACTAGATTACAAAATTTATACGCTCCGCTTAACTGGAACTATAATATTTGACAAGCCGGGCGTGATTAATATTTCTTTTCATGAGCAGTTTAGAAAATAATAATGAGGGATCTTCCTTATTGATTACTTTTTTGCAAATTAATCACTGATTTTGCATTATGTAATTATTTATTTCACGATATGTGAATGTGCAAATATTTATTTTACCAAAATTTATTGCTGTGTTTTATTATGCAGTTTAAACATACTGCCGAAAACTTTCAAAGCACTTAATTGTTATCTTTCGTATTTTAGATTAGTTTCTTTCAAAAGTTATCTTCTGGGTGGTAAGCAGACGATAACAGAATGAAAATTGTGAGTAATTATGTTGTTTTTTAAGGAAAAATACTTTGAACCTATTATTTTTAAGCATTTTAGGTAATTGTATGCATATGTATCTGAAAGTGCTTGTGAAAAATGTTGTTGATCCTCGCGTACCTTAAAACCACGTCTCCTATTAATAAAGAGAATATTTATGGAGAAATTAGATATTAGATTTCTTAAGCAATATTTATAAACTATTAGAGATTTAAATTGTTAGAAAAAATAATTATAATAGTTCAATAGATTCTTAGAAACAAAATATTAATGTATATTAGTAAATTTATAACTAGAATTAAAGATACACAAACTAACTAACTAAATAAATAAATACATAAATATATAACATACATTTTGCAAATTATTAATCGTAGACTTAAAAATTAAATGAACTATTGAATGTTTGAAATGTATTTTTATCCTCGGAATTGGCACAAACTTGAGTTGTCCAACGACAGTCCAGGAACAGAACACTCAAAGAGAGTTTGACTAAATTTTAAAGTCTTTATTTCAAAGATTCACAATGGCAGCGGCTAGCGCATAGGAGACCAAACATACTGCAACAACCAACACACAAAATGCCTTAAGCAGATTGGCAACACGCTCATGTAGGCGTAAATGAATGAGGCCTTTAAGTGGAGCCAAATACTTTCGGAAAAAATAGGCGCATGTCATGTACAATTAAAACATTCACATGCATGCAGGGTGATTCTAAATAGTTTTTACAAAGTTTTACTGGAGATAGGGCTCATAATAAGGAATCAGAATCACAGAGCAATGTGGAGTCAAAAACGCCGTTATCACTTACCTCGTAATAATCACTTGGGTTGAATGAAAAAGGTTGAAGTGTTTGTCTATTTCTTACGTAAGTTTCATATACAATGGTCTTGTCTCCAAAAATCTCATCCATGAAATGAAATAGAATTTTTAAACTATGAATTTCAGTCACATGTTTTCTGAGGAAAATGCGTTAGTTTTCGACTAGTTCACTGTTGTTTCAGCACCCGTTCCAAAGTGATTACTAACAGCTTCCAAAGTGATTATTACGTGAAGACGACGATTCCGACCCCACATTGCTATGTGATTCTTATTCCTTATTATGCGCTCTATCCCTCCTTAAATTTTGTAAAAACAATTTAGAATCACACTATGTATGAATTCTGACCACCAAAGTTAATGCAGGGCACCATACAGTACACCGAGAGTGTAACCTAGTGAATTACAAAATGCATTTCCATCCGCAGTAATATAACGGGGAACGTAACAAAGAAATCTCACCCATGCATCAAAAGCGGAGTAATTTATGTTTCACACCAGAGGATTGTGAATTAAATGTTTTTATTAGGTAATCGGTAGAAACAGGCTCATGGCATACATTAGAATGAGATAATACATAAGACAACCCATTTATTTATCACACTGAGCGAATAAATCAAATAGGGCATTTGAATAATAAATTAGATTTAAAAATTATTGAATTTAACACTAGAAGAGCTGTTGGGATCATTTTGACCATTTTCCTGATTTCTCATGATTTATTTCAATACATAATTTAACACCGTAGGAAGTATTTTTCTACTTTTACTAAAAAAAAAATTCCAAACGTGTTGTGACAAATTTTTACAATTCTACTTTAATTAGCAAAATAAATAACTATAGAAATACCTAAAACAGCCAACAGGGATGATTTTGACCCTCATAAGGAAAGTGACTGATTTTCAAGATTAAGTCTGAACTAGAAAAAGAATAACTAATTTGTTTTTTCTAGGCATGGGGAAAACACAAACATATTTCAATGGCTGAGATGGCTCCACTTTTCGCTTTGTTCCCAAGCCCACGCATCTTCTCAGCACCGGTTTGCTTTTGAGGAAAAACAGTGCTGCTGCAACTACTGTTCAAAAAGGAACACTGCGTACTTTCCACTGCAGCGTTCGCAAAATTTCGATTACGGCCTTCGTAAGCAATTTCCTAATCAAACAACATGGAGAGAATTGCATATATAGAAGTGCCTTTCCCTCCTGAAACAGATTTAGATATCAGAGGTGACAACATCAACGCGATGAAGGTTCTCTTGTTGATAATGTGAATTTACCGAATGTTTCGTTTTCCGAGAGCAGTGAGAATAATGCCGCAGATCATTCTGTCAATGTGATTTCCCCCCTTATGAGCGGACGGTGACGGTTCACATGGACATAGCCATTAGGAAAGCCGAGGTAAAAACTTACCAAATCATTCTGCTCCAAGCAGTAACGATAAGTACACATCATCCAGCGATATTCTTTGGACTCAGATGAATCTTAACAGCTCTGCTTTCACTACACGCCTCCCTTCAGCTCGCAATATTGTGAAAATTGCACGTGGGCCAACATCTTTTGCTTGTCGCAATATTGGAACGAATCTTGCTTCAGCCTAGCAATTGATGGTAAATGAATCAATTGTGAAACACATTTACACATGTACAGTTGATGAAGCTCGAAATCTGCTTGGAGATGATAGCAAAATTGGTATGTTAACGTCGAGAAATAGGATGCATTTTTTGCCCATGCTGCAATAACTAATTCAAAACTTTGAGCAGGTGATTTGTGGAGCAAAAACTGGAGACCACTTGTGTTCAAAGTAACAATGTCACAGAATTGATTCCTGAAACCATGCGGT
Source organism: Cheiracanthium punctorium (assembly GCA_038373885.1). Classification (NCBI taxonomy): domain Eukaryota; kingdom Metazoa; phylum Arthropoda; class Arachnida; order Araneae; family Cheiracanthiidae; genus Cheiracanthium; species Cheiracanthium punctorium. The sequence goes on from JAWZYV010004260.1 coordinate 925,549, forward strand.
ATCCCAGATTCGATGTGTGAAGTAGCAGACCAGAGCATCTGCTCACGAACTTGCGTGCCTAACGTGTTTTTTTTTCTTTCTCCTAAACACGTCCAGCAAAAGAGTTATGTGTAACAAAATCTATCGTTTCATATACTGTCATTCATATACTGCACTTTCAAGAAAAAAGAAAGAATTTAAAATACCCTATGTCCATGGGGAAAACATACTCCGGAAGTAAAAGTAAAAAATAAATATAATATATAAAGACTGTAAAATCTCTAGTAACCCATATATTGTAACTTCTACATCATTTAACAATAAAAAATAAATTAATGAGTATGATACCGCTTGCATTTCTAATGCGGTTCGAATTGACCCATAACCTTCTGTTTCAAGTAAGTCCAAAATCCGGCTGTTATAGTGTTAAATAGCATTGTGAAATGACAATTCATAAAAATGTGTGATAACCTGGTTTCTTAAAGCGAAGATCAGTTATGCATAATTCATAAATAAAATATTCTGCCATAGAAAACATTTTTTTACCCCATAAACTATCTCTCTACAAACTGTAAATATTAGAAACTAATATTATGAATAAATTATTTTCAAAATTTATTAAAATATTAATACATAGATATTATTGAAAATCTATTTTTATCCTTATATATTAAGTGAATAAATCTATTCTGTTCGTATATGTGATATTATAAACAATATTTACTGTTTGTTGGGTATATTTTATGCTGTGAAATATAATGTATATAATTATACACGACCCGTGTGTATATATGTATGCATTGTCGAAATACCTTGAAAATCGATTTGGGGACGATTTATTGTGTGTTTAGATTATAGATTTATCTGAAATAGCTCACAAGATGTAGAACTCTGTCGAAAAATGCATAAATATTTCTGGACATATAGGTGCAGTCTTTTTAAACGATTGCTTATTTCTGTAATTTACGTAATGCAAATGTGAAGTGTAAGCCATACTGTCTCAAAAGTACTGCGCGGAATCTGAAACTACCGTGGGCCCCAACATGGCTGAGTGGATAAGACACTGAACGCGGCAGATGGCTGAAGTGCGAAGGTCACACGCACGTATAAACGCATCCTGACACAAACGTAATTTTAAATATTCTTGGATTTATTGGAATCTACACCGTTTAGAATGAGGATTAAGGCTGTGATATCCTTAAGAATAGTATTATTGAAGGATCCCAGAAGAAATTTAAAATTTTTCAATAAAAAATAATAAATCTATGCAACTGAACTTTTGCAGCAACCTTTTACTTCTGAAAATGTCCTTCAGATGATTTTGAAAACATGTCAATTGATGTTAATTATGTTAAGTTTGGAGAAATATGAGAGTTCTAGTGGCTGAGCCAATCTCCTAAAAATGTATATTTTAATAATTGTAAAAAGGAGTTATACAACTTAATTTAATAAAATCAAATATACATTATATTCCTTTGTTACTTTAACAATACTTTTCCCGCGAGAATGGAATTCTGCCAAATCGTAAAGTTTAAACATTTTTAAGGAATAAATAATTTTAAAAAACCCAAAATCTTCTTCTACGATTTATTTTCATGAAGGTGGTAAATGCAATAACTTATTATACTATTTTTTTATTGATTGCCTAAATTGTCCAAGACATGACTATCTTCACCACTATCGAAAAAGAAAAGGATCTTTTGCTCACTTTGGTACATGGAACCTTTGCCAAATTTCGCACAAATAACCCTTCATTATTACCGATTAATGGATCCGAAAAATAAATCAATGCATGAATCTTTTTTCAATATTGGTGGATGAATCCTTCGTTATTTTCGAAAGACGTGTCACTCAACAATATCAATTGACGGATCTTTCTCTAATATTGGTAGATGTATGTTTTCCTAATGTCGGCAGTCGAATTCTTAACGAATGTCGGTTATTGGATCCTTCGCTAATACCGGTTGAGCCTGATTACCCATTTTCTACCAGTTTAATTAACGCGCTGTTTAAAAGTATGCTTAAGACTTTTCAAAAATATTTAAATTGAGTTTTATTCAAAATTTCACTTAATGTGATATTGTAATTCATGTATTCATATTTTTCGTTTATATTGCATATTAACAGAATTTTGTTATACCATTGACGCTCAGGTATATGTTATATTTTAAAATTTAATGTCACGAATAAAATAGTTCCTACCTTTTTAAAAGCTGTATGAAATAGTACAATTTCAACAAAGAGAAAAATATTTTTGTATGCAGTTGAAGCCTGAACAAAAACAAACTTTAAAAAGTAACAAAAAGAAATTCTTTTATCATGCAAATATCGCTCTGAAAAATACAATAGCCTTTTCATCTCTAAAATTTCAGCATAAATATTCAAAATAAGCATATTCATTATGCGCAAGAGAGGCTGCAGGATTTCAATTATTTCCTTATGTCGCCTGTTTAAAACTTACAGTAAATTTAGTTTGCCCAAGTTTTATAATTCTGAATAGAATGTAATTAATTGTGTTTACTTTTAAAATATCAGTACTAGAACGCATAATGAAGAATAGGCTGAAAGCAACACAAACTCTGCTATGCGTAGAAATATATTTATTTAGAAAATTTGCATTAGGAAATACGCCTTATTAATAAAATACTGGGAAATTGAAGGAAATTTAAATATTAAATTATTCCTCGAAAAATGTACAGTACTTGGCATCGTAAGTTATTATTTAAGTATATAAAGTTTATGCAATCACGCAAATTTCAGGTTGCGTTTAATTACGCATTAAATGAGTCGACGAGATAGCCTAAATTTATTCAATGCATATGTGTGATTTTTTTTTTTTGTGTGGGGGGGGACGAGAAGTGGAGTTAATTCAATATTTAAAAAACACGGTGTATATGTCGCAAGGCAAATACAATATTGTTATAGTAACAAACAGATCTATATAAATAAAAATTAATGTATGCGGGTATGTTCATGAATGTAAAAGTTTACCTCTAAACGATCACACTGCTCTCTTTGAAATTTTGTACAGATATAAAAACAAACACAGAGAAAAAAACATAGGCTACTTTAGAAATCTAAAAATCTACCCGTTTTCCAAGTTTTAGCAACTTTTCGCTTATTTCAGCAGAAGAAATAGCTTCTGCGATATCCGTTTCATATCCATAAATAAAAATTGTTAATCATTTGCATGACAAACTCAGGTATGGAAATTATTTTAAAAAAAGCAGGATTAGTTTATTTTAATTTGTATGCTGAGAGCATGAAGTAGTTTATTTTTTCGTCTGCATACCACCATTAGTCTATGTTATTCATGGAATAAGTATTCATAAGAATTAGAAATTATGAGCCAGGAAAATTCAATAAAACTAAACTTTACGGCTCTTACCATGTCCTCCCATAAATTGATAAAAAAATAACGTAAACTTTGCTCGAGTTAGAGCTAATTTCTTCACCACGTAAATCTTACGTCGGAATAAATAAAAGAAATGTGGAAAATTCAGCATCCTTCACTGAATTACTTTAGTAAATAAAGCACATTTGCTTTTGTTCGTACTCACCAACTAATAACATATTTATAAAATCATGTATTAAATATTTTTTATTCTTTTGAAGTTTCATTCATATACATTAGAAAATTGACCAAATACCTTCTTTAAGTTATCTTCCTTAATCTTCCGATAACGCCATTTATTCAGTTTCGTGTTCTTATCGCATAAACTTCGATCTAGCGCAGTTGTTCAAACACTCTGACAGGAGGAACAGCTGGTGTCAGATTGCTTCTAAAATAATTCAGGGGTGACGTAAACATGTAGCACGCATACAAAAATGTGTTTTTTTCCGGAATACTTATTTATTTATGACACATATCACACTCATTTATTCGATTTGAATGACATTATTAATAAAGCAGAATTAACGCTGAATGCACTAAGATTTTTACATCTTTTTTCAATTATCTGAGTTACAGACGCATAATATAAGCCATTGAAATGTATATCAAGAATACCATTAATTTGCTTAAACTACTAATAACAAAATATAATAGTAGGGTGAGCTGACACGCTTCAGGTGTTTTCCCTGTATCCAGAAAATGGTTTAGAAACATGCATTTTGTAGAAATACTCGTTTGAGCCTATATGTTTATCTCTCGCTCTTCCTCTCTCTCTCTGTCCTTCTCTGTATACGGACATTTAGATAATATGATATGTATCTAAGTATTAAAAAAAACCAAAGGTAATAAAGTTCATAAACAAACATGGTAATTCCAGGGCTTATATTTTTTGCATTATCATCCCAACCAGATCGCAGATCCTGTCATAACTGATTATGCGCCCAAGATTCGAATCTGATTCGTTCTTCTAATTTTTTTTGCTAGAAATCGGAATTGGAAGAAAAAATAACCGACGCCTGGCCAATTTTATGCCTCTTCGCCATTTTCGATTTAAGGTTATTTAGCATTGTCAAACCCTGTCGTAAATGAACTACAAGGCACAAGCGTTTTAACATTACGAGTGCTATTTTGAAAATGCTTTATGGGAGCAAGATAATTTATCGCAATCAGGTAGTTTATAAATTCCGACATCCAAAATTTTCAATTGGGTTTAAGATATAGAGTTGAGTCGTAACTGCTCACAAAACAATCTTGACTAACATTACTTGTAGTGGGTTTTAAAACCCAATCGAGCATTTCGACATGACGTTTCAATGACGTCATCTGAGTCCCAGCCGAACGCACATCCTTTCTGCGCAGATTCCCCTATTGTTCTCCTATTGTATTCAATACAGAAAAAGGGTATTAGCAACATCCATTAAAAACATCCAAAAACTTAAATTTAATACTTTTTTTGTATGTTGAAAATCGAGGCTTTCCCAATAAAATACGTAACGAGACCAAGCTGTCACGTAGAGGGTAGGACATGTCACAAAGCCATATTCTCGTCAAAATGCTCGATGCTAGGATATTGTAAATTGCCGTGACAGGTGCTGCTACTTATAGTTGCATTAGATAAATAACGAGTTCGTCATATTATCCTACTTTCCTCAGCACAATAGAATTTTTATTATATAGTAATTTTGTAAAAACGGAACTTAAAAAAATAATTTTGATTTCTTTAGCGTATTGTGTTGTATTATGATTAACTTGAAACATGAATAAAAAGTTTTAAACGTTATTGCAAGAATAAAAAGTTTTTTAACAAAGTTATTATTAAATGTAAAATGCAAATAAAAGGTTTTCATAATGTTTCACGCTATAGAATGTTAAAGAGTAGAAGCAAAAAAATAAATAATTTCTTATAAACACTCATCCAGCAATGCACTCCGAAGTTCCGGTAGACAGGTGGGAGGGGGTTGACGGGCTGCAATTCGTCGGCCAAGCATATCCCACACATGCTCTATTGGATTCAAGTCCGGTGAGTATGGTGGCCAATGCATACGGGTGATATCCTCCGTTTGAAGGCATTCGTCTACAATGTTTGCACGGTGAGGACGGGCGTTGTCATCCATAAACACAAATTCAGCACCCATGGCGCCCCGAAACAAAAGTACATGTTGTTCCAGAATGACATCCCGATAGATGTGGCCTGTCATCGTTACACTCTGAACATGCAGGTCAGTTCTGGAACCAAGAATATTTCCTCCCCAAACGAGCCATCCTGCACCACCGTAACGGCGTCTTTCAATGGTGTTCTCTTGGTGGTAACGGGTACCTGGCGCTCTCCAGATGAATGTCCGGCGAGAATCAGACTCCAAACTAAACCTGGACTCGTCGGAAAACATAACACAAGACCACTGTTGCGGTGTCCACAATGCATGCTCTCTACTCCAGGTTAATCGCAGGCGACAGTGAGTTGCGGTAAGTGGAACACATCTGACAGGCCTACGAGCATATAGACCAATGTGCCCTAAGCGTCTGTACACGGTCTGCCTTGAAACTGTCGTACCGGTAGCTGAAGAGAGCTGAAGAGAGCTGACGAGACAGGTCTGATGCTGTACTCCGTCTGTTTCTTTTGGCAGTAACTGCCAAATAGCGGTCCTCATTCGGCGTTGTAACTCGGGGGCGACCTGTGCTGTAACGTCTACTCACATTACCATCATCTTGGAATCGTTGCCAAAGCCTGGAGATGACACTCTGGGCGATTCCAAGTTCCTCGGATACTTCCAGCTGGGTACGTCCACATTCCAGTCGTCCGATAATTCTGCCACGTAAAACATCATCCAAATGCCTCCTTTGTGCCATAACTATGCGGTTTTTGCACTGAAAGGCTTTCACAGCGCTTGTGAACAATTTTACTTCTTTGCCACCATTCCTTATATACCCCTCTCTTACACTCTCGTCATTGTGACGTACCATCCACGCCATCTGGTGGTTTCCTGTAATTTGCATATTCTTCTTCAAGATGTGTGTGATCATTCCACAGGTGAAATTTTTATTTTAGAGATCAATTTCTGTGTGATTCTGAATTATCCTTAATTTATGGACATGAGTGTAGATTAATATCTCTTTTAGCATGAGAAATTTATAATTTCAAGAGGCCCTGTATAATGGAAAAGTCCAATCTGAAATTGTTATCTTTCCGAGATGAAAACTTTCGATGTAAATCAAATAGCAGCAATTTATTTTCAATCACTTTCGGATTTAAAACATTTTGATTAATTAATCCTTAGCGTATTTGGAAATTTCTATCAATCAAAAACAGGAAATTAACTTTTGCAGAGGCAGCTATAAAACGAAAGGCAGAACAATCGTCATATCTTTTGATAAATAACACTTTAAAAGACATAATCATTATCGTCATCAGCAAGATAAATGAATTGTTGAGAACGATAAATCATGGCCGGAAAAAGACAAGAACTGAAATGCTTTTTGAATGGTTTATAGATGCGGAATTTAATGGTTATAAATCGAAAAGAATCATCAGTAAATACCGAATTCCTTTATAAAATTAGGTTTCAGTATGCTTTTATCGTGCATTGCATGTGCACCTCTTGAAATTGTCATCTTGCAGTGCAAAGGAAAATGAATAAAATAATTATCTTAAGCTCTGCAATGCAAATAATGTACATGAAATTAATAAAATTTTAGAATCATTGTTGACTGAAAACTGAAATTAGTTCGATTAGTTTGTTAAATTAATTGAAAAGCCTTAACAATGACATAGTAAAAATTATTTTATAGTAAAAAGAAGTGTTTTAAATGTGTAAAAGCTCACAAATTGTCACATACTTCTTTTTTCCCTTTGGATACGCACAATATTTTGTGTTAGTAACCACTTTACCAAGCAAATAAATATTTGTTGTTTTACTTCTTTTTTGTAATCGTTGGTATTTTCTGTACTTATTCACTTTATTTGAATTTAAATAATTGATTAGTGTATATTCAATTTCTTCCTTCGCATTTTAAAAATTAACATCGCAATCGACTGTTTCAGAGGGTTTTTTTTTATGCCGCTGTGACTTGTTTCCTCTCATTGTAGTAATCTTTCTTGCTACTTATGTTCAATACGAGATTGTGTGCTCTTGGACAAAGGAATCACACTTAAGCGATGCGACCTAAAGCTGTTTCTCTTCTCAAGAAACAGCGCCATCATCTGCGCTGCGGTTGATTGGGACACTGTTTGAAACACAGCAGAAAAACTGAAACACTTAAGGCGTATGCCACACTGGCAGAAGTCCTAAGTGGCTTCCTCCAAGCATATTAATTGTCCTGCACTCCTTTTCTCATTAATTAAGGAATGGGTATAGCACTACATAAGATAATAAGATTTAAATATATATTATTGATTAAACACATTTCAAGCAAGGGTTAAAAGACACATTGATAAAGCACCATTCAACCCATAATACTTCAAAAAGTCATTTATATGGGGAAATATATATACTGCTGCCATCGGCGTAAATTATTATGTAACATTGGGGGGGGGTTAATATGTTGCCTATTGTAGAAAATAATATTTTAAATAGGTGCTGTCTGAATTTTCTTACCCTTAGAAAGTTACATGTATGGCGGCTGTTATAAGCTTAACCAATTAAAATAACATTAGCAATAACTGTAGCTAATAAGGAAAGAGAAAAGCAACAAAAGCCGTACAATCGCAAACTTCAACGTACGCAGTACCATAGGAAGAGGAATTCTCCATGTTGACGTCCATAATGTTGCCATCTTTATTACAGTGGCGCCTACTAGGCCGCCCAGTATGACCCCCAATGAAAGAACGGACAAATTAGCAACCAAGTACAAGCCGGAAGTCGAAACCCGTCTCATATTTTAAGACTGTGTTGCATTAACGACCGCACAATTGCGGGTAACGCATACCGATACATAATACATTAAAAACTATAAACGTATGAAAAAATACCACTTACACTTATTTCGATTTTTGTTTTCAGAGGATAGGGAACGTGAAAGTATAACACAATAATTTATTTAAAAAAAGATGATTGAAATTTTATAAATTTCTGTAATTCATAGATTCATATAATTAGAGCTCTCCACCAGCTTAAGCAACTGCCATTAAAGAAATAGACTTTTTTAAATGTATTTTAATGTATTTTAAATGAAGCACGCACTAACCTAATTGGGGACGATGGAATAAAACTTTCTTTCCAAGATACACACACACACACACACACACACATATTAGGTTTCTTTCGACATAAAAGTTACTTACGTTATACATCCTGCCTTATAAATATTGAATAATCAGGAAACCGATACAACATTCGTTAGGAATAATCTAATAATATTCTCCCTTTTAACTAGCTTACAAGTTTGTCCCTGAACCTCGACGCTAAAGATATCGCATTATGCCTGGAAAGAAGCCTTCTTCGACAGAAAGTGCTCTCCTCAATTTGGAAATTATTTTGAAGAACTTTTATTTTCCAGTAAGTCACTACATGCATTTTTTTCTCTTTAAATAGTTACTTACCCATCATACTTTTTAAATTAAAAATGAAAGAAATACATTTTGTTTGGAACGTCATTAAAATATTCTAAATGCAAATTGCCTTGTAATGTATTAGTTGAGTTGTAAAGTTTAAGACACTTGTTTATTTCATTTTTGTTGAAATATTTAAAGTAAATTGAATTTGTCAAAGATTTTGTAGATGTCAGGGCACCGCTTTCTACGGTTACAGGCCCGGGTTTTAAATTATCATTATTTTCATAAAAATTAACTCTGATCGCTTAGTGGATGCTCCCATAATAAAGTAACACCACACTTTCGGTCTTAGTAGTGGCAGCCACTTCTTGGATGGCAAATGTCATCTTTTGGGGGAGGGGGGTAAGATGAATTTAATGATTTTTTTTGTGTGTGTAAATTGTAAACGGCGTTTAGCAGCCCATTTAGAAAGCAAATTCCAAGCTTTTATTTACGAACTTAAGTACAATATCATATGCTTGTCTATTCTGACTGTACTCTCTCCAGTCATAGAATTGGTTTGCCGCAAACAGAACAGCATAAAAATAGGGGAGGAACGTTTAAAATCGATTGCTATTTTCGGAAAATGGAGAAAACTTAAAATCGCTTTTTAAGAAGACATAACACAAGTCATAAAATTCTGCAAGAAAATCATTGAAGGGTGTGATTCCATGGTAACAGAAGCTACATTTTTTTTAAATCGCAATTTTGAACATGGCCTGATAGTAAAATGCATTTATTTTCTTTCAACAAAATTCGTCCTGATTACAAATTGCTTTCTTTTTTTTCAATAAATCATTAAAAATCTTATAACTAATTAATTTTTTGAAACTACTGGGAAATTCGTGCTACTAAAAAAAGACATTGAAGTATGGGTAGAAAAGTATTTCTGCTAAAATTCTACTTCTTAAGTGCTGTAATATTTATGAGAATTTGCATATACCTTTCTTATCACAAAACATCATTTAGTTTTGTATATAAAATGGGTATTTAATTAAAATATACTAAGTGTATGGTAACTCATTCTACAACATAGGTGTCTGAGTTTGAAGTGTTGCCATTCTGATAAAAAAAAACTTTTCACAAAATAAACTGTTTCCAACACAACCACAAGAAGTTGGAATAATTTCTCACACAGTTTATAAAAAAAAAATTTTTTTTAATGGTTATGTTCATGTTCATATGGATTTTTCCTGAACAGAAACTTTTGACATCGACAACAATGGGAGTCCTTGAGCCAAATAAAAATGTAATTCTCGTCACAAATAAAATGCAATAATATAAGTTGCTTGTATAAGACACTTATAACAGCATGTTCAATGTCTGTTTATTAATATTTTTTTAGAACACTATAGAAGTGATTTAAATGGTAGTTTATACAAGAATCAGAAATCCCATTTCATGCTAAAACAGACAATCTTTCAATTTCGAAAAAAATACATAACATAAAATCGCTAATATACCTGTTTTCCTTTGGTTTGACGATAATTTGGCACGTTAGATCGTCTCAAAGTTTTACTCATGATTATGAGAAATGACGCAGTAATTGGTTTTACTTCAACAAAAAAAACTACTTTCACTACAATATTACTGATTTTTGGCTAAGCTATTACATTTTGTCACCGCGCGTGCAAGATGTCAAGTCTATTTTAGTAAATCAAACATATTGCAAGGTAACTACAATAAAATGATGTAATAAATAATGCAATATTCATTGCTGATAACAAGAAATATATAGTTTTGCACCATATTTCTGTTCAAACTGAATTTCTTTTAAAAATAAAAAGCAACAAATATGTAGATTCTATTAAACTGAATTCAAATAATCAAGTACCTATTATCATGATTTGCTAACCCAAGAGTAATTATTCTGAGAAATACTATTTAATCTCGAGAGACAATTGGTATTAAATTACCCTTTTAGAAAGGCCTTTGCAGTGCTGATAAACGGAATATTATTTTTAAGTGTTTTGAGAAACAGGCTTTATGTGGAACTTTAAAACCCCTCGTCGAAGCGTTATTAGGTTTTAAAACTAGAACTAAATCTGTGGTTGCAAGGATAAATTTTCCCCTTTGAATGCTTACTCTTCTTGAACAGCTACCCTGTTAAGCCTTTTAAAATAAATTGAGTATTTCGATAAATCTTTCACAAATATTTAAATCTTGCAAGAAACTTTAAAATGATTTCCTTGTTCGCAAGACGCATTTATTTGTAAAAGACATCAATTATTTAAATGTTTCATTCATGGAAGAGAAATAAGTCCTTTCCAATTAGCAAATAATGCTAATGTTTTAGAGTTCTTAGTAAAAGCCTCAAATCATATTTTGAAGATAAATCCTATTTGTCACAAGAAATCATTTAAAATTTTAAATGTATAAGTGTATATTAAAAGTTTTCTTTTTCATAAGTGAATGTCCTTAATGGAACATGTCAAAAATGAACCAGAAATATATTTCCTGCATTTAAATTGGATGATGTTCTTTTTTAGCTTTTTTAAGTTGTGACACAAAAATAACATTTTTAAGAAGAATATTTAAAAGACTAACTTTTGAATTTAAAAAAGTATTAATAAAGTTTAATAAGTACACATAAATAAAAGAATATTACTGTACAAGCGTTTCGGGTGATACAAAAAGCCCACACTTTCTCTGACAGGAACGTGAGTTTTTATCTTTTTGCCTGTGTGGATGATGAAGCTTTATAAATCTGAGAAAATTTGGAACATGCTGAATTTTTCCTACTGTTCTAACCATTTCAGCTTAAAATAATAATGGTTAGTTATTATAGTATAGTACTGTGAACTGTACTATTATACTGTAAATATATCTCCTCTATAATACTAAAAATGTATTTGTGTAAGGAAATCTATTGAAATGTTCAATTCTGAAAGTATAATTAAGTGATTTGTGACTAAAGCATACCATCAAGTAATGTTATTCACATGCTCTCTTTCGTAAAAACTTTAAATCTTATTTTGAATATGGATTTTCTTTTTATTATATTAATTTTTCTTTAATGTAATAAAAATTTTATTATATTAAAGAAAAATTAATTTTTCTTTCATTTTTCTTTATTTAATTGAAAATTTAAAAGTACTTACACAAAGTACTTCTTTCATTAAGTTGCAAAGTATATCATTATTCATGAGTGTGATTAAACAAAATTAAAATTGATATTTCTAACATATTTTTCCTGGATGTAATACATTCGAAATAGATGGAGAAAAGCTGCGCAGAAAAATGCACAATTCCAACTGAATGAAAATTTCAAAAAATTATTCTCAGGTGTATTCAGCAGAAGCTAAAATTACGATAAATTGCGCCAAGCGTTAGAATCATCTTCTCAATATCGCACATCAACCATTTTATTTTTCGCCAAATAAAAAAGTTGCACATTTTAGTCTCGGAAAATTTCCAAATCCTATTTTTCTTTTGCTTATGAAACATTTCATTCCTGCTATGATTTCACGTGCACACGATATTTTAATTAAAAAACAACCTTACAAATAATCTATCCAGAAAAATCGCTATTCTTTTATTTTTACTTCAAGAGTCTGAATCATTTAATAAACATGCCAAGTATGGCAACCTAGATATGCTTAAATTCTCACTTATTCCACTGCGGGGTTACAATTGCGAAATGGCGAGAACAAAAATGATCCTTTTGCGACACGTTTTTTATCGATATCTCCTAAAATAATTCTAATTTTGAAAAAATCGCTTTGAGGTGTGTCGGGACCCGTCCTGGAGAATTTCCGTACAAAAATTGGTAGGTCTATGTTCACCCGTCTGCGAGCTACACGAGACACAGACAAACTAACTAACGGCCAGTTTGCACATTACTTTATTTATATAGACATATAATATATATATATATATATATATATGTATAACAATTTAGCAGCAAGTAGGTGTAGTAACTATACGTACTGGCTGCTAAATTATTTTACAATAATGATTTTCCATTGGATTTTATTAATTTTTATATGAGGCAATTTAAAAAACATAAACCCCTGGAAATAGCCCAGCTGTTATAAGTGTTACCTGTTTATTTTTGCGCCCACAGTAGATTGCGAATGTATCACAGTTGATGACGTGTGCAGACGGATGTGGCAACGAGACTGATAGATGCTGATTAGCTGTGATTTCAAGATACACGTACTCATTTTGTGATTCTTCTTTTGATGTATGAGGCATGCTTTGTTGCTGCCAGCTAAGTTTGGGGTATTTTTTTGTTTTATATTTTATGCATTTCTAACATTGTTTAAAGTATTTTCAGGTCAGGGAGAGCTGGTGTTCGTTGATTTAAACATATTTAAATGCTTAATTTATATCTGCTAATTTATACTTATAATGCTTAATTTATACTATTATATTTTAAATTCCAGCATTGGAATAGTTAAAAAACCTCCAGCCACCGGCACATAAACCTGTTACTAGTCCACCCTAGTTGTTGGATTTCCTAAAGACAACCGTACCAGACCAGTATCTGTGCCAGGTGCGAAGGACAACATTCAGTGCCATGTTCTTGCTATTCTGGCAGACTCACTCCAGTCAGCTGTGTAAAAATTGTCTCAACTATTAAAACAAACTTTCGACCAAGAAAGAGGACATATTGAGTAAATTTGAATGATACTTTTTGAGCAACCCTTTTAACCCTTTGAGGCGCAACCCTTTCCCAATGCCCGACAGCCAGCTGTCGTCAAAAAAAGGGTCTCTAGTTCTGTGGCACGCGATGAACGTATCGATCGTGGACATCTTGTTGGTAGTTAAGTCGAGCGATGGCAACGGCTGCCCTTTTTTCAGCACTGGGCAATCTATCCAGCTGGTCTCGCATTCTTCCATTTTTCAGCAGATGTCAGTGCTGTTAGAAATAATCGTGATCATTTTTTTACACGAAATGACGTGCTAAAAAGGAAAGGATTCTCGTGGAGCTATGTCACTCGCAACTATTTTTATAGAAATCCAATCTATTCTTCGTGACTGGCAACAGTCAAAACGTCAGAGTTTGGTGTTCCCTGAGCGGGATCACTGCGCGTTAAAGGGTTAAATCATACTAAATGTTTTTCCGTGTGTAACAGCCCCGTGTATAGGTGGATTTTGGAACTACAGTTTTTTGGTCAATAAATGTTAAGCGCGCCACTCTAATAATCGTAGTTCAAATTTTATTTTATCTCGACCAACAGAAAACATTCCAGGGCCCTGGCAAGTGGACAAGTTATGTCTGCCTAGCAATGTGGCTTACAGGGTGCCCCAAAAAGGTTTTAAGTCTCTTTAATTCTTTATCTGTTATACAGGGTGTATCTAAATTGTTTCAACAAAGTATTATGGGAGATAGCGTAGATAATAAGGTATCAGAATCACACGGCAATGTGAGGTCAAAAACGTTGTCTTCATGTAGCTGTTAGTAATCACTTCACCAAGGGCGCTGAAACAACAGTGAACTTTACGACCATTGCTTGTCAAAAACTATCGTATTTTTCTGAGAAAACATGTGTGTAAATTTCGTAGTTTAAAAATTCTACTTTATTTCTTGATTGAGATTTTTGGAGACAAGCCCACTGTATATGGCACTTGCTTAAGAAATTTGACAAACACTTCAACACTTTTCCTAAAGTGATTATTAATAGCTGCATCAAGACAACGTTTTTGACCCGCCCACATTGCCATGTGATTCTGGTTCCTTATTATGTGCCCTATCTCCCATAATATTTTGTTGAAACGATTTAGATACACCCTGTAAATAACAGTTGTTAATTAAATTGAAATAGATGTTCAAAATAAGATGGGAGAAAATTACTACTATAAGAAGAGTTCTTCTCGTTAATTTTCATAAAGTTTCACGTTATTAATTTATATACAACCTCCATATAAAAATATCCCAATTAGTAAAAAGTGTACTTTATGCAAATGAGGTGACGTAAAAAATTTGATAATTATATCTTAGAAAGTACAAGAGGTATTCTGACACCACTTTTAAATTGCTCAAATAGGGAAAAATTCATTCCGGACGATTGCATTTTAGGTGTCGTACAGATATTACTAAATAAAATAAATAAATATATATATATATATTTTTTTTCCATTCTAACAATAAAATTTTACATTCAAATTCATGCATAGCCCCCTATCTTCTTTGTTTATAGATATCTCAGAGCCGTTTTACGATAAAAGGCTGAAATTTTGTAAATAAACTCATTAGTGTATGAACCACATTTTAGTAATTGGAAATTGGTACGGGAGTCGTCTACGAATTTCAAAAAGGGTAATTTTTTGAAAATGAACGAGGGAAAAATGTTTTAAGATTTTTTTCTGTACCTTAATTTGAGCAATTTTTCTATTTACATGGACCATTTATCTCTAACAGAGAAAGAGTTAGAGCGTGTTATCACCTTTTTGGGGTATCCAGTTTATTACACTGAAAATATGGCATAACACTTATTTCATAAAAGAAATGAATAAAATTTTCTTAATATTCACGAGAAACATTTTAATTTAAAATCATTATAAACTGTTTAAGAACTAGAAAGCAATCTTCAAATTCTAAATTAGATAAATTCTTTAGAAATTCAATAAAAGTCAGTTAAGTGAAGCTAACAAAGAAATAATTAAATTTTCAAATTAAAATAAATTGGAAATTTAAGAACTTTCATGCATCATTCTTTAAATTAGGAACCTTAATGCATGTCTGAAATGGCATAAAATATTTTAAATTCCCAAGATATTTTTCTAATTTTTGATGTATTGGACAAATATTATTAAATTTCATCTTAACAAATCGTATTTGTTGTAAAATATAATTACAGCTACAGACTTACGTAAAAAAGTCATTAGGGAAAAATAATTAGCATTAGTCATAATTTTCATATTGTTACATTTATTTAAAATGAAATTGAAGTTCATAACAAATAAAGGAAAGAAAAGTTGTTGATTTCAGCTCTTTTGAAATGACTGTTAATATTGGTGTGTACTTAAATCTGTACATGGAAACATAATGAAATATTCCATTAACGTTAATTTTTAAAGTTAAATTGTTTCGTCTTGGACTTAAATATCGTCATTCAATTCGCAAAATGTGAGTAATTGAAGAGGAAAAAACTATAACAGCAATGCAGTATTCCTAAAAAGAATGCTTCTCAACTAAAATAAAATGAAATCCAGATTATTTTACAAATTGTAACATCTCTTAAGTAATTAATTGTAATAATATTTAATTACTATTTAATGATTTCGAGGATGTGTTTCGATTAATACATATATACACTCTGTAACAAAAAAATAGACACCCAAAGAAGGCATTGACTGATTGTAATGAAATTGCGTATTCAAAGACATTCGGACCGAACTTGCAAATGATTAAAATCTGAAATACAATAGCGGAAGCACTAGCGCATCGGAACTGCGCATTCAGGAGGTGCATATAAGGAGCGATTCTCAATCTGATGGTTAAAATTTCTGTTACATTTCGATTGCGAAATCTCAAGCCGGCTCTAACAATGCCACGCCGAAGGATTCGTGCTCATTACGAGCAGATGTCGGAGTTTGAAAGAGGTCGTGAGATCGGACTGAAAGAGGCTGGTTGGATGCATCGAAAGGTGCTTCGAAAAATCAATGAATCGAGTCGAAACGAATCGGTCGATGAATGAAATCGATGCTCCACATCTGCATCGAAGAAATACGGCTATTAGACGATGCTGACAAGAGTTGGTCAACAATGGTAGATTTTAGCAACAAAATGGTAATGGTCTACCGAGGGCCACAGCAGAGCGATTGTATGAACAGTTGTCACAGCAACAGATTCCATATATCAACTATCCACCGCGTGACCCTCCACAGATGATTGAGAGAGCGGTATTTACGCTCGTGCCGACCGTTTCACCGGTTGCCTCTCATGCCTGTACACCGTCAAGTCCCATTACTGTGGTACTAGGCTCGATCTACGTGAAACTGCTCTGACTGGGCACGCATAGTCTTTAGCAACGAGCTCCGTTTCCAATTGTGCTCTGACGACAACCGTAGACGTGTCTGGAGACTTCAAGGGCAAAGGGGAATCTTGCCCTGGCTATCGCACGCCACACAGACCCACAACAAGGTGTTATGGTTGGGGTACCATCTCTTTTGATAGTCATATCTGGCACATTGACAGCAGAGCGGTACGTTGACGACATCCTACGACTGGTTGTATTACCGTTCCTTTTGCGACACCCTGGACTTACTTTTCTACACGATAATGCCCGGTCGCTTACGACACATGTTGCTATAAATTATCATCAAGCTTTCCCTGTACTTCTTTGGCCAGTTAGGTCTCCTGATCTCCCTCCCATAAAGCACATTTGGGACGTTATGGGAAGATGATTGCAACCATCTCAGAATGTTGCAGATTTTGCCCAACAGTTGGTGACAATTTGGCAAGAAATATCGCAGGACATCATCCGACAAATTTATCAGTCTGTTCCACGCCAGGTGACAGCTTGCATCGAGGCCAGACGTGGACCAGCGACTTATTAACGTCTTCATTTTTTATGGTCAAACTCTACAATATATCATTCAATTCTTCGGAACTTTTGTTTGTATTTTTAGGTATGTTCTTTACATCCACAAAGTTTTATCGTTGTCCGAAAACACCTTCTTGGTGGGTCGTATATATACAGGGTAGTTATTAATTAACTTGAGGAGTTCAGAGCCCTCTGGTGAGTAAAATATTGGACGAAACCTAACCAAATTTGATGAGCATGCATAGTAGACCATGGGATTTTGATTAAAAAAAAAAGTTCCAAAATTTGGTACTGGGGCAATTTTAGCGCTGCAAAAGTGCATTAGCGTAAATATTGAATGGTTAATTGACAAACAATGCTGCAAACATCAATTTTACTTACAAATATGGTTCAATATGCGCCCCAGTGGTAAATACCAAGAACTGCATACGATGCACGACATTTTCTACTGCCGCTCGAAGCATATCAGAGTTGATTTGCCTCACGTGTAACGTTATTCGATCCTTTAATGTTGCGATATCGGAGACATGTCCTTGATAAACAACACCTTTAAGAAATCCACACAACCCAAAATCGCAAGGATTGAGATCAGGGGACCTCTGGGGCACTTTTGCAGCGCGAAAACTGCCCCGGTGGCAAATTTTGGAACTATTTTCTTTTAATCAAAATCCCATGGTCTACTATGCATGCTCATCAAATTTGGTTAGGTTTCGTCCAATACTTTACTTGCTAGAGCGCTCTGAACACCTCACGTTAATTAATAACCACCCTGTATATCCCAACAAACACAGCCCTATCGGATAAGTTTTGGACCGACACCCGCATGCCGACGCAGCACACTCCGGTTCGTCATCGGGCATACGGCACCAAAAGCGACAAATTTTGGTCTGTTCACCGAGGCTATGGCCCATAAGTACGGGGTGACTTTGTACCGCAGTCGGCTGAAACGACAGAATTTACACACGGCACCGGTACAACCTTTTTCCAGCTCTAAACCAAAGCTATTACGTTTTAGGTGTGGTATTGGCAAGGGCAAAATTACGAAAACCGCCCAGCACCGTTTCGATTTCTAAAATAACGTAATTTGTTTCACATTTAGTTCTCTAGGCAGATAATCAACACATGAAATTATTAATAATAATAATTATTATTATATAAATGACTTTACTCCTCCAGGACTTTTTTTAGAAAATACTTAGTTAAATTATATGCTGAATCAATTACTATTTTAGTTTCTTTCAGAGTATAATCATGTTTGCGGAATAAATAATCATCATCATCAAAATATTAGGCTCAACTCAACAATGTTTGAACGAGTAGTTTGGATGGTTTTTTTCCAAAACTCTTTTAAGTTCTTAGAAAATTTACATATTTTTAGAACCAAATAATGAAAAATAAACAATCATACACGCTAAAAAGAAAGAAAAACATTAAATTTATTAAACATGTTTTTTTAAATGCTTGAATCCATTTAGTTGTAAGTTATGTCATAGTACAAAAGAGTTGACGTTTGTTGTATATTCGTTTAAAGTATAATGTAAATAACATTACACTCTTTAAAAAATTAAAATAGTATTCCATAATTATTCCAAGAATAATATTAATCCCTTCGGATCCTACTATTCCATTTAAGCTACGAAGAAAACAATTACCTATTAAACTTGAATTTGCTATGACCATCAACAAATCCCAAGGTCAAACATCGGAATTTTTCTTCTGTCACCAGTTTTCACTCACGGACGTTGCCCTTTCCACAGTTCGAGATTTCTGACCTCTGAGCCTTTACTTTTGAAAATTACTTATAATAGTCAATAAATTACAAAAGGCACTTACCCTTTCTTCGTAATCACATGCTTTACTATTGTAAGAGACAGAAAGATTTCATTAACTGAAACATACAGATTTTGAATTAAAACAGATCAAATAAACTTTAAAGGAAGAAGGAATATTTAATATTAATGAATTTTATATTGTGACTTGGTTTCAAACGAAGCCATTAACCCTCGAGAAGCTAAAGTCGATATTCTATGACCCTCATTCCGTTCTGGTCCGCAAACTTTAGAAGCTGCTTCGGTAACTTTGATGCATCTTGCGTGTCACAGACTGCGTGTGATATGGAAACTTATACCAACATCAGAAACCTTTAATAGAGCTTTCCATATTTACCAATATTGCGAGTTCGTCAATAAAAAGAGAAGCCGTTGAAAAGGATTTTTCGGAATGATTCTGTTCGACAATTCCTCATTCCAGATATAAACTTTGGTGGACTTAATTGATTGCCAAGAATGTGAACTTACGGAACCTGCGATAACTGTTTCTCTTTCTGTCCTTCTCTGTCTGTCAGTAG
Organism: Cheiracanthium punctorium; assembly: GCA_038373885.1. Taxonomy (NCBI): domain Eukaryota; kingdom Metazoa; phylum Arthropoda; class Arachnida; order Araneae; family Cheiracanthiidae; genus Cheiracanthium; species Cheiracanthium punctorium. The sequence continues at coordinate 945,291 of JAWZYV010004260.1, forward strand.
GAAGAATGCGTATAAGTGCCTTTTGCAATTTATTGTCTAATACGGGTAATTTTGAAAAATAAAGGACATTTATTACTCAATACTAGATATAATCCAAGTATATTTAATTCTCGACATAATTCTATAAACATTGTGAAAATTTAGGAAAAAAAAAAAAAAAAAACGGAAGTTTGAAATTTTTTCCATTTTTTCCAAATTTTGGCTCCTTTGCAGCAGAAAAAGGTATGATTTCCCCATAATGAAATTTACCTGGGGCATCACTAATATGCTGCTCCAGCTGTTATGCTCTATCAGAAAGTGAACCATAATGTTTGGTTAATCTATAAATTTTTGCGATTTTTTGGAACTGTTAACTCTTTTGTGGAAGCAAAAAACATTACACTAGTAGTTTAATATTTTACAAATTTATTTTGTATTACCAATGGCAACTTTCCCGCGCTATTATTTTTCGATTATACAAATTCCGATTTTTTCGATTCACCCTAATGTATATATAGGGTGTCCCAGAAATACCGCCCAAACTATGCATAGCCAGATTCCTCTTTGGGAGTAAACAGAAAAATGCCTAAGCAACTGTGCCTGTACGGCCCATATTTGTAGCGAAAAATAGGAAAAACAATGTATGACGTCACATCTGACGCACTAAAAAATCACTGTATTGGTCACATCAACAGCATTATTTGTATATCTTTTCAGACGATAATGTTCAAAATGTTCTCTGCGCATATCGCATCATGCATGCGCGCCCGGTGGAATGACGTTAAGCAGTCGTTTAATCATATTTAAAAGTCTGCGTCTGGCAGATACCTTTATTTTTCGCACGTTGATCATGTATTCCGTTCATGAATATTGCTATTTTATCTACGGCGAATATAATGGAAATGATTCACAAACAGCTTGGGAGTATGCCCGTGCCCGTTCATATTCGTCACGCCGTCCTCCCGCTAAATTCATCCGCAATCTGGACGACAGACTGTGAAATACGGGATGCGTCTGCCCAAGTGACAGTCGTCAGTCACCCTGTTGGAAGACCGAATAGCGCCCTGGCGGTAAAACAGGAGGATGCAAAAGTGGTGTGGGTGGAAGGAACACACGAGGTAACCACGATCGCACAAACCAGCAAACTCAAGTCGAATAGATGTGCTGCGCACAGGCTCTGGCGGTCAGAGGGGCTATACCCATTTTGATGCAAATCATGCAAGGTCTAAAACCAGATGACTTTTAGACACACATGGACATTAGTGAATGGCGTTGTTGCAACATAACACGAATAATAGTTCCCTTCCACCTACTTTGTGGACTGATGAGCCATGTTTCACTCGTGATGGGGTATTTAACTATCACAACATCTATACTTTGCCCTAGTTCAATCATTATTCAATCCGCCAGCAGAAGCATCAGGTACGGTAGTCTGTAAATGTGCGGTCCAACATACTCGGGGTTCGCATACTTGGACGGTATCTCTTGCCTGAGCAGCAGTCAGGACATTCTTACTTGGCATTTCTCCGTGATGTGTTACCCGATTTCCTTGATAGCACAGCCTTTGAGTCGATACAATTACTTTGGTTCGAGCATGATGGGGCTCCGATGCATTTCTGTACTCCTGCAGGTAATTGGCTTGATATGGAATACCCCGACAGCTGGATCGGACTTGGGCGTCCGGTTTTATGGCTGCCATGATCACCAGATTCACTGTTGGATATTTTCCTATGAAGTCATCAGAAGGAATTGGTATATTGAGACGTAGTAACTATACATACGGACTTAGTTGCTTGCCTGCATGCTGCTTGTACTTCAGTGGACATCGCGCTGCTGCAACGTGTGCAGCCATCCATTCTACGGCGCACTCAAGCCTGTCTCTATACCCAGGCAGCACAAGAATGTTCTATGAACGTCTAGTAACGTTCAGAATTGTAAGAAAAGCGTTCAGGTAAAGTTCGTACGTTCTGTATAACGTTCTAGAATTGTACTAAGCTATCTTTTGCCAAAAACTGTGAATAAATAACGTATTATTGGACGTGCAACAGGGGTTTTAATGATACCGTTCTAAAGCAATGCCTAATAACACGTTCTATTCGACGTGCAGCAGAAGTGCTGTTGATACCGTTCAAAGTTATGCCTGATAACCCGTCCTACTTGACGTGCATCAGAAGTACTGGTGAAACAGTTCAAAAGCACTGCTCATAAATCGTCATACTTAACGCATAAGAAAATTACTGGTGGTACTAAGTTTAAAAGCAATGTTTAACAACACGTTCTACTAGACGCGTTGAATTTATTATTTTTGAAACGTCGGAATGAGTCGTTCACTTGGTGTCTAATAAAGTTTTACAGACATCTGTTTGGCAACATCCCGGTGTTGAGTTGCAGAAGGCAAGCAAGCGGCAAAATCATTTTGCATTCCTTGAGATATTTCTGTTGGTCGTATGTTTTTATTGTTTTTGCATAATTTACGACTTGTGTTACTTCCCGGTAGCACATAGGCTTAAATCAAGCTTGGCATTTCTTTCAATTTGCGTATTAATGCAAACTTGACAGTTCAATTCATGTTAAGCTTACAACAAGCTTGGAGATTACAAAAACAAATAAATAAATTTTAAAAAAATGAGTCAGCAAATATTTTCCCGCCGAATTTAAGTCATTTGAACTGTCAAGCTTGAATACAACCTGATTACTACTTGATTTGGAAAGCCACATAACACATAATTTATCATCAGGCATAAATGTACTTGACCATAGAATTAAAAAAAAAGATTCTCTATTTCAAAATATTGAAATTCTTCAAAATAAAATACAAAATCGATTTCAAAATCAGTCGTTTGTCTCGATTTTGGCCAATATTGCCCAACATGAGTGTTGCAATATTGAAAGTTTTAAAACGGGTGCTGCTTTTATGCTTATATTATGCTTATTTCCCTAGTAGTAGAGTCTATAAATCCCATATAACATTATTTTAATTTTGATTCATTCTATGGAAAAATAAAAGATGTTGTCCTGCATGGGAAATACTGATCAATCTCTCCAAACAACGGCGTGACAACCATAACAGTCGCTTCAAACTTTAGTCATCTCTCCTCGAGTCAAATTTGCATTGCGGTTAGGACGCTTGCTTCGTACACCCGAGGTCGATCCCAGTCGCGTACGCTAGACGGAAACAGATTAAAATAACTTGAGGTTTCAGCGTAGAGGGGAAAATGCGTGGAAAAGTAAAATATATGGGGCGAGTTCGGCGCCCCATGTATTTAAGATTTTTTTTTTTTTTTTTTTAGGAAATGTTTTTAGAGTGGAGTAAGTTTGAATCAATATTGCTATGTCAATCTTAATGCAAGTTGGGCAAGTGTAAACATGAACACTTGATTCAAGCTTGCATTAAGCTTACACGCTTGAAATAATCGAGCTTAATAGAAGTTTATTGACTTGATAAATCAAGCTTACTGCAAGATTCATGAAAATTTGCTGTGCTACCTAGGCGAGAAAAAGGAATTTAAACACAGTGTGAACGTCCTACCGAAACATTTAATGGTTCTATTTAATGGTTGGTTTCGAGTTCGGGAAGTACATAATTTGAACCGATTTTCGACGTTTTAAACACGTCGGCTGCCCGGACACATAGACGTTAGTAGAGCGTTTTTTTGTTTACGTACCGTGAACGTTTAAATTGAACGTTCACAGTTCGTACTTGGGACATAAGTGTGCTGCTGGGGTATGCACGGCGTACACTTCAAATATCAGTCTTTATAATTTTCAAATACTGCAGTTGATATATCAGAGAAACTGGTCTTTCCTTACACCGGATCTGATGTCAGACTTATTTTCATATTTTTCTCGGAAACTATGGATCGTACAGTTACTACAAAAAGGAAAATCAAAATATTGATAATTATGTTGTAAATAAGCAATTACTTCGAATAATAAACACATTCCTTTAAGAGTGATTTGTTTGTTTACGCGATGTAAAACAAATGGCAACATTAACAGAAAATATTGACCGTTCTAATCTTTCGAGAATTGATTACAAAAATATGTCTTATCAAAACATGCTAACTGTCATAGAATTTGTCTTATAAAAATTACTTTTATTTTAAACAGAAACAATTTATATAATATTCAAAAACTATTTCAAAAATAATATATTTATTTATATATGCGCGTGTGCATGTATATTGTTCTAAGAAAAATGTAGGGGATTATCATATTAACAGGGTACAACATGCATCCTTAGTCCGTTAAAAAAATGAACAACAATTTCTTTGAAAAAGTACTTACTGTTTACTTAGAATAAAGTATTCTTTTAAAAGTATTTAAATAAAAATTCAGAATTTATTTTGTTTTGTAATCGTTAGAAATCTTTTATATGACAAAAAGAAAAAAAAAATACTTGAAGAAAGAAAGGAATTTATTTTGGTGGCTATGTTTTGATTTTTACTGTTTTCTCAAGAAGAAAATATTCCAAGTAACTCATTGAAATAATGAGCCCTGGTTTAAAAAGCTAATCCTTTAAGGATTTATTATCTCCTTTTTATACTTTAGTAGCGTTCCAAAACTGTTTCATTGTATTGTATTTTTCTAAAATATGTAAAACAAATTCCCATAATTTGAGAAAATATATTTTTCTTGTTCAGAATTTAAAATATGAAACTTCCTCTAAACTTATTAACTTTCTTTTTGAAGAAATGATTTATTTGTTTACACTTAGAAACGCATTCGGATGTTATAATTCAATCGATTAAATGTCTGCGCTTTTATCATTCTTATTGTTTACTTAAAAGTACATGTTATCAGAAGTTAAAATGTTTGGAATTTGCATCATTTTATATTTTTATGGTTTTCATATGTAAATGATCAATTATAATAGAATAGCTGACTATACAACCATCAGTTCTATTAAATTATAAAAACATTTTTGAATTGATGTAAGCAGTATATTTACAAACAGTTTTTGACTTTGAAATCTAAATCAAATGAGTTCACCATAAACATGTAAAACATTTTTTTAAATCAATATTTATCATTACTAATGCTTTTATAGGGCGAGATTCAAGTGAAACACAATTGGAGCGTTTTCCGCGTTGAACAGGGGAAACTTCGAAATACAGGGTGGTTAATTAACGTGAGGTGTTAAGAGCCCTCTAGCGAATAAAGTATTGGACGAAATCTAACCAAATTTGATGAGCATGCATAGTAGAACATGGAATTTTGATTTCAAAAAAAAAAGTTCCAAAATTTGCCACTAAGGCAATTTTGGCACTGCAAAAGTGTATTAGCGTAAATATTGAATGGTTAATTGACAAACAATACAGCAAACATCAATTTTACTTACAAAATTTGTTCAATATGCGCACCATTGGTAAATTCCAAGAGCTGCATACGATGCACGACATTTTCTACTACCGCTCGGAGCATATCAGAGTTGATTTGCCTCACAGCTCTAAACACCTCACGTTAATTAATAACCACCCTGTATATCAATGTTTCTTATTACACTGAAACAAACCAATCGTGTTTTGATCACGTGACAGCGCGATAGGTTTGTTCATTGGAAGCATTCTGCCAAAATGTTCGAACTGTGGACTGAAAAACGTTCGATTTTTCGACGAACGAATTTTTCGAATTTTTCGAAAAGGGAGTAATAATATTATGTGGATATTTTCTTGCTGGTACGATTAACTACTGGATATCGTGACTTGTTATTGCGTAAAGTCGATTTTTAGTATTTTTGTTGTTTGGCATAAAGTTGTATAAGATTGTTATATTCCGTCATTTTAACATCACTCATGTTAAATTCATTATAACGGAATCTGTATGGATGTGGACTTGATGTATCGGATCAGTGGTGTATCCACGGGGGGGTTACAACCCCTCTAAGAGGATTTTTCTTTACCATACAAAATGTATATTTTTCACTCCCTTATCCCACACACATATATGTGTAAATGAGTTGCAGTAGTCGTAACTCCACTCATGAAAAATGTCTGGCTATGCCACTGCATCGGATGATATCACGTTTTTACACATACTTTTGAAATGTATCATAATACCATTGAAAGAATAATATTATTTATAAATCTTTAATCTAAATGATGTTAAAAGTAACTTCAATTTTTACGGCTGTATTTTGAAAGGCACAAAATATTTTGCCATTATAAGCGGGTTCCTATTTTATGTTGGATCATATCAACCTTACAGAATATTTCGATAGGACATATTGATATAAAAGACGTTTTTGTATCCCAGTGAAACTGTGTTTTCTAGAAATATATGAGTTCTTTACAAAACTGATGTGGAAAGATTCTTATAACGTAAATTGGAGAATGTGATGGGAATAACCCGAATTTAACGGTAAAACATATTATATTATGAACATTCTTTCGCAATACATATGTGTGGTTTGGTACTATTCGGCGCTACCGTTTCGACGCGAAACGCATTTTTACTTTAAATAATGTACAAAAATAAAGAATGTCTTATAAAGTTTTTTTAAAACTATTTTAATTCCGTATAATACAATATAATCAGTGCTGGCCCCTTTACGAGACCAAAAAAAAAAAAAAAAAAAAAAAAAAACAACGGGTCCGGCCGTCGCTTCAGATAGCCCCCTCAAACATATGCTAACGCTGGCCCCTTTTCGGGACCAAAAAAAAAACATCAGTGGGTCCGGCCATCGCTTCAGGGGCCCCCTCGAAAATATGCTAACGCTGGCCCCTATGCGAGAGAAGTTGAAGCACTTTCAATTAGACAAATTTCTAATCATCACAATTTTTTTGTTCATGCATGAGGAACATAGATTTTCAGCGAGAAGGCCGCGCCAAAATGAGTTTCGCGCCGTAACGGCCGCGCCAAATAGTCCCATCACGTCATACGTGTTTCAGCTGATGTTTTGTCATATTTCCCTCAGATTGCATCATTTTTAAAAGAAGAAAGTGAAAAGTAACAAGTTCAAAAATAATTAGCCAGTTGATTTTACTCTTTCAGGAGGTGAAAATTTTCGATCGCAAAGTCCAGTGGTTTTATAAAGTGATATTTTTAAGATGGGGAAGATCAATTTATGTTCAAACTTTCTAAAGGAATATATATACAGGGTGACCTAAAAATGTGGTAACACGCTTTAATTCCTTATACATTACAGATAAAGGGGCAATTTAAATTTAAAAATAAGTTAGGAAAAAGGACTGTTTTAAGGAAAATTTCCTCTTGTAATTTTTTTAAGAGTTTAACTATTTTTATTTGTATAGGACCCCCATACAAAAAGATTTTCTGTTAGTATCATGTGCCCGAACACTACTATAATGATATACAAACTATGAGAATTATATTCTGAAAAGAGCCAGAGATATGAAAATAAATATATGGTGACTTAAACCACTTTTCAATAGCTGTCGAAGTGAAAAAAATCATCCCAGAGGATCGCATTTCAGGGGTCGTGCAGAAAATACAAAAAAATAAAAACAAATTTCGATAATGTCATTCTGATGTGATGTCAAATCAAGTGTAGCCCCTGATCATCTTTGTTTAGAGGAGCCTCTAAGACGTTGAAAAGCTAAAATTTTGTGCATCACCGCATTCGCGTATGGCGCACATTTTAATTTTTGGGAACTTTTTGTACAGGGGATTGTATATAAATTTAAAAAATTTAATTTCTAAAAAATGAATGAGAGGAACCTTTTTCTTAGTCTATTTTTCCTACCTTATTTTGAAGAATTTTTCACTTTAAATTGCCCACTTACTCTCGTGGATAAAGAATTAAAGTGTGTTCCCACATTTTTGAGACACTTAGTAAAATCAATACATGTTTTCCCTAGTGTTGTACTTGGTATCTTAGAGTTGTTATCCAATGGCTAATTAATCACTGTCGTTTATAGTGTGGATCTGTAACGCATCACCTCACAACTTCCCTTTAGTTCGTCCACAGGTAAACGTAAATAGTTTGTCACTAGGGGACACGGAATGCAAACCTGAAGACTGTTGTAATTTCTTCCGATCTCTCTCACTTCTTCAGAACTTAGTATACAATTTCTTCGGTTCTCTTGCTAATACCAGCTGTTTTTATTTCTGCTACAGAATCCTCCTCGTCTTGCTCTGTCCCAAAAAGTTCGACTCGTGAAAATAATGAATTCGAATAAGTAAATTGACAATATTAGAAGTTAATTGCAGGACAGTCGAGAACAGTCTGTCTTCGTAAAAGTTTTCCGTCTGTACTCGTTTAGCACACATAACAAGACTTTCTGCAAAAAAAAAAAAAAAAAAATAATATAAAAAAAAAAAACATAACAAGACTTTCTCCAGCATTTGCTTCAAACGGATTCCTGCTGTGTATTCTCGGTGAGCGAGGTTAATTCTGTGGAGTTGAATTTGGTTTTTTGGATATGTAGGTTGCTAGGAAGGGATGCAGAACCAAGAGAGATCCCTTGTAGTGGTGTTCTTAGGAAAAGTCCAGACTTGAGCCTCTAAAGTTTCCATCGGGAATTCCCAAAGAGCCTGAAAACAGGCTAGTAAACTTATCTTGCAGGATTTTGGGTACGACATAAAATAAATTAGCCCGTACCACTATGATATCTTAGCAATACATGTCTGATTGAAACTATCTGATTTATAATCTTCACTGTCAGAGGATTTACGTTTTTCCTACTGTGTTTCCGTTCTTGTCCTTTTATAATACATAAATGATAATGCAGGCTGTCCCAAAAGTCTCCGTAGAACTTTAAAAAATCTTACAGAAAAAATAATTGGCTCACAGCAAAAATAATTTCAAGAGTATAGAGAGTAACTTAAATCGATTTGTAATCCATACCCCCAGCATTGAACTGGCAAGGATCGCCCTTTCTACTGGACTTTTGGGGTTATATAAAAGATGCCGTGTACTGAACGAAAGTGAACAATCTCTTGGAATCGAATCAAAAGATCCAAACAGCTGTAACTACTGTTGATGTTAGCATGCTGAAACGTTCACGGATGGAATTGGAATATTGACTTTATTTTATTCGTGCTACGAATGGATCCCGTGTAGAAGTATACTAAGGTAGTAAAAAAAAATAACTTTTTAAGTTACTCTATGTACTGTTGTAATTATTTCTGCAGTTGGCCTATTATTTCTTCCGTAATAAATTTTTAAATTTATACTGAGACTTTTGGGACACCGTATACTTTTCTTCGCCTTATTTTCAATACTTAGTCTATATTTTCCCTCCCTCTTTCTCTCCCATATATATATATATATATATATATATATATATATATATATATATATATATATAGTGTATAATTTGAAATATGTTATTTTTGTATATTTATTTTTATTACACTCCTAAACAAAATCAGAAAATCAGGAAATTTTCAATTTCTGTAAATCGTAGCATAAATAACACCGATCAACAACAACAAAAATTCTTTTGAGGTTTCTGTTCTCATGGTTAAATTCTGATTCTAGACATTGAAAAACACTTAAATTTTCATTTTTAGTCCTTAAAGTTTGCTTTTGTATGATTTACGTCGGTAAGTATATTTTTATTTATTTCATAAGCGAAAGATGGCAGCACTTTAACTAACCCGAAAGTAATCTGTATTATTATTTGTAACTCTGTAATATTGCTTGTAGTATTATTTGTAATATTATTATTTGTTCGTATTATTATTTGCTCATACGAACATAAAAGAAATGCGAAAAGTATTCACTTTTAGACATTAATTTCTTATTATTTTACATTTATATTTTATTGTTTATCACAAATCTTGAATAAAAAAGACTTTTATATCCAGTAAAAACTTTTCTGATCATAATTTAGAGTGGAATTATAATATATATATATATATAATATATAATAGCTTACTTACGTAAAGTGAAATCCCAAGATAATCCAATGATAAAGTGAAAAAAATATAAAAAAATAAAAAAGTAGATAGCACATGGTGCCAGTTAACGAGCTTATTCCGGATAAGTGTTTAAATATAGCCTTTTAAGGCAATGAAAGAGTGGAAAAATTGAATATAAAGCGCCAAATTAGAACTGGTGTGCTCTTAAGCCTAATCACATGTAATCAGAAATAGTCCGAAAATGGAATTAATATTGAAATGGTGTGCTCTATCATCAGGCGCCACCGCACACACATTTCAATTTAATCGAAAAAAACAATAATAGCTAGGTTTCTGCAAGTTACCTGACCAAAATTAGGGTCCTTTTGTAACTTGGGGGCGCGACCGTAGCTATTAGAAAAAAACAACGAGGAAGTGGACCGACACGAAGATCAAAGCTCAGTAATGGAGGCAGTATTAGTGCATGTTGCCATGAGAGAAGGCTTAATGCAATCAATAGACAAGTAATGCCATGGAGTGTGAATAAAAAATGATATATTAATAATACTTTGGAAGTATGGAAAGGAAAAGAATAAATAAATAAAAAAAAGTAATTATTAAATGAATAAATAAAAAGAATAAAAATGGTAATAATTAAATGAATAAATAATAAAATAAATATTACACTAGTATAGCTAGCCTATGTTTTACGTAGTACTAGCTGCAGTAGCTAAGAAGTACTTAGTTGAGGTTGTGGAAATGGAGAAAAACTGTAGCAATAATATTAACAATAATGATATTGATAATAATTATATTCATTTATTATTGCTATTTATGCTAATATAATTGTAAAATATTTATGTAGAACAGTACTCTGTTTGGCTTCATTGGTTACAGACTCACATAAAAAGGAAAAAGTACCAGTAATCAACCATTCTTAAAAATAGATTTTTTTTTTTTTTAAATAAAATATATAGATATATATTTTATGTTTTTTTTTTTTTTTTTTTTTTTTTAATATAGAAAGAACCAACAACCAACCCCATCCTCACCAACCAATATTCTGATTAGGACATACAGTTTTTTTGATTACATAGAGGATATAAAATGGAAGTTAGAAATTTACTGGGATAATTATATTTTATAGCAGTTTTATATAGGTCAGTTAAGTTATTAGCCTTAAAACTATTGGTACATAGAGACTCTATTCTATACTTATGATTAGAGATAATATTTCTAAACACAGAAGTGTGCATACATGAATTGAAATGAGTGAAGGTATTAACCTGAAAATTAAAGTCATTTCTTTTATTATATATATTAAAGGATAGACTCTTATCGTCATTGATTCTAATTTGTAAGTCTAAAAAATTAATTATTCTATTATTATTAGGATTTTTTATTAGTTCTAGGGCTGAATGGTAGGCTATGGGTAGGTGGTCAGTATCACTATAAGTATTGTCAGTAGCTATTGTTATTATGTCATCTATGTACCTATATATTATAAGAGAAGGATTATTGTAATTTTTTTCATAATTATATAAATATAGGTCTGCTAAGTAACTGGAATTGGAACCACCTTGTGGAATTCCTATAACTTGCTTATATAATTTATTATTATGTAGAATGTAGTTATTATAGATTATGAACTTTAACAGATTTTCGAAATACATAGTATCTATGTAAGAAGGCAGGGTTATATTATTATTACTATGTATAAATAGATTCAATATTATATTGTATAAGTCGTCTAGTGATATACTATTGAATAAGTCTTTAAAATCATAAGTTGATATATTAATTACATCGTATAGAGCATTAATCTTATTTTTTAGTTCATAGCTATTACCTATAGATACAGAAGTAGTGTTAGATTTTATGTACAGATCATGCATAGAAGTAAGTATTTTTAGTAATATTTTGCTATATATATATATATAAATCAGTGATTTTTAGCAAAAAATTGAAAAATTGCTTTAATTACTACAAAAGCAAACGTTCATTAAAAAAAAATATTTTCCTTAGTTTTGGCATAGGAGAAACTAAAATTTAACATGTAGAAGTCAGACCTAAAAACTGTGTTGACCGGTATAATCTTAACATTACAAAAAGCTTAATGATGAATATTTATAAAAAAAAAATGCTTCTAAATTCAAAGTGATTCATAAATAAACTCGAGCAAATAACGTAAGTGAGGAAATACATAACTTTAAAAAATATATGTGAAATCTGGACAAAATTATATACTCAAGCTTGTGAATTTCTAAATTCTGGCATTTTTTATCAGAATAAATGATTTTATGACGAGATGCTAATACATGGAGCCCTTAGGTACCAATATATTTGAATATTTCAAAATATTTGCAACATTTTTCTACACTACGTGAGTAATTTTATTATGATTAAGCTGAAAACAATAAATTACTGAGATTAAAAACTGAACATAATTTGTGTGAATTCTGATGCGAAGTATTATTATGCAAACGCAGAAAGGAAGTAGATTGTGATTGTTGTGATTTAATTGAAATAGTCAGTTCAGCGAGGTGTTTTGGAAGTTTTTCAAACTGCTACAGGGAAAACTGTATGGATATATACGAAGTATATATCCATAGGAACTCTGACAACCCATCTTTCCATGAATAGCGTCGTCTATCATGGACACGACAACAACAACATATCTATTTTTATATAATTTGTTCTTTGATACAGACGCCTATTATGGTAGACTATTTGAATCATTGCATCCCGACAATGAAACTCAATAAGGTGTAAATCAGGGCTGCAGACAGTCCATTTCATAACATTCACCTTTCGGTGATCAAACGATTCCTTTTTATCAGGTTGTAACGAAAGTTTTCCGCCATATCTGCCTGAAAAACTAACTTCTAACTCCTTAGATAACTGTTTTTGAACTTTCAGTACCAAACCTGCACAGTGTCACATGATACAACAATAGTACTTAAAGCTGTACTCATAATTCGTTGATATTATGTAGCTGACTTTTTGCAACACAACTGGAAGTAAATGATGGTTCTAATCCTCTAGAGTGATAGTTCCATTTGAGACACCTTATACTTAATGATAACTATATTTTTTACAGATTTCACAACACGGTTGTATAAAGTAAACCTCTTTCTTTCAAATGCCAAAAATCGTTTGACAAAATATGAGCAAATACGCCAACGAGAACTGTGTGCTGACGAAGTTTGCGGTGGCGGGAAACTTTCGTTACAACCTAATACTTTTTCAGCATGTATTGCTGCGCTATCCTGCTGAAAAACCGAGTTTACTTCAGAAATCAATGGCGCATGAGTGCAATGGATTAACTTCCAGCAAAAATTGGTAGCCTTCTGCAATTTTTTTTTTCCATGAAAGGGTAAACCGAAGAGGCTTCACCATTCATTCCATGGAACTTTAGCCCGCCATCACAGATCCTCCACCAAAGTTTTGATTGCAGATATGCAGTTCTTCATGCCTAATATCGTGGAAATAATACTTAAGTCATATAAATTTAACTTCTCTCCACACAACATTTGCGTACTGTGCTGTGTTACGACTGTGCTCCATTTCGTAAGCCATGACGAGACATAACTTAGCTTTCATATTCTGTCCAGGGCTTATTGAAGAACTCGTCCAACAATTCCAGAGGTAGCATTTATCTTTAAAGCATTTAGATATTAGCTAGAAGAAGCTTCAGTATTATATGCTGTGTATGTATAACATTCACGACATTCTTAGTTGATACACAGGATGTTGAAAACGCAATGAAATTCTCAAGAAAAGTTTGTGGAGCTCAGACTTGAGATGTTTTCATAAGAATGTTTATGCTGTAAAAATGGACCATGCCTGGCTTAATCCACTGATCAGATTTCAAAGCACTTTAAGCTAAGAGTGAGTGAAAACGGAGTTGCTCAGTTGCGTTCAATATGATTTTTTGGATCACTTTTCAAATTATCCATTTACAAATATTACTAATTTTCGAAAACAATTCGATTTTGATTTTGTATTCAATAAAGTAAAACAAAATGTCAGTTGGTACATTTTTTCCTTAAACTAGAATCTACCATTGTATGTAAATTTTCATAAAAATCTCATTATCCTTGTAAGCAAAGCATTACTGTAAGATGTTGACGGATTTAAATAACATCTGAGCATTTGAGTTAATACATTCGGAAAGAGGTTAATTTAAAAATTACTGTAAAATTGTATTTCTTTCGAAGTTCTTGAAACTTAGAGCTGATGAAGGATAGAATGATATAAACCGATTTTATTTAATTTTTTAACATGCCCTTAGTGACCACATTCGCAAATTTTCTCCGGCATTACAAGTTGGGGGAAAAAATAAACTATCTTTTTTTAATACCTTCGTGTATACAATGTATATCCAAATGTCTACAAAGTATTTTTGTAAATGAGATCCAAATTCTTCTTCTGAATTTTCATTGTCTTTAATTTTTAATTTAAAAATTTTAAATTATTTTAATTTTTCATTTATTTAGGTTTTCTCTGCAGAAAATTTTCACCGATACCACAAAAATTTTCAATCCCTCCTTTATCTAACTTTTAAATTTATTTTATATGTTTATGATGAATACTTAATAAAAGTCCAGCTCTTTGTTCTCAGATTGGAGGGAATAAAATGATAAATTTTAATTAAAAAAAAGTATCTATTGGTATACGTCCAATATAGTCTTTTTCACTGCAAGAAAACCTTAAAGAAAATTTGCATAAGAAAAAATAATTTATATAAGACCAATTTTTATTAAGTTTTGAAACTTATTATAAAATATATTTTTTTGAAAAAAGTATTAATATCAATTTTTATGAAAAGGTTTAAACATCAAAATCGCATTTTAAGAATATCCTGTGGTGTCCAATCAATAATAAAATGCCTTTAAAAGGCTGAATCTTACATCGCTTGAAAATACTTGATTGGACGAATCTATCATTTAATTCTGATTTTCAAAATAAATGAGACTACTAAGATAAGGTATTCTTTAGTATAAGAGTTTTAGTGAGTAAATTGACTTTTTCTTAAAATTCCTTAGGGGAAAAAAATCTACTACTTCATAGAAACTAAAGTAGTGATTTCTTGGATGGTTTAACATCTGCTTCAGGTATTGGATGTCATATGTTTTTTAAATAGGCCCGGCAAATCTTGTTTGGCATTTTTCCAGCAACGAATTCCACATGTTATTCAATAAATCGCATAAAGGTTTTTGCTTAGAGATAAGCGCTTTATCGTTACAGATTTCTTAGTAGAAATGCATTTAGATCACAAGTACAATTTAAGAAGATTTGTACTTGTTAAATAAACTATCGTTTTCACTTTGTTACCAGAATTTTGTATTAAAAGTCTGTAGAAACATATACAATAAGTTCTTTTTAACGATGTTATATAAAAGACCTAAAGTTAAGTTAGATTAATCTAATATGGATTATCATAAATGTGTATATTTCATTTCCTTGATTATGCCTACACTTTTCTCAATGCAAATGAAGATTTATTGATAAAAATTATAACATAATGATAATTTACAAAAATTTAATATGGAATTTCAAACATTTTACTATAAAATATATATTAGAATGTATTGAAATATAATCTTAATTAAAAACTAATTTGCCATTGCAAATGTTTCTTTAATAATCCGCTGTAATTTATAATACTGTCTACTCGTCTGATATTAAACTAGGCTTTTATTCCACTATTTGAAAGTTAAATGAATTTTAAAATAAATGAAACAAATTTCTGGCTAAAATGTTTAAAAAAATTCTCGAAAGAAAAAAAAAATGTGTTCAGCTAGAGGAAAACAAAAGAAGATGTTCTGTAAACCCTTCTGATCAGAAGCTGTGTGTCAGTAAAGTTTTACAAACTTACTTTCTCTTTTTAATTCATAACTCCTTCCCTTTCCTGAATATACCGGAAAGATAACTTACATGTTTTGCGTGTTTAAAAGCATTTCTAGTCATTCATCACATTTGCAAAAAAAGATTTCCACGCAAAGAAAAAAAATATGCATTGCTTTTCAAAAGTTCTCAAGTGCCTTTAATTAGCAATATCTTACGCATTTTTATCATTCGATGTTTTTATTCATTCATCGAAAATTTAAAGTTTTCTAAGTAAACTTAAGAAATTTTGTGAAACTTTTGGTAGAAAAATATAAGTATCCACATGGCTGAGCAACAATAGACTGGAAAACTAACACTGATTTATCGGAAAGTGGTAGTTAATAAAATCATGTTCCAAACTTTGTAGTAAGGAAAATGTTTGAATGGTTAAACTTTTTGGAACTAAATTTAATCTCACGTATACAGCTAGCTTTAAATAAAGAAACAATATTTTAGTCAATTTCTGAGTGATCTTTATAATTCAATTTATAATTTTGTCTTTGAAAAGACAAAACTCTTTCAAGCAATTTTGTTATTTTAATATGGTTATTATTAATTAGTTGTTACTATAATTAGTTGCTAAATATGATTTTGAAAATATTATGGATAGGCTATAAGAACATCAGAATGTATAAGAATTATCAATCCCGCAGTTATATAGACATGATGCCGAGCTTCGTTCCCTTAAGAACGAGGAATAAGGAAGGAAGCGGCACTGGCCTTGGTCTGCGCTTCCGAGGGTGAAAACCTCTCTCAACTTTACTGCTGTTGAATACTGTATGCTCAAGCCAGCCGGTGCACGTAAAATCTGTTCGTGGCTACAGTATCCTCCATATACAAATGATACTTATGGGAATGCCGATCCAGGTTCTAGGTCTCTCATCTGGAATTGGTTGAAAATTTATAAGACCCTGAGCTAAGTGGGTCTTCCTCCTATTGGGGCTCATTAAAATGGAAGCCACTGCCTTCGCCCTTCTCACTCCCATACAGAGGATCTGCCAACCTCACCGCGGTTGCGAAAGAGCTTTAGGCACAGCAACATAAATATAAACTATGATCATTTTTTATGGAAGCAGTAAGACATGAAAATCCTCAATAAAATCACTTTTGGTCACAGATTGTGTGAAATTTTTAGCATTTTGTTTTCGTTTTTCTAAAATGAATTTTTCTTTGCTCATGTTTTTAATATCCATTGAAGGTAATAAAAAATTAGAGTGTAATTTATGTTAAGAATGTTTCAGTGACGGAGAAACAGCATTATTATATTTTTAAGTCATTCGATATCCATAAAATATTTTAGAAATATTAGACAAGATTCTGCTCTCTTATTTAAGTACTTAATTATTTTCACTGATATAGGCCGAGAAGATACTGATATAGGCCGAGAAGATACTGATATAGACTGCTGAGAACTTACAAAAAATATATTTCTTATGTTTTGTGACGAACGTTTCACTAATATTTTTCTTATGATTCTGTCTCTGTGTGTATTGTTCTTCGCTGGGAAATGGACACTTATAAACTTATTATTTTTTAATCGTTTTTTAAATATTTAATTTTTAGCTCGGTGTCAAATTCGTTGAATTTTATATTTTTCAGGCAATGTTCTAATGCCTTTTTTATGGATCATAAGAAGCATGCTATTTCGCGACGGTAAAACCTGCATAAGTAGTGAATGATAGAAACAAACACAGAAGTGTAAAAATTAAAACAGAAGCGTGAAAATTAAAATAGAAGTGCGAAATCATTATGAGCGCATAAAATAACACATCTTCGACGTAAATGTATAGTAGAAGAACGCTGACACGGCTATGGACATTGCATTCAGCTATTTGCATTGATTGACAGGGGGCCTGACCAAACACAAGCGCTCTTTTTCTGCTATGGCTGGATTCAAGTCGGGTTTGGAAATATGCGTCCCGGCGAGTGTCATCGGATAAGCAAAACAAGGACGTGCCACTGAAGTGTCATACGTGTCTGCACATGAGCACACGTGCCTTCGTCGTAAATGCTCGTGCGACACTATCCATTATTCTGTAGTGATCTCAAAGTATTTCGACTTCACGAAATTTACTTCTTCAGATCCAACGAATTTTTTCATCTTCTTCATATATATTTTTTTTTAATCCATCGAAAATATAGCGTTTCCAAGGAGCACGGAAATTATTCATTGAAAAATGAGAAATTAATGTATAAAGACTCACTCTCAAAAGTTATTCCTTCAATGCACTGAAACTGCTGCCGGAATATTTCCGTTATTTGATCGAAACCCGCTTTATATTTTTCTTCTGTCAATTGAAGAAACTTCTTCAGTTTCACTGATTTTTTCCCCTCTTCTAGAGATTACGTGAAGAAGAAATCACAGAAATAATACGCTCCCACAGAGTATGGAAAATGTTCGTTGAAAAATGAGGAATAAATTAGTGCCTAAAGACGAGTTTTCTGAGATTGTGAGCTGCTGTCAATGGCAGTGTTCTCGCAGGCCGACTTGTTTGCAAGCCGTATTAAGCCAATTGCCCTGAAACTGTCCTCCCAGATATTACATTATCCACCGCATCCCTCCGGGTACGGCGATCTGTGCGTCTTGTTGTACGCCTAGATGGACCTATTCTTTCTCGGAGATATTCATTCCCTTTTTAGATTCATCCTGCCAAAATTGTGCTCGCAGTGGAAATATTAATGCGGGTTTCAGCAGTGACAAAACCGTGAGAAAGATTAGAATGAAGCAAGCTTACAATTTATAACCTCATAAGTCATCCGAATGCCGTAACTGCCTTCTGTGTCGTCTCAAAGGCATTTCTTTATCCATAAATACCTTCTGGAATAAAGTCTTCTCAAGTTTCTGGTTTCCGCAGGCGACAGGGAGAAGCGATTGTTGATTCACCCACTGTTTTGTTAACTTTTATCCAGCACTATAATCTCGCCGCCATCTTGCAAATCAGATCATCTGCATAACGTATTCAGTTGCGTATTCTCTGAAATTTGCATATTTATACTTCTGAATCTTCACGGAGTTCCATTTGCTGTCTCAAGCTGTGCACTAAAAGTGAGCCCTATTCTCATGGACAATGAATGTGTCGCGACTCCCAAGTTAGTGAAATCGAACATAAAAAAATAACGTTAATAAATTTAAGTTACAAATATTGGCTTTACACTTATTTTATTTTTTCTTGCAGCAAAAACACTTATTTTATTTTTTCTTGCATAATTTACATCACAACGAACAACTGCGCTTTTTATCACACACAAATTCTAAAACATTCACACACATTTCTAAATAACAAATAATAAAAAAGTGTTCCGATTGCTAATATTTCATACCATAATAACTATCGAGAGTTGAAATCACCACATTACACCCCCACCAGTAGCTAAGTTACGTTACGGAGAAAAGTAAGCAATTAAGTAAAGTCCCTGAATCGCACAGGTAAACGTACTGTCCTACCTCTTCGAGAATGCTTTTGCAACACACTTGGTGTGCCATCCGATTTCGGTGATTTGTTGGACTTTGTAGGTTCTGGAATTCCCATCTCAGCTAAAAGATAAGCTGGAACTCTACCACCATGGTGTCATAGAATATCCCTGACGGATATTTCTTGCTCTCGGATAGTCAGATACTTCGGATAAATAGCCGTGACTTTCCTTTTGGTGCTAGCACGATGAGTGCCGATTAAAACAAGCGAGTATTTTTGTGCTTGCTAGAGGTCTACCTAGGGATGGACGCGAGACGAAAAATTAGCGTCTCGCGTCTCGCAAAAGAGCCGAAAAGCTTTGTCTCGTCTCGCAAAAATCCCTATATCATAATGTTAAAAATGCTTGTCTCGTCTCGCAAAAAAGCTGTAAATCTCTGTCTCGTCTCGCAAAAAGTCGTCTCGCGTCCATCCCTAGGTCTACCCGACACTCGGAGCGATCAACCAATCAAAGTACTGGGATTTCTCTCCTTTTTCTTAAACGAAGGCATTGTCTTCAGAATTTTCGAAGACTCCGGAGATATCCTTCACGAGTGGAAGCCCGATTTTGACAGACCCAACATGCTAGGGAGCGGAGTCCTTTTGTGGAAGTAATTGACACTCCACGATCCACACAATGAAAACCCATCCATCTCGTATTCCCCGATACCGGAATGCAAATTTTCGCCTTCATCCAACGTGTCGGGAAAAAAACAGCATTATTTCCGATAGTCAATACGACAGTGAAACAATCACGATAGGATCGTGGTAAGGCATATCGGATATTTCTCGGACTGTGACGTCATGAGAAGAGAAGGCTAGCGAAAGCTTTCCGATATGGCGGTAGAGCCCTGGTTTCAGGCGATCCAGAGTCACATTGCATTTTTCTTTTCCTTTTATGTCAATCGTAAAATATTTGTCACCTCTTTAGTGTAACTGGGATTCCTTTTTCTACGGGGGTCGTACACAAATTCATGACGTGTCATTTTTCGATAATGAGTGAGTGGAAGTTTTCCTTATTTTAATTTTTCTCAGTACTTTATTTTGAACAGTTTGTTTCTTCCATTTAGGCTGCTCACAGATCTCTAATGAATAAATAAATTATAGCGTGCTACCATCTTTTGCAAATTCGTGTATATATTTTTTGGAATGTGTTATAACTTATTCAATTCATAAATATCATTATTATTTACTATAATATGAGAGATTCCAATTTGAAGTATGTTGAGAAAGTTTTATCATCTGCTGGCTTTATATACAGATTAACCCTGCTGTTCTGTTCACATTTACTATGCACATGTAACGTTCGGGTCAATATGACCCTAACATCGAATAGTAGCTACAAGTGCTTAATTTTTACAAAATTATAAAATTACATTATGCTTAAGGTAAATAATTGCTTCAAAAGAAGAAAATCATGATATATATTTGAAAAATAGTACAATAAGCACAAAATCATGAGTATATAAATGAAATGTAATATTTATTAATTTTTAACTCTTACCTCGTTTCAGTGGCATTTTGGACAAAAATTACATGTATGTAGCTTACATCTTTTGCACACTACATTTGTTTTATTTTCATTGCTGGGAGGACAGAATCAGCATCGGGCACTTTAACTATGGACTTTGATGGTAATTCATTCTGCCACTTTCTGGATGTTGATGGTATATCACTCTGCCTCTCACCTTTTATTCTTTTCACTATATTGCGTGACTCTTCATTTCTCGGGAGATTCTGTATTCCCTGAATATATGGAGTAATTAGTGATTTGCCTAATTCTTCTAGAAACAACCATCTTTTCGTCAATTTCTTTTCATTCCATTTGGTGTTTATTGATGTCCAAAGAATAAATGCATTGTACGCTGAACAGTCTAACATATTATAAAATATGATCATGGGCCAGTGATTGGATTTCCTTTTACAAGTGTATGTATTCAAAGGTTGATCAAGTGTATCCACAGCTCTCTTACTGGCATTGTAATCCAATATCATTTCTTTTTTTTTGTCTGGTCTATTACTTATTCTTCTTCGTGATGCATTATGCTAATAAGAACAACATTCTTGTTCTTTTTTGCAATATAGTTCACTACAGTTGTATCATCTGTAAAGTAAAAGCTTGAACTGTGCAACTCCTTATTTGTCATTTGATCAGGAAGCTCTGGTTTGTTTTTTCTCACAGTACCAAGCATAGTTATTCTACATTTCAAAAGAAGTTGTCCTAGGTCGTAAGAAGTGAAGAAGTTATCAAATGTGACATTGTGCCCTCTAAGTTCATAAGTCAAATCACTTACAACTCGCATTTCCTGATTTTTTTCTGGTTTTGAACCCGGATCTCTTCCTGTATAAATCTGTGCCTTTAGAACATATGAAGTTTCACTGTCACATAAAGTCCACATTTTAAAGGTTTACTTGGCATGTATTGTTTGAATGGACATAGTCCTCGAAAAGAAACTAATTGTTTTTCGACTGTAATATTTTCAGATGGGTAATATAGTTTTTGCAGAGTTTCTATCCATTTTTCCCTAATGTCCCAAACTGCAGCAATTTTATCTGCACGTCTTCTTTCTTGACGAGTTGATTTATTGTCAAAACGAATAACTCGGGAAATTGTTGAAGTGATATGGTTGCACGAAATATGCTTCGTCCAGATTCCTGATTCCACAACCTCTTCGTATATTCTCCGTATGATTTGTACACCCCAGCTAATAAAAGCAATCCAATGTAAGCTTCGAAAGTTGTGCTGTCAAGAATTTTCCATTTTACTTCATATACTTTAACTCCTTCAATTCGTCATTTTGATGACTTCATTTTGAATTGTAAAATCGAACACAGTTTCAAAAGCCCTTTTCACATCTGTTATTCTTGATTTTGAATACCTTGTTACACCTGGAGTTGCTTTTATAACATTAGCTGAATTCAGGTTACCAGAATTTTGAGGCAGTTTCAGTGTTCAGCTTATATTTTGATCTTTAGATTCAATATATTGCGTGTTAAGAACACAATTCGTCACAATATTGTCATCGACATCAGATGTTTCACTTTCCTCACTTGTATGGTTTTCTTCTTAAGATACCTCTTCGTCTTCGCTATTCGATAATTTCATAAGTTCTGTTATTTCTGCATCACTCAAATATCCGCGCTTTCCATTCGCCATCATTTTTTTGTACATTAGTACAAATTCAACAGTCATTGAAGTGATCTCAGAATGTGAAATCGGTCACTGTTCTCATACTCTCACAATAGAAGAAATGTCCTATCAACTCGCTCTAGCGAACTATTGGACACATTTTGTCACGTGATGCGCCTCCTCCTCATAATTATAACCTTGAATGAACAACGAGAAGCCCGTTTGAGGACTTCATAAAATGTTATTTTCTTATTATTTAGCCTATAAGTAGCGTATCTCCCATGATCAACGCAGAAAATAGAAACGGGTCATATAGACCTGAACGATACATTGATACAATTTCAAAAAAATTATACATAATATATAAATAAATGGAAACCCTTTTCAGATGATTAATATATTACCCTCACTAACAAAGTCAAAAAGGGACTACTAAATCTTTCTTCTTTGCCTTTTTTTATAAGCAAATTAAAATCGCTTCGGGTCATATAGACCCGAACAGAACAGCAGGGTTAATGCTTTGTCATATTAAATCACTGATATTCAGCTAAAATAACCATGTTTCACCGCAAAATTTTGATTATGCTTCCTTTAAAACTAAAAAGTAAAATCACACATTTATTAAATTTACATAAAGATGTATCAGTTAAAATATTAACACTCTTTTAAAATTATAGGAATTAATAATTATAAAACAAAAGACACTAAATCTTATAAATAAAAATGAAATTCTGTTTGTTTGTTTGTTTGTGTGTTGTTTGTGGATTTGATTGTTATACAAATCCACAAAAATGGACATATCGGCCTGAAATTTAGCACAGATATGTAAAATAATATAGAATAAATCATAGTCCACTTTAAAACTTTGAAAGTCCACCCGTTCCCGGAATTTAAGAGATTTTTTATGCTCTTCACGCAAAAATCTTTCCGTAATTGTAACCCCTGTAGTGAAAAAAGTGTGAAATAAGGATCGTGGTTGCCATGTGTGGCGATTTTGCCGAATAAAATGTCGTTCGTATACAAATCCACAAAAATGAACCTATCGGCCTAAAATTTAGCACAGATATGTAAAATAATATAGAATAAATCGTAGTCCACTTTAAAACTTTGAAAGTCCACCCGCTCCCGGAATTTAAGAGATTTTTTATGCTCTTCACGCAAAAAGCTTTCCGTAATTGTAACCCCTGTAGTGAAAAAAGTGTGAAATAAGGATCGTGGTTGCCATGTGTGGCGATTTTGCCGAATAAAATGTTTTAAGTTCTCAAAGTAAAAATAAAAGAATAATAATGATTCTTTTTTGTTAGTTTATATTCGTTAGGTTATTTTTTTTTAAATTATAATATCGTGTGCATGGGAAATCAGAGCAGGAATGTAATGCTTTACACGCAAAACATTAAGAATTGAAGATTTCCGAGGCTAATGTGTAAATTTTTTTAGTTTGGCGAAAAAATAAAATGGCTGAAATATGGATTTTGAGTAAGTGAGTTCTAGCGGTTTGCAGAGTTTTCGGCTTGGCGCAATTTATTGAGAGATTAAGGAAATAGATTTTTGAAAACAAGTGCAAAGGTTTTATTAGAATACAGCGTTAAATTTTAATGATCCGTGAAGAAATAATGCAGTTATTAAGGGATTTCAAGCGATCTAACTTCAGAATTCTCGCCAATTGAGTACATTCATTTAAGTTGGGGGAATTTCGCCAAATTTCAGAAAATTGAAATCTTCTCATTTAGTACATCGGAGTAACGATGAATAAAACACATTATAGTTGATAATTTAAAAAAAAAAATCGGCTGTATTAAGGGATTCCAATTTTCAAATAAATGCGTGCTACTCTTTGGCGGTCGAACCATTTCCCATATTGATTGCTGCTAAGTCAATGCTTCGAATGATTCCCTGAATAAACTCTTGCAAAATGCCGTATGTTGGCACTTTGGCGAGGCTTAGATTTGAAACTGGATTTTATTTGAGCCTGGTATATATAATAACACTGGTTATAGATAAAAATGAATGTTGGTATGTGTATATGAGGTTGAAAAACTCCAGCACCGTTGAGCACCATTGCACAATGAAATTTGGTTCACCTAAGTCTTTTATGATGGAGAAGGTTTTTATGCTATCCGTTTTCCTTAACTTGCCACTTGGTGCCGCAGCACAACGTTGAATTATATTCCGTTTAGCCGTTTGATTTGCGAATATCGTCCAACCTATATCTATGAAATTTGGTACACACGAATATTAGAACACGGGGAATATTTTTCACTATCCATTTTGCTGTAACTTGCCGCTAAATGGCGCTGCAAAGCATCAACTTCTATACCGTTCGACCGATCGGCATAAAATTTTTTATACTTACACATTTGAGCACGAAGAATATATTCTAACTGCGTTCCTTTTGATGTTACTCACCACTAGATGACACTGAAATGCATTATTATTTTAACTCGCCACTAGATGACGCTGCAGCAGGCCAAATTCTTGACCATTCAAACGGTCGCTATGAAAATCAGTATACATAGCTATTTGAACAATGAGAATATTTTGGCGTTATCCATTTTGCTATAACTCACCACTTGACGGCGCTGTAGCAAATCATTACTTTAATTAACTACTAGATGGCCCTGCAGTGTATCACTTCTTGACTGTGCAAATGATCGTTATGAAAATTGGTATACATAGATAGTTGAACACGGTCGCTATGAAAATCAGTATACATAGCTATTTGAACAATGAGAATATTTTGGCGTTATCCATTTTGCTATAACTAGCCACTTGACGGCGCTGTAGCAAATCATTACTTTATTGAACCACTAGATGGCCCTGCAGTGTATCACTTCTTGACTGTGCAAATGATCGCTATGAAAATAGGTATACATAGATATTTGAACACGGGGAAGAGTTTGGCGCTATCCATTTTCCTATAACTTGCCACTAGATGTCGCGTCAACACATGAACTTCAGGACTGTCCAGCCGATAGTCATGAAAATTCGTATACATCGATATCTGAATGCGAAAAATATTTTCGCCGTATCCGTTTTGCTAAAACTCGCCACTAGATTGCGCTACGCCGCATGGCCTTCTGCACCGTACAAACGATTGCCTTGCAATTCGGTATGCATGATTATTGGACACAATATAACGCGATATCCACTTTGCTGTATCTGTTTATTACAATGAATAGTAATCACCACAAATCGTAATATCAAAAAGTCCATTCATTCCCGTGCGAAGAATGGGTACTTCAGCTAGTAAATGAATAAAAAACTAATTAAAGACTGTATCTTTCTTCGAAAAAATGCTTTTTGAGCCTGTTTCGCTATAAGAAAAATGTCCAAATTATGATGATGTTAAAGTTGGGAGGTTTCACTGTATTACATGTATATTGTTGTGTGTGTATGTGGTAGGAGAGAAATCTTCTCTGGCTTTGAAACATTTCAGAACTAAATTAAGAAACACACGGACTCGAGCACCTCCTTAAATGGTGTCTTTTCCTGCGCCCTTTCAAATCTTGTTCAGGATACTATACATGATTTGAGAACTAGAGTTAATCATCACTATTGAAATATTACTTAAATATTACTCAAGTCAGAAAAAGGTTCTCAACAAGCTCTTTGAACTGCCCAAATGTTAATTGCCGTTTTAATTACTGTATATATAGTGTTAATATGTCGGGGATGTATCCCTTGCATTTAGGATCTGCTCCTTCCAGTAATCCGCCATTTCTCTAATAGGGTACAAAAGTTATGCATGTTCGTTGAGATATTACTTGAGTATTACTCAAGTCACCCAAAGATTTTTAATTATATTGTTTGTACTGCCCAATGTTAATTGCCGTTTTTGTTCAGAGAACGCGGTGTTCTCACGTGTATCTCACGAATGTGAAAATTTCACGTTGTGAGATAGGGCATGTAAATGATTTTTTTTAAACACTGCTCAAGTTAATTTAAAGCGTTCGGAAACTATATATTGCCATCTCCTATATAAGGTAATGAATGAACAAACGTTATCCATTGTTACTGTTTAGGCAAAATCAGGTGTCGCTGGGAGGAGCTCGTTTTAGCTCTCGCAGTAGGAGAGAGTACTCCTGAAAAACGTGCGTAAAATCTTATTTTCTTAAAGTTAGATTGCTCTGTAGCGGGTGTACACTGCAGTTGCGAATGCCTGATAGGTAAATGCCCACCCTACAAGAGACATAGCAAATAAATATAATAAAAAACTACTTTTATGACAGTTTCTTTCTTTTAAAAAATGCTTTTAGAGCCTGTGCCGTTCTCCGAAAAAATGTCCAAATTATGAGGATGTGAAAGATGGAGGTTCCATTGTATTGCATGAGTACTGTTGTATGTGTATGAGGTGAGAGAGGAACCACCTCTGGCTTTCTAACAATTTAGAACAAAACTAACTCCCCCACACACACACACACTAAGCATCAAGCTAAGAAATGTTTACTATACTGATAACGGAGGAGGGGACTCGAGCCCCTCCTTTTATGGAGTCCTTAACTATGCCCCTTTAAAAGTTGTTCAGGATACCATACAAGGTTTCAGTAACCAGAGTTACTCAGGTCTATTGGAGAATTATTTGAACATTACTCTAGTCCCAAAAAACTTCTAAAAACGCTGTTTGTACTGCCCATATGTTAACTGGTGTTATTAATCACTGTATTTAGTGTTATTATCTCGGGGGCGTATCCCTGTCATGTAAGATCTCCTCCTTAATGTAATCCGTCATTTCTTTAATCGGGTACAAGAGTTATTTATGTTCGTTGAGATAATAATTGAGTATTACTCAAGTGACCCAAAGATTTTTAATTATATTCTTAGTATGGCCCAATGTTAATTACCGTTATTGTTCTGTGAGTGCGGTGTTACGGTCTCCAGGGTGTATCCCGACGGTTCAGCCACTCCTCTTACCAGTTGTCCGCTATTTCTCAACTCGGATATTATTCAAATGCCGTTCCCGTTGTCAGCAACGGCTTTGTAACGTTATTTAAATTGAAAATTATTTGACCTTTGCTATTCAGGGCAACATTATTCAAACAATGAATTGGAAATTTATACTGTGCATATATGATTTGTGAAATAATACTGTTATTGCTTGAAATTATGAAAAAAAAAATGTAATCAACCCTAAGTAATAGAATGCTGTACTTACATTTTGTTCGAAGCATCCATTTAATTTCTAAATTAAGAGTGCTACATAAATACAAAAAGTCTACTGCTAACTGCATATGCTTAATTATCGTCGCCTTGGCGAGAGTCGGGGCGTTATAGCAGAAATCAACCCATGATAGCAACGCGGCACACTCATGGATTATATGCATATTCCAAATAGTATTTAAAATGGAGAAGTACAATTGGAATATGCTTCGGGAAGATTGTAAAATCGTTTTAGTAGCCGATTTTAAGATAGATTTTGATTCCAAAGATGTGCTTTTTGGAGGAAGGGAGAAAAATACTGGACACTCATGATTAATGTACACTTTCCAACTTAATGGAATAAGGAAAGAAAATTGGGAAGACGCGTGAATCATGAAACGCTTTTCATATATAGCATGATAGTGCGTATTTAAAATCTGACTGGTTTTCAGATTTGTTTTCTTTTAAAGTGTTTCATTCTTAAACAGAATTCTCTTTTAAAAATGAAACAGTTAAACAACAGCAGCATGCCACTAACGCTCAGACTGTTCGAACCTAGGATTCCTTGATTATAACCCAACGTGGTCAGGTGTACTTGATAGCTTAGAGGAACTTACACTCATCTGCATACAATTTGAAAATTTTTCATATTAATATTTACGCTTTTAAAATACTGGTGAACAAAATTTCTTTACAATTATTTTTTTAAAGTCGTATCTACACTTAAGAATTTAGAATTTATAACAGAATGCTCTTTCTGCAGCATGTCGTGAATGCGTCATCCTCCAAAAGCATATCTGGAGAATTTAGTTTCATTTTGAAGGTGAATTTTTTTGTTTTTATTGTTTAGGTAAGAAAAGAGAGCTTTCCCACATGTAAAATCCTATTTACATTACGTGTTAGAGAATCGTATTTTAAGGATGAAGGAAGGCTACCTAGGTAGTGTATTGGTTAACAAATCGTTCAGCGACACCTTGTTTTCGGATTTCATTCCTGACTTGTCTTGGCTGTTAATTTGTGCGTCACTTCACAGGGCGATTTCTGCTTCCTTAGTGCGTGACCGTCTCTGACGTAAAATTGCTAATACTTCGGTCTTTAGTACAGTGGAGTCTTGACATAGACTAACAATCGTTAGAAGATCCCTCATGTCAGAGAAAATTTCACGTTGGGAGATAGGGTATACATATATGATTTTTTAAACACATGCGTAATCGTTTTAGGCTCTTATAAACGCTACAAAAATTGTTTTAATACGTTTCCAAACTACATATTGTCATTTCCTGGATAAGCTAATGAATAAATGAATGTTGTCGCTTCTTACTCTTTAGGAAAAATCAGGGTCGCGTCGAGGAGCTTATTTTAGCTCCTTCTACAAAGTAGGAGACAGTACTCGTGAAAAACGCTCCTTAAATCTTATTTCTATTAGATTGCGTTGCAGCAGGAGTCCACTGCAGTTGTGAATGTCTGCCCACTCCAGAAAAAAAAAACAAATAAATAAATAAATAACTGTTTTAAGATGGTGCTTTCCTCAAAAAATGCTTTTCGAGCCTGTTCCGTTCAACCTAAAAAATTCCATGTTATGAGGATGTTAAAGTTGGGAGGTTTCATTTTGTCACACCAGTACTGTTGTGTGTGTATGTGGTGGGAGAACAATCATATCTGCCTTTCAAAAATTTTAGAACTAAACTAACACACACGTTATGGACAACACATAATGGAGTTGGAGACTCGAGCCCCTCCTTTAATGCAGTCCTTTTCTGCGCCCCTTTAAAATTTGTTCAGCATACGTTACAATGTACGAGCAACTAGAGTTTCTCATACCTATTGAATTATTACTTCAATATTACTCAAGTCATAAAAAATTTCTTAACACGCTGTTTGTGCTGCCCAAATGTTAACTGACGTTATTAATCATTGTATTTATTGTTATTATCTTGGGGGTGTATCCCTGGCAATTTAGGATCTTCCCCTTACTGTAATCCATCATTTCTTCAATCGGATACAAGAGTTATTCATGTTCGTTGAGATATTACTTGAGTGTTACTCAAGTCATCCAAACGATTTTAATTATATTTTTTGTACTGCCAAATGTTAATTGAAGTTATTTTTCAGCGAGCGCCGTATTGCAGTCTCCAGGGTGTATCCCGAGCATTTAGCCACACGTCTGCGATTTCTCTACTGAGATCTTTTTCACATTCCGTTCCTGCTGTCCGCCGCGGCTTTATAACATTACTTAAAGTAAAAAATATTTTACCTTTGCTATTCATGACAACATTAATCAAAGAAAGAATTGTGAATTTGTACTGTTCACAAATGATTTGTGAATTAATATACTTATAATACTGTTCGAAAAAAATTACTTGAAATTAAAAAAAAAAAAAAGTATTCAACACTATTTTATTGATATTATGTATATTAAACAGATTTTATTGTAAATTTTTCATATGATAGAGAAATCTTATAAATAAAAATGAAATTCTGTTTGTTTGTTTGTTTGTTTATTTGATTCGTATACAAATCCACAAAAATGGACCTATCGGCCTGAAATTTAGCACAGATATGTAAAATAATATAGAATAAATCGTAGTCCACTTTAAAACTTTGAAAGTCCACCCGTTCCCGGAATTCAAGAGATTTTTTATGCTCTCCACGCAAAAGGCTTTCCGTAATTGTAACCCCTGTAGTGAAAAAATTGTGAAATAAGGATCGTGGTTGCCATGTGTGGCGATTTTGACGAA
Source organism: Cheiracanthium punctorium (assembly GCA_038373885.1). Taxonomy (NCBI): domain Eukaryota; kingdom Metazoa; phylum Arthropoda; class Arachnida; order Araneae; family Cheiracanthiidae; genus Cheiracanthium; species Cheiracanthium punctorium. The sequence continues at coordinate 975,422 of JAWZYV010004260.1, forward strand.
TAAAATGTTTTAAATTCTCAAAGTAAAAATAAAAGAATAATAATGATTTTTTTTGTTAGTTTATATTCGTAAGGTTATTTTTTTTTTAAATTATAATATCGTGTGCATGGGAAATCAGAGCAGGAATGAAATGTTTTATACAGAAAAACATAAGAATTGAAGATTTCCGAGGCTAATGTGTAAAATTTTTTATTTTGGCGAAAAAATAAAGTGGCTGAAATATCGATTTTGAGTAAGTGAGTTCTAGCGGTTTGCACAGTTTTCGGCTTGGCGCAATTTATTGAGAGCTTAAGGAAATAGATTTTTGAAAACAAGTGCAAAGGTTTTATTAGAATACAGCGTTAAATTTTAATGATCCGTGAAGAAATAATGCAGTTATTAAGGGATTTCAAGTGATCTAACTTCAGAATTCTCGCCAATTGAGTACATTGATTTAAGTTAGGGGAATTCCGTCAAATTTCAGAAAATTGAAATCTTCTCATTTAGTACATCGGAGTAACGATGAATAAAACAAAACCTCTAAATTCCCTGAAAAAACTCTTGCAAAATGGCGTATGTTGGCACTTTGGCGAGGCTTAGATTTGAAACTGGATTTTATTTGAGACTGGTATATATAATAACACTGGTTATAGATAAAAATGAATGTTGGTATGTGTTTATGAGGATGAAAAACTCTAGCACCGTTGAGAACCGTTGCACCATGAAATTTGGTTCACCTAAGTCTTTTATGATGGAGAAGGTTTTTATGCTATCCGTTTTCTTAACTCTCCACTTGGTGCCGCAGCACAACGTCGAATTTTATTCCGTTTAGCCGTTTGCTATGCGAATATCGTCCAACCGATTTCGATGAAATTTGGTACACGCGAATATTAGAACACGGAGAATATTTTTCACTATCCATTTTGCTGTAACTTGCCGCTAAATGGCGCTGCAACGCATCAACTTCTATACCGTTCGACCGTTCGGCATAAAAATTTTTATACTTACACATTTAAGCACGAAGAATATATTCTAACTGCGTTCCTTTTGATGTTACTCACCACTACATGACACTGCAATGCATTATTATTTTAACTCGCCGCTAGATGACGCTGCAGCAGGCCAAATTCTTGACCATTCAAACGGTCGCTATGAAAATCAGTATACATAGCTATTTGAACAATGAGAATATTTTGGCGTTATCCATTTTGCTATAACTCGCCACTTGACGGCGCTGTAGCAAATCATTACTTTAATTAACCACTAGATGGCCCTGCATTGTATCACTTCTTGACTGTGCAAATGATCGCTATGAAAATAGGTATACATAGATATTTGAACACGGGGAAGAGTTTGGTGCTATCCATTTTCCTATAACTTGCCACTAGATGTCGCGTCAACACATGAACTTCAGGACTGTCCAGCCGATAGTCATGAAAATTCGTATACATCGATATCTGAATGCGAAAAATATTTTCGCCGTATCCGTTTTGCTAAAACTCGCCACTAGATTGCGCTACGCCGCATGGCCTTCTGCACCGTACAAACGATTGCCTTGCAATTCGGTATGCATGATTATATGGCACAATATAACGCGATATCCATTTTGCTATATCTGTTTATTACAATGAATAGTAATCACCACAAATCGTAATATCAAAAAGTCCATTCATTCCCGTGCGAAGAACGGGTACTTCAGCTAGTAATAATATAAGAGTTTATAGGCAACTACAAAAATAATTTCAGTAAAGCGGAAGAAAAACTAACTAAATTGGTAATCATTTAATTAAAAACAAACGATCTTAATTATTACAGCCAAACTTTTAAGTGCATTTAAAGAAAATTTTTATATTTTCTTATAATAGTAACCTACGAATTTCCCAAAAAAATAATTTTAATAACGGAAAAAAGACTTTCATGAAGCATATTACAAAGAAAGCAGTTCTAAAAAGTTTTATTTTTTAGCACAGTTTCATAAAGATCCTTCCAGCTGATGACAGAAGATTGCACCATTTTAAAAAGCCATTATATGAGCATAAGTCTTAAATGAATATATCTAGGAAAAAGTCATAATTTTCAAAAAGAAAGCTTCCTTTGCAGGACTGAAATTTGACTCTGCAAAAAAAGGAGAATCTGTGAAATATAAGATTTTCATATTATTCATAAGATGTTTTAAACATTTTTTGCTAGATTTTTTTTGAGTAGTTTAAAGTTCAAAGGTGAAATATGCTGTAACCTCAATGTAAACTTCTATATTTTTTGTACTGGGTTTCTGAAATAAAATGTAATTTTTATATTTAAAAAAATTGCTTTAATTTTTTGTGTGTTCATGAATACGTTCGAAACATGGACACATTTTAAAAGAATTTTCGTATCATTAGATTAATTAACGAAAAATAAGTTTTCTGGTGTCTAATTGAAAATTAATTACTATATTTTCTTCCTTCATCAACTAACCATTCTTTTCAATTTCTTGAAAACTTTCATCGTATGAATACTCATCAGTTCAAACTATTATTTAGTTTATGATATTTTCAAAACTAAATGCTGTAATATATAGGTCAATGCCGTTTAGTTGACCCATATGAATTTTTAAAATTTATTTTGTCTATTTTATTTATTATTTACTAGCTGCGTGCCCGTTCTTCGCACGGTAGGAAACGAAAATTTTCCTTACATGTGTAATTCCCCTTAATTCCAGTGATGTGAATCTAAAATAAAAGCAAAATTATTTGACTTATAATGTAAAGTTTGCGTCATGAGTACTAACTTGGCATCATTGCAATATCATGACTCAAAAAACTACATCAGTGTCATTCGCGATCAGAAAAGTGAAAAGCTTAGCGGTTTGCAGAGAACTCCTGACTTTCAAAATGTGTTATTTCTATATCATACTGTTTTGAGGTTCAAGTTGTAGCATTAAATACCTCAGACACTACATGAAATGAACAACTATTTATTTTAAAATAGCTGCGAATTTCATTTTTAAAAAGTTCAAGTAATCTCCTCTGTCGAAATTACTGCGGTATATATCAACGCAAATTAGAATTACTTATCGTTCAGTTGGTTGTAAAACAACCCTTGAAAAAGGATAAACATTTATTAACGTTGTATATTGGGATTTATTCATATCATCCTTACAAATCTACCAATACTACCTATTACGCATATTAATACTATCTATCTTCGCTTCTCCCTCTTTAATGCTCAATTTAACGAAACAGCTTACATTATTTGGCACAAATGGGACCTTTATATTCTATGGCGATTCTTTAGCAATTTACGCATTACCATAAACATTATTCATTTCCCATAATAGTTGCTATTAAGGAAGCTCTCCATACAAATTTAATTTATGCATAGTTTTGTAGGATTGGCGTATTTAGCACCGCAAAACATTTAATCTCACCGTGGTGAAAAATATTCAAGCGGTGCCAACTTAAATATCCATGTATCCAATATAAAGATATCTTATAAATCCTCCATAGTTCTGTCTACTGAAAACATCAAACTGTGCCATCTCGAGGAGCTATTTAGAATCGCTATAACTGTGACAGGACGTTAGAGTTGCAGAGTTTACAAATTTCACGCATTTTTAAAAATTTATGACGTCACTGTTTAACTACCGTAAAAGATACCCCGGTTGGCATCATGAATTTCTCAGTTTATTTCTAAAGTAAGTTTTAATCAAAATATCGCCTCCTTGTGTTAAAAAAAGAGCAGGGATAAATGAGTTAAATTTGTGGCGTAATTTTTACGTATTTTAAAGCATTTGACGTCATAGATCCTCACTTGCGCATTGAAATTCCGATATCCCATTTAAAAAATCGATTGGTTGGAAAAAGAACATTTTTTTCTAATCCTTTTTGTGGCAACGCAATTAAATTATCACGTGCCATGATCAATTAATGTAATCCCGTAAGCTCTCCTTTATGGAGGAACGTAATACAACGTTAAAATAAAACTATACTCGCAACCTGCATGCATACGCTAGGCAACGCCTGCGCCATAATTAAATGCCAAAAATAAAAATAGTAAATAGAAAAATTTTAATATATCGCGCTTTGAAACGAACTTTGTAACTTTTAAAATGAACATTTTCAGCACCGTGAAGACATTTCAATTTTTAAATAAGCACCGGATTAAAATACCACTTCTAATAATAATAATCGTGAATTTATTAGTTTATTTCTACAGTAAATTTTAATCAAAATATCGTCTCCCTGTGTTGAAAATAGAGCTGGAATAAATGAGTTAAAATTATGGCGTAATTTTTACGTATCTTAAAGCATTTGACGTCATAGATCCTCACTTGCGAATTGAAATTCTGATATCCCATTTCAAAGCTCGATTGGTTGAAAAAACCCTTTTTTGTAATCCTTTCTGTGGCAACAACCGAACATAAGTTCTCGTGCCGCGATCGCAATGTAATGAATGGCGTAATATCGTGTTGATGCTATTAAATTCTAAACATTAGGCTGCATTAAAATTCGTAAAAAATCATCTAATTTACATAATTTTTTCGTTTTTATTTTAAAAGAGGGAGAAAAGAATGTTTCACGATTTGTCAAAATATCAAAAAGTTATGACGGATAGAATTCAAGATGGCGACAATTTTAAAATTATTTTACGAAAAATTCGCCGAAGTCGATGCTTAGTAAAAAAATTCCTAAAAATCGGTAAATTATGTTACGTATTCAGAACAAACTGTTTTTAAAAGAAAAATTTCTCCTCTATCCGATGATACAAATGCCGTTTTGCTGCGAGCGTAATTTCCGCCGTTATTACGAATTAGGTGAGAAAAAATGCCAAAAATCGCATAAAACATAAAATAAAAAAAATTATAGGTCGAATTTTGAAAAAATCGCTTCGAGGTGCACAACCTCATGTTTAGATCTTCCCGAGTGCCAAATTTGGTGTTTCTAGGTGTAGCCGTTTGTCCGTAACGCCGCCGACACACAGACCCGCAGACCCACACACAGATCCACACACAGACCCACACACAGATCCACACACAGACCCACACACAGACATCTTCTTTTATAATAAGTAGAGATTTAATTATTATTATTATTTTTGCTGCAATCGTTACCGAACTCAAATTGCAGAAATACTTCTTTCAGTTAAAGTGAAATTTAAGAGTCATAAAAATAAAAGTAATTGAACTTGAAAGTAAATATCTCTTGTATCATCAGTAGCATGTAAAGTTAGACAAAAATTGTTTGAATGTCAGCGATTATGTAGGTGATTACGTGAAACAAAAACATGCAAACTTTAAGGTAAGCATTGTGACTGCTTTGTGTAGTTGTGCTTGAATGTAAAGAAAATGAAAAATCTAATCTCATGACGTGTTTCGATTTTAGCAGGACTCAGTACTTCAATCACATAGATTTTCTTCAAGGTTGGCTCATTTATCTCCGTCACAATATTGACAAAGGTGCAACGGCTTTCGAAGCAACATAACACAGAAATGAAATTTTATTAAATAAAGAGAATAGCGTGGAATTTTATTAAATGGAAAGAAAATATCATTGAAAACTTCATGACCAAAACAGATTGTCATTTATCAGAGATCCTCTTCGTTTAAAGATTTTAAGACAAAGGCTTTGCACCAAAAGATTCTATAACAGAATACGGTACAGCCGGTAAATGGGAAGGAAATAAAGTGCAAAAATGGTTTCCAAGCAAATTAATCTATAGTTTTAAATAATAACAATTACAGTTTTAATAGTAATAATATATGCTTAATATTAAAGAATAGAAACATAATGCCAAATAAATCGGAAAATTTGCACCTGCATCAAATATGCAATATAAACACCCCCAGAACCCCGGACATAGTAGCACTAGTTGAATAAGGTCTCACGCTTAAAAAGGGATATTTCTCTCATTTGTTAAAAAAAATTGCTCATTTGTTGAATTAAAAAAGAGAGAGAGTGTGTGTGTGAGAGAGAAAAAACTTTGCTTTTTAATTCTATTTAATTTATTTCTCTGAGCCATTTGCAATAACTTACATTTCTTCGACTTTCATCAAGATACAAACTTTAAGAACAAATAGCCGAAATTTACACCATTTTTTCATTCATTTAATAACTATTTTTTTTTCATTTTTCACCTAATGAATTCGTAATACTTGCAAGAGTGTTTAATTTTTACAGATCTTTGCATTGATGCACATAAATTGTTGGTATACTTCCTTAAATGAAAATTATGGGCAAAAATCACAAAAGTGTCCTGCTCTAACGAGCTTCCCCAATACATCTGCGTGTGCTTGTTTTGGGTGTGTAACAAATTTTATTGTACGTCAAGTGCTATTTTATTTCCACTGATCTATCATTGGCACGCAACTAATTTATTTATTTTACACTAGCTGAATATGTATCAAACATTTATAAATGGATTTACTATAGTATTTAATTACTATGGCCAAGTTTTTTATTTATAATGAAAGAATTAAAACCACACTTATAGTATTTTCTAGTAAAATAAGGTCAACTAAAATATCTATTAAAATATAGGTAGTTTTATTTATTTTTTATAAATTAGCAATTTTAAAACACATTCATTCACATTTCAAATGTACCGTTCTATCCAAATTACTCTAACAATAATTAAACAACTTTGATGCTTAAAACTTTTAGAAATCCCACACATTACTTTTAAAGCAGACACAGATCAACAAGAGAAAAGCCAGAATTCCATTAGACCGCAACAGAGTAATGTCTGGACACATTTGTCACAGCTTATTTGCGATTGCCTTTTGGGATTTTAAGAAAAGAAGTTCCTCATTCAATAAAAGAGTAAACATTTTTTCTCGTTAGACCACCCAACTTTTGCACTATATTGAAATTGACATTTCAGGAAGTCATTTATATTGCTTAACTGTTTCGTACTAGAATGTTTTATAAAATTCTTTGTTCTTAATTTAAGAGTTCGTAAGGAATGTGGACTACAGATCTTGTTTGAGAGTACGAGGTAAAATAATTTAACTGTGCACAATATAAATTTTATACTGACGTATTTTCTGACAGGGATAAACTAACAGCAGTGTGAATAAAGAAACACATGGATAATTATTACATTGTATATATATTTTTAAAAACACATATCATTTAACAGGAAGTTTATTAATGATAAAAAATATTCAATAGAGTGTGTCAACAAAAGATAGTAACCAGGTTTAATGCTTTATCTATTAGATAGAATAACGCAATATAAATTAAAAAAAAAATGTTGAAAGTAAAGAAGGAAAAAAACTAAGTTAAGATAAAAATATTTTCGTTAATTTATAAAAAAAAAACTTTTTTAATTTGTATACGACACTCGTACAAAATATATCGGATCAGTGAAATGTACCCAACTGCACTAATGCGAGGATTTACAAAATTTTAAAACTATATCCTAAAAAGTGTGAAAGAAAAATACATACTAACGTAAACCACTTTTCTATGTCTAAAGGTAAAAAAAAATATTACGTCGGATGATCGTGTTTCAGGGTGTTACAGAAATTACGAAAGAAGATGGTATTTTGTTCTCTAGCAAGGAACATCTGCACTCAAAGTCATCCGTAGTTCCTGGCCATCTTTTTATAAGATATCTCTAAAACGTTTTATTATGAAAGACTGAAAATTCGTACTTCATCTCTCTAATGTATGGGGCACATTTTACTATTTGGATATATATATATATATATATATATATATATATATATTTGTACGGGCTCGTATACAAATTTAAAAGTGAAACTTTTTGTAAATGAACGGGAAGAATTTTTTCTTAACGGGATCTTATTTCTAACCTAACTTTGGACATTCTTTTTCACGTTACATTGCCCACTTACTATCTCTAATAGATAAAGAATTAAAACGTGTCACCACCTTTTTTGGATATCCTGTATATGTTTTTTCCTGAAGATTTTATAGTTACCTATTTTCAGCTTATTGATTTTTAACTCTTAAGAACATTATTTCCTGTATGGTTTGACAAATAAATGATAAAATGAGACTCTAAATAAAGAGTGTCTTACAAAAAAATATTATTGTTGAATTATTTTCTTATGTTGAGGTGAAAGAGAGTTTTAATCAGAGAAAACTGAATAATACATATTATGAATAAATCGATTTTATTTTGCTCTATGACTGAATTCTGAGAAAACACAGTACATTAAATTTTCAGTCAATATTCCATATAGAAATAAGCTTAGTTTTATTTCATTATCTTATTTCTAAAGGTATGGAGTTTTCGTTTTTGCAAAATAGATGCGAATTTAAGCGAAATTTTCTTTTAATTACGAATCTGTACGAAATCTAAGGAATTTTGGAATACCCGCGAATTCGTAAGAAACGCAGCGCCATCTAGCTACAAAATATAGCAAAATAGATAAAGTAAAAATATTCTCCGTGATCAAATATCCACACGTACCAATTTTCGTCAAAATAGGTTAAACGTTATTTTCATAGATAGCGGTTGACTAGAATTCGACGTTCTGCAGTGTCACCTAGCGGCATCCGATATTTTAATAGTTATTATGCTATTTGGGGTGGAGACGAATCCAACAGATAAGAGATAATTAAAATCAGTCCAGCCGTCCTTGAGTTATGAATGGTGTAACTAACTCGACTTTATTTTATTTATATAGATAAGTATGAAGTAAATTTTCGTTGAATCTTAAAAGATTGAAATTTAATATTATATTATTACAAGGAAACAAATACAGTTACTAATTCATTTATATTTTCACAAAATTAGCTTATTTGAACGTAAGTAAATTACATATATTTACACAATTTTTAACGTGATTTTCCTCATTTCTCATGAATGGTTGCCACTAATTTTAAATTAAATTAATTTAGCTATCCATGCGTACCAGGTTTACTAGACAAGGGTTTTGCATCATCCAACAGCTGCATTTTACATTTTGAAAAAAAATTTAAAACATTTTAACGTATTGCCTCTGATGCAAATAAATGCTGTTTGGTAAGCAATTAAATCTTATTAAAACTCGCTAAGGTCTAAACAGAGTCAATAAAAGTAAATGCCAGTTTCGAAGTAAAAAGATACAAATGTAATTAAATATCCTTCCAATGCAAATTTAATGACATGGTTTAAAATGTTAAGTGCCTCGGTAATTTGAAAAACAGAAATGTTAAATTTCTAAACAAATGTCGTGTTTAACCTTTGAATAGCCGCTTTGGAATTATCTTTGAAATATTAAATAAAAGATGTGTAAATAAAGTAAACGAAAAATATGCTGTTAGTAATTTAATTTTACTGAAAAATGTGCATATCTTTGTTTAATAAAGCGTGAGTAAAACATATTTTTCGAAATATGACTGGAAATTAATTTTGGATATAGTACCCAGTTTTAATTAAAACAAAAAATAAATTAGTTTAAAAGATAACTGGGATTTTAATGATAATTCTAGTAGCAGTGATGATACTTATTGGAATAATTATTGTTTGACACAACAATATTTAAGGATTGCTTTGCTAAAAGAAGTTACAATTTTATAGAATTAACTTGATTTAAACATTGTTTAAAATATTACAGTTTTTTTCAGTATGCATTAAAGTATTTTAATAGTTCCTGAGATTTCTTTAATGAAAACATTTAGAATTAAAGTATCGAAAATATTTGTGAAGTTTTTAGATTTAGCAAAAAAATACATGTTTGCATAGATTTGTTTAATACAGAGTCATTTTTATAACTTCGTGTAATAAGTCAAGCACTGCTTTCTAAATATAATTGGAAATATTTCATATTTCTTCCAGCTTTATCAATATTGAAAAATATAATAAAGTAAACTTTATCAGGGAACATATTAAGTCTAACGTAAGATACAATTTTTGCCAATGTTTCGATGCAACTATAGGAAGTAAAAATTCTATAAATTTGCGTAATCAAGCTAGCTTTTTACACGTTTAAAAATATCTTTGAAATTTACACTTGGACAAATTATCTTCTTCTTACAGCCAATTTCTCTAAATGAAATGAAAAGATCCGTAAATCACAAAGGAATATTCACGTGCTATTATTTGCTGATGGAGCCGTTTTGAAATATATAATATATATCCTACGATTAATAAACATAAATAGAAACCTTCTAAAATATCCTTAATGTATACGGATAAAGTTCAATGAATAACCATAAGCTCCTTTTAATTTTTTAATTTAATTTTGCTGCATCACTTAGGAATGCAAAATTTCAATAAATAGTGAAAAGGCACAAGTTGAAAATAACGTATTTCACATTGAAAAAGTGAAAAATATTTTAGTTGGAAATGCTGAGAGCATGTGGAGAAATGTTGTTTCAACGTATTGTGATATATTTATTGACTTATAACATGAAATATGTCTTTATTATATATACATACATATATATGTATATATATATATATATATATATATATATATATTGAATTCTTCACTCAAATATAGCAAAATATACTTTTGGGTCAAATCATTGCTAAAACAACCCAAAATCGGCTTTACTTATAAGTCAGTCTAGCTTTGGTTATAATTTTTCTGTATTCATGCACTGCAAATGGTATATTGGGAAAACGCATGTTTATGTAGTAAGGGCAGAACTATCAGCAATTGGCAACGTTCAGGTTGTGAAAGCTGATCATAGTCCGAGTAAAAATTATCTATTTACATTCACGGTTGAAAAATTCAAACTATTTTTAGCTTTGCGTTTAAATGAATGGTCCTATTTCTTTACGAAACAGAAATACCCAGTTTATAAAGATTTAATAAAAAAATGCAAAAATGAGCTCATGAGTGTATTTGGCACCTCTGCTTATACATAAAAGGAGCAAACTAAATTGCGCACAAAAATGCGATTAGTATGTGGGAATCTAAACGGAAAAATGGAGTGGTCGGGGTCGCTTGATTTTAATGAATGACTGTGTAGCTTTGACGTCACGATCCAATCGTGACGTCATAGCTACACCCTATCATCAGTGCTATAATTTCTTCCTCTGTTTGATAATTTTAGTGCTGCCATCTATTATAATGAACAAGAACTTTATTTTTAGACTGCGTTCCTCTAGTATTTCGGTGCCGGGGATTGAGCTCTGGATTAAAGTCGTGATAAGCGAGCGTGCTAACTATCAGACGCGGTGAGACTCGGGATGAAATTACTAAAGTTTGAACTAATTCTTGCTTTAATTTCGGAATGAGAGCTTTTATGCATCTAAATAAATTAAATTAAAATTTGTCTGTACACTACTTGAATTGAAAAAATGCAACGTCTATCCGTTTCAAGCATCTGGGACGCCAGTATGACAGTCAATAAAAGGAAGTTTGTCTGTCTGTCTTTCTGGCATTCTGTCCGTTACGCTTCTTTTGTTCGAGCATCACGTAAAACTGACTTGCGAGCTAATGAAATAAAATTTGGTCACATAATAGGTGGTCACTCAACTTAATCTATAGGCGTCGAATAAAAAAAAATACCTTTAGATTTAGAGATTTTTGCGAAAAGTGTTTCAACTTTATAAATGTTTCTTCGCACATCGCGTAATAACGACTAAATCAAAATTCAATGAAATGTGGTGAAATGATAGATAATCTCTCAACTTAAGCTATAGGCGTCAGATTAAAAAAAAAATTATATTTTGATATTTTTGCGAAAATCGTTCAAACTGCATAAATTTTTGTTCACGCATCACGTAATTACGACTTAAGTGAATAAAACGAAATTTAGTGACACGATTGGTGGACAACTTAAACTATTCACTTAGATTTTTTAATTATTTTCAATTTGATTAGACTGAGATTTTACGAAAACGTACTGTGAGTTTAAAAAAAATGTGTAAATGTTTGCACTTTTTAACACACAATACAATATTGTGTAAAACAAAATGTTTGCACTTTTATTTTTCAAAAAATTATAGATTGTACACAATTTGCGCATAAAAAGTTAATATTTTTGCATACTTAAAATCACTCTTTTTGTTCACAGTTTTTGATAATATAGAATATGCACTTTTTTGTAAGCATAAAAACTGCATATAATTTGCATAAAAAGTGCATACTTTCAAATTATTTAAAAATATCCACTTATTATTCACAACTTGTGGACAATCTATACTTTTTTGTTAGAGCTGGGCAGACATTCTATTCCTGGATTGATCCGTGCACTGTTCCGTTAATTGGGATTTTAGTGGCTACTGTAATTGAGTTATCTAGCAAATGAGAAGTATCACAAAGATGGTAGTGATGAAATTCCAGAAAACATTTGCATACGTGTAGAATTTTGATGCCCATAGCTGCGTTTTTGGCGTAATCGTAATGTGGCGAAGCAAGCTCTGTGGCCCCAAGCCGAGAAACCCAAAAGTACCAAACGTAATTTCTAGAAATTCCTTATAAAAACATGATTTTTTTTTTGTGTGTGTGGGGGCGTATTATTTCTATAAAACTGATCTTCGTTTGAAGATTTATTGATTTCAGTGACACACAACGCACACTGTTGAATAACTAAATCATTGCATTATGCCCTCATAAGATAATACTGAAATAAATTATCCACGTTCCTTAAATAATAATGTTTTAATTTACATCAGTAATTAAATATCTGTGTCATGAATCACATGTTTTCGCTTGTAATTTTCATGGCAAAAAACTGAGTGAAAATAAAATATACCTAACTTTCACATTTAGTTGCCTGCAAATTAATCAAATATAGTGAAGTAGACAAAATGAGCGGTCTTTACTCGGTATGTCTTTGGTTTGGTCCAGGTAGGACAAAATAAAAATTACATTGAAAACACAAAAAATATCAAACAAAACAGACGTTCTTAGACAATTTTTTTAGTATAATAAGTCAATTTACATAGATATTTTCAGAAGAATATTATTTCATTGTTGTATTTAATTTGAATGTATAAAATTTACACAGGTACTTTTAATTGATCAATTAGAATTCCTATGGATTATGATAGCTGTTAGTTTTTAAAAAGATTACACTATAGTAAATGTTCAGTTTGTAAAAACTTCAGTAATCCTGAACTTACCTAAAAAAATCTCATATTAAAAAAAGAGAGAGAGGGAATAATGCAAAACGAAAATATTACTCAAAATTTATATAATACAATTTTTACAATGTTTAGAGTAAAATGGTTTAAGTTATGTTCAGGGTATCATGTATCAGGGTCATGTATTAGGTCAATGTTTAGAGTATTGTTTGCATTAATTCACTGAAATCTGCTATCAGATATTAATATAAGAGAACAAAATCTCATAATATTTATTGTTAACATAGCAAAATTAAGGAAATAGTCATATTTCATACATTGCCTAAAAATATCTGGCATTCTATACAATGCTTCGACATTCTAGAGAATGCCGCAATTTTATACTTTGCCGGTAACATATATTTACTGAAGTGTTTCTGAACATATCCAAAGTAAAGAGGGAAATATGGAAGGCAATATCTACTAACCACTCACAGATTTTTTTTTTCAAAATATTAACTTTTTTCGTATGACAAACAGAAAATATTTTGTTTGAATTAGTTGCCATTTTTAAGCTCGTAAAACCGTTGCATGTGGTGAAACACAAAAAGACCTGAAATGAACAAAATATTCAGCAATTTTTCAGAAAAAACTATTAGAACAACGGGCAATGCAAAAACTCTAAATTTTCCATTTTTATATTAATATTCGTTTTCACTGATTTGCATAATTATCAAATGCACATAGTGACTGTAAAAATAGGCAAAGTTTACAGCACTTCCAGATAATCTTTATTTTCATTTAAATTTTATATAAAATCGATTAATCAGTGTTTTTATACATACATCTCCAAAGCATTTAGAAGAACCTAAATGGATTATGGATAGAGCTTTTTATATTACAGATAAGTCTTTCTTTTATGAAATAAGATAGTAATTGTAAGAAATGAGTGTTTGAGATTATATATATATATATATATATATATATATATATATAACTAATAAGTAAAAACACATTATATACTGAAAATATGACATACGCCGCATGAAAAAATATACATCAGCAGATGCAAGAATTACAAATCACGTGTGGAAAACAAAACAAAAAGAAATCACTGAAATGAACTCAAAATATTGAGAAATGTTTTAATTTTAATTAATAACTAGCTGAAGTACCCGTTCTTCGCACGGGAATGAATGGACTTTTTGATATTACGATTTGTGGTGATTACTATTCATTGTAATAAACAGATATAGCAAAGTGGATATCGCGTTATATTGTGTCCAATAATCATGCATACCGAATTGCAAGGCAATCGTTTGTACGGTGCAGAAGGCCATGCGGCGTAGCGCAATCTAGTGGCGAGTTTTAGCAAAACGGATACGTCGAAAATATTTTTCGCATTCAGATATCGATGTATACGAATTTTCATGACTATCGGCTGGACAGTCCTGAAGTTCATGTGTTGACGCGACATCTAGTGGCAAGTTATAGGAAAATGGATAGCGCCAAACTCTTCCCCGTGTTCAAATATCTATGTATACCTATTTTCATAGCGATTATTTGCACCGTCAAGAAGTGATACACTGCAGGGCCATCTAGTGGTTCAATAAAGTAATGATTTGCTACAGCGCCGTCAAGTGGCGAGTTATAGCAAAATGGATAACGCCAAAATATTCTCATTGTTCAAATAGCTATGTATACTGATTTTCATAGCGACCGTGTTCAACTATCTATGCATACCAATTTTCATAACGATAATTTGCACAGTCAAGAAGTGATACACTGCAGGGCCATCTAGTAGTTAATTAAAGTAATGATTTGCTACAGCGCCATCAAGTGGCGAGTTATAGCAAAATGGATAACGCCAAAATATTCTCATTGTTCAAATAGCTATGTATACTGATTTTCATAGCGACCGTGTTCAACTATCTATGCATACCAATTTTCATAACGATAATTTGCACAGTCAAGAAGTGATACACTGCAGGGCCATCTAGTAGTTAATTAAAGTAATGATTTGCTACAGCGCCATCAAGTGGCGAGTTATAGCAAAATGGATAACGCCAAAATATTCTCATTGTTCAAATAGCTATGTATACTGATTTTCATAGCCACCGTTTGAATGGTCAAAAATTTGGCCTGCTGCAGCGTCATCTAGTGGCGAGTTAAAATAATAATGCATTGCAGTGCCATCTAGTGGTGAGTAACATCAAAAGTAACGCAGTTAGAATATATTCTTCGTTCTCAAATGTGTAAGTATAAAAAATTTTATGCCGATCAGTCGAACGGTATAGAAGTTGATGCTTTGCAGCGCCATTTAGCGGCAAGTTACAGCAAAATGGATAGTGAAAAATATTCTCCGTGTTCTAATATTCGCGTGTACCAAATTTCATCGAAATCGGTTGGACGATATTCGCATAGCAAACGGCTAAACGGAATAGAATTCAACGTTGTGCTGCGGCACCAAGTGGCAAGTTAAGGAAAACGGATAGCATAAAAACCTTCTCCATCATAAAAGACTTAGGTGAACCAAATTTCATCGTGCAACGGTGCTCAACGGTATCTATAACCAGTGTTATTATATATACCAGTCTCAAATAAAATCCAGTTTCAAATCTAAGCCTCGCCAAAGTGCCAACATACGCCATTTTGCAAGAGTTTTTTCAGGGAATCATTCGAAGCATTGACTTAGCAGCAATCAATATGGGAAATGGTTCGACCGCCAAAGAGTAGCCAAAGAGAGTTATTTGAAAATTGGAATCCCTTAATACAGCCTATTTTTTTTTTAAATTATCAACTATAATGTGTTTTATTCATCGTTACTCCGATGTACTAAATGAGAAGATTTCAATTTTCTGAAATTTGGCGGAATTCCCCTAACTTAAATCAATGTACTCAATTGGCGAGAATTCTGAAGTTAGATCGCTTGAAATCCCTTAATAACTGCATTATTTCTTCACGGATCATTAAGATTTAACGCTGTATTCTAATAAAACCTTTGCACTTGTTTCCAAAAATCTATTTCCTTAAGCTCTCAATAAATTGCGCAAAGCCGAAAACTGTGCAAACCGCTAGAACTCACTTACTCAAAATCCATATTTCAGCCATTTTATTTTTTCGCCAAACTAAAAGAATTTACACATTAACCTCGGAAATCTTCAATTCTTATTGTTTTGCGTGTAAAGCATTATATTCCTGCTCTGATTTCCCATGCACACGATATTATAATTAAAAAAAAAATAACCTGACGAATATAAACTAACAAAAAAAAAATCATTATTATTCTTTTATTTTTACTTTGAGAATTTAAAACATTTTATTCGGTAAAATCGCCACACATGGCAACCACGATCCTTATTTCACACTTTTTTCACTACAGGGGTTACAATTACAGAAAGCTTTTTGCGTGAAGAGCATAAAAATTCTCTTAAATTCCGGGAACGGGTGGACTTTCAAAGTTTTAAAGTGGACTATGATTTATTCTATACTATTTTACATATCTGTGCTAAATTTCAGGCCGATAGGTTCATTCTTGTGGATTTGTATACGAACGACATTTTATTCGGCAAAATCGCCACACATGGCAACCACGATCCTTATTTCCCATTTTTTTCACTACAGGGGTTACAATTACGGAAAGATTTTTGCGTGAAGAGCATAAAAAATCTCTTAAATTCCGGGAACGGGTGGACTTTCAAAGTTTTAAAGTGGACTGCGATTTATTCTATATTATTTTACATATCTGTGCTAAATTTCAGGCCGATAGGTTCATTCTTGTGGATTTGTATACGAACGACATTTTATTCGGCAAAATCGCCACACATGGCAACCACGATCCTTATTTCCCATTTTTTTCACTACAGGGGTTACAATTACGGAAAGATTTTTGCGTGAAGAGCATAAAAAATCTCTTAAATTCCGGGAACGGGTGGACTTTCAAAGTTTTAAAGTGGACTGTGATTTATTCTATATTATTTTACATATCTGTGCTAAATTTCAGGCCGATAGGTCCATTTTTGTGGATTTGTATACAAATCAAATCAACAAACAAACAAACAGAATTTCATTTTTATTTATAAGATTACCCAAATGATCAGTGATAGGTTAAATATATTAATGAAATGTCCATATTAATTCTTATGTCTTTTTTTATATACATAGTAACTCATAAGTTTTCTACTCTGCATTTGTGCTTATTTCATCAGAAAACATAAACACTTAATAAAAAACATTAACTAAGCTTTTTAGTTCAGAAGAAATGCTTTTTTACGCATTATATTCTATACAAATATCAATGTTAAAAAAAAATGAAGACGCAAATTTAAAAATCAATATGTAAACAATACATAAAATAAATGCCATTCAAAAAATGAAGCTCAAACATATTTTAGACAGAATATACATGTTGTTTTGATTACTTTCTTACCGCTGAAAGATTTTGGAATTTCACACAGCAAATTATATTCTGCAAGCAATAAAGGCTTTAAAAGGAACATTCAATCACTCTCTTCCATTAGCTTTTACATCCTTCACGTGTTGGTTTCTTTCAGGAAATTCCATTAGTCTTTTTATCCCATTCTTTATTTATTTTGAGTTTCTTTTTCGTACCTTGTGAAAATTGCAAGAAAGTATTCTAACAACATTTACCTTTCAAGTCAAATCTCATTTTATAGGCTCAGCTTCTAACTTAATAAATGTTTGTTTAAGAGGTTGGAAGGAAAAAGCGTTAACAGTGTCAAGCGTTAACAGTACAAAATGTAACGAATGAGACTGAGGAGTTAAGTGTGTGGTATTTTAAAGCAAAGTCTAATTAGAAATTATTTAAAATACTCAAAAATTCCATCATTCAATTCATACTAATATTGATTCAAAAAAGTAAGATTGCTTTAAGAGTAATCAAGTACGACTTTCACAGTACTTCAAAAGTCTAATGTGATTCTATAATGATGACATTTTACATACACACAGCTATGAGATTAATTCATATTAAATATTCTGAATTAAAATTCTGAAAAGATAGAATGCGTATTTAACTGGGTATTGTATATCATAAAAGCATTATAAACAAATTTTAATTTCATAAATATGGTTTCTGATATCTTTTCAAGGCAAATGCTTATCTAATTTTTCCTACTGCAAAATTAGATTATTACAAACAGGTAGTGCATTGAAATTAATGAAAATTTTGTATAGTAAGACACATACGTAAACTGTGCTTATCAATAATACGATCTTTTTGGCCGGTGTAAAACATTTGGCCTTCCTGAGTCATAAAAAAGTTCAAGCTACTAAAAATCAGAAACTCTGAAACTTAACCTAAATATTAATCAAATATAGACATTTGCCATTCAGAAGAAGGGAAAAATAAGAAACCAATAAAAGAAGAACGTTCAAGGAAAAAGGGAAGGGAGGGAGGATGAAAATCGCAAAAATAGGACAGTATATTAAAGAAAAAAACTAATAATACACAAAGTTTATATACAGGGTTGTCCAAATTAAACTTCCCCAACTCAGAGGCCTGTGCAGGATGTTGTACGGGTCTTAATGTGATGAAATTTTGAAAACAGACACTTCAGATCACGCGCTCGCGATTTATTTAAAAAAAAATATTAGTACAAGAAGTTACCGATAGGTGGCGCTGTAATACTTGTAATTTGCTTATTGCAACAACGTGATTTGCAGAAATAAAGCTTCTGCACAACGAATCCAAAAGACGAGGCCTGCAAAAGTGGAAGACAGGTGCTGCACAGGCAGTTGTTTCGAGCTCGCTGATGCATAATGGCGACTTTGAAAGACAAAGCTCTGTTAGTGAAACTTTTCTACCAGAATGACGAGAACTCCTGTGTTGCGATAAGAGCATTCCGTCAGCAGAAGAACTTACGCCGAGGACCAATGATACCACGCTCTTTACGAGACATGTTGTGGATTCTGCACGCGTATAAGACGCTGCTTTGGTGGTCGTGGACGCCACTAGCCAATCGCCACATGGTGTTGTCAACTGTTTCTCCGGTTGTTGATATGCCCTATTCGACCACGGCATACATATAGAACATCTGTAGAAGGTCTTGTTGATCTGCAGCGCCACCTATTGGCAACTTCTTGTACTAATATATATATATATATATATATATATATATATATATATATATATATTTTAAATAAATCGCGAGCGCGTGATCTGAAGTGTCTGTTTTCAAAATTTCATCACATTATGACCCATACAACATCCTGTACAGGCCTCTCAGTTGGGGAAGTTTAATTTGGACAACCCTGTATATATATATAGATATATAATAAAATTTGTAAATTGAACAAAATCTACCAAAACATAAAATAATAGTCATAAACAATAATGCCAATAATGAAGAAACAGAACGAGAACAACAAAAGAACAAAAACATGGAAGGCTGTTTTTGTTTTGAGTTTTCTTATTTAAAAGTACGCAGGCGTATTTTTTATGTGTTTATGAAGTAAAATACATGCACAAAAATAGCTAAAATAAAATAAGTAATAATGAAAGAAAAAACAAGGAGAAGAAATGAAGAAGTAAGATAAAGAATGTAAACTGATTCTTACAACAACTGCTTCGAAACAAAATGAATAAATAGAATCGAAGAACCGTCGTTCAAAAGACACTGGGTAATGGAAAAACCCTCCAAATTGCCAATCTGTAGAAAAGTCTCAGAAATGCAAAATTCAAAACGATGATTAGAATTCCAACAGTGGTGTGCAGTAGAATATTTGGAAAGCTCATGCTTAGAAACATATCCGCCATGCTCTTTGAGACAAAGAGATTTTCTGGGCTGATAGTATCCCAAATCACAAGATCCACAAGGGACATACTAAATACCCCCAACGTTTCTAAGTAGAAATATGATCTTTGTGAGAAGACAATTTAGATTTATTCACCGATTTAAATATGACTTTGAAACCGAAATTTTTAAGAAGTTTAGAAATTTTGTTGCATTAAGTGGAAAAAATGAAATATCGTTACAATTGATAAAAATGAATAACAGGAGCAGAGAAATATTTAAGCCTGTTAAATTTAGAATAATCATTATCAATAATATACAAAAGACTAAAACCACTAGCGTAAGTTAAGTATTTCAGACAATTAAAATTTTTGTTAAAAGAAGATGCAGCACGGCACAAATGAAAGTAAAACACAGGAATTTTTTATTTAAAAGGATGATTAGTGAGATCATGAAGAGTAAGAAAACGAGAAGAGTTTTCGGAAAACAGAAATAGAGAAACCGTTAAGAATCTTAGAAACAAGAACATCAGGAAAATGTAAAGAATTGTTGCATTCCTCTTTTAAACTGGATACATGGTTCATTAGAATTATAGATAATTATTATGAAAATTATAGATTTTAAAGAGCTTCTTTCTAAAATAATGCATATAGGTGAGAGGGCATTACCCATAACAATTGCGTTTGTTGGAATACTATATTATCAAATAGTTCAAAAGTAAACTGAAAGTCAATTTATAGTTTATAAATATAATAGTAGTACAGTGAAATTAGTTGAAGCTTTTGTGCTTCCCTATTTTTAAGTGAAGCGAATGCGTTTGTTGGATGCCAGAAATACTTAAAAATATTTGGCATAGAAATGAAACACTCTTTTTAAATTAAAACACTACACTAAAGTTATCTTATATGTAAACAAACTGTTATTAAGAGCACATTCAAAGTGACACAGAGAAAAAAAAATAATAAAATTAAAGTAAGAAATCATTAGCTCAACTATTGAATATCAAAATGCTGATAACTCAATATTTGTATGAAAACTTTTAAATAAAATTGAATGAAAAAAATTAAATAAATGCCTCTAATTAGTTTACTTTTTATAGAATTTTTCGGTTTCTGTCTAAAAATTGATTGCTTTTTGAGAATATAACAATTAAATTACATGTATCAAGGGAAAAATACATCATAATAATATTTAAAGAAGCATTTTGAAAAAAAAAACAATTAAATTACCTTCCACCAAGAAAACTAAACAAACGTTGAAATAAAAGCTCAATAATAATAATGATAATAACACTTTAAAAATTTTCATGAATAATTTAAATCTTTTGAATAGATACATTTTTATTTGTTCTTGTATGTTATTGGTAGTAACAAAATGCTGATTTTCGAATCGAAATTTTCAGAAACTCACTTGTTTTAACTACGTAAGTTTTATATTTCCATTTATTTAATGGAAATCGATTTTTCTTATGATAAATTACATGCAATCATATAAAACAGTAGTATTTTAATAACCAAAAAATCTAAAGGACAGAATTATAATAATCAAAATACATGCCCAAAAATTTTAACGAAGAAACCCACTGTATAAAATTTAACGTTGAGGCTGATAAACTTAAACAAAAATAATAGAACTCGGGTTTCTTGTTTAAAGATAAACAGTGTAACAAATAAAAGCAAATAAATGATCAGCATTCAGTATTAATGAGGACACGTTAAAATAAAACTCACATACTATTTTTTCCCCTTTATATGGCTATCATTGTTTTATGATATATTTCTGCATGATTTCCAGAAATTGATGCTTCGCTCTTAAATAATCAAGAAGAAAATAAGAAAAGTAAATTCGACAATTTGTCAGGCTTTTCCGTACCACATTCAGATAACATGTTTAGAAATGCAGCTTGTGGGCTCTGGGTTATTTGCTTCTGTCAATCCTTATCTCTCAATGAAAGAAAATACGAGAAAAAAAGAGAAATAAATATTTACCAAGAAACTCTCAAAGCATGATATCTTTAATAGCATCCTATCTATTTGAAATTTGTCAATAATTCATAAAAAAGGACAAAGGATGTTACAAAATGAATGGAATATTAATTCAGTTCACTGTAGAGTAATTGTATTTTTTATATTTGTAAATAGATGAATGAGTTTTTTTATTATGTTGAGATAAAGTTAAAGGGTTTTAATTTCAAGAAACTTATTTGGAACTTAAACCACATTTTCTGTAATGTTGAATTTTTAGATTTATGATATTTGAATAAAAATAAAATAACATTCATTTGTTTAGCAATAGTTCAGCTGGCGTATAAACGTCTTTATGCATTCATATATTTGCTTGGTTTATAAATCAATCTTTTTTTCGAAATTAGAAACATCACTATATGCAATGGTTGCGATGTTGATAGTGAAATAAAATCCGAAAGTATGAATAACGTTGTCAAGTATTTTAAACCTCCCCAAGATCAAAGAAATTTGGAATTTATAGGAGAAAATGCTTTAAAATTATCCATTATAAATGCTTTAAAATAAATCCATTTTAAAATCTAAAAATATTAAGTGCCACCAGATTATTTGATTACTCCATTAAGTATACTAACACTTGTAAAAATACTTGATATAAAAGTAGTCCTTTTGCATCCTCTAAGACTTTTAAATCGGATATTATTGATAAAAAATTGTATACAGACATACGTAAATATGGTAGATACCAGCTTTACCTTCTCATGTGTAAAGAAATTCTATTTCACTCAAAAATCGGGCGTTTTTTCAAAAGTTTGCATTAACTTCCTAATCATTGCTCTGGAAACTCAGCTTTAGAATCAAAATCTTTCTAGTCATCGTTGCTTTCTTCTGAAGATTTCGGGAGATTAATAAATCTGCTAAAACATTAGCACTTGCAAGTGTCACAGGGATGTGTCACAGATACTTTAGAAATCCGTACGAAATTGCACAATCTCTTCTTTAACTGGATTTCATTAATGCTTCGTGCGTGTTTCTTCAGCTTTTGAATTTCATTCGTTCGTTAATGTGATTTACAACTGATTTATGCAGGGTTGTTTGAAGATATGCTTCACTTTTCTGCATATGAGTACTTCTCAACTAGTAAAGCATGCGCAATGAATTTTCGTAGCTAGGCTACACATTTTCATGTATCTCCATGTAACACCAAAGATAGGCCATCAACCAATGTTCGAGCGGATAAAACATGAGCCCTGGTGAATGGCTGAGGCTGTCGATATAGCTGTCTGGGATTTTTGGGGAGCTTCTTCAGTTGAAACATAAATAAGCGTTATAGCCCCTTAAAAGTTCCCAGTCCAAGCCATCCCTCGCCCTTAAGCAGGTAGCAGTAGCTTTGCCTCAATCAGACCAAACAATAATGTAATGTGGCATTACGGCCAATTATCTGCACAAGGCCCTCCTTATTGCCCTCCGTGGGGAACTTTCTAACACATATTTATGCTAAGTTTCGAAGAAAACCGCGGAAAACGCCGAACGGTTAGGTCGCCGGACGCGACCTAGTTTCCAACCAGGCGCCTTCTGTCTCCCAGTTTAGAGCGCAAACGAGCTCAGCCACTGGTGGGGCCTCTCAGACAAACTAACTCAACTAACCAACACAAAGATAGTGCAATCACTTTTGTTTCTTGTTTCAGCCATCTAAATAATTGAGACGGAAGTAAAATGCCAGTACGGTCAACTTAAATTAGGGTCCCAGGAACAAAAATAATGATTTGTATCATTATATAAGTAAGTCTGCCATGAACGACTAGCTGGTCCACCAGTGAGTTTGGCCACATTTTTGAGTGCTTGTATATAAATAAATATAGTTCCACAAGGAAAATGATCACAGAAATAAAATTTCCTGCTTTAATAGAGAGAGTGCCTTTTTAAAACAGAGAAAGAAATTCCAAATATAAAATGACTAAATCAATCTTTTGTTAAGCTGCACTATAGTACGTGGTTCAAAGTTTATTCATCAACAATTGCTTATTATTAGGATAAGATTATATATGTGAATACTTTAAGAAAAGAAATATAATGTGAGTTGGAACTATGTATAACAGTTATATACTTGAATACTCTGCCATATTTTTCATACTCTTTGCTCCTAACACGATTTGTACACGAGTCATTTTTACACTTTCAAAATGTTTCCATCTGAAATTACCAAATGGATAAATGAGAAAAACAAATCCTCTTATTTGAGTCAGATAAATTACTGTAAAAATGTTGGAACCGCAATGTAGCATACACGAGGTTAGGTAAATATTATTATAATTTTTTTTTCGGAAACATTGCTTTGCAGGGAAAATATGATATTTTTTCGTAATTCATTCATGGACAATAGTTGAAAACACATTGAATTCCAATCGATAAGTGTTTTTCGTTAAGAATTACTAGGTTATTTTTCTTAAGTTTTATTATATATATATATATATATAGATAGATAGATAGATAGATATGCCAGTAGAAAAAATTTAAAAAAGCTATTAAAATTTTACATGGCATACTAATATCATTTTAAAACTTCACAACAGTGCAATAGAAAAAAAAATATCTATTTAAAGACATATTTTATGAATTAACAAGCTTACTTTAAATTCCAAAAGTATTATAAACTTTTTAAACACCGAATAGAAAAAATTGAAAAATATTATAACAAAAGACGTAAGAATGGCGCACAAAACTTGATTTTCTGAAGCACAAACTGTTACAAGCAACTTACTTTCTATTTTCAGTTTCCTTGAATGTTACTTTGCGAAACATTATAAATGCAACTTTTTATAGAGCTGTGGATGCATAAATTAAGTTTTATGCACATAAGATTTTTACTAAAATAGGTACTTTCTTTTAATTTGAAAACTTCTAGCACCTTTTTAGTTTACTTTAATTTTATAACTCGCATTTTGATTTAAATTTATTAAAACAGTAGAATTTATGGACAAGACACACATGTATTGTTTTCTGAAAGTATTAATGAATTACTAAATGTGTCAGAGTTTTGGGTATACCAGAAATAAAGAAATGTTACTTCAAAATAAAATTTGAAAAAAAAAAAGAAATAAGCTATATTTACTTATGTTTTGATGACACAAATGTTATTTAACACGCCGAGACTGAATTATAGGCATGCCATAAAATAATTTGAGCGAAAAATTTAATTACTCATGTTTGTAAACGTACTTTTATTTTAAAACTAGCCGCC
Source organism: Cheiracanthium punctorium (assembly GCA_038373885.1). Lineage (NCBI taxonomy): Eukaryota > Metazoa > Arthropoda > Arachnida > Araneae > Cheiracanthiidae > Cheiracanthium > Cheiracanthium punctorium. The sequence goes on from JAWZYV010004260.1 coordinate 1,000,315, forward strand.
TCCGGCGACCAGTTGGTTCGCCATCTTAATAAATCTTGCTCGGAGAGACTCCTGTTCTTCACCGGCTTCCTTGGCACTCAAATCTCTCAGATTCTGAATGGAATTTAAAATTAAGAGGGTTACAAACAGGGACGGCCCTACGGTAAGTGTCGTCCTTGCTAATGTAAAACAGACGCCCCCTTTTATGCTACTTAGTTTTTGAGTTCGAAATGACGCCCCTTCGAAGCCGGCGCCCAGATGCGTTGCTTACCGTGTCGGGCCGCCCCTGATTACAAAAATAAGATGATTAAATGATAAAAACCTGCAAAAAGGAACAAATTTTCGTCTTATATTAATTCTGAAGAGCTTCTGGATGTATTGGCCTTTATCAAAAGTGGAAAGGAAACATAACTAAGAAAAACTGAAACATTTTCAGATTTTAAATACGCACTAAAGCGCTACGTATTAAAAGCGTATTGTAATCCATGGGTCTTCCCTATTTTCTTTCCTTATTCCATTAAGTTGGAAAGTATATCATTATTCATGAGTGTGATTAAACACAACTAAAATTGATATTTCTATCCTTTTTCTGGATGTAATACATTAGAAATAGATGGGGAAAGCTGTGCAGAAAAATGCACAATTCGCGCTGAAATAAAGTATAAAAACTCATTCAGGTGTATTCATAATTCAAGTAGCAGAAGCAGACGATAAATATCGCTTGGCGTTAGAATCACATCTCCTCAAAATCGTATATCAACCATTTTATTTGTTGCCAAATTAAAAAGTTGCACGTTTTAGTCTCGGAAAATTTCCAAATCATATTTTTCTTTTGAGCGTAAAACATTTCATTCCTGCTCTGATTTCACATGCACACGATGTTTTAATTAAAAAATAACCCTACAAATAATGTAAAAAAAATATAAAAAATATTCTTTTATTTTTACTTCAAGAGTCTGAATAATTAATAAATTCGCCAAAAATGGCAACCTAGATAGCCAAACTCCCCCTCTTTCCACAGCAGAGTTACAATTGCGAAATGGCGAGAACAAAAATGATCACTTTGAGACACTTTTTTATCGATATCTCCTAAAATAATTCGAATTTCGAAAAAATCGCTTCGAGGTGTGTCGCGACCCGTCTTGGAGAATTTCCGTTCAAAATTTGGTAGGTCTACGATCACCCGTTTCGGAGCTACGCGAGACACAGACAGACAAACGGACAGTTTACATCTTGTTTTATTTATATAGATGTGGAATTGAATAGTTGTAAAAAATTTACAGTTGATTCTAAAATGATGATAAACTTTTAAATTTAACATTATTTTGCGCTAAGGTGATATTTTTATTACATTAGATATTACTTTTTTTCGAAAAACAAATGTTACTACAGTGGAACCCCGATCTACCGTTCCTGCATTCATCGTTTTCCCGTATTGATCGTTTTATTTCTATGGTCCCTGCACAAGCTGTATTTAAATAACGTCAAAGAAACCCGCATTCATCGTTCGTCAAAAAATCCTTTTCCCGCTTTCATCGTTGTAAAATATTTCTCCTGACTGAAGGGAAATCGTAATTCAGATGGATCCTCATGGCATACAAACTTAAATATTTTCTGGTATGATTTATTGGGTTGATGATGGTGTACATGAAGAGTTCTTACATGAAGCAGAGCATGTGGTGGGAAATTTATTGATTATATTTAATTTGATATAGACGTAGCGACGTATCTTAAGAATGGAAGAAATGTGTGGTGATGCAAAAAATAAAAGTAATGGCGTAGAATAACGTTCATGCCGATGAGACTGAGCCTACCCTAGTGCCAAGTTTATCGGACGCAATCACAGTATTTGAAATTGTATGAACTTTTATGTACAAACATAAAAACACGGAAAAAGGCAAAAAAATATATTGTAATCTTTAAAATTTTCGTTTAATTAAAAAAATTAAGGAAAAACCCAGTGTAAAATTACTGATTTTTTAGAAATAAATATCACTTAATTTTCTACAACCCCAATTTGTTTCTTTTCCAGTTTGGTTACAGATTTAGTATTTTTGGTAAACTGTATACATCGTGTACGTTCATAAACAGTATTTTCTTCGTATTTTGACTTTAACCCGCATTCGTCGTTTTCCCGCATGCATCGTTTTTTTCTACGCACCCCTTGAAAAACGATAGATCGAGGTTCTACTGTATTTGATATAATACACTCGTACATTAAAGTAATTAAAAAACTTTGTAAAAAACACACATAAGAAGTAAAAGGTCCTCTTTCCTTTTACTTCTTATGTGTGTTTTTTACAAAGTTTTTTAATTTTTTTATCGTTTAACACCAGTATTTTGAGTGTTTTTACACTCGTACATTATTAAGTCTAGATTTTTTGAAAACATAGTTACATGTTTTTTTTCATAAGATTTATTATTATTATATGTTAAGTTAATTTTTAAATTTAAATTATATTCAATATTGCTTTATTTTCGGATAAGAAAAAAAATTGTTATTTCAGATAATACATTTGTATATTATAAATATAATGTCTGGATTTCTTAAAAATCATAATTACATTATTTCTTTGCTTTACCATAATTCTATTTAATAAAATACTTTCAGAATGTAACTGTATAACAAAGTAAAATACCTTTTCGTTAATACTTTTTAAAAGTAAATAATAAACATGGGATCAAATCTGTTGTCTTTATGGCTTTTTTGAAACATTTAAGATAATTCACAAAATCACAAAAAATTCGTTTTAAATTGGCACTTCTATAAGTTTTTATAAGAATGGGCAAATGCCTAATAATAAATTGTTTAACCATTAATAGGGCTATTTTTATAGTAATAATATGTTATAATGTTTTGGGGTTTAAGATTAATTTATTAAAAAAAAGTCATTTAGCTTTTTACCGAAAATTAATTAGATTTTTAAGACATTTTTTCTGGGAAATATATTTCTCACCACCCAGTGGGAAGACATCTTATGCTTTCAATCTATTTTTATATCGCATGACATCATATTTATAAAATATAATCTGTAAATACAAAATCTACAAAAGGAGTTTTAAATTAGATATACTTTTTAATCAAATATGTGAGAATTTATAGATATATTACATGAAACCCTGAAATTTCAGAAAACATTGTTAAATAGCTGTACTTATCTGTGCTTATAAATATCTAAATTTATAATTTCTGTGTATATAACTGCAAATAAACCCAATGAGAAATGATAAAATCAACGAACGCAAAACGCACTAGTGAAAATAGCTCCATAGGGGTTGGGCTCTCATCTTAACCCCAGCCTAATCTTTAATGTTATCTAAATTTTTGTAAACAAAGACAATTCTCCAGTTTATTTCATTTCGTGTATTTATATATTCGTACCATATATCATTTCGTGTTTATATATGTATATATATATATATATATATATATATATATAATAAGCATACCACTGCGAAAAGTACAAACCCTTTCAGAAAAAACTGTAGAACAGAACAGACCATATCGGCATATACAGAGGGCCCAAAAGGTTGAAAATCGCATCCAATTACCATGAGCCATGATTAAAACAGAACTGAATAGAAGGAAACCGTAATGTCTGGTACAATCTACCGGTACCATACTAAGAAGATTGTAATTAAAATCAACCACATAGCAAGATTCCAGTTATGCGTCACTACATGCATGGAACTTATCGTGCTATAGAAAAATGTGGGAATGAAAGCATGAGATAGCAAGAATGAATGTGCAAATCTTAAGGAGAGGGTAATATTAACTAAAAACACAAGTTTTACAAGCAGATAAGAGTATGAAATCATACATCAAAGACTTGAATTTAGATAGATAGATAGATTACATTTTAAAATGCAAATTGTACAATTTATCGAGTAAATTATTTCTTAAAACAGAATTTGGTTGACATAGATCTCAAGATTATTTATAAACTATACATACAGACAAAATATTTCAAAACGAAATCATGTATGGAAATATATATATATATATATATATATATATATATATATATTATATATATATATATATATATATCTAATATATAAAATTCTCCTGTCCCAGTGTTAGTCACCTAACTCCTCCGAAACCACTCGACCAATTTTAATGAAATTTTCTATGTATATTCGTTAGGTGATAGAATAGGTTTTTAACTATGTCTCATACCCCTAAGTCATAAGGGCGGTCCACCCCAAAATGTTTAGCCCCCGAGTGCTATTCATTTCAATCAGGATTTCTGTGTAGACATTAGCGTGTCGAGTCACTTTTCAAATGTGTTTGCCAGATAATGTGGAGAGGGGGGGGGGAAGTTAATAAAATGTTGAAAGTCGCACAAGGTTTGCAATTTTTGATAATTGATCGCTAAATGTGGTGCCAAAACGCGACAATTTATTATAAATATATTTCGCGTATAGTTAGAAAACGCCTGGCGTATATTGTAAAAGAGTTTTATTAGGCGATTTTAATATAGATTTCTATTCCGAAGAAGTTCTCTGTGGAACAAGAAAGGAAAACACGGTACACTCGTGGATTATGATGCCCATTCCAAACAGCATTTAAAATGTCTTTGCGGTATAGTTGGAATATGCCTACAGGAAGAATATGCCTGGCGAAGATTGTAAAACAATCTCAGTAGGCGATTTTAAGATAGATTTCGATTCCAAAGATGCGTTTTATGGTACAAGAAAGAGTTGATTCCTATTTTAACATCCCCACTCTCGCCAACCTAAAAAATCCCCGTACTTTGGCGAGCTTTGCAGTCATGGGTCTCTGGGAGTTATGCACAAGATTTAACGGTACTTACGTATTATCCCGGCGGTCCGGCAAGACAAGCAATTTTTCACCAAGATAAATGCCGGGCACATGAAATTGTTGATGGTTTGGAATACGATTGTACGATACGGTAAGTATCAAGTTAGGTTAGTTACGGTAAGTAAGTTTCAACGCTCCCAAAAGAACCAGATAAAAACTAAAGTAAACAAACTAGCGATAAACGCACCAGTTAAGGAATCTGAAGACACTTAATTATTAAAACTACATTAATTGGCAATTCAAAATAAATAAAAATGTAACGGCATGCTTTACTTACATGTTGTTCCAAATCGCCATTTTATTTCTAAATTACGATTGCCACATTAATGCAAAAAATCGTCATGGTAACTGCATATGTTTAATGATCGCCACCTTGGCGAGAGTCGAGGCGTTAAAGTAGGAATCAACCCAAGAAAGACAAACCGGTACATTCATGGATTATGATGCACATTCGAAACAATATATAAAACGATGAAGTATATTTGTAATATACTTGGCGAAGATTGTAAAATAGTTTTAGTAGGCGATTTTAAGATAGATTTCGATTCCAAAGATGGGTTTTACGAAACAAGCAAGAAAAATACAGCACAGTCATGAATAATGATACACTTTTGAAACTTAATGGAATAAGTAAGAAAAATAGGGACAACGTATAACTAATGATACGATTTTAATATATAGCACTATAGTGTGTATTTAAAACCTGAAAGTGTTTCAGATTTTCATCCTTTTTTCTTTCCGAACATGTACCCTGTAAGGAAAGTATTGTAATCATGAAAAAATTCGACTTCGAGATTTTGATATATTAACACGTTTTGAGGTCTTCTGAATTCATTTATGCTATTTTTACGAGATGTATGTTTGTATGCGTGTGTGTGTGTGTGTGTGTGTGTGTTTGTGTGTATGTGAGTGAACACGATAGCTCCTAAACGGGGCATTCGATTGAGCTCAAATTGGGTATATATGTTATAAACCACCATCGTAAGACCGACATTGATTTTGATGTGTATAGAACTTATAGTTTTTCTACTGGGCTACTACAAAGATTTCTTTTACATTATGGCTTATGGGGGGGGGAAATTCTTGAAAGTGCTCTAGCGTTTAAACGGTACATTCGATTGAACTCATATTGGGTATATCTAATAAATAAAATTCTCATGTCACAGTGTTAGTTACCATACTCCTCCAAAACGGCTCAACCGATTTTAAAGAAATTTTATATGTATATTCGTTAGGTCTGCGAATATGATTTTGTCTCATACCCCTAAGTCACAAGGGCGGTCCACCTCAAAATTTTTAGCACCAGAGTGCTAATAAGTTCAATCAGGATTTTTGTCTAGGCATTAGCGCATCGAGTCCCTTTTCAAATGTGTTTGCCAGATAACGTGGAGAGGGGGGGGGGCGTTAATAAAATGTTGAAAGTCGCACAAGGATTTGCAATTTTTGATAATGGATCGCTAAATGGGGAGCCAAAACGTGACAATTTATTATAAATATATTTCGAGTATAGTTAGAAAACGCCTGGCGTATATTGTAACACAGTTTTATTAGGCGATTTTAATATTGATTTCTATTCTGAAGAAGTGCTTTTTGGAACAAGAAAGGAAAACACTGTACATTAATGGATTATGATTCCCATTTCATGTCTTTGCGGCATAGTTGGAATATGCCTATAGGACGAATATGCCTGGCGAAGATTGTAAAACAGTTTCAGTAGGCGATTTTAAGATAGATTTCGATTCCAAAGATGTGTTTTATGGTACAAGAAAGAGTTGATTCCTATTTTAACGCCCCCCACTCTCGCCAACCTAAAAAATCCCCGTACTTTGGCGAGCTTTGCAGTCATGGGTCTCTGGGAGTAATGCACAAGTTTCAACGGTACTTACGTATTATCCCGGCGGTCCTCCAAGACAAGCAATTTTCACCAAGATAAATGCCGGGCACATGAAATTGTTGATGGTTTGGAATACGATTGGCAATAGTTTGCCAGCAAATTTGACGAAAAAGTAGTTTGGCGGAAGTGACCGCCGGCATAATACGTACGTACCGTTTAGGCGCTCCCAAAAGAACTAGATGAAAACTAAAGTAAACAAATTAGCGATAAACGCACCAGTTAAGGAATTTGAAGACACTTTATTATTACAACTACATTAATTGGCAATCCAAAATAAATAAAAATGTAACGGCATGCTGTGCTTACATGTTGTTCCAAATCGCCATTTTAATTCTAAATTATGATTGCCACATAAATGCAAAAAATTGTCATTGTAACTGCATATGTTTAATGATCGCCACCTTGGCGAGAGTCGAGGCGTTAAAGTAGGAATCAACCCAAGAAAGACATACATGGTATACGCATGTATTATGATGCGCATTCGAAACAATATATAGAACGATGAAGTGTAGTTGTAATATACTTGGCGAATATTGTAAAATAGTTTTAGTAGACGATTTTAAGATAGATTTCGATTCCAAAGATGGGTTTTACGAAACAAGAAAAAAAAATACAGCACAGTCATGAATAATATACACTTTCCAACTTAATGGAATATGAGAGAAAAATAGGGACGACGCATAAATTATGATACGATTTTAATATATAGCGCTATAGTGCGTATTTAAAATCTGAAAATGTTTCAGATTTTCATCTTTTTATTATTATTTTTTTTTGGACAAAATTTTTTATGGAATGACTATGAATAAGTCTCAAGGCCAAACTATGTTTGTTTGTGGCTTAGATTTGAGCACGCCATTTTTTCACACGGACAATTATACGTGGCATGATCTCGAGTGGGCAAACCATGCAGTTTGTTTGTGTTAGCTAAAAATATTGTTCACTCTATTCCGTTAAAGGATTGATATTATTTTTTAGTAAAATTATTGTAATTAGCGATATATATAAATGTAAAGAATAAATTACAATGAATTAAAAATATAAATGTTTGGTATTGTGTTATTTTTATATTCCAGCATTGTTCACAGCGCTCCATGCCTCTTCCACTCATATACCACATCCTCACACACTTACAATAAGTTAGTCATTTCTTTCTACTAAAATAATCCTAGGAATAATTTTTATGGCAAAACAACGTTTGCCGGGTCAGCTAGTATATATATATATATATATATATATATATATATATATATATATATATATATATATATATATATATATATATATATATATATATATATATATATATACATATATATATATATATATACATATATATATATGTATGTATATATATATATATGTGTGTGTATATATATGTATATATATATCATATATACATATATATGTATATATATGTATATATATATATATGTATATAAATATGTATATATATATATATATACATATTTCTGGAACAAAGAAATCCGCGTTCAAAAGCTGCAATTACAACACGGTCCCTTGCATTTCCTTTGTGAATTTGTAGACGGTCACGCAGCCAGCCACAAAGGCGTCTTAAAAGTCATAACAAACCTGGAAAAACCTTTTGGCCAATGGTTGCAACGGTTTTTTGGTAATGTTACACGACTTCAGAAAGTGATAAAAGGACCTGCAACAGGTCAGGAGCGGACCTTCAGCTTGACGCAGTTGCTAAAAAAAGATGCATCCAGTCGTCCAATAAAATTATGTAATCGCAGTTGGAGTTCGACTCTTTCTTCCACCCTTTGCCCGACTACGAGTACAAGCAGCGGGCGGCCGGGGAAGGCTCGAAGTCAGAGTCCCGAGCCGCCTTATACGAACGCCAGACAGGAGACCTCAACAGCCTTGCCTCCTTCTGGTCCACGACTACACAACACTCCCGTAACGGCTAATGCTTCATATATATATGTATATATTTGTGTGTGTGTGTTCATAATTAATAATTAAATTTTAAGCCTTTTCTACATGTATTTAATATGTAATCTTGGAACATCAGGAAAAACTATTAAATATCCTTTTCTTTAATGGCAATCTGTGTAATGTGAAAGCCCCATCACTGTCTCCACTAGCATACTACACGCTTGTAAAATTAAAAATTATATAGTGTTACAAAAATGTGAAAACAATTTTTTTAGAAGAATCTGTTTATCCTTTAAAATGAAACATAGACCGTTATTGTAGCTGTAGCTTTCAGTAATATAAAATCTGACATGATATGCATACAAAATGAGCAACTGCAACCACGTTGAAATTAAAAATTTGTGTTTGAGTTTGTAGAACTGCAGTTAGGATCGTTTTTCTTTTTTATTCTGTATTTCTTTTTCTTAGAAAATCGTAAGAAACAGTAAAATCTTGAACACTTTAAGAACATAAATGTCATGATGTTTTTAAGGTGATACTCGTGGAATTCAGGAGGTTGAGAGAATCAGGTTCATTTGTATATGTGACACTGTTTCGTACATGATTGTTACAGCGCCACATTCACAAAGATGTGTATGAATTGAACAATCTCTACTCCGTAGTTTAATTCAAGCAAAGAACAGCATATTATACTTAATTAGCAAAGATTGACATTTTTTTTTACTTATAAAATGATATCTTAACCATTGGCATCATTGATTTGACTCTCACTGAATAATATGCCAAATGGTAATTTTTCTCTAAAGGAATTGGATCAATAATTTAGTGCCGACAAAAAATTCAAAATACTGCAGTTTTTTTAATGTTAAGAAAATCAATCTTTAATGCTGTTTTTAAGCTAAGCAACAATTTGTCATATTACGTAATTTCATTATATTCACTGTAGCTTAACTTGTTGCAAGAGCAAATACATGTTATCAAACTCTCAAAATTGATTAAAAATCTTAAATTTGACATTTATTCTTTAAGTTAAGTAACCATTTTTCATGTTCCATATTTCAACGCCTATAGTTAAAACTGAGGAAACGACTATCATTATTTCAATTTCACATCTCAATCTTTTGAAATGTGTTTAAGTGGTGCGCGGACGATATTAGCCCATTTGAAATTAATTTTCAAAAAATCTGAAATTCTTATTTAAATTGTTGCAATTTCGAAGCCTGTGGTTTAAATTGAATGGCTATCTCTCCTTAAATAAATTTTCTTTCATTCAATTCAGACGCGTTAATGTGATGCAAGAATTAAAAAACGAAACAATAGAAAAAAATACATTTTGGGAGAAGTGTTTCGGCTTCACAAGTGCTTGAAACTAATAAAAATCATATAAGAACTTTCAATTGCAAGTAATGTTCACAGAAAAAGTATTTTTTTCCATATGCATATTGTCAAATTATTCAGTTGGGTGCACAGAAAATAGTCATTATGCTTCTAGGCGTTCGCTGTTACAATAGACCTTCTGTAGAGGCTTTGAAGACATCCTTGGAATTAAATTTACGTTTATGCTCTTAAATGTTCTTGTATTAAAGACAAGCTATAGTGCTCTGCCTACTGCGTCGTGCGAAGGTCCGTGTTATTTAAATACAACTACAACAACATAAAAAAAATAATCAGAGTCATATTTACATATTAGCGACTGCAAATGAAACTTCTTTCTCTGTGCATCCGGGAATATATCTATGGACAAAAAAGCCGAGGAAGTAAAAAAATTGAACATGATTCATTCTAATCTTTATTAAGTAAGATCTGAATAAAATATCTTTGGAAAATCTTAAGCAATTATTTGTTAAAATTCTGGAAATGAATTGTGGATTTATTCTTTTAATTCTTTCAATTTTTTTATTGTAGTTCTATTTTTACTCCTTAATACAGCCTGAAAAACGTTTTTGTAATCAGCATGTTGTATATTTCTCATTTGAAGTTTTAGATACATACATAAGTAATCAGAAGAATTTTATTTCTGTAATGTTTATAAATAGTCTATTAACCTTTCCATTCTTTATGATTGAGAATTAATCATTTTTGCGGAATTGTGTGCGCCATCTCTGCTATTTATCAAGATATAGATCTAAAACGTACTTTCTTCTACTATCAATCTTATTCTCGTGAAGGGGGGCTTTGTATAACTTTACTATATATACTCAGAATAGTTCAATATTCGTAAAATATGAACATCATTACGACTTTATAAAAGATCTGTTTATGAAATTCAAGATAGAGTAACATCTGGGAAAATTATTAAATTGCAAACTCTTTTACCTTTCACATTTTTAAAAAACAAATCGAATTGATGTTAGTAACGCAGATATAAAACTTTTCTCAAAATGTTCATCTTAAATTTTAAAAGTGAGAAGCCTAAATGCATTTCAAATTTATTAACAAACTGATTCATTGAACATTTGTAAGTAAATATGGCGTTAAATAATTACGTACATAGCTGTGTTGCGTCGGTTAAGGGTGCAATTGCACGTTATTGATAGATTTCGCATTTTATTTTATAAAGCATAAAGAAAGTACTTCTAATATTTACACTCCTGCCGCTTTTTCAAGAAGATACAGGGGCATGGACATATATAGTGCTAGATTCTATTCATTTAATTCGTAATTAATTTTATAAAGTATTTTGACGGTTGAAATGATGCTATAATTTTTGCATTCAATATGCAAATTTTAAGTTTCATTCGTGCGATATAAAATTCCTTCCTTCTACGTAATAAAGGATGTAAAATAGTCTGAAAAAATCATACATGAACGGAAATATCATTTTGACAATCAACTGTAGTTTGTACCACCGCAAACAAAATCAGTTGTTGTTGGCTTTACTGTTGCTTTTATTGAAGAAGTAGGCATATGATATAAATATGTAAATATCGTTCAGAAACGCATGTTAATTATCTCCGAGAATGATAAACTACGCATTTAACATCTTGGACGGTCCAATGGGCTCGGTTGGAGTCTGTAATTTGGATTGATTTTCTAACAAATATTGGAGACTGACATTAAGAGTTGTAACCCTTTTATAGGGTGGTTCACTGTCAGCCCCCCATGCCCCTGAACCTGACGACCCCTGAAACTTTTTTTTACTAGTTAAGGCTTGAACTCTGTGTTTTCGTATCATGCAGAATTCACGGATTTTGTATTAAGGATTGTCGCACTTACTTGCGACTTTGTTTTAAATTGAGATCTACAAGGTGTCTTATTTACAGGGTCCCCAAAATTCTTTTAATCCTTTAATGCCTATAGGCAAGTCGTAGTTTAAACTGCACTTCGGAGACATTAAAGAATTTTATCTCACTTAAAAAATATTTTAAAAGAAGTGAATGAAAATACGTATAGTTAATTTATGTACGGAAGGAAGTCACTTTATATCCTCGCGGAATTTTTAAAGTGTTTTGTTGTTACTTTTTCTAATTTCAAAAGTTGCATTTTGGTCTTCAACGCTCTCTGACCAAACATTTTCATGAATAAAATCATGCAAAATTTTAGCATTTATCATTAAAAGTATGTTTTAGAATTTCTAGATTAATATTCTTTTATTTATCCATTTATTTCGTAAAACCTTAAAAAAGTATTTTGTGACTCAAATTTTTACCGATAATAATAAAAATTCTTTTTAAAAAATGTAGTACGTATAATGGAGATTTTATATTTCAACTGTCATGAAAACTATATTAAATATAAAATATGAAATCTACAACTGCGATGTAAAATATAAAATTTCGAAGAAACTTTTTGTAAAAATGTAAATGTACGTGAAAGCAATAAAATTGTTTAAATATTATCCGATTCATAAATTTAAAAGCATATATAATTTTGAAATACGCTCTTAAGCATTGTAATCTTGACATTTTTTTCCGTACTGAAACGAAGAATAAACTGTTTCAAATTTCAAATATTCTCCTTCGAAAAACGAAAAACATTATGTATCAAGCGCATGCAAGACTTCAACAGGATTATATATTTGAGCCCCATTTAACATATGCAGGAGGTGATTTCTTTTTTGCAGGAATAACCCCGGGATAAATCAAAACGAAAAAATATATAAATATGTGTAAGGTTTAGTATTTCTTATCACAAAGACCCAGGTTTATTTTCCATGAGGGAAATACATAACAAATTGATGATAGGTAATATCGTAATAGTAAATAAGGTTAAAGTGACTGTGTTGTTGTCTAGATATTTTATGACACATAAAGATTACAATTTTATGTTGTATGTTTAGATTGCTTCAATGAAAAAGCATTTAAATTTCTTTATATTTCTTTAATCTCGCTTCACTGTTTTATGAAATAGTTCTTAAGTATTTGAATATGATGGGGTATGAGCATAATGTGGGATGTGCATAATTTATTGAATCACTGATTTATATACTTTTACCAATACATTAAAAATTATGTTTTGAATAATATATACAGTAAACGATAATGTAAAAAACTCATATGCATTTAAGATATTATTCTCATTAATGCGCCTGATGCGGTGAAGCAAATGTATTTATATAAACTTCAGGGATATATTTTCAACTAATTAGGTTAGATATGTGCAAACACTGTTACTCGCTTTTTTAATCTAAAATTCGACTCAGCGTAAATCGAAATCAACCGAAAGAAGTTGAAATCTGGTGCATGGGGAATATAACTGATGATTTATTTTGAATGCCAGAAAGCTTAAATTTTTGATATTGTATTAGCTTTTGTGAAAGAAGAAATCGAAATTCGTAGAAGCATTCAACTTTCTGTTTTTTATGGTTTGTGTAAATGACGATAAATTAAGCAGTACATTTGTTTCAGACTCAAAAAAAAGACCTTATATAGTCTGAAAGTGCGGCGGGGATCATCTATAACTGATCTGGAATTTTAAAAATTCTTCCAGTATCGAAGAAAGATCTTTCATTGCATTCTAAGGTAATGAGTTGACTACCTTGACACTTATCCGAACCTCAAGAGTTGGCATGGACCGATTGGACCTCATTTGTTGCAAGAATCATTGACTGTCGACTTAATGAAGTGGTATATGCAGCATATTAAATTAATTTCGGCCGCTTTAAACACTTATGAAATGCACTTGAGTGACACCTTCAAATAAGTTTTGTGGGGTAAATGTTTTAAGTAGTAAAGTCATTTTCAGTGCGGATGCCTATCTCAATCGAGACAAGCGAACCGAGTACTGTAGATCAACGTTTTGTCCTAAAATCCATTTCCTGAAATGATTCATCTCTTCTTTTCCTGAAACGATTCGTTGTTTGGGTACTCCTGCGGGCCAATGGCGGCATCCAGCGAACGTTCTCGAGTACTACAGACGAACAATGCTAGCATCCAAGAACCGTTCTATTGGTACTGCAGCCGCCGAATGGTGGTATCCACGAAACGTTCTTTGAGTACTAATGCCACTCCACTTAAAGGTTATGCGGGTGTAATTACAATAGCTGCCAAAAATTCCCGAATATAATTAACCGAAATTGTTGGCACAAAAAATCGTTCCAAACGAAACTTTTTGTTAGTAATCTTTGCATTAGAATATATCAATATGTTTAAATTTTCGATGGATGCCACAAGACGTGTTTTCGCGGCTTACGCTTTCGTTCAGTGCAACGACTCTTGTGAAAAACACCCTCGTACCTTGAAAACACAACTGCGGCCAGCTCTTCCTTAACGAAAGGGTTTAATAGCTCCTAAAACGTTGTAACTTCTGTACACAATTTTAAATTCCTAGCATAACAGCTAATAATTAATAATTAGCATTATCTTTAATAATACAATTTTAATTAGTCGATATTACTAATCCATTGAAAAAGTTTTCCAAATACATAATATAAGAAAATACATAATTGTAAAAAGGGAAAATATTTGAAACAAAATATTAAAAGCGATTGCAGCAGAATCGTAGTACTAAAACACGGCTAACATATTTTCGCTTGGGCAATATACTTCTTAAAGAAAATAAATAATTGGGGCATGAAGAAGGGAATTTCAAATTGATAAAACATAAAAAGAAATGAGTATCGTTTTACACTGTTAAAATCAAAATGATTGAATTTTTTTTTAATTGGCAGAAAAAAAAATGACATAATTATCTTAGCCAATCCTAGAAATGCTGCAGATTGATAGTCAGTAAGTGATACAGACAAAATCAAGTGAAATAAAAATATTTGAAATTAAATTTTTGTCCCAAAATAATATTAGAATGTATTTTTAAGTAGCCGTTTATTTTAACAAATTAACAAATAAATTAAATGCATACACATTTATAATATTTTAAATAGTACAGGTTAATAATAGAAATGAGAAACCCAGGTAATATTATTTAAGAACGAGTAGAGTAAATATGGTATACATCTAAAAGCTCTACATTTTTAATATACCAATGATATATGCAGAAGCTAGCATAATTCAGCTTACATTTTGCAAAGATGCAAAGTTTAAAATGGGATTTCTCAAATGGAAACTTGGAGGTTGATCAATAGCATTATGCGTACTTATGAATAATTCTATAATGTGGACACTTTCATAAATATTTAAAATTTTATAATACTTGATTGGAGGACATTGGAAATGAGTAAGGATTGGCAAAATGGATTGTCAAATTGGCTTTAAGGGACAGATTTTTCGTTCAACACTAACGAACACTAAAAGTAGGAAAATGATAGTGAGATAACCTTTTGAATTGAACTCATGATCGAATGTGAATATCATTATGATGATTTATCATAGGATACATATAATGGATTTCAATCATTTTGGTGGCAAAGTTAAAGAGTTTGGAATCATTAGGGATTAATATTTTCTTTAATTATTCATGGATCCTGTCTAGTAAGTTATGGTATTTGCAGAGTGTCACAAAAATAAATAACAAAATTTAAGAATTAATTGATATAAGACGAAAGGGATAGAAAGTGTAGGGGAAGACCGGGGGGATTGGCGATATACGGAATCATGCCGCCAACCTCCAAAACACCGAAATATAAAGTATATTTTATTTGCCTTTTCAGATGTTTTTTTGAAATTGCATTTTTAGATCACTTACGGAAAAAACCTACAATATAGTGTGTGACTGCGTCTTGAGGTCAGATATACACAAGTGGCGGAATTGCTCAGTACTGTTGTAAGCAGGCTGCAGGGTAATATTGCCTGAAATTTCATGCGTAAGGAACTACACCAAAGTAATCACCTTAATTAAAGTGTTATGTCATTTTACAGGAAGCAAAATACGATTCTTCCTCAAGGTGACGCGATTACCCAGGTCTTACTGTATATCTGATCTGAATGTAACAACATATCGTCTCAAATATTTGCTTAGGTTTCTGTAAGTTTGTGGTCAGACTTTGGAAAGATATTGCGGGAGATTACAATTATTTTGAAAATATTGTTTTTAATTTACAATAACCATCAGGTTAATAATATTAATACTGCTTATAGATATTATATCGTAAAACCTGTTAATGTCCACTAAACCTTCACGTGAGAATAAATTTTATGTTTTAGAAAATGCGTAACTTTATGTGAGATTTCAGTACAGAAACTAGATCTTCATCAAAAACATTATCTGAATACACAATTCCATAATGCGAAGGATTTTATAAATATTTAAACTTTTTGTGTCATACATATTTTAAAAGAATGCTTGATTACAGAACATTGAAAATATGGCTGAAGGGATTACAGATTTCATGTTACCGGACTGAATTTACGGTTAGGTCCCTAATAGAAATTTAAAATAGAGCCTTGAAGCATAAGCATATTAGCATTTCTAATGAATAGAATTCGAATGCTTCCTTAATCCAAAATTTGCTTTATTCAAGCATGGAAACTCATTGACTATTCTTTTTAAATTAGATAATATGAAAGATAATAGGATAATTATGAGCTCTATTAGAATTATCTAATGAGTGACAAATATTTTGGTTGCAAATTAAATTTTGGTTAGTTAAATATAAAATAATCAAACTTTACAATTTTTTGTTTCTTAACTAATTTAGTATGCTATATTATGACTTTTGCGTAAATGATTTTATTTTCGAAACCAACAATTTTCCACAATCCTCGAATAAATTGCATTTTGCAATCATCTTTTTTTTCAGTGTTAAACATGCTAGTAAAAAAAAAAGTCTACTCTAGAGAAAATAATTAAAATGATAATGATTGAACATAACTTTTACTAAAGTAAGGGTGCAAATAGTTGACAATTTAGGGGCGCTTTGTTTCAATTTTTTTAGTACTTCGACTGAATTCATTGGGTGATAGTTTTATAAACTGTGCTACCATGTGTTCAATCAATAACCGAAATCAAAACTTGGTTTGTACTGTTATGGTTACTAAAAGAGTAAATAAGTGGAATAATGACTTTAAATTAGTAGTTGACTACTTAGAAGAAACAAAACAAAATTATTAATTGACCATATTTTGCGCCAGTACTTGACCACTCATATTACTTAAGCTTTTACAGGGCTATACTGTTTAAGATCAGATAAATTTTTTAAATGTCGATAAAAGATTACGTACTTATTTATTTAAAGTTTGAAATATGCACAAAACTTGCCTGAAGTTACTTAAAAGAAGGATGCATGCAGATTTGGAATATCTACATCGCTTGGTGGAGCTTTTTTGCTTCCACCATGACAGACACTACGGCTGGCTTGTCGAAAAAGTCTTAACAAAAAGCCCATTTTCTCAACCAGCAATTTATTTTCAGATTGTTGCCAAATTTCCATCTCCTTTTATGGTTTTCCAGGGTACAATTTCTTTTCGTCCTTAAAAATGACAAAATCACCAGCACGTACGTTCTAACCCGTAAGATTTGTGTCCTTCCTCTCTGAAGAATCCACCCAATCACTTGCGTCAGGAAAACTTCCCAACTTCTTCACTAGATTCAAAAGTTCCCAGAATGATGACTTTGTTTTTGGGCCCCTTAATTTTCGGTTTTTGAGATCCGTCAACAATATACATATACGAGTATTTCAAAATTAGAGCAACGGACTTCTAAGAAGTGTAGGTTACACCATAATGGTTCAGAATCTCATAGCGATGTGGGGTCGGAAACGTCGTCTTAATGTACATGTTAATATTCACTTTGGAAGAAATGTTGAAGTGTCTAATTTTTTAAACAAGTTTCATAAACAATGGACTCTCCCCGGACAATTTCATCAATATTTTGAAAATTAAGATTCTAAATTAACAGTTTTTATCAAGTGCAATTTGCGAACGATGCATTATTTTTTGAAAAACCGTTGTCGGTAAGTTCTCATCATTACTTAAACTCTTCTAAAGTGATTATTAACAGGTCCATGAAAACGACGTGTCCGACCCTACATCTCTATGTGATTCGGAACAGTCTTGGTGTAACGTACCCCTCCTACATGTTTATTCTCTTATTTAGGAACAATCTATATCCATATGTATATATATATATATATATATATATATATATATATATATATATATACACTGTGTCCCATCTAAATAGAATCACCGTAATTGTGCGGCGTAACTGCATAAGAAACTGACAAATAAGAACGAAACAAATATACAAGAAAAGTCCACGCACAAATATATATTTACAAGGAAAAAATTCTGCTACAAACTGAGACTGTGTGTCATTTGCATATTCATTCTACTGAGGGTACCCACGCAATTTCTTGGCGACTGAAATCAAGGGGAAAGGGAAGGATATTTCATGATATAACACCCAATTCACCCAATTATCGAAAATCCATCCTCAGGAGAAATTTTCAACACGAATGGGTACGTTGACCTGATTGAAAATCCAACTTCCACCACCAGTTGTCCTTGCAAATAGCTGTAAATGGGTTTTTATTATTCCTTGGTAATTACTAGCTTTATTATTGTCAGAAGGTAAAACCAAATTTAGTTTACCACCAAGTAGAGCCTCTCCATACAATATTAGTATGAGCTCCACCTTCCTTTGTTTCGGAGATTTCCTCATGCCATGTCAATAGAATGCAATGCCGGGTGGGCCATCCAAATTATTATTATTATTATTATCATTATCATCATCATCATCATCATCATAATTATTTTCACTTGAGACTATAACCCGACACCACTGGTCCTTCCAGGTTTGGTGATATTTGTCCAAATCTACTCTTTGCTTATGGATAATTTTCCGTAGCTGTTTCTTCTTTACCAAAAAACAACAAGGGATCATTTTACAATGTTGATAGGTTTTACGTGGTGGGTTTTCTTTCAGGCTATACAAAAGCTACTAATTTCCAAGAAATAATAGAAACCCATTTACAGTCATTTGCAGTTAGAATTGATGGTCTAAGTTTGAATCCCATCAGGACAAATTGATTCATTTTGAAAAATCCTCCTGAGAATGATTTTTCGATAATGGAGTGTATGAAATGTCTTGCCCTTTTCGCTTGATCTCATTCGCCAAGAAAATGCGTGGTATCCTCATTAGGATGAATATGCAAATGTCAGAGAACTTCAGACTAATATTTTTCTTTGTTCTTATTAGTTTTGTATGCAGTTTCGATCCACAGTTACAGTGGCTTTATTCAGGTGGGACACACTGTATCTATCTATATACAGGGTGCGCGCTAAAGTCCGTTGTGACAACAATGATTTCTGAATGGCAAGAGGTATAGTCATAAAAGAAGGGTCTAGGTATAGTTAAGTTACCATACGTAGCGCTAAATGGCGGGTAGAGCCATGACTAAGCCCCTATATAACGCCATGATGTATAAAACTATCGTAAAAATTGACTTGTACTATCTATCACACACAAACTAAGGTGAAACCTTAAAATTAAGATAATCTTTTAAAGAATTCATGTATAAAACATATCCTGAGATGATCCCAATGATAACTATCTGAATTTTTTTCTCATATTTAAATCTGCAAAATCTAATTAATGATAAAATGGCATCTAATTAAAAATAAAATAATTAATGATTTAATAAATAATTCAAATTATTTATATATAATAGATGAGTGCCCTATATTTGCAGCGACTAAAATATAAATAATATAAACGTAATTATTTTATGATACTCGTATATTGAGTGTAACAGTATTATGGGAGAGAACATCTTTGGAAAAAGTATACTTTAAAATAGGATTTCAAGCGAGAAGATGGAGATTCATCAATCTGATTATCTGTATTTATATTTAAAACTGTAATCGGAAGGCTTTCATGAATATTTAAATTTCGGTTGCCATACATATTTTAAAACAATGCCTGATGACGGAACACTGAAAATAAGCAATGTGTGGCTGTGGAGATTATGAACTCATTGTTCGAAGCCGGACTTTTCGGTCAACTTTAATAGAAAATTAAAATCGGAAAAGAACATGCAACACCGGCGTATTTGCATTCTTTTAGTAATTTTTGCACCTTAGTTTTTAAATGCTCTTTGTGAGGTTCTCAAAAAAACTCCACGTTCACCACTGCAGCTGTGCCTACAATACAGCCTACATAATTTTTTGTAATCGATTAATTTACATATAGGCTTCCATTGTACTTTTCTTAGCTGAGAATTTTCAAAAATATCACTTTTTGAAATTAAATGTGAAAATAGTTGGCAGTACTCTTTTGACCACTGTCTTAGCTTTTATTTATCATGTTCCTGAATAGAAAACTTTCACCTGATTAGGAAAATTAGCCATTCTCAAAGTCCTCGAAACTAAGGATTCCCTATATGTATTTCATTTTATTTTTATTATTTCAAGAATGTTTATTCCCTGGTCAGTAAATCTTCAAATATTGGTCTTTCATGAAGCCCGCAAGGAATAAAAAAGCTGAACCTAATTTTTTTAGTACTATGAGCTGATTTGTTTAAGTTTTTAATTTAAATATTTTACATATTTTATCAATTTGCTACTTTGGATTTAGTGAATACATTTTTTTCTGAATTAAAAGGTCATTTAAATTTATTAATACACCTTGAAACTTTCGATTTTCCAATTATATATATCTATTTAATTTACTTCGTTTAATTATTATATTTTAAGCGATTTAATTAGTAAACTATTTTCTCAACTAAATTTTTACCATGTTCGATCTAAAAGACTACCATCGATAAACTCTTTAAATAAGAACTAATTTGCTTGTAGAAATAAAAAAATAAAAGAAAGAGATTTTTGTAAGTTATCAAATGCCACGTCGTTTGAATCTTTGAAAAACCCCGCTTCCTCTCTTTAATTCACAACTTATTTCCTGTTCTGAAAATACCGGAAAGATAAGCTTTAAAAATAAAGTACTTTTGGTGTTTTAAAATATTTTCAAGAGTTAATCTCATCTAAAAAAATATTTTTAAAGGAAAAGGAATAAAAAATATGTACACATTTCTTAATATACTTCCAACCTTCTTTAATTACCAATTTCGCATAAATTTTTATCAATTTCTATTTTTAGCGCAGTCCATGAATTTTTAAAGTTCACTAAAAAAATGGAAGAGTGTTGAAAATTTTCCATGAAAATCATAATTATTCACCTTATTAAGCAACAATAAACGAGGAAACTAAGCTTGAATTATTGCGAATACTCAAATAAAAAAGCAATACACTTTTAAAGCAAACATGTTGTTTAAAAAAACTGAGATGTCTTATAATGAAAGCTGTCTTAGAAATAATATTAGTTTTCAACAATAAGTACATACCGCTGCATGTTTCCAATTATTCGGCAAAGTTTTATTCAGAAACTTGCATTAGATCAAATAGAAACTTTTATATCATTTTCTATTATCCTTTAAAATAGCTATACCCCGCAGAATGATTTAGGTTGTCTTTTGAACAGTCTGTAAAATAGTATTGATGCGTATAAAATAATTTCATTTCTATATGAATTTCCCTAATCATTCAACAATATATTTAAAATTTTAAAAAGGCGAAGCTATTGATATAGAATGCATAAGAAATATTCAAAAGTATATTACACTTAATAAAACCTGATTTAATACAATGTGGATGGTTATACGGAAGAACAGGATATTAAACATATGATGTGGCCAAAAAGGTCACCAGACCTCATATACTTGTTTCACAGCACTTGTGAAATGTTATAGGACAAACCGTTGCATGCCGACAATCCCCGTCAAGCCCCTTTCAAGTTGTAAAATAGGCATTTTCAGGAGAATGGGAACCTCTGCCACATTGTTGATGAATAGCCTTACTATGAAAACTCAATGTGGCCGGTGCTATAAAAGATTGGTTAATTATTTTGATTCAAATGTATTTAAAATTTAAAAAAATACTAATCTAAACCAGATTTTATATATTTATTTATTTTATTTTACTTCTGTCTTGATCCAACACTGTATAGAGAGAGTCTACATGATAAAAAATTCTTTCTAGATGTCTTTAAAAGTATCTAAAAATAGAAACTGAGATTACAAATATAAAGAATTGGCGAAACATAGTCCTATTTGGGCGAGCCAATAATACAAAATTAGGAGTTACACTCTTTCAGAGAAGCTATATAGAACACAACATTTTAAAGTTTGTAAAATTATAAGTGTAAATAAAGAAATGCAGGAAGAATTACTGTTAAGGTTATTTTTGATCAATTTAATTAATTTACTTATTAAAAAAGTTTATTGTCTTTTGTTTTCCATCTTGACCACAAATACCAATTTTCGTTAACACATTGCATATTAGACCAGCGGTTTACAACCTTTAAACGCCGCCCCCCCCAACAAAGGCTAACTTACGGTGGTGCCCCCCCCCCAAGCATTTTCAGCATACATTCAGTTTTTTAATTAACAATGTTTAATTCTTCATTGACGCAATTTTGAATTTTTATTGACCAGAAAATCTATTTTAATGCTATGTAGATTTTATTAATGTAATTTAGCATGTATTAGTAAAAAAATAAAGAAGTAGAAAAGGATGAATTAAATTATGCCTGTGAGAAAAAAATACTAATTAATGAAATAGCTATAATTTTTAAGAACAATTTTTATGTATGTTATCTATATAAATAAAATTAGACTTTTGTCTGTACATTTCTTGGAATTCAAAAATTTTGCGATTTCTATCCGTTTCAAGCACCTGGGAATCCGATGTGACCCTCAAAAAAAAGTTTGTCTGTCTGTCATTCTGTCATTCTGTCCTTCTGTCATTCTGTCATTCTGTCCGTGACGATTTTTTTGTTTAAGCATCACGTAAAAACGACTGAAGCGAATGATATGAAATTCGGTGTCATGATAGGGGGTCACTCAACTTAAAACATAGGCGTCCAATTTTTAAAAAATCTTGATTAGATTTTCAGATTTTGCGAAAATCGTTTCAAACTGCGTAAATTTGTGTTCAAGCATCACGCAAAAACGACTGAAGCGAATGATATGAAATTCGGTGTCATGATAGGGGGTCACTCAACTTAAAACATAGGCGTACAATTTTTAAAAAATCCTGATTGGATTTTGAGATTTTACGAAAATCGTTTCAAACTGCGTAAATTTGTGTTCAAGCATCACGCAAAAACGACTGAAGCGAATAATATGAAATTGGGTGTCATGATAGATGGTCCCTCAACTTAAAACATAGGTGTCCAATTTTTAAAAAATCCTGATTGGATTTTGAGATTTTGCGAAAAACCTTTCAAACTGCGTAAATTTTTGTTCAAGCATCACGTAAAAACGACTGAAGCGAATGATATGAAATTGGGTGTCATGATAGGTGGTCACTCAACTTAAAACATAGGTATCGAATTTAAAAGAAATCTTGATTAGATTTTGAAATTTTGCGAAAATCATTTCAAACTGCGTAAATTTGTGTTCGCACATCACGTAATAACTGCAAAGGTGAAAAAATGATATTTGGTGAAATGATAGGTGGTCATTCCCCTTAAACTAGAAGCATCTAATTAAAAAAAAAATCGATCAGATTTCGCAATTTTATGAAAATCGTTTAAAACTGAGTGAATCTTTGTTCCCGCATTACGTAATAACGACTAAAGTGAATGATCTGAAATTTGGTTACACGATAGATGGTTGCTCAACATAAACTATAGGAGTCCAAATTTTAAACATTTTTGTTAGATTTTGAGATTTTGTGAAAATTCTCTCAAAATAGTTTATATTTCTTCAAACATCACGTAATAACGACTAATACGAATTATACGAAATTTATTGATATGATAGGTAGTTGCTAATCTTAATTTATAGGCGTTGAGAATTTTTAAAATATTTTGATTACATTTTGAGATTTTTCGAAAATTGTTTTAAAATGCTGAAAATTTTTTCCAGCATCACGAAATAAAGACTGCAGGGAATGAAACGAATTTGGGTGACATGATAGGTTGTCACTCAACTTAAATTCCGGGCTTCGAATTTTTCAAAAATGTTGATTAAATTTTGAGATTTTGCGAAAATTATTTCAATATGCGTAAACATTCGTTCGCGCATCACATAATAAATGAATAATGAAGTAATTTAAAAATTAATGAAGTAATTTAAAAATTTTACGACTAAAGCGAATGAAATGATATTACTTAGTTACTCTCTAACCTGTAATATTGTAGCAATTCATAAAAATTATAACTTCGCTTTCTTTACTTTGGCAACATTCTACATCCATTCTGTGTACTCCTACTATGCTGACGAAAGTTCTTGCTTTTTGGAAATTTGCATTCACTAACCCGTCGAGGACGGGTACTTCAGCTAGTATCTAAATATAAGTAGTAAACAAATATATGCTTGAGTACAGATTTACGTGCTGTTGAGATGCTGTGTTTTAACATTTACTGTGTTTCACATTAACATAAAAAATAAATTTTTCGATATTATCTGCATATGTTTGTGCAGGCATATATAGCAATGACTCTAAATATAACATACATAAAAATTGTTCTTAAAAATTAAAGCTATTTCATTAATTAGTATTTTTTTTCTCACAGACATAATTTAATTCATCCTTTTCTAAAGACCGGTGACGCATTGCTAAAAAAGATTTTTTAATAACATAGTACGAATTTCAAAAACCATATTACAAAGGAAGCACTACTTAAAACTTTTTTTTCACAGTACCATAAAGATTTCTCTCCAGCTGATGATAGAGGGCTGCGCCATTTTCAAAAGCCATTAGTTGAGCATAAGTCTCAACTGGGTAGGAAAAAGTCATAATTTTCAGAAGAAAGCTTCTTTTCGAGAACTGAAACTTGAGTTCACAAAAGAAAAAGTTATGAATTGTACGTTTGCCATATAAATCATAAGAAAATTTAAAGTCTTTTTTAGTAGAATGTTTCTTTTTGAAAAATTAAGATCTGATATGAAAAAAGATTATAATTGGAATCAGTTGTTTTATAATGGGTGATACGTGTTTTTAATTTAGTTTTAATGAAGTAATTTAAAAATTTTTAATATATATTTCAAAAACTTAAGCCTCAAAAACTTGTGTCCAAAACAAAATAAATGCGTCCTTCTAAAAATAAGCATGAAACATTTGGAAATATATATAGAAAATTAAAAGAAAAAAGAAAGTACTGTATTTTGTAACATATTATAAAACGGTATTTAAATTTTATGGTCTTAGCTTAATCAATGGCAATCGTTTTTTTCTTTGTTTTCAAATATAAAATATATGTTTCATACTCTTTAAAATATGTGTACGCTTCATAGAGACAATAGCTGCATTTAAAGTGACAGCAAAAGATGCTTTTTGAAATCTTTACAGTTCTTACGTTAGATTTTGATACTTGCCTCTTAATTTATGAATTTATGTTCCTCATTCTCTAAATTATGTACATATTTAACTCTTAAGAAAGGTGATGTTAAATGTACAGATAAAAACAGATGTCATCTCGAAATTCGGCATTTACTTTTATCAACATATTTAAAGAAAATTAAATAATCGTACATAAGTTATTTTTTTTTTAATTCTCGAATACACCGAAAAACTATATCAATGAAATGGTGAAATTTGTAATAATTCATTCCTATATCCCATAACAATATGCATTTTCTTATTTAATCGAGAACTATTACTTTTTTTAAAGTTTGAAATGTTTATTATTTATTTTAAGAGCGTTTAAAAAAATAAGACAAATCAGACAGTCTTGGATAGCTGATACTTTTTATTTTGTTGAAATTTTCAGACTTTGTTCATCGTGTAAATTTATTAAAGTGTTCTTTTTATAAATGCAGCAGACCCTCTATAACACGATAGATACGTTCCGTGCTACATGAATCATCCGGCCTGAGTTATGCTCCAACTGGAATGCAAAATATTCTGTTCTGTATAATCGCTGCAAAACTTATTTTCACCCTTAGAAACACAATGATGTTCAGTGCTATAATTCAAAAGATATATTAATTGCAAAAGCTAAAGCATAATAAATTCAGAATATCTGTCTCATTTTACCCTGCTGTACAACTATCTTTTAACGCGTTATATGAAAACGATCGCAACTGTTTTTGCCATGTTCTACGAATCCGTGTTGTACGGAGCCGTGTTTTAAGGGGGGGAGGGGGACTACTGTAAATAAATAAAAATCCTATTGCTTTGGGAGTCAAAGTTGAAAATCTTTCATTATTTTAATCTTTTCATATCCGATGTCTGTTACGGTGGCCAGGCAATTGAAAACCTCATCTCTTTTAACCCACAGACAGCATAGAGTTTAAACTTGCTCCATGATTAGATGAAATATTAATTTTTTTTACATCTTTGCAGTGCTTGTAATGTTCTTGAATTGATTATAGTGAACTGCTGTTAAAAATGGCACCATTTTCAAGTCTGCGAAAACATGAGTATACATTTTTTCATATTTTTTTTTATAAATAATTCCTTCTTTTGTGTCATTTATTTTTTTAAAACAATCTTTGTAAATTAACCTTAGCACAGGATATATGTTTGTTTTATTACGTGGTATGGAAAGTTTCAACATATTGGAAGCCAAATACTATGTCCATCACAATGAATATATAGTACACGAGGTTCAGATTATTTAGCTAGTTGAATTATTGATCTCTTTATTACCGAATTTACTCGTACTTTAGGCATTTGAATTATTTTTAAATAAAAACACGTTATAAGAGAATTAAATATTTATTTTTTATAGAAAGTATTATTTGAAACATATTAATGATTAAACTGTTGAATTACATCACTTGTATTGAAGAATTGGATTTTGATGATGACTGCTTTGTTGATATCATTATCACCTATCGTGCAAAATAATAATATATGCCAAAGAGTGTTTGAAGTTCGGTCTTATTCTGAGATTGTCAACGAGATTAACTATTAAAATTCGATGATAAAAGTGAAGCAACTCAGTGTAACAATGGTGTTTTAGAATTGTAAGTCCATATCTAGTGCAATAAATACGCAGTAACGTACAACTGCATGTTCAAAAAATTATCAATATTGTCTATTGTGCCATATAATCTATTGTGCCGGCTGCCTATAATCTATTGTGCCATATTGAAAAGTAATGGAATTATTAAGGGAAAAGTTGTACATGTTATGCTCATGTGAGTATATCTATAGCTTATAGAGTTGTCCGTCTGGACATATTCTGGAAAAGTTTGTGCTATGTGGGAACATGATTTGATTTCTTTTGTTTTTTTAGGCAACATTTGCAGCCGGTTTGTCACTCTTGACATAAGCAGTAAATGACCTAAAAAATCGTGCAATTCTGTCTTTTCTACAACTTTAATATCAAATATACGATATAAGTCAATCACGCATTTCTTACCCTTTTTCAGTATTTCGCATTAGTATGTTCTCACTGAAAATATGAATTTGTAGTTCAATTTTGACAAAAATATTTTAAATGGAAAAATTTAAGAAAAAATGGTTCCTTTTCTCTGTTTTTTATATTTTTAATTATCTCTGATCTTTATGCCATAAGTCTTTATATCTTAACAGTCAGTGTGGAAATAGTAAAACACTAAAAATTGACACTGCTTTTGATCACTCTTGACACAAAAGGTATTGTCTTATGTAAATTAAATTTATATGTTTTTCTTAAAATATTGGAGGATTTTCTCTTCGACACCCAAAACTATAGACAGCATTAAAAAACAAAGCAAAAAAGCATGGATAAATAAATTTATACGAAACAACAACAACAAACAAAAATGTTGGTTTAATAAATTTATATGTTGAACAAAATCTGAAAATTTTAACAAAATCAAAAATGGCTGCCGTCCAATCACTCGTAGCTAAAGAAAATACATAAATCCACAAATGTCTCTTTTTATTTTAAGAATTTTCTTTTAATTTTGCATGTTAGTGCAGAAGAACACGTTATGAATATTGGTGTTACTCGGACTAAAGGTATTTTAATGCCATTTATGGCTGTTGACTGAAAAATTGTACTACGACGAAAAAATAGGGTTATCCTATAATTAATTTAAAACACATATAAAAGCCTTTAAAACTTCGTTAAAAACTTAAAAAGTTAAAATCAACACACCATTTAGCGCTTTCGCAGACTATCCCGCTGCCGTCTTCAGAACTGTCTCCTCCCAGATTCAGCACATCATACCAGGTCCATCTATCTGCGCGTGCGTCATATCGTTGACGGCGCCCTCTTCTGTAAGTATTTCCAATGCTTCGCGTTTCAAACTGTAATTATAGTTATTGTAATTGGCTATTTTTTTAACATTAATGAAATCTATGGATATTTTCTTTTAAGGTAAGGCGGGAGAGGGCAGTACTTTGTCTATTAAATTTAATGTCGTTAATGTGTTCCTTTATTCTATCTTTAATTTTCCTTTTTGTGACACCTATGTAGTGGCCGGGAAGGTTAGAGTCTTTAAAAGCAAAATTTATTTTATAAACACCAGCAGTTTCCAAAGGATTAATTTTATCTTTATCGGAGCAAATTCTTTTAAAAATATTACTATTAGGCTTTATGGGGATTCTGAGAATATTTTTACGGGCAAGGTTAGTAAATTTCTCGGCAAACGATGATATGAAGCACGCTCAGATAGACGGAGCCTGGTATGATGTGCTGAAGCTGGTAGGAGACTCATCTGTTCTGAAGACGGCAGCGGGATAGGCTGCCTAAAGCGCTAAATGGTGTGTTGATTTTAACGTTTTAAGTTTTTAACGGAGTTTTAAAAGCTTTTCTATGTGTTTTTAACTAATTTTAAGATACCTCCGTGATTGATTTTAACTTAAGGGTTATCCTATCTTGAAACTTCATAATTTATGTTAACGGCGTTTGCGTAAGATGTGTAGCTGTTTTTAAAAGATCTAAGAATCGAAGATTTAAATATTTGTAACTAGCTGCGTGCCCGTTCTTCGCACGGTAGGAAACGAAAATTTTCCTTACATGTGTAATTCGAAATTATTCGTGATGTGGAATTAAAAAAAAAAAAAGAGGAAAATTATTTGACTCTTAATGTAAAGTTTGTGTCATGAGTACTAACCTGATCATTGCAGTATAATGACTCAAAAAACTACGTCAGTGTCATTATCTATCAAAAAAGTGGAAAGCTTAATGGTTTGCAGACAACTCCTGGCTTTCAAAATGTCTTATTTCTACATCATACTGTTTTTTAGGCTCAAGTTGTAGCATTAAATACCTAAGACACTACATGAAATGGAGCACCATTTATTTCTTTCCGAAA
The DNA here is from genome assembly GCA_038373885.1 of Cheiracanthium punctorium. Lineage (NCBI taxonomy): Eukaryota > Metazoa > Arthropoda > Arachnida > Araneae > Cheiracanthiidae > Cheiracanthium > Cheiracanthium punctorium. The sequence goes on from JAWZYV010004260.1 coordinate 1,029,505, forward strand.
ATGTACCATATAAGGAAAGTATTGCAATCATGAAAAAAATTCGACTTCGAGATTTTGGTGTATTTACACATTTTGAGGTCTTCTGAATTCATTTATGCTATTTTCAAGAGATGTTTTTAAAATAGCTGCGCACCGTTTGCAATATTACGAAATTGCTTTAAATGTTCGAGGTGTTGTGGCTGACACCCTTCATGCACTCTTTTAAATATGCTTTTCCCCCCTAATCTTTTTTTATACAATACATTTAACAGAAACCTCAAATATATATATATATATATATAAGTATTTCCAATATAAAAAATTCCTCCTCATCCATTTATTCAGTTCCAGTTATTTTCACGATTAAATGTATGCGATAAATCAGTCATGGAATCTAATTATTTTTAAATGATAAATTGCAGTTTGTTACCCAATATTAGGAAGTGGTTACAGACTACGAAAATACCAGAAAAAAGCTGATTATGTAGAGGTGTTTAGGGGTATCAGAAAGTAAAGTATACTGAAGTTAATAGTCCTGGGTTAGAGATCCTAACGTATGGAGAGTAGTGGCTGAAAAAAGGGAGCTCTTGCAGAAAAAAAGGGAGATCCACGAAATTCTTGTTGAAAAATACAACACTGACATATACCTACAAATAAATTACTGAAGATTCTTAAATTTATCCTCAAAGGAAGATATACGTTATTCCCTCCTCCTCTCTCTTTTTCACATATCGATTTTGAAAGACAAAAAGTATCTGTAAAATTTTTGCATTAAAATGCAAAAGCTACAATTCTCATGTTATTTTACTTAAAAACCGTTTTTTTAATTAAAAATTATTTGTTTTTAATTAATTAACAATGAAGTTTATTTATTTGCATTTATAAAAAAAGACGTTATTTGCCTGTCTCCTAATAAAATATTGTCAAAAGAATTGCTATAAAATAGTACGGCATAAAAAATGCGGCATAGTAGCAAGTAGTAGTTGTCACAGAATTAAAGTTGGAATTTATACTGATTACACTAGTTCACAAGAAATATGATTTTAACGAAGAGATAATGTAGATCATGAATGAAAATTTAAAAATCTGAGAATGGAAATTCTGAAAAGCAAGTAGAAGGACAAAGAAAGAAGGAGAGATAGAGAGAACAGAGTGGAAACATTTTGCCCGAAGCTATAACTAGTCGTCCGAAGTCAAATAGCTTTCAAAGAATTCTTTTTACAATTTTTACAGCATTTCTAAAATTGTTCATTTTTATTTCTTTAATAAATCTCCATCTAAAATTTTATTACATTAGTTTGGTCAAATGATATACGTTAAGCACATTTTTGGATTTGTATGATCATTGGTTTGTTTATGGGATCAATTATTATTTTGTAATTAAAGATTTCCTTTATTGTAAATATTTCTATACTCTAGCTGAACAGAGATTTTTTGCTGAGTTCTATAAAGGAATATTAATGAGTGTGACAGTCTTTGCTAAATCATGGAAATGTACTAAAAACTATTTTATAAATTCTTAAAAATACATAGTGTTTACAAAATTTTAAGCAATATTAAACATTGCTACGGGCCGAAAATCTTTTTTTTTTCCCAGAAGTCGCTATACCCCTTGGGACCAAAGTGTATGTTTAGTAGTCCTTATGAACTAAAAGAAAGAAAAAATGATTTTTTTTTATTTTTTAATTGTACATTACTTAGTTTTTATCAAATGTCGTAAAAGATAAAGAAAAAACTAATGTAGTCAATTTGTAAAAATAAGTAAAAAAATGCACTAAGTAAAATCATCTGGTGTTTTAAAAAACTACATTTGTGTATTTCTTTCTTACAATTAGCTGTTACTTTACAAAAAAAGAGAATAACTAAGTCCACACTATTTAAAGAATTCACCGCATTTCCAAAAATTATAATATTTATGCAAATCAATTTATTCAAGGAAATATAATTCAACGATACCTTAAAGCATACAAGCGGACTTAAGTGTAAAATATAGTACTTTCGATGATGGAAGTGTTTAAAAATAAAATGGTACAGTCATTTTCTTCTATGCTAAAATAATCTCAGGTTCTTAATCTGGAAAATAAGTTTCAAATTATATTAACACAATCCTAGTAGCACTATTGCTGCGTATTACGAACAATTACGGAAAAATTTTAAATCCTTGCATTTGATGATCTTTACTGAATTTCCTGAGCTTTTGATGGAACTTAGACGTACAAAACAGGCAATACTAGTTGTTAACAAAAAACTCTCAAACTAATTTGGTATTTAAACATGCTGTAATTAAAAACTTTGTAATAGAACACATAAAAGTACTTAATTTTCTGGACACGGGTTGCGGACGAAAATTTTTGGACCTTCATCAGAAGTAATCTATAGACAGACTGGGGCAGGGAGGAATGAAAAATGAGAGTTTCACTAGCTGCATGCAGTTATGTAAGCAGTTATGCTTCAAGTAAAATAAGATACTTTTCTGCTGGCAAAATCTCTCCAGGAAAAGTTTCAATGAGCTTTCTATCATAATACGTAATCACATTCCAACACAGGCCCGGACTGGCTCCTTTAGGGGCCCTCGGCTAGACACTGAAAAGGGGCCCCTTACTGATCAATTTAGAGGGAATAGAATATTAGAATATGTAATATTTGGAATTTGTGTGTGTGTGTGTGTGTGGACGTACGTGCCTAAAAACCGCATTTAACTGTTTTAGAGCTTTTGGGGCCCCTGACTTTTCTGGGGTCCAGCTGGAACCCCGAGGTTCCTGGGATCTTCCGCCGCACCACTGCGAAAAGACGTAAGATTACAGGGAAATAAATAATCCAATTACTCTAATATATATAATATATCAAATTTCTCTTAAATTTGTTCGTAATTCCCTTAAATGAAATTATAAAGCAGTATATCCATTTTCAGGCATCTCCGGGGCCCCCATGAGCCGGGGGCCCTCGGCAGTCGCCGATCAGCCGACCTGGCCAGTCCGGGCCTGTTCCAACAGCAAGCAGTTCATTTGTCTAAAAGAGATGTTACGGTAATGCCAGTTTGAGCTCTTCGTTCAAGTCTTTATAAGTCTATGAATCCAATAGCATAAATTTGAGGATATTTTTTTCCAGTTTGGGATAAAAATTAAAATTAAACATTTAAATTTATAACTTATTTATCCAAACTATATCTTATAAAATGTGCTATGGACATAATAAATGAAACATCTAAAATGCAAGTAGTAAAGTTTAATACTGTGACCATATTGATCCCACTTCATCTGAACTGCTCTAAAATAAATAAACTTGATGCATAGATATATTCCTTGAGATGACAGTAGTCTCTGCATCGCAGAGGCGCGGACTTTACAAAATTTCTGTGGGTGCCCTAAAAGTCCGTGGGGGGGGGGGGTAACAAAATGTTGAAAGTCGCACAAGGTGGTTTGTAATTTTTGATAAAGGATCGCTAAGTTTGGTGCCAAAACGTGACAATTTATTTTAAAGGGGGAGTACAGTTGGAATGTACTTGGCTAAGATTGTAAAATAGTTTTAGTAGGTGATTTTAAGATGATTTCGATTCCGAAGATGGGTTTTTATGGAACAAAGAAGAAAAATACGGCACACTCATGAATAACGATACACTTTCCAACCTTATGGAATCTTTTCCAACTACCCTTCAATCTTTTCCTATAATTATTTGCTTCCTTGCTCGTAACAACTCAATCATTTGACTTTTCGTGCACATTTTTACCAGTGGGAAATGGGTAATACAAATAATCATTTTAGCTCCTCATAAAATATCCAATATCTGAGGGTATAGATCGAAGAAACGATATCTGCATCGTAAACGTTTAGAGATTGGAATCACAAAAGCACTACATCAAAGCAAATTTTTATATTCTACAGAGAGAAACAAACATTAAACTCTATGTGCTGGCATTATATTCTAAAAGAATGTTGCGAAATAAATTAAATTAGTTTAAAAATACTACTTAAAATATAAGTAGAATAAGAATACCAGCTTGACAACAAATGAATGTATTTCACATGTGCTGTCTGTTTTCTGAAGGCTGTTCTTTTTACCCCACCTAATCCTATTGTAGAGTATTAAGAAAGGTGAAACCAAAAAATGGCATTTTTAACATGGGAGTAAAATTAAAAAAATTCTAGAGATAATAGGAAAATTAATTAAAAATAGTATTTTCGTGCATTTTTTCACAACCTAAGAACTTGAAATTTTCACATTCTGAGAATTTACTACAAAAATACAATAAATCATTGAAATATCCTTACTTCCTCTCTTTCAACTGTTTGTTTTGTGTGTATGCGAAGGTTCAATATAATCCACGACAACATATCCAAAAAAATAAATAACTCAACATTTCGTAATAATTTCAAATAAATCAATGTGAATATAAATAGTAGGTATTATAATTTGTTTTTAAATGTGATGTATTTTAAGCAAATTAAACGTATAACATTGAATATTTCTCAACATTAATATCAGAACCTAAAATATTTTGGAATTTCACACAGCAAATTATGTTCAGAAAGCAATAAATGCTTTAAAAAAAATATTCAATCACTTTCTTCCATTAGCTTTTACATCCTTCACTTCTTAGTTTCATTCAGGAAATTCCATTAGTCTTTTTATCCCATCCTTTATTTATTTCTGTTAATTTTTTCGTACCTTGTGAAAATTGCAAGAAAGTATTCTAACAACATTTACCTTTCAAGTCAAATCGCATTTCATAGGCTTAGTTTCTAAATAAATGTTTGTTTAAAAGCGTGCAAGAGAAATGCATTAACAGTTTTGTTACTAAATAGAAAGGACGGCACTAAAGGTAAACATGAAGTATTTTTAAACAAGTTCTAACATGAGATTATGTTAAAATGTTTAAAAGATCAATGAATATGCCTTCAGTAGCTTAGTTCTTGAAAATGAACATTGAATCGAAAACAAAGGTGTGAGATTTACCCAAGAATAAATAAATATATCGTGATTAAATCTCTTATTTTAAGTGTATATTTTTAAAAGTGTTTTATGTATTAAAAGTAGAAGAATTATGTTTTTCTGATTAACAAAATATTTTTAGTAATGCAATAGATAAAAATGAATGTTTTCTTGCTATAAAATTATTTTAATAAAATCTATTGAGCTTTAAAAATCAGGTGAATTGTCTAATTAATAATAGTCAATTATAAATAACTGACATTTATATAATAAATTATACACTAATTTCTAAACAAAATAAGATAAATAAATAAATAATATCCATGAAATCATTTCCAGAATAGCTGTCTTAATTAGTACTCCGTGGGAGTTAATTGGTTAGGATTTATAAAAGAAAACAATGCAAACACTAAGTACATTTTTATGTGCGGAAAAATACTCGTATGAATTAAAAATAATTTTTCCATGTATAAGACAAATGTTTTAACGGTTTATTTTTCAAGAACCTCTTCACATAAACTGCTAATAGCAAAGACCAATACTATTTTTCAGTGACTTCTTCTGTGCTATTCTATGAATTGAAAAAATTTGGCAAAACATCAGAGTGTGATTCAGAAACTTACGGAGTACATTTTGCAACTCTGAAGAGTACAAGTTTGGAGTCCATCCTCCCCTTGATGAGACGTTGTTTATTTTCATTATATTTTTACTGTACTTTGCAAATTTAGTGTTTTTATATTAACAAAGACTCTCTGGTGGGTGTTACACCATTTTACATTTTAAAGCACATGGCTCTTTCAAGCTGCATTTTGTAAGCGCTATAGAGCTTATGTATTAATTTATTGTATTATTTGTAATTTCAACTTTAAACATATCGCGTGCGCCAAAAGTTCGTTACAACTTTAAAAATTCATTAAAAAGGAAGAAATAAAAGACGCGCGGTTCGTACGTAAAGGATTAACATGAAGTTTGATTTTTTTTAGACGCAAGAAAAATTTTAGCTAAAAAAGTCACCGGTAGAGGGCGCTTACCACCCGAAACACAATGAGTAGGACGACAGTACGCTTCACTCATTTACTTTTTCAATAACAAAGGTTCAACGTGACCTCGAGAACATTCTACGACACAAGTAAGGCGACACAAGTAAGGTTGAATGCAGCTGGTCAGAATGAATTGCAGAAACCTCTCGACAGATATAATGTTTCAGATCGGCCAATGTTGAAGGGAATGAACGATACACAAGTGACTTCAAGTAGCCCCACAACCAGAGGTCAACCGGGCTGAGGTCGGATTATCGTGCAGGCCACGCGATCTTGCAACCTCAAGCAACCCCATACTGCTGAATCTGTCGCATGTCAGCGCCCTCTGCGGGTGACGTTTATAACTAAAACTTTTGTTGTTTCTAAAGAAAAATCCGACTTCCTCCTAAGCCTTTACATACAAACCGCACGTCTTTATCTGCATTTCTTCCTTTTTTATGAATTTTTAAAGTTGTAACGAACTTATGGTGCACCCGGTATATATATATATATATATATATATATATATATATATATATATATATATATATGTGTGTGTGTGTGTGTGTGTGTGTGTGTGTGTGTAGGCACAAATCAGTCGATAAGAGAGGTGGTCGCTCAGAGAAATGCAAACATTTGATAGCCTAAAAATACAAACAGAAGCTAAAAATATTTTTGTGATGCTACTTATGAAATTGCATACTGATGCATGTAGGCAATAGCACAAAATATTTTTTTATTATTAAAATAATTTTTAAATATTTAAAAATATCAGATTTTCCCTCTCTATGTAAATTTTTGCGTCTGGTAAAAGAGCATTTATCCAGATATTCTTCATTATTTCCAAATTTGCCTTTATAAAAATCTATTTGCCTTCATCTCCTGGCATTGTAAATTCGGTATGTTCAATCGTGTCATCGCGCAAATTTCCACATCAGACAATGAATTAGTTCCTGATAGTCAAACAAATACAAACGCAAGCCAAATCATCAACATAATCAGCACAAAACCTTAATAAAATCGAATTATCTATCTTGTTTTGTGTTATACGAGTCTCTTTTTTGCGTTATACGGTCGTCAGAATTTTCCCACATAATCCGTCTTATATGAACACATGCTATAGGTGGGGTTTACTGTTCTTGCACCTGCTGTTGATTTCAGTACAACGAGTTATTTGTAATGCAGATTTTTGTTCCCTTTACTTCCGGAAAAACGCAAAATTTTTTTCGGATGGAGAAACGGGATAGCTCGCATATGGAGGGTCTTTTGAGGAGGGGATCGCTTAATAGAAGTGGTCACTCATAGAAGTTTTACTGCATTTATATATTCATATTTAATGCAAACTAATTCCAGCCGCAGAATATTTTTAACACTAAACACACTCACATCTTTATTCCGTAAGATATCACGTAATAAAATTTCCAGATACTTACGCGCTACTACTTTATCTTTAAACATGCTTCTTTATATTACTTTATTCAAACTACCAGCAGTTTGTTTTCAGAGTAAAAAAAAAAAAGGAAAATATTCCTCTGAACGATCTTTTAGTCACTCATTTTCACGAGGCCTATTTCTTCAAGAAAATTGAATTTCCCGTAGAATAAACAATGAGACATCCAAACCAATTTTACAAGCATGCATTATGTAAATGCAAGAAGGTGAAGGGGTGTATGTTTACCTGACAACGCACAGTTGAAGAAATATATAGCTTAAAAACATTTCTCCTGTCGAGTTTTATGAAGTTATCGGATATAAATAAGTTTCCAAGTAAAACATATTGAGTCTAGTACGCACAGATAATTCAAATTTTCATGTATTGTGTGGAATGCTTATGGTTTATTTTTCAAAAGATGATGATGTTATTTTGTAAAACTTTTAAAAAAGTGCGAACATTAGTGTCAGATAACCGGGTTTGATTATTGGAATACCGAATTAACAAGTATTGGGTTATAGTACATATGCCAAAGCGTAGTCACCTTAAATATCTGTTTCAATTCCAATTTTTCTTTTTAGCACCAGAGTGCTATAAATTTCAACCTTGCTTTTTGTGTAGACACGATTTTGGTACAATTTTCTCGTCGAGTCACTTTTGAAATGTTTTTTTTTTTTTTTTTTTTTTTTTTTTAATGAATTGTGTGGAGTTTTCTATAAATATATTTCGAGTCTAGCTAGAAAACACCTGGCGAATATTGTAAAATAGTTTTAGTAGGCGATTTTAAAATAGATTTTAATTCCGAAGAAGTGTTTTATAGAACAGCGAAGACAAATACGGCACACTGATAGTTTATGATACACTTTTCAAATGGTATTCATAAAGGTGAAGTATAGTTTGACTATGCCAGGCGAAAATTGTTAAACAGTTTTGGTAGGCGATTTCAATATAGATTTCTATTCCGAAGAAGTGTTTTATTGAACAAGGAAGGAAAACACTGTACACTCATAGATTATGATGCCCTTCCAAACAGTATTTAAAATGTCTACGGGATATAGGTGGAATACGCCTGTAGAAGATTGTAAAACAGTTTCATTAGACGATTTTAAGATAGATTTCGATTCTATCTTAAAATCGCCCACTGAAACCGTAAGATGTGTTTTACGGTACAAGCAAGAATTGATTCCTGTTTTAACGCCCCCGCTCTCGCCAACCTAAAAAATCCCGCAATTTGGCGAGCTTTGCAGTCATGGGTCTCTTGGACTTATGCACAAGTTTCAATGCTCGCAAAATAACTAGATGAAAACTACCGTGAACAAATTAGCGATAAACGCACCGATTGAGGAATTTGAAGGTACTTAATTATTAAAACTACATTAATTTCAACCCAAAATAAATAAAAATGTAACGAAACGCTTTACTTACATGTAGTTCCGAAATCGCCATTTTAATTCTAAATTACGATTGCCACATAAAGACAAAAAATCGACGTGGGAGCTCCATATGTTTAATGAACGCCACCTTGGCGAGAGTCGGGGCGTTATAGTAGGAGTCAAACCAGAAAGAGGAACACTGCACACCCTTGGATTATGATGGACATTCAACACAATATTTAAAGCGGTGAAGTATAGTTGTAATATACTTGGCAGCGGTTGTAAAATAGTTTTAGTAGGCGATTTTAAGATAGATTTCGATTCCAAAGATGGGTTTTATGAAACAAGGAAGCAAAATACGGCACAGTCATGAATAATGATACACTTTCCAACTTAATGGAATAAGGAAGAAAAATAGGGACGACGCATAAACTATGATACATTTTTAATATATAGTACTTTGGTGCGTATTTAAAATCTGAAAGTGTTTCAGATTTTCTTCCTTTTTTTTTTACAAACTAAATTAGAAATGATATCGTTTTATCACTGTATCAACAACTTGTAATATATATATATATATATATATATATATATATATATATATATATATATATATATATATATTATATATATATATATATATATATATATATTCAGAGCAGAAAAGATTATGTATCGGGACTATAGCGTACAACGCTACATATTGATGACATTAGTAACCAAATTTGAAATTTAAATGTTATTTCTACTTCTTTTAAAATTACAAATATTTTGTTTAAACAATTAAACTATCTTTGTATTCAAGACTCTTAAATTCAAATCCAGAGTAATTTGGTTCTACTCCAAAGTTAAATTAATTGTGTTACGATTAATTCCTATCAAATAATCTATCAAATAGTGTCAACGCTAAAGAAAATTTGATGTGAGCTATATTTACCCTTTCACAACCAGTGTTCTTTGAAGAAAAATCCTCAATTATAATTGTGAGATCCATGTAAATATGATAAAATGAAATATATCAACAATAAAATTTATTAATGATAAACATATTTATTTAGTAAAAAGTAATACAAATGGTGTAAAGAAATAATACGTCATTCTAAAATTCTTCTAGAAAGTAATTTAAAAGAAAACCATGTAAAATAGATTGAAAGTTTCTTTTACTGCAATAATTCTTGTAAATTACTTATTTTCATATAATAAAAATTATTTTTCTCCTTTTATAAAGTAAAAATAGTGTTTTTATGGAAATGCCACAGTATGTGTCATTTTTCTAAAAATGAATGTGACAAAAATGCGCGAAAATTCGCCAATATTGTTTTTATTTACTTCTTCATTTTTTTAAGTATATCTTACATACGGCTGGACAAAAAATTAATTTAGAGAAAATTTTAAAGATTGTTTACCTTATAATATACGTTTTTAGTAACAGAATGGTTTATTGAATAATGCATAAAGTTCACTTTATATGGCAAAAGTAACACACATGCAACAATATTAAAATATCGTCTGGAGATCCAGTAAAACATTTCCTAGTTTTTATGAAAAATAAACATTTTTATACAAATATAGTAATTTCAAAGGATTTTTTTTCCTTTTCTAACTATTCCTTAGACATATGTATTAATAATTTGTGGAAGTACATTATGCGAGAAAAATGAAAGGTAGAGAAAATTGCCTTCAGCCATCTAATGCTTCAGAGAAAAATTCATATATTTTGCTTTGATGCGAGTGTTGACATTTTCTTCGGAATTTTCTTGTTCGGTGTTTATAGAGACGACTATATTTTCATCGTCTGGTTTCAGAACAAATTTAAAAAATACATATTTTTTATAAAAAGATAATAAAAGCTTATGCTTGCACTTATAATTTTTTAAACGATTGAAATTTACTAATTTAAAATGTAGCCTAAAGATTATTTATCTCTTTATTTCATTCATAAAATGCAAATCCTGCAATTTAAGACCATAGATGATTTTTGAAAACCAAGCAATTTTTCTTCAACAACACAGAAATTTTAAAATATCATACATCGGAACTTTCTTACAATTTTTTATGCAATTTAGGACCATGATAAAGATAATAAGAATAATAGCATCCAAAGAACTACGATGATAAAAATATTTAAAAGAGAACAAGACAATGAGACACCATCAAGAAAAATAAATTCAACAATAAAAAAGGAAATACCCATAGAAAATCATATATTCTAAATAAAAAGTGAGAAAATTCCAGAGAAAACATTTTTCTCTATTCTAAAAAAAAGTAAAGGCCGCTGGTGCTGTCAAAGCTTGTGGACCTATCTCCTCCTAAACCGTAGGGATTTGAGTTTCGACTAAGGTGCCCACAGATTCAAAAAATACGAGGAACCTGCTAAGTTGATTTAAATTTCGAAAATCGAATTATTTTAGAAAATATTAATAAAAACCAGATGGAGCATAGCTCAGGACCTGTACAACACGGATTCCCATAACAAAATATCTTCCGTGTTATGAGGGAGAGGAGGGGGTCTACTGTAGTTTCAATAGTGAAGTTTCAATTTTTATGTACCAATGAAGATCTAAGAACCAAGCATGTGTAGCTCAGTAACATTCTATCTGATCCAATCTTCAGGTTTTGTCTGTTGAAATTATGTCTTTTTTACGAATAAGCCTGATTAGGGGCCGAATGCCTCATATGAAAAGCGAGCGTAGCGAGTCTGGGGGCCTTGGCCCCTAGTAGTTTTTAATAATGCACATTAATGAGAAAAACTTTAAAGTACTTATTGAATATATGTGCCCCTGTATCTGCCATGTATCTGTCCATGTATCAGCCACCCATGTATAGAGCGTAATGTATTTAGAATCTTTTGGGCGGACCTGTAGATAAATTATCCAGTCAATTGGTACCAAAACTGTATCAACATCAAGAGTCATTCCCTATGAGTTTAAAAAATGTATTTGAACTTGAGTGGATGAATAAAAAGTATTTTATTCACGATTGAAAATTTGAACACAAGATATGTATATACAGGGAGATTGTGAACTAATAGTAGGAATTGAAAAAAATGAGTGTCGAGGTTACCATATTTGGCGATCCCAGCATCCAGCATAAAACGATTCATGCTTTCGAAACAAAGCGGGAAACCTCTTAGAAATCATGCTAGATCGCGTACATTTGAAAAACATGAAGGCGGATTTACGCCAATTTAAAATGTACGAGAAATAAATATTTGTGCTACATAAAGTTAAGTATTTTCAAATAGCATGTAAGATCCCTTGGATACTAGGAGCTCAATGACGCGTTTTTTTTTTTTTTTTTTTTTTTTTTTTTTTTCTTGAATCGAGTCACAATCTTGCCAACTTTATGTGAATATATGGCAACCCTTCAGAAAGCCGCCATTTTGATCCTCTGAGCTATGATTTAACTGGACTTGATTGCCGGTGAAGGAAACTTCCAGTGTTTTCATAAATAAAACATCATTTTAGATTTCAAATGATTTATTTCACTCTTGCGAGTGCTGGACTTGCTTTTGAGTATGATTTAACTAAGGTATGATTGAGTCTAACAGAAAATTATACCGTTTAAATTTTAAACCATTCGATTTGGGTATCAGAAAATTCGTTCTAAACTCTCTTCAGTAAATAAAATCACTAACGAAAAGGAATAGACAAAAAATACGGAATGCAACCGGAAATTTGTTTACTAAAAATGAAGTGCTTTTAAGTAGGTCATGTAAGAAAACCTATTTTATGTATCTTTTATTATTATCTTTTATTTTATAGTGCTTTAAAATTTGTTTATTTTGAATGTTCATCGGTAATTTACGTGTGCTTTCCCGTACTGCTTTCTTGTTCCGCTCCTAGAAACAAGACGGGGAAAAGCGCTACATATTTACCATCTACATCCATAATTTAATTACACCACTCGATAGCTAAAGTGTAAAAAAAATTCGTTACGTTGAGTGAAAACTGTGACGCATCGCTAGCGGCGGACGAAGAAGCGCCGCCATATTGAGATCATTTAGCTGCGTCCAATAATATCCGTTTAGTATAAATTTTGTTCAGAAAAGCTAGAACGTTCATTTGCGTTTCAAGCGTCAGCTCTCACAAAGGTCTATTGATTGCGTACATAAAACATTAGTGTGAAATAGTTACAGTGAATATACATAGTGTTAAAAAAATAACTGTGTTGATTTAAGGTTTACGAGAAGTCTCGATACATCCTGTAGGTCATTTGTTTCGTACTTTTCGTATCATAGACCTTTTAAGATGTAACGCAGAAAGTATTTGGTTACTTGATTTCTTTCCTGACCCCCATGAAACCGAGAGAAAATATTACTCCCTGTGCAGACGTATTCGCGTAAAACACGCGGACATGCCCATAATACAGCCACACAACCCATTTTCCTTCTTTATTTTCTTTTTTTTTTCGCTTTGTGTTCATGACGCAAATTTTACATCATGAGACAAACAATTTTACCTCTGTGGAGATTGTACATCACTGCAATTATTTCGAAATAGCGCGAGAAAGGAAAATATTCGTGTCCTTCCGTGTGAAGAACGGGCATGCAGCTAGTTATATATAAATAAAAAGAAATATATATCGTCTGACTTACCTAAATCAAACTATAAAAATTTTCTATTATAATTAAACAACGACATTAATTAGGATATAATAAGTTTACATAAAACACGTTCGACTTATATCACTCATAAATAAAAATATAATGTAGGCACTACAGTTACTCTCTTGTACATCATTTGAATTAAGTAAACTTTTGATGCATTTAATTCACATATATTTAATTTGAAAATGAGAAATGGCACTTTAATAATATTAAGTATTGGCGATTTGCTGCCTACTATAACATATATCACCAAGAAAACTAAGTGAGGTTTTAATAATTAGATTTTGTGCTAAATTTGGCAATATTTCTCCGCAATGGATAAAACTTTTGAGTGCGGCCCGAACAATGATTGACCACAGCTATTTAATGTTTTGAAGTACAGAAGCTTCTTTGGCTGATCCTATGTAGAAATTACGAATCTTCAATAGTGTATATACGACTTTTGGAGCACACACAGCATTATTTTAGACACCTGTGAGCACCCTTCAAAATGTTTTAAACTATTCCCTAACTATACATTATAATTTTCGACATAATGAATAAATGAATTTTGACGCTTCTTAATGTTGACGAAAAATCTTATGTTGCAGGCGAAGAGTTTGTTTTAGCTCTAAGTACACACTTATAAAAAAAAAAAAAAAAAAAAAAAAAAAACGTAAAATTAAATCTCCGTAAGTTTAATCCAGCTGTATCACGAGTCTACTATAATACATCCAGCTTTACAAGTAAAAAAACAAGTGTCCTTGTGTGTCAAATAAAAATTTTCAGCAATACCCTTGTAAAGTGTCTGACAAGTAGAATTTTAAATTTCTTGAGATAGAACTTCGATTTTAATATGCAACAGTCTTTGTTACTGAAAGGGGTGATATTTTACCTAAATTCAGAGAAAAATTGAGTTTTAAAATCGGATTGATTTAGTGGTTTGAAAAAATGTTGGTTGTCATAACTTAAAAATTTTGATTGAGGATACTTGAATTGTAACGTAACTTTAAAAAAGTCGATTAAATCAGGCTGTCTCTAAATTTAATTCATAGTATATTTGCTTTTAATTATTGCTCGGGTTTTGCTTTATATTTTTCAAATATCTTTTATCTGCACACATACATGTTTTATTACCCTTCTTAGGTTAATGTTAATAATTGAGTCTGTTTCAAATTAATTTCGCACACATAAAAAATTAACACATTTTGACATAGATGAATTTGTGTTGTGTTATACGTTTTATTTTACAGCAAATGCCATTTCGTAGCAACTGCGTGTGTAAATACAAAAGAAAAAATATTAACATTACATGAAAACATTGGTCATTCTCTTTTTAATGCTATTTAAAACATTTTGCTTAACAAGCCCATTTACCATTGTAGCCGTGGTTGTATTTTAGGCAATAGAATTTTTATCATTAATTTTATAAACTTGTATTGCCCTTTTAAGCGTTACTCGCTGCTTTCTATTATATTCTACAGCTTTTTGGAGTACATTTTAATTTCTTGCAATAGCTATATTTTAGTGACTTTATAAAATTTGGGACCTGGCATGAAAAAGTACTTCCCATTCGCGTCACAGAAACTTTCGTTATAAGCATTAATTTTTATACACATTCCCCTCAACAGTGGTACCTTCAATTCCTCCCATTCAAATAAAAAAGTTATAATTTTAGTACTGTCAGTTGCGTTGCTTTGAACACTTTTAACGGTTTTTAATGTTATTATTTTATTTTTAAGTATATGTATTCTTTTGTGGACAAAAGGAAATATTCTTTTTTTTTTTTTTGCAAACACGTAATATTTCAGTCCAGATGTTAAGTTTCTTTCTGTTTCATAAATGCAATTTCCCTCCACTAGAAATATTTTTAGGGACTTGTTGACTGCAGTATGTTTTGCATTTGTATTATATTAATATAAATATTTTATTAAATTTGTGTCTGCATTACTTCTGTTTTGATTCTGCTCTTCCAATTGACTTTTCACCATTAATATATCTTTTAAATTCATAATATACCTTTAAAGTATTGTTTTTTCATTTAGTTTCTTTGGTTTTCAACTTGATACAAGAATTTTATTCTTTCACTTTAAAGAAGTAAAATAATGTTTAATAAGGTTTGAAAACTTTTAGTGAACATATTTTTATTATCAAACACTTTTCATAGAAATTTATTGACTTTTAAATCTAAAATCTAAAAGTAAAAGCTCTTATAAGATCTAGTCCTGTGCCTTTTAAAATTTAAAAAAAATATATATTCTCTTTCATTCCCAACTTCTCTCCAGTTTTGAAAGCACCGGAAGGATAAATTTTGAAAAGAAGTGTTTTGCACGTTTTAAAATATTTTCAACCACTTACCACACTTAGAAAAAAATCTACGTAAAATGAAAAAAATATGCTCGCTTAACTTTTCGGAAATTCTCATCTTCTTTAATGATCAGTATCTTAAACATTTTTATCAATTAAAAGGTTTAATTAATTCATCAAAATTTTATAAAATTACTATAAGAAAATGTATACATTTTTTTTTAGAGAATGCATAATTATTCATCTAATTAAGCAACAGAAAGCATGAAAATAAATCATTTCAATCCTTATGTAGTTGCTCAAACACCCAACAAAAAATCAAAATTTTCAGTAATAACGTAAGAAATTTCAGTAATAACGAAAATAAATATCAGGTTGTAACGAAAGTTTTCCGCCATATCTGCCTGAAAAACTAACTTCTAACTCCTTAGATAAATGTTTTTGAACTTTCGGTACCAAACCTGCACAGTGTCACATTATACAACAATAGTACTTAAAGATGTACTCATAATTTGTTGATATTCTAGAGCTGACTTTTTGCAACACAACTGGAAGTCAATGATGGTTCTAATCCTCTAGAGCTATAGTTCCATTTGGAGACACCTTGTACTTAATGATAACTATATTTTTCAGAGATTTCACAACACAGTGTTATAAAGTAAGCCTCTTTCTTTCAAATGTCAAAAATAGTTCGACAAAATATGAGCAAATACGCCAATGCGAACTGTGTGCTAACCATGTTTGCGGTGGCGGGAAACTTTCGTTACAACCTAATAACTAATTATTTTAAGTAATAACACTTACACAGCCTTTTAAAAAGTATTTCTGAAAATTTATTGCAAATTAATATCAGAAAAAACTGTTAAAAAATACTTAGAATTCTAATTAATTTTTAATTCTGTTACAACATAACACGTGCGATACTCAATATCACATGCCTAAAGTATATATATTTGCAGTAGTATAAAAAATATAACAAACATTAATTAACACAAATGAATAAATATTGTTATTTTAAGCAGTAAATGCACTTTGAAAATCTGAAAAAAAAAATGTTTTCTTGTCTTAGATGTTACAGAATAATCTTAAAAATTACTTTTGCAAGTATTTTCCTTCGGAACAAAAAATACTCATTCATCCAATTGAAAGCGGTGAAATTTTATTTAAGTGTCACAGTTCAACAAACATTTCTCGAAACACAAATGAAACAAAATGTATATCCCAATGCTTTAGGGAGTTCCTGAAAATGTAAACAATTTGAATAATGCAGAAAACATCAGAGTAAACAAGCAAAAACAAAACTATTATATATATATATATATATATGTATGTATGTATTAATTCAGGGTGTCCCGATAATACTCATACAAAAATGAGAACTTTTAATTTTGCGCGAAAAAAAGTACAGAATTTTACGGCATCGATTTATTCTATCGATAAAATATAAATACGTACAAAAATTAAATTTTCATACAGCCCCTATACAAAAAAAAAAATTCACACAAGAGCATAAACCCAAGTGTTTAATGAGGATATGCACACAATTTGAGCATTTTATCATAAAAAGTCTCAAAGAAAAATAATATATGGTGATTCAAACCATTTTTAATGAATCTCGAAGAGAAATAAATCTCATTGAACGATCGCGTTTCAGTCGCTTTACACAAATTACGAAATAAAACAAACATTTTATGAACGTATACTTTTGCAATTTTTGGTATTATACAGTAAATTTGTTACAACATATATCTACAAAGATGAAAGCCTGAAACTTCTTTCCAGCACTAATTGTTTTACGGGAGGTAATTTACTATTTGGGAATTTCCATATGAAGGTCGTAATAATGTTAAATTTGTAATTATTCATATCTAATTCCCTGAAAAAGTTAATCACCACAGTAGACTTCTGTATTTTTTTCCTTGCGAAACATTGTAATTTATTGTATATGCCTATGAAGTAAATAAAAAACTTTGTAGAAAACACACATAAGATGTTAAAGGTAACTTTAACATCTTATGTGTGTTTTTTACAAAGTTTTTTATTTACTATATTGTTTAACACCAGTATTTTGAGTGTTTTTTCCGTATATGCCTATGGTCAATATTTAAGGAATAGTAAGTGGGTCAGTAGTTTATGGACACCCTGTATATATACGTATATATGTGAATGGTGATTAAAGTTAGATTGACAAACCCATATCAGCGGTAAGATCCACCAAGACGACACCGAATGGCGTAGTGATGTGGTTAGCATATGTCATCTTCATAAATCAGTTACTAATAATTATCGTGAGAAGCGTTTTGAAAAACTAGTCAGCATTCCAAATAACTATTTGGGAAAGACGCATTAATTTTCTGTTAAACACTGCAGTTCAGAAATCGTTTGTATTTCAATAATGCAATAATCAAACATAATTTCATTATTGAAACACAGTTAAGTAAATTGACTGATGTTTCATTGCTTTTTTGAAATTAATTGATCATAGTTTCGCCCATACCCTCCTTGTTGTAATTACGAGTTGTATTGACGTATGTGTTACAGTTAAAACCCGAAATCAGTGAAAAATCCGTATTAACTAGAGAAAACGCGTTCTAACTGAGAGCGTTAATCAAAACCCGAATTAACTAGGCAAAACGCGTTCTGACTGAGTGCGCTCGGGAAATCCAGTTTTTCCAAGTGAATTCCGGAATGTTAATGCTTTATGCACTAAAAATTGGGAAAATAGATTTCTTGAAAAAGTACAGTTGTTAGATAAGAAACAAAATAACTTTAATGTTATAACAAGTGATGAATACGGACGAGGGTCATGTGCATCCGCGTCAATAGCTTTCAATCAAACCGATGAGCGAGTTGAATCGGAATCCTTATCTTGCTGCCTCCTCGAAAATATGCTAACGCTGGTCCTTTGCGAGCCCCAAAAAAACATCACTGGGTCCGGCCACCCCTGTAGGGGGCCCCTCAAAAATATGCTACCGCTGGCCCTTTGCAAGATCACCCCCTTCCCCCGAAAAAACGGTCATATAACACATAGGTGAAATAGTGCAATCATTTTTGATAGATGAAAGCCGAATAAATCTAGTTTCCCTAGTTAATTCGGGTTTTACCAACGCCCCCTAGAGAGGAAAGCCGCGGCGCTTACTTGTGATGTCACACCGAGTAGATAAAGCAAAGCGTTTCCATTGGGTTTCTCCTAGAAGAGAAAATCAGAATGAAAAAGAAATGAATGGATCCATTAATTTCTTTTCCATTTGGGTTTTCTCTTCTAGGAGAAACCCAATGGAAACGCTTTGCTTTACCTACTCGGTGTGACGTCACAAGTAAGCGCAGCGGCTTTCCTCTCTAGGTGGCGTTGGTTTTACCTAGCGCTGTCAGTTAGAACGCGTTTTCCCTGGTTAATTCGGGTTTTGCCTAGTGCTGTCAGTTAAAACGTATTTTCCGTAGTTAATTCAAGTTTTGACTGATATCGGGTTTTCACTGTAACCTATATACTACTCCAATCAAATCAGTCTGTTTAATATGTTTTGATTGAGCTCCTCGTTCTCTGCTCATGAAGACACAATGAAAATCACTCTATGCACTGAATTTTGACCCACCAGTAAAAAAGAGCAGTCCTCGTTCTTCGTTTTCCAATAATAAAGTGTCCATCTTAACTGTGGGCTCTCGGGCACCTTGTGCTCAAAGACCTCTCTCTGCAAGACGTCTGCATATTCTTTGCCTGTAAATTATTTTTCTAGACACAGCTGTTATTTTACTAGAAAGCTCTGTAACCGTTGACTGTCAACGTCGACGTGCACTTGACGCCAGTTAGCAAATATCGCAAGTGTCATCGCTCTTTGGCGGCTTTAGCTAGACTCCCTCTGTTTACAGTATCAGTTGTTTTAAGCTGTTTTCACGAATTGGATATCACTTTCGGAGACACTTGGGAACATAATGCCACCTCCCCTTGCGACTGGGTGTTAAACTAGTTTAAAACACATGTTCTATGTGTCAAATAATTAAATTTTACCTTTAACTGCATCAACATCGGTTAACTAGAAGGCGAGCTATGGAATTTTGGGTTTCCCCATTGGTTAACATATTAACATAGGGTTTTCTAGAAATCTCGAGAAATATTGATGCTAGATCTTAGCTGACCTCACCTTTGGGGACTTATTTTTGGCGCCAAATTTGGTGATATTTCGAAAAAAATTCTCTCAGCTTGTCGATTTTTCCAATGGGGGCTGCGCCGTTTGTTCTCCTGCAATAGTATTACATAATAGTCTTATGATTCGATTGTGTTCCTATTACGTAATCAAAAATCGCGTTTTATGAGAATCCTTCGAGGAATTTCTACTCTCTTTAGCGGCACCTATAAATAGGACAGTGCATTGGCCCAGTCGAGTCAGATTTCCCCAAACGCTCGTGTGGTGAACACGTTGCATTATGCTGTGATATATGCTATTGGAAGCAGTATTTTTCTGGCTTTTTGAAGTTTGTTTTTAAGTGCTGTGTGTAAAATCTTCAATGCTGAGTCCTGAGGGACTGTTTACGATTTGTAAGTGTTTTATTTTGTGTGTGCAATACAGCGTCTAAGAAAGCTTTTGTACTTTGCGGACTGTTATAAGCAAGTTAATGGCCGTTAGTGCCTGTGAATTTTGTACAGGTTACTGTTGGACGAAGTTCTTGAAGCAATAATGTTTGTGTTCCATCCTGACTAGTGGATTTTTTATTAGAACTTTCTACATACACAGGACTTTCGAACGACGAACCCAGGAATCAAGCAGGGTTTTCTGCAACAGTATTCACAACTATGCGGGTGAAAATTCCACACGCTTAAACTCTCAAATTCAACATAAGGTTACAAACTTGCCAGTTATCTCCATTTATTCCAAATTAGAGGCTATCATTGTGGTATCCGTTACTAAAAATACATCAAATAAAACGTTCAACAATTTTACTGGGGGAAGTTCTCAATTATTGTGAAGAGCGCACTTGTGACCATATTTTTTTGGACATTGTCGTTTTTGGAGTTGGATTCTAAGGGAATATGCACAAGGTGTCCCAAAAACCTTGACCTAGTCTTTTTAATTCCTTAAATATTGATCATAAACTTATACAATAAATTATAAAGTTATGCAATAAAGTTACTTAATGTTATGGTATCCATTAAAATGTTGTGGAAATTAAATGTAAATAAACACTAATTTTAAAATTTTTATACTCCACTGGTATAAAAATATTCCCAATTAGTATAATGCCTCATGAATCAATTAGGTGAGCCACCCGGGTTGTGTAGTGATTAGAGAGTCATTCTACTTCAGCACGGGTCGAGGTTCGATTCCTGGTACGGGCTTGGATGAAATTTCGTCCGGCCCTTCAAAAGAGACAACGTCGGTCCACCTATTAGGTGCCTTCATAGTAAACAGACCAGTAATTCCGTCCTTGCTAATGCTAATGTACGGCAGGTCTCATAGCATACAATTTCATATTTTGCTTACAATTCAAACTTAGCTTACAAATTGACACACATCAGCCCCCTATCCCCGAAATAAAATCCTTGCAACGCTACTGTTTCCAGAGCTTCTTGTTAGCGAAATTGAAATTGCAAACTCAGCTCTAAAAAAATCCATATTCTCAGTAACTGGCTTAATGCTGAATTTTATATGAGTTTATTTTCAACACGTTTCGATTTCAATATTTATTTTTATTGATTTCAATCATTTTCAATATTTATTTTATTTTTATCGATTTCAATATTTATTTATTTGAATTTTGTATCAAATAATTTTACACAAAATAAGTCAGTACATTTTTTTAATAAATAAATTTACTTATTTATTAAGTATGGGATGTCAATTACTGGGCAAAAAAGGAATTTCACAATAATTGATATTAAATCTGTTTTGCACAATAATTGATATTAATGTTATTTTGGTGTTCCATTCATGTTCATGACTGAATAAAAATTCTAGGAAATTCAGTAAATAGGTATTCAGAAAGGTTTATGCAAATAGTTTTTGAATAAACAAGCTGTCTGAAAAAGGTGGTAATGAGTTTTAATTATTTATCTATTAGAATTAAGTGAGAAATTTAAATTGAAAAAAAGTTCAAAATTAGAGGTAAGGAAAAAGACTAGGGTTGATGCACCAGCAACTGACGCTTATTTTGAACAGTTTTCTAATTTACATTGCCTCCTTAACTGTAATATATAGAGAATTAAAGCACATTTCCATTTTTTGGGACACCCTCTATGTTCAAAAATTCTCTACAGATAACTTTATGAATAGCTATTTACTGCATTTCCAAAAATGTTTATGCAATTACTGTGAACTTGACTGAAACACCTATAACTAACATGAATGTTAATTACTGGTGAAATCCACTTTTTCTTACCTAGTAGTGCTACCCCATCTTAAATAAATTCATTTATTTAAAAAAATGCAGACTTGTTTAATGTACTATCATTTGATACAATTCGGTTTAAATTGATATCTGAAAAGAAATATTCTTGAAACAGGTTTAAAATGCACTTGTGTTAACTTCAGCATTAAGCAAGCTACTGAGACTCTGACTTTGTTTTGCACTGAGTTTCAGATATGAATTTCTCATACCTGTTGCTTAAAGTTGTATAAAACTGAAAACAAATGTCTAAATTGCTACTAGATAGCACCATTTGATGAAAGTTCTAAAATGAAAGCTTATTATAATAAACTACACGGAAAAGTGCCAATTACTGGTGCACCTACCCTATATCTGACTTAAGAAAGAATTTTTCTGGAAGACATTTTTTCTCATTTTTGTATTTGCTTAATTCATACATTAACTTATATTGAAATTCATACTTTTTTCTCAGTGAGGGTATATTTGTATGTTTACACTTAGCTTGAAACTGAGTCAATTGCTTACTTCATAGCAGGGCTTTCTAAAAAATAATAATAACTCTTTACTTAATGTTCATGGTTGCTGTAACTTAACTTAAAATGATTTACTATTTGTACTTAAAAAAACTAGTTTCGTTTCCTTTCAGGCTGAACTCTTTTAGAACATTTCTAAAAAAGTGTATTTTTCAGGAAATTGTGGAATGTGTCCACTGATAAAAATAAATATGAAGGGGAATGGAAGGAAAGAAACACCAGGTGTTGAAAGCAGGTTATTTCGAAGCACTCATATGTCTGTTATGGTGATGTCTTTGCCAATATTTTTTGCTCAATGGACATCAAATTTTTCTATAATTTTTAGTGCGGATGGACATTAACTTTGGTCGGTATTACTGTTTATTTTACAGTTTTAATGTTTTTTAACTACAATAACGGAGCCTTGTTTGGGATTTTGATAAATATCTCTTACACCAATTTTTATGAGTATTTGCCGTATTGTTCGTACGAATATATTTGGATATATTTAATTAGGTAATGCGTAGAACAGTAAGCGAAGTTGAAGAAAAATATGATACTGATCTTTATAAAAACCTTGAAGTTTCTGTAATTATAATTAACCTGTCATCTTATAGAAAGGATGATTTTTGTGACTTGGATATTTTTTTCCCAGAATTATGCAAATATATTCCAGAATTGAGATAAAACAAGTAATGATTTCAGTAGCTACTGACATTACAAATTAGAAAAACAATAACAAAGTAGGTGGTGATGGCACATTTTGAACTATATCACTGATGCGTGGTAGTCAAAAGGTTTGGTGTATATCACATCATTCTCCACAATATTATAATCAAAAAGAAGTCTTGCACATTCCTTGCCACATGTGGGCGGGCATTATCCTGCTGAAAAATAGCTCCAGGAATGCCTTGAAGGAATCAAACGACTTCTGTCTCCAACACTTCTCTCTTGTAAATGCCGCTGTTAAGATTACCCACAATTCGTAGCAGCTGAGATCGCCCATGATACGCAGTCGTACCCCAGACCATAACTCAGGGTGTTCGTCCACTATGACGTTCGATAACGCCCTCCGGAAAGTAGTGTTCATTGGATTGGAGTCTAACATGAATGCGACTATCATGATGACACAGATTAAGCGGGATTCGTCAAAAAAACGAAACTTATTGTCAATATGCACGCCAGTGTCTATGTTCATAAGCCCATTGCAGCCACAAAGGGCCGATGGTTTCGCGAGATGGGATCCTATAAAAAGGAATTGGTACACGAAGTCCATGGATCGTTTTTGGGATATGCGTGTTATGTACAAACGTACGAACATACAGCCGCCAGGAAAAAACTAGTCAATATGGACTTGCGGTCAGTCAGAATCGATTGTACTGCATATATACCAACATACATACCTGAATATGTTAAGGCGTCTCTCAAAAACTCTTAGATGCAAATTTAGAGATAGTCAAAATCGATTTTTTCATCAAATTCTGCATACCGAAGTTTCTCCCAATCACTTAATTCGTAAAATGAAGTGAAAAGAGCTTGATTGAAATATTGTAAAATATTTTAAAATAAAATATGAGGGATATGTAGTATTTCTTATTTACATACAAGTTTGTAGTATTTATGAAATATCTGTTCTTGTAGTTTAATTTAGGCAAGGAACAATATTTTATAATTCGGGCATTTTGCCAAGCTACATTTTTGCAAATGTGAAGTGCGACATTAGCAATGAAACTTATTGATTCATTAATTTGATTCATTAATTGATTTTATTGATTCATTAATTTGGCCTATTATTCATTTCTTCATTGAATAATAGGACAAAATGTAATTTTTTTGTGAAATGGGGTAGTATATACTGAAAAACTGTAAACTCTTGGTAATCGTTAGAAGATGACAAAATTAAAAAAAAATAAGCATATGCATTTAAAATTTTAAGAAAGTTCAACGCTTATTGCTAAGTTGAGTTACAACCTACCATGGTACAAAATTTCACTGTATTCAATGCTTCTATTTTACCGTGATGCAAAAAAAGAAATATTTACTAAATTTTAAGAGCTAAAGGTATTAAATTCGACACCAGTTATTATGCTAATTAGTCAGCTTGCATGTTAGTAAATTGTAATACATATACTTTAATTTAAGGGACCACCTATCATTAAGTTAAGTTTCACATTTCATTCCTTCAGGTATGTTTACTTTCTGCCCGAACAAAAGTGGTGCATTTTGTAAGGGTTTTTGTCAAAAATTGCATTTTTTAAAATTGTGCAATATTCTGAAGCCCACAGTTTAAATCCATTGATCGCCTAATATTATGACAAATTCGTTTCCTTTGCTTCAGAGGTGTTTACTTGATACAAGAAATAGAAGAAAGAACGACAGGGAAACATTCTTTTTGTGGGATTCCAGGAGCTTGAAGCGTTAAGAAATCGAAAAATTATTGAATTCCAAATAACATACAGAATAAAGTCATGTTTTATGTCTAAGGATTAACGGCTAATTCAGTGTTCAGCACTAGAAAATAGTTTTAAAAAACTTGCAGGTGTTCGCTGCTACAATAGATCTGCTATGGGGACTTTGAAAATACTTCTTCAATTAAATGTACGTTCATGTTCATTAAATATTGTTTATTGTTAAAGCAAAGCTTCATAAAGTCTACGAGCTTGGGGAGAGTATGCATTCCGTGGAGACCATTTCAGAAATCTAATGCATTTTATGTTACATCTAGAGAAGACCACTCAAAACACCAGACCATTAATTGACAGGATCTTTGGACCTTCACACTTCAACCATCTACCAATGTTCAGTGTCATATCCACGCTGTCATTAGTCGAATCATGTTCATTAAAAAGAAGAAAACGAATTTCAGTGATCTTTATATAGAGCATATCTTTATTAGTATATTTTAGTTAGATCTTATTAATATATCTTATTAAAGTGATCTTTATTTATAGCATTATCGACTTCAAATAAAATTTGTGTTTCCAGAAATTGGTCTTTTCAAAATAACGGCCTTTGAAGCAAAAATATGAGCCTGACTTATTCAGTTCTTTATATAAAAAAAAGAAACATAAAACACCCCTAGAATTTTTTTTTCAAATAATCATTTATTCAAAATAATGCATTGTTAAGTATTTCTTGTTACATTTTGTAATTAAAAACTGTAATTTTCCTTTCACTCCTTAATATATTCTGAATAACACATTAGTAAATAATATTTTCTATATTTTTCATGTGAAGTTTTATATGCATACAGGAGTAATGAAAAGCATTTTATTCCTGTATTGCTTATAAATAGTCTATTAACCTTTCCATTCGTTACGATTCAGAGCATAAATCATTTTTGTGGAATTGTATGAGCCCATTCTGCCATTCATCACGATATAGATCTAAAACATACTTTCTTCAACTATGAATCTTGTTCTCGTGATTGATTGCTTTGTATAACGTTACTATATCCTCAGAAATGTTCAACATTCATAAAATATGAGCATTTTTATTACTTTATGAAAGTTATTTATATGAAATTTCATTGAGTAACACCAAAATATCCATTAACATCAAAGAGAATTTCTTAAATTGCAAACTCTTTTTCACCTTTTTCGTTTTTTGAAAAAAGACTTTGAACAAATGGTGAAATATTTTCGACGAAAGCTCTCTTATATTTTCAAGATGAAATACAGGGTGAATCTAAACTCTTGGGCAGAACTTTTAAGGGGTGATAGGACACACAATAAGGAGTCGTAATCACATAGCGATCTGAGGTCAAAAACGCTGTTTTAACTTACCCTGTAAAAATCAATTTGGGAAAAGTATTGAAGTGTCCGTCTAATTTCTTAACCAATTTTCATAAACAATAGGCTCGTCTCCGAAAATTTCATGCATGAAATAAAATAGAATTTTTAAACTATCCATTTTAGTCTTCTCTTACATTGGTTTCTGACGAAACAATGGTCGGAAAGCGCACTCTTGTTTTGGGCACTTTTTCCGATGTGATTATTAACAGCTACATGAAAACGACGTTGCAGACCCCACATTGCTATGTGATTCTGATTCCTTAGTATGTTCCCTATCACTCCTTTAAAGTTTTACCCAAGAGTTTAGATTCACCCTGTATAAGTATGCAATTTTTGGTGGTACCTATTATGCTACTTTAAGCATCATATATTGAAAGTGAGTTTTGACATTTTGCTAATACAAACTTTGTAACTATTTTTTTAATTAAAAACGTTAATATTGTTTACAGGATATGTGAAAAATTGTGTAAGTTTTATTTTAAGGGTGAACCCTTTTATATATTATGTCCAGAGTTGAGTTCACCAAAATTACTGATACTATTCTACAGGATATGTGTACTAATATTTGCTCATAAAGAGAAACCAATTTTGTGTATGAATTAGCTTTCTATTAATTGTTCACGTACACTTTAGTGATACATTTTGTAATTTATTTTATAAAAAAACATAAAGTAAACAAATGTTTTCTTTATTTCTGACATTAATTAATCGTCTATATGCGCCTAAATGTGTTCATTTTCTAGAAACTTTTTTCATGTAGTGTTGTTTTCAGGGTAAAAGAGATTGCATTCAAGTAGAAAACTTCCTGTCTGTTTTTAAAGAAATTGTAGGAGTATCAACGTAGAAGGCACTGCACTGTATAGATTTACTTCGTTCTTTGTTTATAAAGTACTAGCTGAATGCCCCGTTCTTCGTCCGGGAATGAATGGATTCTTTTATTTATATTACGGTTTGTTGTAATTACTAATTATCATAATGAATAGATATAGCAAAATACAGATAATATTTATGATATCTCATAAATATTATCTGCATTCAATAATTTTGCATAAAGAATTTCATGGCCTTCGTTTAAACGGGGAAGAAGATGATTCGGCGCAGCGCCATCAACTGTCGAAGTTTTTGCAAAATGGATAGCATCAAAATATTTTTACGTTCAAATATCTATATGTACGATTTTTCATAGCAAACAGGTTAACGGTCAAGATACGCTGCAGCGCCATCTAGTGGCGAATTAAAGTAATAATACGCTACAGCGCCATCAAAGGGCGAGTGTTAAGCAAAATGGATAACGCGAAAATATTCTCCGTGTTCAAATGTGTATGTATATCAGTTTTCAAAGCGGTTAGTTGAACGATCAAGAAGTTCATTGTTGAAGTGCTATCTAGTGGTGAGTTAAAATATTAAACTCTAGTTCTGCAGTCAGGGGCAGATTTGCCGAGTTGGGAGGCCCTGGGCAAAAAAGTTCATTAGGGGATCCTCTTTCGAAAAAATTTTCAAAATTTAGAAATTTTTAAACTTAAACAACAATTTGGGGGCCCCTTTTTTTGTTGGGGGCCGGGCGCTCGTCCCGAATGCCCTTCCGGAAATCAGGCACTGGCTGCAGTGCCATCAAGTTCTGAGTACAGCCAAATGAATCCTACAAAAATATTCTCTCTACTCAAATGTGTATGTACACCAATTTTTAAGGGATCGGTAGAACGGCTTTGAAGTTGGTGCGCTGCATCGGCATCTAGAGGCAAGTCGTAGCAAAATAAGTAGCGTAAAGGTATTCTCCGTGCTCAAATATCTGTGTGTACCATTTTTCATAAATCAGCTGAACGGTATTTTCATAGCAAACGGTTTAACGGTAAAAAAGGCGAGTTATAGCTAAACGGATGCTAAGAACATATTCTTTTCGTTCAAACATCTAGATTTACGAATTTCAATGCCGATTAGTTGAACGGTCCTGAAGATATTGGTTTGAAGTAACATCTAGTGGCAAGTTATATCAAAATGGATAACGCCAAAATATTTTCCGTGTTCGAATATCTATCTATACTAGTTTTCATAGCGATCAGTTGAACAGTCTTTTATATGCTGCAGCCGCATCACATAGACAAATTAAAGTGAGAAGTTGAT
Organism: Cheiracanthium punctorium; assembly: GCA_038373885.1. Classification (NCBI taxonomy): domain Eukaryota; kingdom Metazoa; phylum Arthropoda; class Arachnida; order Araneae; family Cheiracanthiidae; genus Cheiracanthium; species Cheiracanthium punctorium. The sequence continues at coordinate 1,057,920 of JAWZYV010004260.1, forward strand.
ACGTTGCAGAGTGCTATCTATTGGCGAGTTAAAGTAATGATGTGCTACAGCACAAAAGTAGCTATTTAAAGCAAAATGGATAATACGAAAATATTCTCCGTGTTCAAGTATCTATCTATATCATTTTCATAGAGATCAATTGTCCGGTCATGAAGTTGGTGCTCTGCATTGCCATTTAATTGCGAGTTAAAGTAATAATGCGCTGCAGTGCCATTTAGTAGTGAGTAAAAGCTAAATGAATAGGTAGAATATATTCTCCGTGCTCAAATGTGTAAGCATCAAAATTTTTATGGCGATTGGCTGAATGGTATAGAAGTCGATACTCTGCAGCTCCATCTTGCGGCAAGTTGTAGCAAAACGGATAGCGTAAAAATATTCTCCGTGTTCATATATCCATGTGTACCAGTTATCATCAAAATTGATTGACCGGTATTTTCACAGCAAACGCTTAAATGAAATAGAATTCGGCGTTCTGCAGCGCCATCTAGCGTCAAGTTACAGCAAAATTGATAAAGTAAAAATATTCTACGTCTTCAAATATCCGTGTGTACCAATTTTCATCAAAATTGGTTGAATGGTACTTGCATACGAAGCGGTCGAACGGAATAGAATTCGATGTACTGCAGCGCCATCTAGCGGCAAGTCATGGCAAAACAGATAGTGTAAAAATATTTTCCGTGTTCAAATATCCATACGTATACCAATTTTTGCCAAAATCGGTTGAACGTTATTTTCATAGCAAGAGGGTTGAACGGAATATAATTCGACGTTCTGCAGCGTCATCTAGCGGCAAGTTATGGTAAAAGGAATAACGTAAAAATATTTTACGTCTTCAAATATCCGTGTGTACCAATTTTCATCAAAATTAGTTGAACGGTACTTGCATATCAAAAGGTCGAATGGAATAGAATTCGACGTTCTGCAGCGCCACCTAGCGGCAAGCTAGAGGAAAATGGATAGCATAAAAACCTTCTCCGTGTTCAAATATCCTTAAATGGCAATTTTCATCAAAATTGGTTGAATGGTATTTTCATAGCAAGCGGTCCAACGGAATAGAATTCGATGCTCTGCAGCGCCACCTTGCGGCAATTTATGGCAAAATGGATTGCATAAACATGCTCTCCGCGTTCAAATATCCATACGTACCAATTTTCGTTAAGATAGGTCAAACGGTATTTTCATAGCAAGTGGTTGAATAGAATTCGACGTTCTACAGCGCCACCTAGCGGCGAGCTAGAGGAAAATGGATAGTGTAAAAATATTCTCCATGTTCGAATATCCGTGTGTACCAATTTTTGTCAAAAGCTATTGAACGGTACTTGCATAGGAAGCGGTCGAACGTAATAGAATTCGACGTTTTGCAGCGCCACCTAGCGGCAAGCTAGAGGAAAATGGATAGCATAAAAACCTTCTCCGTCTTCAAATATACTTAAGTGGCAATTTTCATCAAAATTGGTTGAATGATATTTTCATAGCAAGCGGTCCAACGGAATAGAATTCGACGCTCTGCAGCGTCACCTAGCGGCAAGTTATAGCAAAATGGATTGCGTAAAAATATTCTCCGTGTTCAAATATCCATACGTACCAATTTTCGTCAAGATAGGTAGAAGGGAACTTAATAGCAAGCGGTTGAATAGATTTCGATGTTCTGCAGCGCCACCTAGCGGCGAGCTAGAGTAAAATGGATAGCATAAAAACCTTCTCCGTGACAAAAGACTAAGGTGTGCCAAATTTCACGGTGATTGGTCAAGCGGTTTTGGAGTTTTGCAACGTCATACACACATACATACACACCCACAAACATTCATTTTTATATATATAGTATTTTGACTTGTGTAATGATGTCATCATTTATATTTTTAATATGCAAATTTTAAGTTTCACTCATGCAGCATAACGTATGCAATGTGCTATATTATTACTCCACTAGCTGAAGTACCCGTTCTTCGCACGGGAATGAATGGACTTTTTGATATTACGATTTGTGGTGATTACTATTTATTGTAATAAAGAGATATAGCAAAATGGATATCGCTTTATATTGTGTTCAATAACCATGCATACCGAATTTCAAGGCAATCGTTTGTACGGTGCAGAAGGTCATGCGGCGTAGCGCAATCTAGTGGCGAGTTTTAGCAAAACGGATACGGCGGAAATATTCTTCGCATTCAGATATCGATGAATACGAAATTTCAGGACGAACGGCTGGACAGCCCTGTGAAGTTCATGTGTTGACGCGACATCTAGTGGCAAATTATATAGGAAAATGGATAGCGCCAAACTCTTCCCCGTGTTCAAATATCTATGTATACCTATTTTCATAGCGATCAGTTGCACAGTCAAGAAGTGATGCACTGCAGCGCGATCTAGTGGTTAATTAATGATTTGCTACAGTACCGTCAAGTGGCTAGTTATAGCAAAATGGATAACGCCAAAATATTCTCATTGTTCAAATAGCTATGTATACTGATTTTCATAGCGACCGTTTGAATGGTCAAGAATTTGGCCTGCTGCAGCGTCATCTAGTAGAGAGTTAAAATAATAATGCATTGGAGTACCATCTAGTGGTGAGTAACATCAAAAGGAACACAGTTAGAATATATTCTTCGTGCTGAAATGTGTAAGTATAAGAAATTTAATGCCGGTCTGTCGAACGGTATAGAAGTTGATGCGTTGCAGCGCCATTTAGCGGCAAGTTACAGCAAAATGGATAGTGAAAAATATTCTCCGTGTTCTAGTATCCGCGAGTACCAAATTTCATCGAAATCGGTTGGACGATATTCGCATAGTAAACGGCTAAACGGAATAGAATTCGTCGTTCTGCTGCGCCACCTAGTGGCATGTTAGAGGAAAACGGATAGCATGAAAAGCTTCTCAATGATAAAAGACTTAGGTGAAATTCCACCACCATTCCATTGAAATTTTAACCAAATTTCATGGTGCAACGGTTTCTAGAGTTTTTCAACCTCATACACACATACCAACATTCATTTTTATCTATAACCAGTGTCATTATATATCCCAGTCTCAAATAAAATCCCGTTTCAAATCTAAGCCTCGCAAAAGTGCCAACATACGCCATTGTGCAAGCGTTTGTTCAGGAAATCATTCGAAGCATTGACTTAGCAGCAATCAATATGGAAAATGGTTTGACCGCGAAAAAGTAAAGCAAGCCTTTATTTCAAAAGTGAAATCCCTTAATACAGCCGAAATTTTTAAAATTATCAACTATAACGTGTTTTATTTATCGTTACTCCGATGTAGTAAATGAGATCTCAATTTTCTGAAATTTGGCGGAATTCCCCCAACTTAAATCAATGTACTCATTTGGCGAGAATTCTGGAGATAGATCGCTTGAAATCCCTTAACAACTGCATTATTTCTTCACGGATCATTAAAATTTAACGCTGTATTCTAATAAAACCTTTACACTTGTTTTCAAAAATCTATTTCCTTAAGCTCTCAATAAATTGCGTCAAGCCGAAATCTGTGCAAACCGCTAGAACTCACTTTCTCAAAATCGGCATATGAGCCATTTTATTTTTTCGCCAAACTAAAAAAAATTACCTATTAGCCTCGGAAATCTTCAATTCTTATTGTTTTGCGTATAAAACATTTCATTCCTGCTCCGATTTCCCATGCACACGATATTATAATTTAAAAAAAATAACCTTACGAATATAAACTAACAAAAAAAATCGTTATTATTCTTTTATTTTTACTTTGAGAATTTAAAACATCTTATTCGGCAAAATCGCCGGACATGGCAACCACGATCCTTATTTCACACTTTTTTCACTACAGGGGTTACAATTACGGAAAGGTTTTTGCGTGGAGAACATAAAAAATCTCTTAAATTCTGGGAACGGGTGGACTTTCAAAGTTTTAAAGTGGACTATGATTTATTCTATATTATTTTACATATCTGTGCAAAATTTCAGGCTGATATGTTCATTTTTGTGGATTTGTATACAACTCAAATCCACAAACAAACAAACAAACAAATAAACAAACAAACAAACAATCAAACAAACAGAATTTCATTTTTATTTATAAGATTGTACAAAGTAAAGGATGTGTATCTCTTTAAATAACCACAATAATATTATTAATAACAATAATAATAATCAAATTTGAACGAAAATGTTAGTTTTTTCAATTCTATAATCCATTTTGACTAGTTTCGGCGTATCATCTTTTTGTATATATCTCACATAATTAAAAACCATTAGCAGAACCATACTTTAATATTCTATTTAGAACTTTTGAAGCATAAGTTGTGATTTTTATTTAAATTACAACTGAAAAGGTATTATATGTCGGCGGTCACAAAAATATTTTCTGTAAGTTAAAACTTTAGGCAGTAGTCGCTTATCTTACATTTTGAAGACCTTTAAGTATTTTATCCCATTTTCAAAATAACTGATCCTAAAAGAATGGAGTAAAAATGTGTATAGTGTTATTTGATGTGCACATAAGGAAGCCATATTTTGTTCAAGTCAGATTTTAAAAATATTTTTGATATTACTTTTTATTTTAAAACATTTCCGTTTTTCTCTATATCATACTGGAGCCAGAAATTTTGGTTTGTATAAAATTTTAGTATTTATCATTCAAAATATGCTTTAGAATTTTTTATTTATATTTATTTATATATTTATTTTAAACCTTTGAAAGTTATCCTGTGACTATAATTTTTATGGATAATACTAATAATTGCTTTTGAAAAAAATTCACTTGCACTGGAGCTTTCATATTTATGGAATCACGAAAATTATATTAAATATAAAATATGACATCTACAACACCGATATAAAATATAAACTTTCGCTGACATTTTTTAGATAGTATAAATATGCGTCAAAGAGCAATAAATGTGCTTAAAGATTCCTTTAATATATTTAAAAGCATATACAATTTTTAAATACGCAACCTAGTACAAGCATTTTAATCTCACCTCGTTTTTCTTCCTGAAGCGAAGAATAAACAAGTTCAAATTTCAAATATTCTCCTTCGAAAAACGAAAAACCATATATATCGAGCACATGCAAGACTTCAAAAAGGATTATATATTTGAGCCCCATTTAAGAAATTCAGAAGTGACTTCTTTTTTTTACAGGAATAACACCGGGGTGAATCAAAACGAAAAAAATAAAAATAAGTTTAAGGTTTAGCATTTCTCGCTTATCACAAAGATTCAGGTTTATTTACCATGCGGGAAATACATAAAAATTGATAATAGGAAACATTGCACTAGCAAAACAAGTTTAAAGTGAGTGTAGCGTAGTCTAAATTTTATGGCATTTAAACATTACTGTTTTATGTTGTATATATAAACTGCTTGAATAAACGAATATTTATATTTCTATATAATCGTTTCTTTGTTTATGAAATTGTTTTTAAACATTGGAATATGATAGAATACGGAAGAATAAATGCAATGTATACCGTTTATTCGAGTTATTGAATTATTTACCTACATTTTTCTTTGCATCATGAATGCAATACGCAATTTATAAGAAAAATCATATAAATTCAAAAACTATTCTTCTTTAATAGGTTTAAAAAATATAGAATAATACTTTCCATTTTACATAAAGAAAAAAAGCATCTGCCTTATCTATTATTCCTAGTATGTTTGTACATCACTATGCCAATATAACCAAACTATGTAGTTAATGCAAGGTATGCTCTTATTCTTATTGAAGTAAAACTTCTTTAGGCGAAACTAAGGAGTAACTAAGAAATTTTTTTTCTGTTGGAAGTAACGTTCACGTGGTTTTGTAAAAGCGGAAGCTGCCTGCTATCGAACCCAGAGTAACTCAGATATTTTTTTCTGTTCGAAGTAACGTTCACGTGGTTTTGGAAAAGCGGAAGCTGCTTGCTATCGAACCCAACCAGCAGGCGAAAACTACGGTTTAAGAACACGGTGATAGAAAAACATGAAGAAATGGAACCTGCAATCGAGCCAAACTAGCAGACGAAAACTACATTTCAAGATCAAGGAAACAGAATAATACTTCGAACAAAACCAGCAGAGGAAAACAAAGATTTAAGAACAGTGCCAACGAAAAAGGCAGTAATAGACCCAATGTGCATTCGATACCAACCAACAGAAGAAAACACCAGTTTAGGAACACAGTTAAATAAAAATACCACAACATAGACATTCTCTCAATTCAAATCCTACGGAAAAACGTTTTAAGAAAACAGTCTAAGAATAGTAGTCCAACACGGACACTTCCTGGATGCTAACCTAAGTTGACCATATTTCTAAACAGTATTTTGGGTACAAATCAAGCATTGTCCTGGAATCCAAGGAAAACTTGGGGACACTAGAAAATATCTTTGGGGACTTATTCGAGGACACAACATATTGCCATGCTAATAGCTCTTTATATCAATTGTGTATTCTTATTTCTAATAAATTAATGGAAGTATTTATAAATATTTATTTAAACCAGAAATATGAAAGGAAAAACCATGTTGAAATATTGCAATTTATTCATAATTTAGTACTTAGCATAGTATTTGTATTTTTTAGAATACATTGCTTTTTACATTGGCTCGTTTTGTGATCATTTTTCATAAAACCTTTAACACCCTCTAAAAAAAGTATTCGAGTGCAAGAAAAATTTCGTACTTCAATTTCATATTTAAAGCATGGTTATTCCTGAAAAGTGATTAATCATTAACAAAACTGAAATGGGAAATTTGACTCATAGTCGAATACTTTATTGAATGTCTGTACACGCTACACATACAATGACAACAAACGTTTTTAGAGATCGAATTTCATTGTTTCTCTGAGTAGAAGGTGCTTTTAATTGTTTTATTTTTCTTATTTCTTAAATTTTTTCTGAAAGAAATGAACTAAACGGAAACTTTCAGGAGAAAAGAGTACAAATCTTTAAATTTGGTGACTTTTCGCGTCCCCAAAAAGTCAAGGTATTTTTAGGGACAAAGTAAAAAAAATCTATATTTGGGGACTGTCCTCTAATTTCGCAGACGCATGGTCTCCTCTATGCTACCCCGACATCCAGACGGACATCCGTTTCAGAACACGGGTGTGTAACACCACAAAGAAGCAAACACTGGCTGCAAACGGTTTAAGAACAGAATAAAAGAATAACAAATGGACAGTCTGTGGATTCTAACCCAACCTCAAGACGGAGGCGGTTTAACACGGGGATGGAACACCACAAAGAAACGGACCCTGGCTGCAATCAATCCTAAACAATAAACAGAACCTGCAGTTTAAAAACACGGATGCAGAATAATAATTTGAAACCTACCAACAGACGAAATCAACGCTTAAGAACACTGTGATAGAAAAACACACAAAAAAATGTACACTACCTGCATTCGAACCCAACAAACAGAGGAAAACATCAGTTAAAGAACACAGTTAAAGTGTAATACTAGACTATGGACATTCCCCCCCCCCTTCAAACCCAACCTCCAGACGGAACAATGGCATAAGAATACAGTTAAAGAATAATACTACAACATGGACACTTTCTGGATTCTAATCCAACCTCCAGACGGAACAACGGTTTAAGAACATGGGGATGAACACCACAAAGAAAACGAATCTGGCTGTAACTGAATCCAACGTCAAAGATGTTTTACTTCAATCGCGCGTAAAGATTACACGCGCACACTTTTTGTGATTCGTATCTACAAAATGTATTTATATGAATTTGAACAATGTATTTTCAACTAAGTAGCATACATATGAGCCAAAAGTTGTATTGAAAAAGTCGAATTTTCGAATGTCCAAATTGTCTAGCGCGAGAACAGAGACCAACAGCAAGTCGATAACAAATTGAATGATAATATCTGTGTTTTTAAAACTATCTAAGTACTGTCTATTCTTGAACTTTATTGATTTTGGGGGAAATTTTCAACATTTTTAGGAAAAAAAAAACATTTACATTTGGAGATTTTTTTAACCATGAAATTCTCTTACTTAAGCATTGTATTTGTTGTAAAACCACCGGAAAAATTCCTGATGCTATCTTAACGTTTGTTGGAGGATTATCCATTAAAAGTGTTAATTTACTGAGTTTTTTCAGAATAAAGATTAATCTTACCCAGTGCAAGGCGAAAAGCACCTGTGGCATATCAGTAACACATTTGCATCGAGTTTACTGGGGGTAAGGACCTTTCAAAACCAAAATTTGTGCATTTTGACATGCCTTTTGGTATTATCATAAACAGAAAACTTCTGCTTATTTTAAGATAAAATTTTCACAACTTGTAGAACACAAAGACAGCTTTTTAAAATCAAACCTGTTTTTGAGATTAAGTAAATATATTTTCTCAGTAACACAAAATATACACAAACATAGAAAAAAAATAATTTGACTTAATTCCAGTTTCCGCAAGATAACTTTTTTTAAAATACACAGTAGAACCTAAATTTGAATTTCAAATAAAAGCTACATAGTACCTTTATGCTATAAGCCGCAAATTTTAAAATTGTCTATTGTTTCAATAATTTTTAAAAATAAAAATGTCATACGATTTAAAAATTATTAACATTTTTATGATTTATCATGCTATAAAAAAATATTTTGGTTCTAATATGAAAACTGAGGTTCAGAGAATAGAGATACATGCAGAAAACGAGCAAAATTTCTTAACATTCGGTTCAGAACATTTTTAATCTTGCGGGTAAGTGTACAAATCAGAAACTGAGAAAATCAAGTTTGTTTGCATTACTTATAAAGGGAAAGTCCAGGTTAGATTTTAAGTTTCTAATTGCTCTGAACGTAATTTTCGTCCGATTTTGATGTGATTTGTTTTAAAATGTTCCTAACATTCTGAATTATGTCTTAAAAAATTTTTTGAAAAATCGATTTTCTGAAGGTAAAAAGGCCTTTACTTTAACTTATTTCTGATATTTGAAAAAAAATGCATTTTTTTTACTTTCCAGTCACCTAATAAAAACATAACGCGCAATAATAAAATAAATTATTCTTTTATGATATCTTCTGATAATATATTCAGTCTGAATAAATTAAGTAAATTTACATTCAAAATAAGAAAATAGAAAACAAAATGCATATCCAAACTTACACATTCGAAATAAAACTTAGCTTATGTAAAATTCTTCTTTTTGTTTTATGAAATAGGCTGAGCTACGCAATAAGAGTAGGCGGTTCCTAATATCTTTACCGAAGGAACCTAAGAATGTAGCTCACTATATGATGCAAATGAGTGGATTGATAGCCATACTTAAGAGACAGCTAGACGAGAAGTGTTCATGCTTTTTTTTCGTTGCTCTCAACACCTGTTACGCATCGAATAACAATTTTCTATTCTGTAAAGTACGGATATGCTCTTCATATTATTTTAATTTTTTCTGCAAACGGCTGACACTAATTAGTTATATGTATTTTTTTATTTTTTATTTTTGATGGTCCTGCTTTACTAGTTTATTGTAATTTAAAAAAATTTGAGTGATCAGCAACTACTGATTTTGAACCCACAAATTAAATTAAGGTTATTTATACATTGCTAAAACCCCTCTCTCCGGCTTCCCCCAAAATGTTAACATAAATAATGGTATTAAAATGATTGGCACGTTGAGAATGAGCTCAAAAATTCCAATAATGGGAGATATACTTCAAGAATTAGCTACTACTTAGACACAGTGTAACTAAATAGATATTAAATATTATAAACAAAGTTAACCTGAACTAAACTATTTAAAAGTAGTTTTATTCTTTAAAAGTACTCTTACCTCCAGCAGACAGGAAAAGATTAGTTTGAAATACAGGAGACTTGAAATTTTAATAATATTAATAAGGATTGACAGTTAATATACAGTCATGCCCGTTTAATGCAATGCTAATTTGCCACGAATAATTATTCTAATAAACGGGGTGTACATTATCCGGGATCACATAAAATAATTAGTATGATTTGGTATATGGATAATTTATTACAATAAGTGGGATACTCCTTTAAGTGACATTTATTAAACGGTTTCGACTGTATTCTAAAAATTGTTGAAGTTTAGTAAACCGAAACGCGAAAGAATATATTTTACTCTTTACAAAATATATAATGCAAGATGGGATTTCCAGTGAGAAACTAGATTTTCATCAATAACATTATTACAACGCATAATTTCGTAATATGAAGGATTTCATAAATATTTAAACTTTTAGTCTCGTATATACTTTCAAAGAATGCTTGATTACAAAACATTAAAAATAAGCCTGCAGGGATGACAAATTCCGCAAATACATTTTCGGTTAACGATAACGGACATTTAAAATAGGCTGTGGAACATAGGCATATTAGCATTTCTAATGAATGGAATTCGTATACTCTATTAATCCGGAATTTACGTTATTCAAGTATTCAAACTCAATGTCTATTCTTTTTAGTGGAGATGTGAATGATAATAGGATAACGATGTATTATGTTAGAAATATCTAATGAAACTCAGATATTTTAATAGCAAAGTCAAAATTTTGATAAAGATAAAATAATTAAACTTTGAAATTAATTGTTTCTTAGTTAACGCATTATTCTATAATTTTTCATATATTTAAATGATTTACCCTTCTTCTTTCCTTCCTTGTAAAAGCATTCTCCAAAATTAAAATTTCCTCGAATAAATTTATTTTCGAAATAAAGAAAATATTATTTCTAGTTAAACGTATTAAAAAGATGCGTGTTCTAAAGAGGATGTTTAAAATTTTATTTATTTAACATAATTTAACTAGTTGTATATTTGCAACAATCCATTTTGTATATAATTTATTGCAAAGTCACGTTTAAAAAATATTTCAGTAACTTACTGGTAAAATTGTTTCGCTTCATTTTTTGCATAATTTCTATAAGATTTTATAAAATAAAGTAACTTTATAGAAAATTCATCATTTGTAAAACATCATCATTACGATACCACTTTTTTGGTGAACGAAAGCTGAATAATAAATCTTGGGATAGATTGGGAGTAGATAAATGTTACTTGGAATGTAAAGCAGTAAAATATCCCGATTAATGTTGGCTTGTTATGGAATCGTTAAACAAATAGTATGAGTAACGCGTTTTGCAAGATAAAACATTAAATTTTACAATAAAAATGGCTAATATATGTATACAAAAATGTCAGAATTTATTCAATAGTTTTTGAGCATTTTTGCTGATTTCACCGTGCTAACTGCTACCAAGTGCACATTTTTTGACCTTAAAATGATAAAAGACTTAGTTGAGTTCTTATAGTTTTCAGTCCATATAGCAAATGCCGTTGCAATCCGATCATCCAATTCATCTGCAAAAGGTAAATTTAATTATAACCCCTCCCAGCATATGCACTCTCAAAAATTATTTCTTCAATTCACGGAAATTTTGTAGCAACCAGTGATGCCGGAATGTTCCCGTTAATTGGCGAATATCCCTTTCTTTTTTCTCCTGTCAACTGAAGAAACTTCTTTAAAACCAAGGAATTTTTTTTCCTCTTCTGCAGATTTTCAGGAAGAATTCACGGAAATATTACGTTTCCAAGGAGTACGTAAATTATTCATTGTAAAATGAGGAATAATTAGAGAGAGAGAGTATATAAAGACGCACTCTCTAAAATTATTTCTTCAATTCAAATTTTACTGGCAGCGGTGCTGCCGCAGTATTTCCGTTATTTGACGAATATCCGTTTCTTCTTTTTCTCCTGTCAATTGAAGAAACTTCTCCAGACTCAACGAATTATTTTCCTCTTCAGATTTTGGGAAGAAGAATTCACGGAAATATTACGTTTCCAAGGAGTGCGGATATTATTCGTGGAAAAATGAAGGAAAAATTGGTGTATAAAGACGAATTTTTCTGAGTGTGTGTGCTTTTCTGTTTTCCACTTTTACAGCTGAAGCAATGGTTTGTGCATTGAAAGAGTTTTATGTCCATTGTCAGTTCAAATGTGGAGTCATAATTCTATATAAAACATTTCAAATTTTAAACTGTTTCTTTGTAATTCATATACTTACTTTCGTGAACCTGTATAATATCGAGTTCTCTCTGTTATATCATTTTTATACGTTTTTCAAAATTTCTGAATGTGTTGGCTTTTAAAACTTAAAGAGCTTTCAAGGTTACCAGCCAAATGCTTCAGCAATAAATTAAATAAACAATCTTTAAAGTTAAAAGCAACAGTCGTGGGAAAGAAGGTTTGGAATGACATCATCCAACAACGAATATAATATCATATCATCTTAAGCACAAAAGAATGGGGGGGGGGCGGGGGAAATTAAAAATCAGACTCAGTGATAGATGCATAAAACATTAAAAATTCTTTAAATCTAAAACACAAAATTCACAAAATATCAAGTTTGATATGGCATAATCCCAACAATGGCCATAATGTTATAATCAATCGAAATCCAAAAGAGTGAAAAGGAATAAACTAAGGTCCAGTGGTGAAATTTAAAAATCTATTAAAAGAAATTCCACAACCAATATATCAATATTCAATTTAAAATCATTTCTGAAATTAAAAAGTACATTACCATCTTACTCACAACCATTATTGTTAAAAACGAAAATCTGTGTGTTTGTTTGTTTAGGTGAATCATATACATCCAGTACTTTTTTGACTAATCGGCTTGAAATTTAGCACAAGTCCGTAAAAATACGAAAAATGTGGTCAACTTTAAAAACCTAAAAATCTAACCGAATAAAACCTAAAAATCTAACCGACTAAAAATTTTTAGCGATTTTTTTCTATTTTCAGCTCTTTTGAATATCAAGAATGAAAAATGTAAATCATTTGAATGACACAAACTTTTATATCGTAAATGTCACTTCATTTTGATGTCACTATACAATTTCAATTGAAAACTGTGATTCCAGTTCATTGGAGATAGCTTCACGAGATTATCCAGCATAACTTTTAGAAACAAAACGATTTCCTCTACATGCAGTTTAATATAAAAGGGGTTATTCCTAAAAAACAAAAACTATTGAATAAGAAAACTTTTTCCATAAGATGAGAAGTATACGTTGAAAACGTGAAATTTTCTTTATGTGTGCGTTTACGGAATTTTTCGTCTGAAATTGGAAAAATCCGTTTGTTTCATTTCATCTGTTTTATTTTTTCGAATTTAAGAACTCTAAAAGTGAAAGATACCAAATTGTTTTAATTGCTGAATTAACAAATTAAGTTGCAACAGTGGGTTATGTTAGCTATAGAAACCTTCACATTGAGAACAGAATATAAAAATAATAATTTATTTTGAGTGAACAGAAACTAAATTGAGATTAAAAAAAATTAAATCACAAAATAATGCCGCACATATGCACATGCGTTAGCTCTCTGCTTTAATCAGAGTTCTCTGATCGTATTTTTTGCGATCATTTTTTCACTGTGGATATTCCTTTTTGTTAGTATTAATACACGCATAAATTAAAGTGAATGTTGTGCGTCGTTTTCTGAGTCAAAAAAAGTTCAAAACGTCACGGATTCTCTTGACACTATCAGATGACGCTGCATCTGGTAAAGGGAAAGTGCATAAGTGCTGCTCTGAGTACTTTGGAAAATACCTGTGTTGCCATATATGCGAAGAAAAGAAAATACAAAATTCATACAAAAGGCTTAACTAAGTGTGTTTTTAATGTTTTAGTCTGTGTGCTTTATGTTAAGGTATTTTTATTTTCCGAATCTTAAAAACTTTAAAATTTACTTCAATTTTCGTGTGGTTGTAGCATTTAATAAATTGAACAACAACAATGGATACTATTGCTATGGTTACTAAATGGTAACGTTAAAGCTTGAAATGAAATTAACTATTGACTTTTGCTTTACATTATGTTTTTAAAAGTGCATTAAAGGGCATTAGTAAGTTTACGCTAAGAAACTTTGACAAAAAATTACATCACGATCGAGATATTTTCGCAAATATTAAATATGGAGCCAGATGAAAATATGTAAATTAATTGATAGACAAAAGTTTGCTGAAATTTAGATGTGTATATATTTGTTTAGATTGAATTCATATAAGTTATTTTAATAATCTCCATTCCCGTGCAAAGAATGGGTGCTTCAGCTAGTTAATAATAAAATTCATTGAAAAACTTATTTAAAAATACAGAATAAAGAAAGTAGACACTAGATCATCAGAAACAACAACCAACGCGTAAAATCACGAAAGAAATACGGTTAAAAATATCAATTAAATAAAATATCTATGATAAAGAAAGGAAAGTAGAATAGTAAAAGTCAGGATAATCTAATATTAAAATTTGATTTGAAAAAGGAAAATTTAAAAAGATAAAAACAAATCCTTTTTATCCAGATCTTTTAATCAAAAGAACAGACGCGAAGTGTGCAGTACTGTAAATCCGTTTAATGACATGGTGTTAAAAATTTGTCGTTAAAATTTCACTGGCGCCATCTGTCGCACTCAAACAAAGATAAAATCTCAAAATTAAAAAATTTTAAAAATAAATCACATCTAAAACATATTCCTCAACGTACCCCAATAAGCCGTACCTAAATTCTTTCCCATGCTTAAACCTGTAAATTAATGGCGTGTTAGCATAATTAATTAAAATCATTTTTGTCTAAAGTTAGAATGGCCTGTCTGGCAGATCCAAACTATAACTCAATAAATTTTAAGATATACTGAGGGTAACAGACATTTTATGGGCGAGCCAATCTTTAGAAAATATGCAACTAAAAATGGGACTTCAGAGGAGAAACTAGAGCTTCATCGATATCATTATGAGTATTTATGTATAAATCCGTAATCTGAATTTCATAAATATTTAAACTTCGGTTGTCATACATATTTTAAAAGAATATTCGATTACCGAACACTGAAAATAAGCACTACATGGCTGTGGGGATTACAAATTCACTGTTGGAATCCGGCCTTTTCGGTCAACTTTAATAGAAATTTAAAACAGGAGACTGACACGGAACACGAGCGTATTTGCATTTTCTATGAACAGAGTAATTCAGCGTACACATTTTAATCCGAAATTTACACTGGTGAAGTATGTAAACTCGATCCTTTTCATCTTGAGACTTTATATGAAACTAAATGCGATGATTATAAATGCTGTTAGGAAATATCTAATGAATATAACATGCTATTCTTCCTTTCTGTTGTATGACTTTGTTATCTTGAGAGATCGAATAATTATTTTGAATTTATGTTAGTTCATTGCTGTGGCATTACTGGTGACTGTAATAGCAGATTTCCAACCGAATATTTTATGCATGTTAACATTCTCCGGTTACTCTCGTTAGCGCTTCTGATGTAAGGTATTCAAATATCCTTTCTACGTACTGGATATCGCATCTATCGCATTTCTTCGGCCTGTTGAAGAAACACCTGATAGAACGTCATTTCTAAACAAAGGCCGAAGTTCAGGACGTCGTCGTCTTTCAGTAAGTCATTGAGATGAAGCTACGTGAAGGCTACCTGCCTAGTAACAGGTGCCTTGGTTGGAGGGACATTTTAAGGGGATCTAGCGCGTATTCACGTTGAATTCGGAATAAATCGCTCAAAATTCCAGTCCGTTTGATCTACACCACTGAAACTCTGGTCTAGAGCCCTGGACCTTCCCAATTCAGCCATCTACCATGCTCTCCGTTTTATCCACATGGTGGGGCCGAGGTAGTTCAGTGACCAGGGCTCTGAATTCTTCAACGTTTCCTACAAATTGGTTTAAAGATGGAACAAGTAATTTAATGTTCATGAAGGTTGTGTTGAAGTATTATCTGTCCTGGAAGTCTTGCATTGTCAGTGTATCTTGTGTATTTAGTGAATAAACTGCTTAATTAAAAGAGTTTTAAGTTCTTTTTGTACCACAATTGTAGTAGCAAAATTACTATTTAAATATTTAATTCTCTGCCTTATTTGCACCAATGCTTTCCATTTAATCTGCGCTCTCTCACGCAAATAATTCGCAATATGCTTTAAGAATCTTATGATAACTTGTAGAAGGATTAGTGAATGTTGAAAACTTCCGCAACCATTTTGAATGCAAACATGAACATATCTAACCGTTTTTTGACACACTTCGCAACGTTATTGATGTTATTGGTGAAATTATTTCAGTTATGGTTTGTTATAATTCATTGTTGTTTGCAAGAATTCTCTCGAAAACCCTATCTGCGTGCGAACATTTAAAAATTTGTTTTGATGAATGATAATATAAAAAAATAAATTTAATTGTTTTTCAAAAATAAAATTAACACAGGATTAAGTAACATTGTGCGTCTCCATTTCTGTTTTACTCCACAAATAAAGTTGTAACAGTCCAACACTTTTGAAAATCTTCTCCCACACTTAAACAAGGTTAAAACAATTATATTTCAGTTTTGGAATAGTTACCACATGCGTCAGATTTAAGGGTGATAATAATAACTAACGGCTATTCATTTATATTGATATCACCCTGTATTTCAATCAATTTTAATTTAATTTTCTCTTTTTTTTCTTATCGAGTAATCATATATAATAAATATCGTATGGATGATGATATCGCTCTGGACCTATCACTTCTGGAGCTTTCCTTTGTAATTTTATAATCTGATTATCATATTTTAAGTGAAAGGTCATGGTTCGTTCTGAAAAAGTACTGCAAGTTTCTTTCCCCTCAAATGATGGCCTATTATTTTATGAATGAAATCATATATTTTTGTACTTTATGGTTGTGTTTTCTTGTTAAATGTCTGGTTTTGGCCAGTTTCTTGTGCTTGGTATTTTCGATTTAACGATAAATATTGCCAAATTAATTTTCAGATTTTGGTGATTAGTCTATGTCTTTTGGTGATTAGTTTTAAAATTATCTATTTTTTCTTTTCTTCCCGATTTCACTGTCATTCAAATTGAAAAATACTTACAAACCCTGTTCCCACACTTTAATCCCAGATATACTAAACTACCTGCAAATTATTTAACAAGAGTTTAAGCGTTATTTGCGGATTATTACATAGTGTAAAAATATCCAGATCTTGCCTATTAATAAAAAAAATTAATAACACTTGCTTTGAAAATAGAGTTGGCCAATATATCGTATCTTTACAAAGTCACTTAAAATAAAAGAATGCATGCCACAAATAAAAGGAAGTAATGTTCCTTTACGTGATATAAAATGCGCTCCAAAAACAGACTGCCTTAGTTTTTCTAAACACATTCTGCAAAACTTGTTTGATATTTTCAAGCAACGTCTTGCATATGTTCTTCAGTAAATTTCATAAAACCTTTTGTTTAAGGAAAAGTGCATTTTCCAGATACTTTCTCTCTGTAAATTTTGCAGTGAATATAATTGCAGTGTTATTAGATAACTGCTGAATATGAGGTATTGGGTGAATAGGTTTCTGGGAAAAGTGTAATAATGAACATTCTGGCTCGGTAAATTAGTTCATTTATTGTACTGATTGTGGAATCCTATGTTGTATTGTGAAATCAACAATGAAAAAGAAAAACAACTTCTTCAATTTTAATAAAAAAAATGTATGGACGACATAGATTAAAATTGTTTTATTTAAAATGTCCTAAAAATAGTTTTAAGTGTGATCGATTAACAGCAACTGCGATAATGGATAACAGTCAGTTTTGTATAAATTTAAGTTACAGTCAAGTCATATGCAAAAAGATTGGCTATGGGATTTAGAGGAAGTTCGAGGTAACCCTTGTTTTTATTTACTATATATTGCGATTTTACTAGATTGGAAACATATTAATACATTTACAGATTTACACATAAGGACAAAAAAATTAAGAGATCTTGTGGAACAATCTTTGTTTTCATATAATATTGTGGTAAAGTTTTAGTGAATGGATTTATAACTTTCGGTGATATAACTTTAACTTTAATCTACTACTAACTATATCAGTGGTTCCTAACCGATGTGGCGCAGAGCATTTGCAGGGGAATGTTTATTGGTATAGACTACTGAGATTTCTCTGTTAGGAGCGATAATAATTATAATTGCTTCGACAGTGAAGTCTCTGTAGTTAAGGGTATACAGCAAGTGGATTTACAATTTTCCAGTTGGATTTTCTAGTTTTTAAACAGTCGGGAAAATATTACAGGTGCATTTTTACTTACATTGTTTTTAATGTAAACATTTTGTCCACCGTTGACTTTTGCAACTAATTTAAAGATTAGGCGACTTTTGGAACCAAAAAGCGTCATTTTAAAACTGTTTTCAAGTTTTGGCTACTTGTACCTTACTCCAGGCGACTAATTTGAAAATCTGGTGTTCGTTTTTGTCAACTCAACAATGAAAAAGAAATACAACTTCTTCAATTTTAATAAAAAACATGTATGGATGACATAGATTAGAATTGTTTTATTTAAAATGTCCTAAAAATAGTTTTAAGTGTGATCGATTAACAGCAGGTATATATATATATATATATATAAAACGCATGAAGTTTTTAAATTCATCGTTTTATTCAATGTATAAAAGTACTTTCCTCCATAAAATTTGAATCATGTTGTATACTACGCGTATAGATACAGAAAATTTCTTTTCAGAATAGCTAACATTTAAAAAATATTTTTATCTAAATAAAATGTACAAAAAAGCAAAATGTTACCCTAAAGTTATGTGTTACCATAGTACAATTTTATTTATTATTACTTCCTGTAAGATTTTGTTTAGTACATACACACATATATATATATCAACCATAAAGTATTATAACTCATTTATAAAATCTCTAACTCTGAAATCTTGAAATTAAACTGTTTATAGATGATTTTATGTTCGTTCTGAAATGTGTTACCACCTCTCTCATAAGAAAAGCTTTTGCCTCTACAAATTTGTAGAAAATTGCAGTTTATGAAAACTGCACACAATTCACTAATGGTAGGCGCACATAATTTGCAAACGATTGACCAACGGATTATGCTGATTTTTATCTTTCATTTATGTTGTTTTTATCTTTCAAAATTTCACTCTTAAGGAATGTTTTTATTTATTTATTATTTTTTTTGCGGGGTAAGGGTGGGGGTTGATGAAAGATCCCCCTACCCCGAATCCGCACTGGCTCGTATTTTAATTATGGCAGCATTACTGTAAATAGGCACTAATCCGGTACCGTGCCATTATATTGTAGTCATTGTTAAGATACCAGGCCAGTGCCTTTATTTTTAATAATAGCCGGCACCCGGTCGTTTCATTTTGGACATTATAAATTTAATGGGTCAGTGCCTTTATTGTGACTAACGGCCGGCACATGCAGTATGCCAGCAGAGTGCCGTTGCCTTCTCGGGCGACCACATTTTGGTACGATTCATTTACTTTTTGCAGTGCCGGGCCGGTGCTGGACGTAATGACAGAAAGGCGCTGGTAAGGTACTCCGCCAGCAAGTGTGTGTTTGCTGGGTATATATATCTTTTTTTCATTTGAGTTTTTATTTTTCGTTATTTCAGTTTATAGAAATTAACTTAAGTTTCAGATATTTTTAAATGAAAGGTTTTCATCAATAAACACTAAATAAAAATTTATTCGCTTCTAAAAATAGGAAAGAAAACTATAAGATATATTTTTTTTTGTAAAATTTCGTTATTGAAATCAATGCTGTTTAATTCGTTGAAAAACCCTTTCCTCTCTTTAATTCACAATTTGTTTCCTGTTCTGAAAACACCGGAAAGATAAGTTTTTAAAATACGTACTTTGCGTGTTTGAAAATATTTTCAACCGTTCATCACACTTAGATTTTTTTAAAGACAGAAATGGATAAAAAACGTATATGTACATATTTCTTAAAAACAAGTTTTTGTTATCTTTAATTACCGGTTTCTCATAAATATTTATCAATTTCTAATTTTAGCATTCTCTATGAAAATTTAAATAATTCATTTTTTTACTAAATAATGAAGAGTATATAAACCTTTTCCAAGATAGTATGATTATTCACCAAGCAAAAATAAACATGATAACTAAGCATGAATTATTTCGTTAGATCATACTGTGAGCTTTTACATTGTTTAATATTAGGCTTTAAAATAGCTTTATTCTTCACGAGGAAT
Organism: Cheiracanthium punctorium; assembly: GCA_038373885.1. Lineage (NCBI taxonomy): Eukaryota > Metazoa > Arthropoda > Arachnida > Araneae > Cheiracanthiidae > Cheiracanthium > Cheiracanthium punctorium. The sequence continues at coordinate 1,077,927 of JAWZYV010004260.1, forward strand.
TCAAGTTACCATTTATACAATCCCTATACTTGACGCAATGCTTAAAACATTTCATTTCTTTTTAAATTTTCTTATTGATTAAATGTACATATGTACGGTGAAGAACGTACGGTCAATTTGACCCATATCGCGGTTTTAGGTATATCTGTCTCAAGCGACGCGGTTCTAACAAGAATTATAGCAACAATATTTTTGTACATTTAATGTAATATTAAACTTAATAGGAATGTTAAGACTGAACTTATGTCATTACCGTTGAAACATAACATTATTGTTGCCTTGCAACGTCAGTTCTACAAGTTTGGTCAATTTGACCCAGCCCGCGGTTTTAGGTATATCTGAAACACCGCGGTTTTAGTGTTAATAACACAAACGAATTTATTTATAACACTTATACATAAACGCGAAGTCAACATCAGTAGAACGAACTTAAACACAAGGAAAAAATTATATAACTGGACTGCAGAGAATTCTGTGAAGGGAGATTGGATTCCAGGAGAGAGAGTTGAGTTGTTATGCATCATTACATGCAGAAATATATACATTAAATTCGGTGAATTTACTGAGAATAATAGCTCAATAAAGCATAGATGCCAATATAGCTAAAGCACATAAACTTATGCAAAAATAAAATAAAATTTGAATAAAAAGGACTTGCTACTCATCAAAGTAATATAAAAAGCAATGTCATTCAGATACATACTAAATACAAGATACATATAAATTATCTTGAAGATTACTACCGTGTTATTAATTAGTATTTTTTTACATAGACAAAAGATTAAGTTCATCCTCTTGTGAAAATCAGTGCATTTCTAAAAAAAAAAGATTTTTTGATAACTGAGTAGGACTTTAAAGAAGCATATTTCAAAGGAAGCACTACTTAAAATCCTTTTTTTTTTCAGAGTTACATAAAGATTTCTTTCCAGTTGATGATAGAAGGTTGCGCCATTTTGGAAAGCCATTAGTTGAGCAGACCTAACTGGGCATAGAAAAAAGTCATAATTTTCAAAAGAAGTCTTCCTTTTGAGAAATAAAATTTGAGATTAAAAGAATAAGAAATTGTGAATTACAAGTTTGCCGTATAAATCATAAGAAAATTTCAAGTTTTTTGTAAATGAATCTTTCCTTTAAAAACAATAAGATCTGACACGCAAGGATGGTAATAGTAACAAGCAGATTTTTAAGGGATTGTGAATTTTTTTAAAATAAAATTTATGGAATTAAATGTTCAAGACTTTTTATATTAGAATTTCAAAACTTTTTATATTATAATATGATAATCCAAGCTAAAATTTGATTCGTCTTGTAAATATAACATCAAATCTTAATTTCCTGCAAGAGAATTGTTAGGCGCTGGATACTAAACATATGCAATTCAAACACTTCTGGCACGATTTGTGTTGGGCCGAGTTTCTGTAAGTTTCTTGACGACACTTAAAAATACTTTTATAGCATAAAACATTTCATAACGGATTAAAAAAATGCAAAAGTTAAACGAAGGTTAAGGTAATGAAGGACATAATAATTTATTTACAGGGAACAAGACGTCATAATTGTAGCAGGCCTCAGCTTTCACAATCTGCATAATTTGGTTGCATTTGCCATTGGTGGAGCACATTCGCTGCTTTCGTGTTACGCTCTGTTCGACTGTTGTCGGCTTCGCGGCTTTTGTCTTCCGATCTGTAGCTCTTCGGCCCCGTCCCTTGTAGAGGTAGATAAAGCGCCTTTTGAAGGACAATGCGTAGTGACGTCATACTGAGTTGCTTCTTCCCGTTGGTGTTGGCACACTTCCAAACCCACATGCCCAATTAAAGTTGACATTCAAGCAAATCTCCTTATATTCGTTGTATCCCATTGGGATTTGGCGTATTTAACATTGCGAAACATTTCTTATCATCGTTTCGACAACTATCAAGCCGTTTATTGAAAAGGCAAAGCCTATACATAATGAGAAATAAATTATCTTCCAGATTATTATACAAGAGTGTAAATACTTAAAGAATTAATTACATGGGGAATTGAGATTTAAAAATCATTGCAGAAAAAATTGGAGATAGCTGGGCATTTTTTCCCAGAATGACAAAAAAAAAAAATAGATTTTTAGGCCTTGACAACAGAATTATTGGAATTTAGGAAAATATTGTTAGTGATTATTCAAAACTTATAAGGACTGATTTAGTGGTTATTCCTCAACAACATAACCGATCTCTACTATCTCGTTTCAGTACCATCTAAGCCATGGCTACTATCACTGTACCAAATTTGATCAAAAAAACATTATCAGTAGTAGTTAGCGAACAAGTGTCGCACAATTCAATCATTGATATTAAATCATTTTCAGTGGCTGCTCCTCAACGACTCGACCGACTACCACCATCTCGCTTCAGTAACCATCTGGGCCATAGGCACCATATCTGTGCGAGATGTGTTGTAATTTGTTTTGTGGTCTCGGAGAAATTAGAGAACATTCAGCAAAATGTTTTCAGTGATTATTTCTCAACGACATAACCATCACAAACCATTTGCGATAATGACTATCACCGTACCAAATGTGATCAAAATCATATAAGCGGTCTCGCAGGAGCAGACGTACAAAACTCAGAACACTTAATAATAAAATTTCTCTTCGATTCGGCTAAGATCAGCAAAAAATTAATATGTATCTGATACGTAGGATATTTCCATTTAAAATGATTATAATAAATGCTTTTTGGAATCTGTCCAGTTTTTGCTGTATACAAGAATGGTACTTCCGTCATTTTTAATGAATTAAGTTTTATGTTATTTATTTACTAAAATAGTGTTCGTATTAAGATGCAAAATAAATATCATCCCTAAATTACGCATTTAGTTCTATAAACTTTTATGAAGTAAATTAAACATTTGCTCGTAAAGTTTGTTTAAAAATTCAAGAATGCACCTAAAGTTTTGTTTTTGATTTTTACCATATCATATAAGAATATGCATTTCTTTTTTTAAACTGAAAACTCTAATTCAACGAATGGAATGCTTCATTATTTATTTAACTATTAAGGCTCAATATAAACCATTTATATTTAGTGTTATTAAAGAATAGCATAAGAAGTCATTAGAAAAAAAATTACACTTAAAACGACGCATATGTCCACAGTTGTTATATTTATTTATTTATTTATTTATTAATAAATGGTTATTCAATTTGGATTTAAACTTAGAAGCATATGTCTGTTGAATTCTGTAATTCGTGTAAAGCTATGATTTCACAGAATTTTCTGGTTTTTCCCGGCAAAATTTTATTGCAATGTAAATATGGATTTTTCTTTGAAAGCTCTGTAAATTGATTTTTATAATGACTTTTTTGTAAGATGAACGATTTCTTTTTATTGATGCTTGAGCATATAGATTAAATCTCCAATAAATTTCAAATTATCTTAAATTTCCTAGGTATGGTGAGAGATATATTCATACATTCTTTTAAATATGCTTTTATCCCCTTATAGTATCTTTACCGTGTATTTGTAAGACCTGTGAAATACAATAGTAAAAATAACTACATTTTCATTGATAAAAACGACTATTAATATAATAAGTTAGCATACTGCAGTATAATGCTCAATAATTGGTAGAATATATGTGTATAGGAACATATGCAATTCTAAAATGTACTTTATTTGGCAGCATCATTTTTCACCTCAAACATATTTGAAGATTACCAGACTGAGACTACCAACGACTGCCAAATTCACATAATAATGTGATTTATGACTGTGTTTTATAAGGAAAAACTAACAACTTCCGAAACATAAGTAAACATAAACATAATTGTTCTGTGAATGTGTGTTTTTTCAAGCTGTAACGTATTAACACAACGTACAGATATGAACTCTGACAAACATGGAACTTTTAGAGAAAAAATTACTTACGCAATATGTTATTAAAACCGTTCTTTAAAAAATATTGTATTGCTTTATTTTTAATATGTTTATCGTTTTTAGCAGTGCAAAGCTTGTGATGAGGCATTCCAAATTTGTTTACAGTTTTATAATCAATTATTTTATTAACATGTAATGCCATAGCCCGCGAAGAAATTTTTTCCAGCTACAGTCGTAATAAAAAGAGCGCTCTTTTTATAAATTTTCACACTCTTTGCTTTAAAACTAATAATTATTTATTAAAATGTCTAAAAATTATAATGATTATATAATATATCAAAAGAAAGTATTTTTACTCCGTTAAATTGAACGTCGAATTATATACTAAAATATCAATAAAAACACACTGTTCTTGCTACACAGTATGCAAATCCAATTTTAAAATTTCGGATATTTTAATTTTAATTTTCAGTATTTGTTAACGCCCACGCTCAGCTTGGCGAATTTTCTCTGAATTATTGTAACCCTTTTTAGCCAAGCTCTCCAATTTTTACTGCGCAATTTCTATCTCCAGAACTTCGCATCGCATCTACCAATCCGCAGTAACACGCATTACATTATCTTGTATATATGTAAAATAAAGAAATTATTTACAAAATATACAGTCCGCTTAATTCGAAAATCGCATTATCCTTAACATTTTGGTCCGCACGCGACGGAGAACGCATCAGCAAATTTATACATATTTCGGTAAAATTGGATACTCTCGCATTATGTCGGTGAAGGATGCCCTCACCATAATTAACCGAAAACGAGGAGCTTTAAAGGGAATAATTACAAGACTGGCAGCATACTTGGACGAAGATAAGGAGAGAGACAAATTAGAACTGGAAACCAAACTAGAACACCTCCGCAATTTAATGCCGAAATTGGAAGCCTTACGATTCGAATATTTTGAAGCCGTAAAGAACGATGACGATTTGGTTCCTTTAGAAAATGCAGTATTGGAACTGGAAGAAAATTGCATGAACTTAGAGGTAAGGATTAAAAAAATTCTTTACCCATCAAATAAAGTTTGTGATAATACCTTTACTACTAAAATATCAGAATCAAATGCAAATTGTGTAAACATAAAGCTACCAGAAATTCCTTTACCTAAATTTTCTGGACAATACCAGGACTGGTATACATTCAAGAACCAATTTGATAATCTAATTCATCAGAATGATAAGTTAACAGATGTTCAGAAACTGTATTACCTGAAATCGACCCTTGAAGGTCCTGCGGCTGATTTAGTTACGCTAGACGATTCATATTCGTCACTGGTTGAAGCTTTAACAGATCGTTTCGAAAACAAGCGATTAATTGTCAACAGTCACATAAATGAACTATTGTCGTTAGATATACCATCGCATGAATCAGCTAAAGGCTTAAGACTAATAGTTGACGGATGTCAAAAACACATTAGAGCACTTAAACTGATAGGCTTAGAACTCAATTCATTTTCGGAAACAATGCTAATTAATATACTAGTTAAAAAGCTAGATAAAGAAACGCGAAGACAGTTTGAACTTTCTTTAGTCTCATCAGAATTGCCTGAATGGAGCAATTTCATTGAATTTTTAGAAAAGCGCTGTCTGATGTTAGAAAATGTTCAAACCGTTGGTGCTAACATAAAACCGAAACATCCTTTTGAAACGCATAGAAAATCCCATTCCTTTTTTGCAAAAAATGATAATAAAAATGTTTGCATTGCATGCAAGGGTACGCAACCTCACCCTTTATTTAAATGTGCATCGTTTTTGAAATTAGACCCATCATCCAGGCTTAATTTAATAAAAAATACTCATTGCACAAATTGCTTGTCAAATATGCATAAATTAAATCGCTGTTTAAGTGATAGAAAGTGTAAACAATGCTCCTTAAATCATAATAGCCTTTTGCACATTCATTATAACGCAGGGATCAAAAGAGATTCGGTTAAACCCTTATCAGTTGGAGATCCCAGCACCCAAAACCGCAAGACGAGTAATTCAGAAACCCAGTGTGATTTATCGGTTTCGTTGCATACTCAGAGAGAGCGTACAGACAAGGTGGAGTCAGCACTTCTGCCGACCGTGATTGTTTATATTCAGAACGGCTGTGGAGCCTTTTTGCCAGCGAGAGCGCTTGTTGATTCAGGAAGTGAAAATAATTTTATTTCGTCGCAATTAGCTAATGACTTGGGTTTAAAGAAAATTAGAATTAACATGACAGTCTGTGGCTTAAATAAAAGTGTCACTCATATAAATTCAAAAACATCCGCACATATTACGAACAAGGATAAATCCTTTTCCCAGACTGTAGATTTATTAATCATTCCGAAAATAACAGATTTTGTTCCCTCCCCTAATAGTAACATAGAAAAAATTAATCTTCCATCTGGTTTATGTTTGGCAGACCCAAAATTGGGTCAGTCACATAAAATAGATATTTTACTCTCAGCTTCCTTCCTTTTTGAAATTTTAGAGTCAGGTAAATACGTCTTTGATAAATTCATCTTTCAAAATTCAAAATTTGGGTATATAGCTAGCGCAAGTGCAGAAGAAAACTTTAACCATAAATTTTGTGGTCTTGTGACGCAGAACGAACCGATTGACAATTTAATCGAAAGATTTTGGAAATTAGATTCAATTAATGAAAATAATTGTTCTGTAAGTGAGGAATCTGCCTTCTGTGAGGAACATTTTAAGATAACGCATAAGAGGAATAATGAAGGCCGCTACGTTGTAGAAATGGCTATGAAAGAATTTCCCCCTAATTTAGGAGACTCAAAACAAATTGCACAAAAACGCTTGGATAATTTAATTAAAAGATTAGAAAAAGAACCCCACATGAAAAGACTTTATTATGAATTTATGGAGGAGTATAAAACCCTAAATCACATGGAAGGGGTAGTTGAGGAGGAATTACCCAGCAATTATTATTTTTTACCTCATCATGGGGTTTACAAGGCTGATTCGTCAAGTACTCCCCTTAGAGTGGTATTTAACGCGAGTTCGCCGAGTTCTAACGGAGTTTCCTTAAATGATGTTTTGTTAAAGGGTGACGTTGTGGAGGATATTTTTGATTTATTAATCAGGTTCAGAACGCATAAATTCGCATTTACCTTTGATGTTAAAAAGATGTTTCGTCAAATATTAATAGCTCCTCATCAAAGAGACTATTTACGCATTTTGTGGTATGATAGCAGCTCATGTAAGGCAATTACGTATAGGCTGAAAACTGTCACTTATGGAACATCCTGTGCACCATATTACGCGATACGCACCGTGAAGCAACTCGCAATGGATGAGTCATTAAATTATCCTTTAGCTTCAGAAATCGCATTACGTGACATCTATATGGATGACGGCATTTCTGGTGCGAATGATCTTAAAATCGCACAAACTGCCCAGCAGCAACTCATGGATATGTTTGCTAAAGCCGGCATGACCCTTCACAAGTGGTCCTCTAATTCTCACGAACTCTTGAATAGTCATCCAAATTTAAACCAAGAACGCTCATTCTCACTTGATCCTCATGTTTCGAAAACTTTGGGCATGTATTGGTTCCATTTCGAGGATTGTTTTGTTTTTAGGGTTGGTTGCAGTCAGAACCCCAATCCCACCAAAAGGACAGTACTCTCTTCCATCGCAAGACAATATGATCCATTGGGGTTACTTGGACCTGTTATCTGTAAAATGAAAATATTTCTTCAAAAACTGTGGTTGCAAAATTTAAGTTTCGATGACACTCTCCCTCTAAACCTGACCGAAGAATGGAACAACTTGATTTCTTCTTTAAAGAGCCTTGAACTGATAAAAATTCCAAGATGGATTCTCGTCGATACTCCTCGCAAAATAGTGCTTCACTGCTTCGCCGACTCGTCTCAAGCAGCTTTCGGCGCAGTCATTTATCTACAATGCATTATGAATGACGATACCTCAACTTGTAGACTTGTGGCAAGCAAGTCCCGAGTCTCCCCTTTGAAAACATTGTCTATTCCTAGACTTGAACTCAGTGGTTGTCTTCTCGCAGCTCAACTATACATCAAAACCGAGCTGTCGCTAAATCTTAAAATAGACAGTGTAATGATGTACACTGACTCTACCATATCCTTAGCATGGATTCGTACACCCCCTTATCGTCTTAAAACATTTGTAGCAAACAGGGTGTCTAAAATACAACAATTGACTGAGAACTGCACTTGGAAGCACGTTCCATCGCAAGATAACCCAGCAGATGTTATTTCAAGAGGACTTGTTCCAGACCAACTGGCTGAGCATAGCCTGTGGTGGAATGGCCCGCCTTTCCTTCAAGAACTTGTTTCTTTGGATGACCAGCCACAAGATGATGTGTCTTCTGACTCCTATTTTTTGAATGAACTGAAGGACAATATGACTCACAATTTATTGACTCTAAATTCTTCTGAATTTTTAACTACCTTTTTTAGCATCAGTAATAATTATAGGAAACTAATTAACATTTTTAGTTTTGTTCTTAGATTTATAAGTAATTGTAGAAACCAGAAGAGAAGCGGCTCTCTTTCCGCCTCTGAAATTCAAGAAGGTGAGTATAAACTAATTTCGCTGGTGCAGCAAAATGCTCTGGCTGAAGACTACGACATGCTAAAGAAGGGTAAACAGGTAACCTCTTCTAGCAAGTTAAAATTTTTGTCGCCATTTTTAGATAGTAATTTAAATGTTATTAGAGTTGGTGGACGACTTAAAAATTCTGATCTACCCTTTGAAGTGAAACACCCTGTAGTATTGCCAAAAAATAGCATTTTTTCCAAATTACTAATGCAAGATATTCACTTAAAAAACTGCCATGTTGGAGCGCAAACGCTCTTACATCTAACCAGGCAAAACTTCTGGCCAATAAGTGGTAGAAATTTAGCTCGAAGTATTGTGCATAATTGTGTAATTTGCAACAAGTATAATCCCCAATTTTCAGTACAAAAAATGGGTGATTTACCCAAAGAAAGATGTAATCCTACTTCTCCCTTTTCAGTTACTGGCGTAGACTTTTGCGGACCCTTCTACATTAAAAACAAGTATCAAAGGAAGGGACCCCTTCAAAAAATTTACGTATCAATTTTTGTCTGTTTTGTTACCCGCGCGGTACACTTTGAAATCGTCTCAGAATTGACTTCGGACTCTTTTATAGCCGCTCTAAAAAGATTCATGTCGCGAAGAGGGAAGATCTCAACTATTTTCACAGATAATGGTCGTAATTTTGTAGGAGCAAACAATGAATTAAAGCGCTTATATAAGTTGGTTAACAATCCAGATCATAGTTTAGGTAATTATTTAGGCTGTGAGAAAATTCAGTGGAACTTCATCCCCCCAAGGTCTCCTCATTTCGGAGGTATTTGGGAGGCTGGAGTGAAATCGTTCAAATTTCACTTTTTACGTGCTGTAGGTGGTCTTAAGCTGACTTATGAAGAATTCTTAACCATTTGCAATCAAATTGAAGGTATTTTGAATTCGCGACCATTAATTCCTATTTCGTCTGACGCAAATGAATTGCAAGCTTTAACTCCCGCTCATTTTTTGATCGGTAGACCAATTTTGGCTATGAGTGAACCAAATTTGACTGATTTTTCAGACCATATTCTGAGGCGATGGCAAAGGGTAACAAAAATAACGCAACATGTTTGGCTTAGATGGCATAGAGATTATCTTAATCATCTACAACAGAAAAATAAATGGTACTTTAAAAAGGACAATGTGAGCATAGGCACTATGGTAGTAGTAAAGGAGGATAACATGCCTCTTAACTCCTGGATGCTAGGAAGAATTCAGAAGGTATTTTATGGAAAGGATAACGCTGTTCGTGTCTGTCTCGTAAAAACGGCAACAGGGACTTATAAACGTCCAATTACTAAATTGGCGGTGTTACCAATTGATAATTAGAAAAAAAAAATCTTCAATTAGCTTACTTAAATATTTTGTTACGATGTTGTATTTAATATTAATGTGTGTATGTTTATTCATAACTTGTAATTTTATGTGTACTCAGATTCTTAATTTCAATTGTTATTATTTGTGTCATTTGTGTTTTTTGGTGTGCAATGTCTGTAACCTTGCACGGTCGGGCGGTATGTTAACGCCCACGCTCAGCTTGGCGAATTTTCTCTGAATTATTGTAACCCTTTTTAGCCAAGCTCTCCAATTTTTACTGCGCAATTTCTATCTCCAGAACTTCGCATCGCATCTACCAATCCGCAGTAACACGCATTACATTATCTTGTATATATGTAAAATAAAGAAATTATTTACAAAATATACAGTCCGCTTAATTCGAAAATCGCATTATCCTTAACAGTATTCAATGTAATCAATATTATTTTAGAAAATGATAAATAAAGTACTTTGGTAAACAGTAAACCGTTCAGAAATACAACATCGCTTTTTAAGGAAGCACAGACCAGCATTAGAAAAGAGAACATTTCATTGGACCACACTGCTGTAATGACTAGATACATTTGTCACAGGTTATTTGGGATTGCCTTTTGGGATTTTAACGGAAAAAGTTTCCCATTCAATAAAATGCAGTTTTTTATTAGATCCTTTAAACTAGATTGACATTCAATTTCACGAAGTAGTCTGTACTGCATAGATTGTTTGCAAACTCGAAGTTAATTAAAAAAAATAAATGAAAATAGTTATCCTCTTTTAAATTCGGTATTCAAAGCATGCAAGTAAGAGAGAACCTATTTAATAGTAAGTAAATAGTTTAAGCAAATGGGGATATTTTTAAGGGATTATTTTATAGTCTAATTTTATTTCAAATTACGAACAATAAATTATAAGTCCGCTGCGTTTAATTCATAATTTCCCAAGCATCCTTTGTTAATACTGTAGCTTGCAAGGGGACATCAGATTAATGAGAATTTCTAAACTGTTTCACCCTTCCTTTTTCATAAAAATGTCTTGAAAATCAGTTTTTAAAACTACATGAATGAATCTCAATTAATTCACATTGTAGTATACTTTCAAATCTATATATTAGATGAAAGAATTTCTGTACAATAATCTCAAGGAAAATGCTTTAAAGTTGAGTTTCAAAATGTGTGATTTCTTAGTAAACATTTTTTATAGATACGTTTAATGAATAAATGTGAAAATCTATCAGTTTTCAAATGTTAAATTATTACGTTTAAAATGTTATGTTAAAATTTAGAAGGAAATTAGTCATATAACTAGACCATTTATTTGGTATTCGCTTTATGAGTTTTATGAACTAGCAAAAACCTTAAGTAACTTGTTTGAAAAGAATCATACCATGGGTTTTTAAATGAGCTCTTTGACTCACTGTATTAAAAATTAGTAAATTTACAGAGCGCAAACATTCGTAAATAATGGAATTTACACTAATAAATAAACTTTAACATTCATTTGTGATTCTTATTTTCTAAATGGTTAAAGAGCTCAAATTTAAAACTACTAAGTACATGCATGTAATGCGCATATTGGACATAATTTATATACGTACTTTATATTTTATGTAAAGGTTTTATAAATGAATGTTTTTGTTGACCCATACGAAATTCTTGAAACTTTTATAAGTATTGATTTCTGATAATTCCATCAAAAATCTTTTTAATATAACATGCAATATAAATACAGTGTAAAAGCCAATATATTTCAAGGTACATTATTTAAATCAGAAAAATCATGCTTATAAAATATATTGTTATATGCATTAAATGAAATAGGGAAATTCCGGGATAGATGGACCACCGGGAGAGATGGACCAGCCAAATATTTAATGAATGCGCCTCTACACAGATGGCGCGCTTACCTCAGTGAGACACTTAAAGACATTTTGCAAGGCTTGCTACTATTTGCTTCTCAAAAAAACATAATTTTTCAGCTAATATCATTGATGCTGTTGGTGAGTCAAATAATTTTTTCGTATAGTTATAACTGAACAATTAAAGGTTTTGCTTTATATGTGATCTATCTAGTTTTGATGCTATAATGTAGGGGAACAGGTAGACTTCCAAATAACCTAAAACAGCGACTTAAAATCCACAATGTAGAGTGAAGGTGGATTGTACTTGTCTCCGGGACGATTCGGAGAGGTGGTCCATGTCTAGGCGGGAGAGGTAGACCAGATTTTCAGTAGGGGGAGATTGACCATGGAATCTTGATTTTTTCAAATATTGCTTTTTAAAGAGCTGAATTTAAAATACTAAAGGATTGAATTTTTCTGTTTTCAGAATATGCCAACTGATATATTATTAAATGTTCATCTACACGCGGGGAATGGACAGAAGCTAATTTGAAAAATGCTATTAAAACCGTTGAAGAAAAGAACATGGGTGTCAGTGAATCTGCAAAAATTTTAGCATTCCTAAAACGACATTAAAAAGAAGAATTAAAACAAATAACTTTAACAAGGGTTAAATTGGATACAGTGTATTTCTTGTTTTCGTTGGCTTCATGAAGGATGTTCAAGGTTTGAAGTAACATGCGATTAATGTGGAAAAAATTAAATAGCAAGAAATAACCGCTAAACAATCTAATTCATAGCGCATAAAAATTCATATGTATTAAATTCCACATCGTAATTCGTGTAAAATTAATCGTAAGTTAATTTTCATGAAATGAAAGTTTTTTTTTCCCCAATGGGCGGGCACTTGCTCATCAAGCATTCACCATTACAAAGTCCCGAGTCACTGTCCATTTCATTATGGGAGCACCCAGTGGGCGGACAGCATTACCCCCTATGAAGGGTCGGACAAGCTAACATCCATGCCCAAGCCGGGATTCGAACCCGCACCCACGGCGTGATAGAATGGTTCTCTAGCCACTACACCACCTGGGCGGCATGTAATGAATATAAGCAGTTATAAATTTAATATATGTGCAACTTCTTCATTATTTTATGGTGGACCATCTTTCCCATTCATATCGCTATTTTCTACACTTTTGTTTTCATCTAGTTCTTCTGAGAGCGTTGAAACTTGTTCATAACTCCTAGAGACCTATGCCTTCAAAGCTCCCCAAAGTGCGGCGATTTTCTAGGTTGGCGAGAGTGAGGGCGTTAAAATAGGTTGCGTTTTTAACTAAAATGTGAAACTGTTTTACAATTTCCGCCAGCTATATTCCTACTATATTTCACCACTTTAAATACTGTTTGGAATGGGCATCATAAACCATGAGTGTGCCGTTTTTGTGTTTGTTGTTCCATAAACACATCTTTGGAATTGAAATCTGTATGAAAATCTCCTACTAAAATCGTTTTACAATCTTCGCCAAGCGTATTTTAACTATACTTCACAATATTATATAGTCCAAATAAACAAAACACCGGAAAAAAGACTCAAAAAACTGGTGTTAAACGATAAAGTAAATAAAAAGCTTTGTAAAAAGCACACATAAGATGTTATAGGTAAGTAGATACGCACGTTTCGACCAAAAATTGTTTTGATCTTCCTCAGTCAAAGCCCTTCGTCACAAAGAGCACAGGGGAACTCAAAAGAGATCTGTGCTCCTTGTGACGAAGGGCTTTGACTGAGGAAGACCAAAACAATTTGTGGTCGAAACGTACGTATCTACTTACCTATAACAACTTATGTGTGTTTTTTACAAAGTTTTTTTATGTACTTCATATTATATACTGTTTGGAATGTGCATCATAATCCATGAGTGTGCCGTATTTTTCTCCTTTGTTAAATGAAGCAATATTTGGAACTGAAGTCTATCTTGAAATCACTTACTAAAACTGTTTTACAACCTTTGCCAAGCATAATCCAACTATCCTCTACAATTTTAAATACTGTTTGGAAAGTGTATCATAATTATGAGTGTAACGTGCTTTCCTTCTTCGGAATTGAAATCTATATTAAAATCACCTACCAAAATTGTTTAACAATTTTCTCCTGTTATAGGCAAACTATACTCCACCTTTATAAATGCCATTTGAGAAGTCTATCATAATCTATGAGTATACTGTATTTGTCTTCTCTGTTCCATAAAACACATCTTCTAAATTGAAATTTATTTTAAAATCGTCTACCAAAACTGTTTTACAATCTTCAATTATCAAAAATTGTAAACCTTGTGTGACTTTCAACATTTTCTTAACGTCCTACCCCCTCCACGTTATCTGGCGAACAGATTTGAAAAGATTTTCACTGTGGCAATTCATATCTACAAAACTTGTCGACAAGATTACGTAGACAAAATTTTGGTATTGAGCGAAATAGCACCCTAGTTCTAAAATTGGAGAATTAATGTTATCATGAAACGAAACGTTGATATTTTGCGGAACACTGAAAAGTTAAAGGAAAAGTATGGTGTCCGTAAATAGAAAATATCATTTTTTTTAAATTGCTTCAGTTTGCGGATTCTGACATGCAGGTTGTACTTAAATAGTGTATATTAGGGAGTACATTATGAAATATGCAACCAAAAGAATGTCATTTTCGACATTAGGATATATTTTTTAAGTTTATTTTCTTCTTGTAGTCTAAGAGCCAGCGACCGCCAGACCTTCATCATAGTATAAAAGCTAAAACTTTCTCTGCGCATACCCCCCAACAGAGGTAGGAACAATCGGCCACTATAAAGTTTGGATGATCGTGGCTTTGGCAGGTAACAGGTGGCAAAGGTGTATAAAATTGCCGAAAATTTCGTCATTTCATAAAGCTTAATTTTTTTATATATTCTTCTTTGCAGTACTAGAAATCACTTGATCGCTTGCCAGACACTTTTACATCGTGGCAAACCCCCGCCAGACAACCTCAAAGTCATGGAAAACTGTTGTGTTCGTAAACTCCCGCGACGAAGTACGTCAAGATGTTACAAAGTGCCAAGCACATTTTATTCTGCTACTTCTGAACTTTCTTACGCACGAACTTTCTTGCAGCGCGCTCGTAATATAATTACGTTTTTCAAGACTTTGAGGTTGTCTGGCGAGGGTTTGCCACGATGGAAAAGTGTCTGGCAAGGGATAAAGTGATTTCTAGTACTGCGAAGATGAACATATAAAAAAATTAAGCTTTATGAAATGGCGAAATTTTCGGCAATTTTATACACCTTTGCCACCTGTTACCTGACAAAGCCACGATCATCCAAACTTTATAGTGGCCGATTGTTGCTACCTCTGTTGGGGGGTATGCGCAGAGAAAGTTTCAGCTTTTATACTATGACGAAGGTCTGGCGGTAGCTGGCTCTTGCTCTATTGGATTTATGAGAAAAATTTTACTTAAAAAAAACCGCTCTCTTGCATTATTTGAAAAATTAAGAACTTTCTGATTCTGAGAAATTTCCACAGGGAGAAAGAAATGAAATATTTTCAAGTCCCATCTCTCAATTTAAAACGTGTTACTTTGTAAATATCTGATAGTTGAAAAGAACTTATTCCAAAAGTTCTAAAATAACAAATAACTAAACTTTTCCTGGTAATTTCAAATAAATTGTGAATATCGATGGTAGACGCTTTTTTATGTGTTGAAGATTAAAGAAATTTAACGTAAATAGACGTGAATGATTCCCAATATTAGTGTCAGTTTTAAAAAAAAATATCGAAGCAAATCTATTTCAGACACCTTAATTATATTGTTTTTATAACTGTTCGACCGTTAAAAGATTATGGAATGTTACACAGAAATGCCGTGTTACACAGTATATCGTGCAAGAAATAAATTCTTCAAAAGAAGCATTCAGATCGATTTATTCCATTAGCTTTTACATCCTTCACGTCTTTCTTTCTATAAGATAATTCTATTCGACTTTTATATTTTTTATTTTCGGTACCTTATGAAAATTTTCAGAAAGTATTCTAACAGAATTTACCTTTCAAGTCAAATTGCATTTTATAGGCTTAGTTTTTAACTTAATACATGTTTAAAAGCGAGCAAGAGAAATGCCTTATATAAGTGGTGTTATTAAATGGAAAAGACGGAACTTAAGGTAGACATGAAGAATTTTTAAACACGTTCTAACATAAAATTCTGTTAAAATGTTACGGAGATGAACGGAAATGCCTTTAATAGATTAATTCTTGAAAAGAAAATTGAATCTAAATTAAAAATGTATGATTTATTTAAGCATCTACATTTATGTATTATTAGGTTGTAACGAAAGTTTCCCTTCACCGCAAACATCGTCAGCACACAGTTCGCATTGGCGTATTTGCTCATATTTTGTCACACGATTTTTGGCATTTGAAAGAAAGAGACTTACTTTATAACACTGTGTTGTGAAATCTGTAAAAAATATAGTTATCATTAAGTATAAGGTGTCCCAAATGGAACTATCACTCTAGAGGATTAGAACCATCATTTACTTCCATTTGTGTTGCAAAAAGTCAGCTACATAATATCAACAAATTATGAGTACAGCTTTAAGTACTATTGTTGTATCATGTGACACTGTGCAGGTTTAATACCGAAAGTTCAAAATCAGTTATCTAAGGAGTTAGAAGTTAGTTTTTCAGGCAGATATGGCGGAAAACTTTCGTTACAACCTGATACTTAAAATCGTTGCCTTAAATGCGTATTTTTAAAGTGAGTGCCACAAGAAAAGTATTAAACTTCTTTATATGTGCTTTAAAAAGTCACCAAAGTGATCGTATAGATAAAAGTGAATGTACTTATGATTTAATATTATTAATTTTGACGAATTTTGAAAGTTTAGTAGTTTAGTTTAAAGAACAACTAATTCTGCTAATTTTTTAAGATTTAAGAGATATATTTTTTTCAAAAACTTAATACAACAAACCAACACATGCAGTTATCAAATAATACAAAACAAGGATAAAAATATTATAAATATGAAATATTACTTTCGAAATTAACCGTGATAAAGAAATAGTTCGAAAAATAATGACCTATATAGATGTATGTATGTATATCATTGTACTATGTATATAAGCCGTCCTGTTCTAACGGTGCCCAGTGGCTGTTTCCTAAACCGTTAGTCAGAGACTCATAATTCCAATTGCAAAAATACTTTACAATTTTATAATCTATTATACCAGAAACAATCAAAGTCAATAAATCAATTCCTATAAAATTACGAAATTTAAATTTTTATACGGTCCCCCGGCCCTACCAGTTATATTTAGAAAATTTTTCTTTGAAAAATTTCATGCACAATAAAAAGAATTTCGCCTTCTACGACCAAAATTCACCCAGTTACAGCTGCTTAAAGTTAGAGCAAATTTCGAGCAGCAAAATAGGAGCTGTATACAAAACGAATTTGAGCAAAATTAATGTACATGGTTCTGAGCCTTGTAATATTGATTAGAATTTCATTAACTCTTTTATGAATGTAGATTGCAAAAAAGAAGGATAACGTTTAACTTTCTATATCCAATAAATTAAGATAAAAATATAGCCTATACTGAAAATGGAATTTTTTAAATGAACTGGTGTTAAATAACTTAAAATAAAAAACAAACGAAATAAAAAGACATCATTAAACATTAATTAGAAAATGAAACATTTTAAAATACAAATATATGCATTTTAGAAATTTAAAATAATATTACAAATTCTGTTAGCGTAGCATTTGCTCAAAAGTAGCTTCCTTCGGCTACAATAGAAATATGCACCAGTGCAGAAAACTCTTCCTGTACTTTGCGTAGCATACTCGGTGCTACACATCTGCATGCTACACATATAGGATTTTGTAAGTGTAACCCCAGATAGATTTTTATAGAGCCTGGCTATAACTTTCTGCTTAAACATTAGTATTCTAAAATTGTTTTGCTTTTTTCTGCGCATTATGCCAGAAAATGAAATTAAAACCTAGGATTTAAAATTTCAACTTTTATATGGTCACTTAACGGTCTACCGTAACATGACTTTTTCAAACTTGGAAAAGTGACTTAAGTCAAAATATCTCATGCTTTATAACTCGGTAAATTTTGGACGTAGAACGACGATTTCTTTTTTACTGTGCATCAAATTATATAAAGAAACATTTTCTAAATATAACTGATAGAACCGGGGACCGAATAAATACTTAATTTCCGTAACTTTTATAGGAATTGATTTATTGACTTAAATTGTTTCAGACAGTGTATATTATACAATTTAAAGCATTTTTACAACTGGAACTATGTGTCTCTAACAGTTTAGAAAATAGCCATTGGGTACCGTTAGCGTTGGACACCCTGAATTTATGTAGATACATATATGGGATATAGATATGTATGCATATTGTATGTATATAAATAAATAATTATTTATATAATATATATATATATATATATATATATATATATCATTATGTATATACATCATGTATATACATGCATACATAGATATGCAGATAAATATATTAACAATTTAACTTCTCCTAATTAGGTTTTATAGTCTGAGTCACACACTTTTTAGAAATCTCTTAATATATATATACATACTAATATATATAATATATTGCAATTTTAGTGCATGCATATGAAGAAGAATTATGTACATTACTTACACATATATGCCATATTTACTATCTTTAGAATGATTAACAGGTGTAAAATACTTATAACAAATAAAACTTAAATGAAAATTTTATATTCCTGGAACAATTTTTTTCATTAAAAATGCTTAGATACTATATGAAAATTAATATTATTTAACTATAGCGTTCACCTGTTCAATTTTTTGTTTGTTTGTTTCTCTTATACTCAAATAGGGGAGACCTGCGCCCATCGCTAGATGGTGACAGAGGGAAAACTGGCTAAAATATTAACTGATGACACATAATCTATCAAAATTTTATCCAAGCAGCTGTGTCACATAGTCTGAAGTGTTTTCTTCATTTTTTAAGCGGTGATAAAACTTTTAGGCTTTTGCTGAAACTTAAAATAAACGTATCAGTTTCAAACTTACTGTTTTGACTGTTGTAAACTTAGTGTTTTTACATTGTATGAACTGCAAAAGGTTTCTTTCTTCACTTAATAATGTGTTTGTTTTTCATATAACTTATTCTGCGGCTCATTTTATAATAGAGACTATTTAAATTATAAATAAATTATAAGACTATAGTAAGAATGCTGACATACCCTCATATACTCATGAAATAAATACCGATCTACTAGCAGTCAATGCTGGTTGCAAGGTCCCGAAAGCCTCCGTGGCTTTCAATATTCCCCATAGTATTCCGGACAATTTCCTGTCAAATTGCCAATCATTGAACAAACTCCACAACTGTGCCAGCATCAGATATGATTCCCGCGCTTTTATCTCAATCGGAAACGCCTCCACTGGATTGGCTTTTTTCTGGAAATGCCAATAAAGTCGCTTTTCGAATCGGAATTAGTTTTTCGAAATGGAATCGTTTGTCCCAGACATGCTTAAGTAGGAGGAACACTGCATGAAATACCACCGATTGCAATATCCCCAATAGAATAAGCCAAAAATGTCAAATTTACAATAAAAAATAACAAGCAAGATGTATTTTCTGTGTATTACCATTTACAGTACCGATGGAAAATTTTCCTATGAAAATTTTTATTGAGCTGTAAAATTTTTCCTGCAAACGGGGCACGTTTTCCAATTTAAAATGATCAGTCTTAACAATTTTCTGAGAAAAGCTATGATTTTTTAAAAAATGTATGTTAGTTTGTAGAGAAATGTTTAGAAAATTTAATAATATTGTTTATTTCAAAATTGATAAAAAAATTAAATTATAACGGAAAAAACTAAGGGAAACTTTCACTTACTTGATAAATTTGGTAGCGCACTTGTGTTCACTGTCAGCACTCCGAATCGTCACTGTGTGCCGATATAGTTACGTTTTTATATTTCAAAGTACTAACAGCCATTGAACGTTTTTTCAACTAAAAAGTATGCCTTCAGAGTTCACATAATAAAGTTTTTGCGCATTTATGTGCTACTATTTTACCTTTAAAAACACATGCTCCTTTTACATTACTTTATTCAAACTACTACCTGCTTTTATTCAGAGTAAAAAATATATTCCTCTGAACAATATTTTAGTCACTCATTTTAGCGATGCCTATTTATTCAAGAAAATTGAATTTTGCGTAGAATAAACAATGAGACATCCAAACCAATTTTACAAGCATACATTATGTAAATACAAGTAGGTGATGGGGTGCATATTTACCTGACGGTGTACACTTTAAGAATTATGCAGATTAAAAATATTTTCTACCGAAGTTCTATGAAGTTATACGAGCAAATAAATTTATTCCTAAAAATGGTTGAGATTAATACACACAGACAATTCTGATTTTTATAAAATGTACATATATTTGATTTTTTACAAGCAATGATAATGTTATTAAAATTAATATTATTGCCAGTCAAACAAAAAAGAATTGATTATGGAATTGCAGTGCATTTTGTAAGATTTCATTTCTTTGAAAGAGTAAAACTTCAGAAAACCTGTTTCTTTGTTTTGAATTAAGCTCAGCAAATCATTTAACTATATTATTGTTTCATTACTTTAAACTCTGTGAAAATAGTTTTAAATTTTGTAATTAATGCAGCTTGCATTAATTCTTGGTTAGTTTTTCTATTTACTTCAGAAAACCAGTTTCTTTGTCTTGAATTAAGTTTAGCAAATCATTTAACAATTCCTTATATATATATTATTGTTTAATTACTTTCAACTCGGTGAAAATAGTTTAATTTTATAATTAATGCAGCTTGCATTCATTCTTGGTTAGTTTTTATATTTACTTTACCCATACAAGTATGCATATAGGGTGCCAATATAGATATAAAACTATATACATTGAAATCCCGCTGCAACGATATTTCTCTACAACGATAAATCTCTCCATTAAGACATGTTTTTCAAATTCCAACTGATGCGGCCGAATTAAACGAGATACAAAGACAGCTGAGATAAAATATCTTTGTGTAGATAAAATATCTTTGTACTGTTTTGGACGGTGCTCTTAGGTTATACCCTCTGACTAAAAATTTCATCAAAATTTCGGTTTCGTAATGTTGGTTCGACTTTGGTAATGAGTAAATGTACAAAGTACATTTTTCGATAATACATAAAAAAATCAGGGTTCTATCTATTTACATATTAAAAATTTAATATTTAAGCATGCAATTAACATTGATAGGCTACGAAGTTTCTAGAGTTTGGGGCGAGGGTATTTGACTGAAACGTGTTAGTGTTCTAAAAATTACTCAAACAAGAACTAAAAATTCGTTCTCATTCCTTTAATTTATAGAAGAAGGTGGCTCAAAAGGATCCCAGAGAGGAAAACGATCACCCACATGTTTTCTTAAATACAGGTAACATTATCTACTAGGTAACATATAAACTAGTTGTTTCAAGTCAATAAGAAGCAATAGCAATATATAAGTGATCGGTGTACTATGTATCTGAGTAGAATTATTCGAAAACTATTTGGTTTAATCATATTTTTTATAAGGCAACAACAGACTTTCCTCTTTATTTAGAATTTAATGTACAGATATATGACTTAGATTAATGAATAGAGTATATTTTTAGATGTGAATTGTGGACTTCTTTAGTTTGTTATGTTTACAGGCGTGTTCCAGTAATATGATCTAAACTGGGCAGCCATACTGACAAGTAAAATTATCCATCGAGGGAAGGAACTCCAGTACCGGGTCCTAGTCATCATGGTAGCTCTTCAGACGATCTCAAAATGCCCGACTCGACATTACATTATTTAATTTATTTCTGCGTTTATTGTAGACCATAATTTTTGAATTTTAATTTATAAATACTTCGTTTTATGGTTTATAACACTTTTTTTATTTTAAAATTTTCATAAAATAAATTATGCATACTAAATTATATTAAAACGTACCTTATTTCATTAAGTATAGTCATATTTACTTTTACATCTTTCTATTTCGAGCACAAAAAACTTTTTACAATTATTTTCAAATGAAGGATCATTTTGCCTTTGGTCGAGAGTAAGATCATACTTTGGTCTCTTTTTTCAAAATTCTCATTTTTTCATTACTCAGTTTGGGTTTAAAGTAGTATTAAAATATGTTTATGATGCAAAATGTAGTGTAAAATATTGTGGCAGAGGGCCAAAGTTTAATTTAATATTTATGCAAGTTTCCCCCATATGGGAATCGTTTTGGGCCACTTTTCCCTATTATCAATTGCGCGAGAGCGAGGAGGGGTACTTAATGCAAGTAAAACACCTTCAAGTGACAGTCCAGATATATAGGAAATAAAGAACAAAATTCTTTTCGTTCTAGTTGGATTCTTCTATACGAAAATTCACTTTACAAAGATTTAATATTTTGACCACTAAAATATTAAAGAATGATTGATATATGATCCTTTTTAAAGTTCAACCAATCCAAGGAAAATTTCGGATAACATTATTTTAATGTATCCCTTCGGGATTTTGTTTATTTGAGAGAACAAAACCTTTGCAATTATGGCTTACTAGCCGAAGTATCCGTCCTTGACGGGTTAGTAAATGCAAATTTCCAAAAAGCAAGAACTTTCGTCAGCATTGTACAGCAGCAGGAGTAAACAGAATGGATGTAGTATGTTGCCAAAGTAAAGAAAGCGAAGTTATAATTTTTATGTATTGTTAAAATATTACAGGTTAGAGAGCAACTAAGTAATATCATTTCATTCGCTTTAGTCGTAATTATGTGATGTCGCAAAATCTCAAAATCTAATCAACATTTTTGAAAAATTGAAAGCCTAGAATTTAAGTTGAGTGACAAGCTATCATGTCACCCAATTTCGTTTCATTCCCTGCAGTCTTTATTTCGTGATGCTGGAACAAAATTTCAGCATTTTAAAA
This sequence comes from Cheiracanthium punctorium, assembly GCA_038373885.1. NCBI lineage: Eukaryota > Metazoa > Arthropoda > Arachnida > Araneae > Cheiracanthiidae > Cheiracanthium > Cheiracanthium punctorium. Next base: position 1,100,561 of record JAWZYV010004260.1, read on the forward strand.
CGATTTTTCGCAAAATCTCAAAATATAATCAAAATATTTTAAAAATTCAACGCCAATAAATTAGATCAGCAACTACCTATCACATCACTAAATTTCGTATAATTCGTATTAGTCGTTATTACGTGATGTTTGAAGAAATATAAACGTATTTTGAGAGAATTTTGACAAAATCTCAAAATCTAATAAAAATGTTTAAAAAATTGGACACCTATAGTTTATGTTGAGCAACCATCTATCATGTGACCAAATTTCATATCATTCGCTTTAGTCGTTATTACGTAATGCGGGAACAAAGATTCACTCAGTTTTAAACGATTTTCACAAAATCTCGAAATCTGATCGATTTTTTTTAATTAGATGCTTATAGTTTAAGGTAAGTGATCACCTATCTTTTCACCAAATATCATTTTTTCACCTTTGCAGTTATTACGTGATGTACGAACACAAATTTACGCAGTTTGAAATGATTTTCGCAAAATCTCAAAATCTAATCCAGATTTTTTTTTAATTCGACGCCTATGTTATAAGTTGAGTGAGCACCTATCATGACACCCAATTTCATATCATTCGCTTCAGTCGTTTTTACGTGATGCTTGAACACAAATTTACGCAGTTTGAAAGGATTTTCGCAAAATATCAAAATCCAATCAAGATTTTTTTTAAATTTGACACCTATGTTTTAAGTTGAGTGACCACCTATCGTGACACCCAATTTCGTATCATTCGCTTCAGTCGTTTTTACGTGATTCTTATACAAAAAAAGCGTCACGGACAGAATGACAGAATGACAGAATGACAGACAGACAAACTTTTTTTTGAGGGTCGCATCGGATTCCCGGGTGCTTGAAACGGATAGAAATCGCAAAATTTTTGAATTCCAAGAAATGTGCAGACAAAAGTCTAATTCTATTTTTATAGATAGTGATAATTTTGTAAGACGTCCATTTAACGTCCGCTGAAACTATACCGCCGACATGTAATTCATTCCACAGCTCCCTAACCTCGGGAGAAAACCAACTTCCTCCATATGCTCCTCGGTCTCAAGTATCCTTAGTTAGTCCAACCGACGTCGGAATCGGACTTCGAAAAGACTATTCACTGGAACTGTCTGTAGGGAAGGGGGATGAACTGAGTTGCTGCTTCTTACTAAAACATCACTAACCCTCCCCTCTAGCCAATTTGATGAATTTCGCCCTCGTATCTCCTTTATCTTCCATCAAATAATCAGCCCCCTTTTCATTCTGCTTGGCAGTATTTTCTTTTCGGGAATGTTTTGCAAGCTTTACTTGACACAGTGCAGTGTTGTGGGGCAAAATGTTCTTGGGTGGCATATTCAAAAATTTAACGGCTTACACAAGATATCATACATACAAGAAACACACTCAGATTAAAAAGGTTAGTAAATTATTTCTGTGTCTGTTTATTTAAAACAAATAGACTTTTGTTTCTTGATGAAATTTGTGCTAAACAGAAAATGAAATTGCTTACAGAATATAATTGGATCTGAATTCGAAGTAAGCAATTTTTGATTTACAGCGGCTTTGCAGCACTTTTTAAAAGAATAAAACATCGACTATTTTAAAAATTACTAAAATACCTAAAATATATTTTTACCATTACATATTTTCGAAAACCCATCTTTTTTATAATACTGAAATTAAACGTGAGCGTTCTTCATTCTTTAACTAGTATTTTGAGCATTTTAAAGCACTTACATAACTCAGTATAGCTAGCACAAATACTTCCCCATAGAATTCGTTTTGCCTTTAAAATAAGTCTCATTATAAATTTAGTTATGTAATCGTTGAATTTCTTTGAAATAAACTGGGAAAATTTTGAATTTATCCAAGAAGAAATTTGTCTTGTAAATACAGAAAATATCACAATATATATTTTTAACTTATGTAACACTGTATTTAATTACGTAATTTATTATATACATAATGTTTTACTGATATTCAGCACAAGTTTTAAAGTATAAAAACATAAACAATTTACTCATCTGATTTCTAAAATATTATTAGACTAGATGTTTGACTAAATATTTGATATTTATATCTTATTTAATGAGAAAAGATTTTAAGAGAGCTAGATATTTCTTAAATTCTAAAAAAATGAAAGAGCGAATAAAAATTAAATTACTTAAATTGTGAAATTTAACATACTAGATTTGGTTTTAATGGGTGTTAAAAGTTACCATATATTTTGAAAAAAAAAACTCTTAATTAACATCTTTATTTGAAGTTTTAGAAATGAATTATCGGAATTAAAAACCACTTTCTTCATCAATTTGAAGTGGAAAATTTATATAATATAGCTCCTTAAAAACGTCCCTAAAGCATAGGTATAATCTCGGCATAATCAGGGTAAGAGAACAAATTGTCGTGGAAACACGGGAAATTGTTCGGAGACGCATAGAATTGCTCCGGAGCAGACAATCCAGGGTCCGTCACCCGACCGGACATCCCCAACTTTCAAAGGAAATCCTGCAACAAGATCGAATGGTCGACATTGGAGTCGCGTGAAGATAGTTGGCCGATATGAGGCCGGGGATTTCTTGCTGCTTGGGAGATCATCAAATTCGAAAATAAAAGACACACATATCAAGAAATCGGTATCGTAAAGCATAACAGTAAACGAAATTAAGAGAATTATAAAGGAACAAAAATAACACAGAAAGTAGACGCATGGACACAGTCTGCATTAGTCCCGGGAAAAGACTAAAAACTTAAAATTAACAGAAGGGCACGTTGATAACGTGTCAGCTCCAATAAAAAGTTTCCTCTCCTCTCCTGTTTTGCGATTGTTATTTTATAATGCTCTTTGCAGAATTTTTCAGCCTAATATTTACGATACTGCAATTCATGCTAGTATCTTTCCAAAGCAATTTTTCATTTTTTGATACACTGATCAGTAAAATGTGCGTGTTGATATACAAAACATTGTTCATTATAACCGTAAGTGATAGAGATGTACTCTCTTAAACAATTCCAATCTTGAGTGCATATTTTAAACAATTATTTCGATTGTTTAAGGGTATAAGTAGCTAAGAGTTGCTATGAAATAATTAAATCTTTCTAAAAAGGCACACATAAAAGTGCCTTTCAATCTCGACTCGTGTTTCGGGCGGAAAATTTTCCATCTCCGTCAGCAGCATCAGAAATCCAGTATGAATAGAAGTCCAGCAGAAGTCCATGCTGGACATCTGTTGCGGGACACGTGTTTCGGTCGAAGAATTTTTGACGTTTGTCAGCAGCAGCAGAAATACCGCATGGACATATAGGAGTGCAGGATAAGTCCATACTGGACTTCTGCTGTCAACGGTTAAAACTCTTTCGCCTTAAACGCGTGTCCAGATTGATGGGCACCTTTTATGTGTGCTATTTTACAAAGTTTTATTTATATCATCTTTTAAAAACCAGTTTCTTTTAACCCTCTCGTCACCCTGAACCTCATATGAGGCTCCAATTTCAAATAGCAATATTTAGAGAGAAAACAATTGAATTTAGTATTTTTTTACTTTCAGTGATATAAATATCATTAATTCATGTAGAAAGTATATGAGGCTCTTAACTAGATGCATAAATCGTGCCTAGATTGCAGTACTAGTCAATTTAGATCATTTTTTAAAGTTTTCGCTTCATTGTTTCAGGAGAAAAATTAATAAAATATTTACGCTGATTTTTTACCGTTTTTTTTTCCTTTTAAGGTAAGTATAGTTTTTTTCTTATTCCTCAACCTTTACCTAATACGTGAATCCTTTTAAATTAATTTTAGCATAACAAAATGCTTCGATAATGCAGAAATTATTATTAGAAAAATTATTATTATGATAGAAGATTAATATTTGTAGACATTAATCGACAAATATTAATCGACATTAGAAAAAAATAATTTTGCATGATTTATAATAGTATTTCAGATGCATTAAATGCTAGAGAGATTTGTTTTCTCTGATTTTTCATAATTGTTAATATTCTAAATAAATGTGCGTATAATTTGGGAAAAAAGACACTCATTTTTATTAAATAACTCAAGAATAAAGATCGAAAAGTAAAATAAAAAGTTTTAATTACAATCTCTTGTACTGTTGAAATGTGAAATGAGTTTACTGTATCAGTCAACTGTATAAGCATCAAAGAAAGAAAGATTATGTATCTGGACTATAGCGCCTACTACTGGTATCATTTGTAATTAATTTTGAAATTTACGGATCATTTCTGCGTTTTCCATATTAAACAATATTTTATTTAAACTCTTAAGCATCATTGGTTCCGAGATATTTTAATTAAAATGAACAAAGAAATTTTGAGTCTAAAACACAAATCAACCCATTTAAGATTAACGTAGTAACATATCGACCGGTAAACGAAATAACATGAAATGAATTCAACGATAAGAAACTTAATACAAGCTATTTTTAACCTTTCAAAATCCGATATTCGTTTATGAATATCTGCTATTATAAGAATTTTATAAGACGTACATAAATGTAGTATAATGAAAAACACCATTAATCACAGTTGATATTGATCAAAATATTTATTCAATTAAAAGTAATTCAAATAGCATGAGCAAGTGATTTATACAGGTTTTAAATGTTCCACATAGAGTAATTTAAGCAAAAAAAAAAAAAATATGCAATATAGTTTGTAAATTTCGTTCACTGCGATAATGATTAGCATTTGTATAAATTAGTTTATATATTAGTTTATGTATATGAGTGTGTGTGTGTAATAAAGAGCGCCTGGGACTCCAGCTTAAAGCCTTGAACTGGTCTCTTTTTTACTTTCATTCGGTCGTGTACGTTGAGATATAACCGTCCACAGAAAGTCTTGAGTGCTGTGGCAACTATGAGACAAGAAAACGAGCGGAAGAATATTAATTAAGATTTTATAAAAATTTCCTTTCTTATTGGATCCCGAAACAAATCTTTTGTTTGAAAACGAAAGCTGTTACGCCCCAATAAAAATGTTTAATGGAAGCTAATGGAAAATTTAAATTTTGGAAGGATGTTTATTGTATATTTATATATAAACTGTTTTCTTAAAATATAGTAAAAATGAGTAATTTTCTGAAAATGCTATATTAGGTGGCATTTATTTAAGAATATGTACTACAAAAATGTGCGAAAATTCTGCAAAATTATTTTGATTTATTACTTAGTATTTTTGTAATTATACATCTGTAACAGATGGATCACAAAAAGTTTGAACAGAAAGTCTTTTTAGATTGTTTACCTAATATGCCTTTTAAGTACTAATGTAGTTACTTTTAATGCGTAAAGCTCATTTCATTTTGTGCTATAAGCAACACGCGTGCAGTAATAAAATCTCTTCTAGAGACTGTTCAAAGATTTTCTAATTTTTACGGAAAAATAAACATAGTTTAAAAGCATTAAATTCTGGGGTAAATGTTATGTTTTTATAAGTATCCCATGAAAATATGCATTTATGATTTTTCGAAGTGTGTTATTCGAGAAAGTTGAAAGGAAGAGATATTTGCCTCTGGCCATCAGAGTGCTTCAGAGGGGAAAAAATGTATTTTGCTACGCTCACATCTTTTGACGTATTCTTTGGAATTTTCAAGTTTAGTGTTTGTAGAGATGGCGATATTTTAGTCGCTTTGGTTCAGAATAAACTTTTTAAAGTGAGTATTTTTTTAAAGATAATAACAGATTTTGCTTACACTTATGAATTTTGATGATAATCGGTAGGTGGCTCAAAATGACCCCCCTTAAGGGGGAAACTTGCATAAAATAACTATTATAAACCTAAAGAGCAAAGTTTCAGCAATAATACTCATGGAATAAATAACCTGATGGATGAGATTAAGTTTATATTCACACATTCCAATATTCAAATCAAGGAGGTGGGGGGATATCATACAGAAAAGTGTAAAATATAGCAAAATACTCAAAGTATACCAATAAATATATTTAATATGCATAGAGAGTTTAAAGATTTACAAAATTTATGAAACATACAAAAAATATGCATATAATACAACCTTAAAATTATAATTCGAAAAGCAAAATAATAATAATGATAATAACAATAATGACATTTAGTAAAACATTTTACTAGGGTTGCTCATGAAATAGAGAGTTTTTGCATGGTGGTTTCACTCACGGTAACGCTAACGTTAAATCTCATTAAGCAGTAAAGCGCATGATCGAGCACGTATAAAGTTAGTTTCATGATTGGCTCCAAACTACTTAATAGCGGACAGCATTAGCGTTAATGTGTGAAGTAACGGTATGCAAATACTCCTTAATATTCAAAACAGGACAGGATAATAATATGAAATTGAACAATAAAAATAAAATACCGAAAGAAAATCATGAATTCTAATCATATACATTAAAAAGAAAATTCAGATAAACCCTTACTCTTTAGAAACGTAGAAATATGATTAAAGCTGTAATATTCAGGGTTAATCTCTTAAAATAAAGAGCACATTTTTAGGAATTTTTAAGTACGGAATTTCAAAAACCACTGTCTGGTACATTTTGATTAACATTCGCCTGCCTTTAACTAATCAAAATCACTTAAGTACATCCTTTGTTTTCCGTGTTTTTATGTTTACAATCTGAATTTGTAAAATTTTTTTTAAATACTCGAATTTTCTTTACATTGTAGCTTTTCAGTTAACTGAATGCTGAAAATCTGCTCAATGTTAATCGGATATCTGAAATATTGAGAAAATCTAATTCCTAATTATTTTATCTAATAAAATTAATTTTAAAATGTATTTCCGTCTCTCTTATTAAATATGTGCGATTAATGAAAATGTCTTACATTTATAGGGTAAGGGGGCTCAAAATGATAATAGGGGTCAAAACGATCCACGCATGTTTTTCTTCCAGAGCAGCAGCACTATCATCTAGGTAACTCGTAAACTAGTTGTGCCAAATCAAGAAAAAGCAAGGGCGATATTTAAGCGATCGGTGTATTACGTTTCTGAGTAGAATTCTTCAAAAAAAATGTTTTATCATATCTCTTATAAAGTAAGCATAATTTTCCCATTTATTTAGAAATACAGTCTTTGATGTACAGAAAGTGCCTTGGTTTACTGAATAGAGTATATTTTTAGATGTGAATTACACTTCTTTACTTTATTATGTTTCTCGGCGTATTCCAGTAATATGACTTAAAGTGGGCATCCACACTGCCGTGTAAAATGATCCATCGACAAAAGAAACTCCAGTACCGGGTCCTAGTCATCATGGCATCTCTTCAGACGTACTCAAAATGCGTGATTCCCGATTACCTTATTCAATTTACTTCTGCGTTTATTGTAATCCATCATTTTTGAATTAAAATTTTGAAATATTCCATTTTATTGTTTGTAACACATTTATTTTAAAGTTTTCATAAAAACAAATTATGCATACTATAATGATTGTAAAACTCATCTTATTTCATTATGTATAGTCAGAATTACTATTTTATTATCTATTTTATTACCTATTTTATTACCTATTTTATTCTGCCGATAAAAATCTATTTACAATTATTTTCTAATGAAGGATCATATTGCCCTTGTTCGAGGGTAAAATGATCCTTTGAACATTTTCTCAAAATTATACTTTTTCTGTCAATCAATGTGGTTTTAAAATATTATTAAAATGTGTTTATGATGCAAAATATAGTGCAAAATTATGTGTCAAAGGTCCAAAGTTTTATTTAATATTTATGCTATTTTATTCAAGTTTTCCCCATAAGGGGATCCTTTTGGGCCACCTTCCCATATATATATATGTAGTTCATATAAGCATTTTAGAAAATATAAAGCTAATTTAAAGGCCTTCGATAATTTAACACCGGGAAATAAATGAATTGTAACATTTTGTGCAGAAAATGTACTTTCTTATCTTAGAAATTTGGGGAAATTCTTTGTTTTTGCAAATGTTTTTTTTTTCGAATAATTATACTCTTTTAAATATTGCAAAAGGTGAAATGATAATGATAAATTCTTAAAGAAGTACTTATTTCAATATTGTGGTAAAAACAAAGTCAAAATGACTCTTTCAAATAAAAAAAAATCTGAAAAGACCTATTTATTTATTTTAATTTTAAACTTTCAGGAAGCTGTAATATGAAAATTTATAACATTTAAAAAATACATAATTTTACTCCATTTATTGCATAACGTCATCCTTCATCATATTCCATGTAGGTATGATGTTATTACGATACTGTGCTCTCTGTTACTTACTAAAGTTTATTGATCTTCTGTATGAGATTTTGTCTGTTTAGTTGTGATAAATGGCGAAAGAAACAAATAATCCGGAACTCATGACTTGCATTTCCAAACACGTTATCCAGATGCGGTTAGAAGAAACCTGATAAATCGTCAAATTGGTTTCCTTCTTCTCTTCTTGATTATAGAACAGAAGAACATCAATTTATCGCATTCATGCAGAAACTCATCATTAATCAATAGCTTGGTAGAAAGAACATAAAAAGGTGTATGTAGTTTTGTATTTTTTTAAGCTTTTGCTTTCATTTATACGGACATAATTCCGATGGTTGAAGAACTTAACTATATATCTGCAAACTCCAATATTGTGTTAATTGACTTATTACATATGCCAAGTGTTTTTATATTATTAACCCGATAATTATTTGAAAACTTTTTTTTCAAAACATGAGGGAATGATAGTGGTATTGATATTGATAGGTTCGTCAAGCATAAATGAACATATACTATGCATTTTTTTGTTGATGTGATTTCAATTGTTCCTCCTTGAACAGTTATGTTTTGTTTGAAAGTGCAGAAGAAACCAGCAGCTTGACTTGCTTATACTATCGACTTTAGAGAAAGTTTATCTTCTGTATGTGGAACTTTTCTTTGTTGGTAACATATTATTATATTTCAAATATAAAAAAGAATAGTGTGCATGTGTATCAATTAAAATTTGCGTGCAGTATATTTGTAAAGAGTTTGACGAGTGGAATTTAAAATCTGGATATAACACTTTCATTTTAATATAGAGCGACTTAGGTCAATAAAATAGGCAGTATTAAGGCAAATTCAAGTGAAAATTTTAAATGAAGTTTTTAAAATCTAAGTCATTTTTAATGCGTTTCTTTGGATAATTGAGTCACCTTGATTGATGACATTTGAGTTGAAACTTCACAACTTCAAGAAAAAAACATATAAACGGTTTGCGCATTAATTTAATTCACAGCTTATCTTATTTTTGTTACTGCTATCCTTTTCTTGCAGTTTTTCAAGCCCTTATTTTTATGCACATTAATATTCTAGTTTCGATTTGAATTCCGTAATTATAATTATTTCGCTCTCATAGATAATTGTTTACAAGTTACTCGTATATTATTATTGATGAAGTATTAGACAGGGTTTGCGTTGTATTGTACATTTTATGTAATAACAAATCTCATTTCGCAGCTAGTGTATGTGCAAACAAAAATAAAAATAAAAATACAAATCAAATAAAAAAAAACTAAAAAAGCTACATTTTTAGTACAAATCACATCATTATTTTTGTTCATTAGTTTATTTTATGCACTTTTTGTGTTTGTTTCCCATTATCAGTCCAGTGACTTATTATATCTTTGCGCAATCTCATGCTTTCACAAGAACTTTAATTTTTACCGTTGTACCCGTACTTCTATTTTAGACAATAGACTTTTTTATAATTAACTAGCTGCGTACCCGTTCTCCGCACGGTAGGGAACGAAACTTTTTCTTAGATCTATAATTCGAATTGATTCCAATGATTTGGAATCTAAAAATATACAAAATGATTTGACTCTTGGCGTAAAGTTACTCATTAGTTATTCGTAAAGTTAGTATAAGTACTGACCTGAGACCATTGTTAATATTATGACACAAAAACTATGTCGGTGTCATTCGCGATCAGAAAAAGAAAAGCGTGATGGTTTTCAGCGAAAATTCCTGACTTTCAAAATATCTCATTTCTACATCATACTCTTTTTTAGATTTAAGTTATACGGCCTTAGATACTACATGATGTGGAGAACCGTTTTGTTTTATTGTTAAATAGTTGTGTACCCGCTCTTCGCAAAGGAAGAAGAGAACATTTTCCCAAAATGCGATCATAACTACTTGTGACAAAACAGAATCTCCATGAAAAAAAAGTTCTGTTACAGTCTTTTCTGTTGAAACTACCGCGGGATATATTAACGCGACGTAGAATTACTTAATGTTTAGTTATCTGTAAAGTAAGATGGTTGTTGAAAAAGGAATAGAACACTTAGTTTCACGAAATATTTATTAATGCGATAGGTTGTGCTTTGATCAATATTGCCCTAGCATATCTACTATTACATACTATCTTTTACTGATAGCAATACAATATATTTTCGTTTTTCAATCTTTAATGTTTAATTTAAAGAAACGGTTTAGATATATGCCACGAATGTATTCTTTTATTCTTTGGTGACTTTTATACTTTACGCATTAATATACACGATAATTATTTCACTTTATGGTTGGCACCTAAAACAGCTCTCCATACATTTGTATACATAATTCTTGTCCGATTGGCGTATTTAGCACCAGGGCCCTATTATCTCACTGGCAAATCGCGACTTTGCCCATTGCCCAGGCTCTAAATGGCCCCCAATTTGAAATGTTAATCTGAAATATTGTTTTTATAAAAAACTTTATGAAAAATAAAACCAATTTCATAGATGAAGCTCCCCAAATTCATCACTGCCCGGTGTCCTTGTTTGTCATAATCAGGCCCTGTTTAGCACCACAAAATCTTTCTTGCGATTCGAAAACGTGCCCCGTTTAAAATCTCAATTGAAAATAATGCTGGATAATTCAATGATGAAAAAACAGCATTCAATTCTTTTTCTGGCAACGCAAAATAAAATATGGAATTATTTCATGCGTTGCGTATGTTTTGCTTGCGAATCCGTTTTCTGACTGAGTTTTGAAAGTGGTTTTAAACTCGTGACACTAAAATGACGCACATTTCGCATGCAAAAACCCAGTTATTTTAAAGTAATTTTATTTATTTTTTTCAACTGGCAATTCATTGTTAGTGTATCCAGGACAACCAAACAGCAAGATATTAAACCGAAATTTGTATGCAGCTGCTATTGAAATGAAAATCCTTCTTTACTTAAAATCCGTAAAAATTCTCCTAATTTATATTTTTCCTCCGTTATTCTTTTAGAAGTGGGCGAATTGTGTGCTCCGTCTTTTGCCGAAATATAAAAAAGTTATGACAGATAGAATTCAAGATACAGCAGTTTGAAAATATTTTACGAAAGTCAGCGTAAATTTAATTTTATTTGAAAAATTCCCCAAAATCTGCAAATTATGTTACACAGTCCGAACAAACAGTTTTTAAAAGAACATTTTCTCCTCTATACGATGATGTAAATATCGTTTTCTTGCGAGTGCAATTACCGGCGTTATTATGTATTACGCATTAAAAATAGCTAAAAATCGGACAAAACATAAAATAAAACATTTTCTAATTCGAATTTCGAAAAAATCGCTTCGAGGTGTGTCGAGAGCCGTCTTGGAGAATTTCCGTACAAAATTTGGTAGGTCTACGATCACCCGTTTTGGAGCTACACGAGACACAGTCAGACAGACAGACAGACAGACAGACAAACGGGCAGTTTATACGTTGCATTATTTATATAGATTTTATATGCTCGTTATTTTATTTTAAGCTTTACTTACTGGAATACATTCTTCGGATTCTACAGACAATATTGGCGAGATTTCCTTCATTTCTGCAGATGATAATATTGCACCGACGATTTTTATTTCTTGTATAACTATATAAAACAAATATATTTCAGTGACTTGAATTGAAGTGATATTGAAATTTGCTTACTGGCCATTTGCTCCCTGTAAAGAAAAATGTTCCATTCATGTCACGAATGACGTCAGAAAATTTTCATTTTACACTCTTTTCATGCTTTTTATTGTAGCTATTTTATTAATGACTGTCATTTTATCTCTCACCCCCTTTATTGAAAATTGTCCGAAAAATATGTCCCCAAAATCCAACATAAAAATACGAAGTAATATTACATATATTTCAATACTATTAGTTTACAACAGCTTTTAATGACTATGTCATTTTATCTCTCACCCCGTTATTGAAAATTGTCCGAAAAAATCTGTCCCAATTAAGCGACAGAATTTTACATATATTTAAATACTATTAGTTCACAATAGCTTTAATCAATTGTCACGATACTTCGAAAATTGTAGAATATGCATCACATGTATTTTTTACACATATTTAAATACTATTAGTTCACAACAGCTTTAATCTATTGTTACAAAATTTCGTAAGCTATAGAATATGCATCACATGTATTTTTCTATAAATAGGCTACAATCATAAAAATTTCAATTTAGGGTTACCAGGCGAAATACACGAAAGATGAGAGATAAAATGACAGAGTCAATTAATATCGTTTTAATATGGCAATAATGAAACTAAAAAATTAAGGAGGTTCAGGGGGGTCTCCCCCTGACGATGCTCGAACAGCCAAGATTTTAATCTATTATTACAATATTTCGTAAGCTGTAAAATATCCACCACATGTATTTTTTACATATATTTTTACATACAGCTTTAATGTATTGTTACAGCTGTCATGAATCTATTGTTACAATCTCTTTTGATTATTAATAGTTCTTTTAATTATTTAATATGCCTTTAGGATATTTCGTAAGCTGTACAATATGCATCACGAGTATTTTTCAATAAATAGGTTACAATCATAAAAATTTCAACTTAGGGTTACCAGGTGAAATACACGAAAGATCAGTGATAAAATGACATAGTCAATTAATATCGTTTTAATATGGCAATAATGAAACGAAAAAGTTTCATTAACCAGAGAAGAGAACACTGCGAAGAACAGTTAGGGTCTCCCCCTGACGAGGCTCGAACAGCAGAGTTTTTTTTAAATGAATATACTTTTATTTAAAAAGCACTACATATTTATTTTTTAAACACGTGACATATAAAATAGATGTTAAGTTCTTTCTTCTCCAGGAACAGGATTTATCTCTACAAGAATTTTCTTTTAAGTTTATATAACGTATATTTTGTGTTGTAGTATTGCAAATGATTTATGTTTATTAAACGTGAGTCTGCGTTACTTATACTTCGGTTCTGTTTCTCTATAATTAACAATCTATTTTGATTATTAACAGTTCTTTTAATTGTTTAATATGCCTTTAGAATATTGTTCTTTTTACAGATTCAAAAATTTTCAACTTGACACCACAGTTTTATTCTTTCACTTCAAAGACGTTAATCCTCATTAAGTTTCACAAATATCTTCTTGAAACATTTTTTAATAAACACTTTAAATAAAAATTTATTCGGTTTTAAAAATAAAAGTTGAAGTAAAGGATTTGGAAATTCTAGTTTTAAAAAGCAAGGTCTTATGAAATATTAAAAAAAAAAAACCTCTTCCTCTCTTTAATTCAAAACTTCTCTCCTGTTCGGAAAACACCGGAAAGATAAGTTTTGAAAAGAAGTATTTTACGTGTTTTAAAATATTTTTAACCATTCATCTCTCCTAGAAAAAAAAGTTTTTCGCGTAAAAAGAGACCTACACAAAAACACACACATAAATGCACACATGCACACATACATATACATATCGTTTAAAAAATTTCTTGCGCATTTTTATTAACTTATATTTTTAATGCATTCACCTAATATTTAAAATTTCACTAAAAGAGAAAGAGTATAGAAAATTTTCCAAAGAAAAGTATATTTGTTAATCGAATTAGGTAACAAGAAGCTTCCAAGCTAATCTCGATTTATCCCAGGCACCAACTAAAAATAAAATTGTTGTTTGATAACATAAGTAATTTGAATAATAGCTTAAGAAAATAGCATAAATTCTCGTATTTAAGTAAATCATATTTAAATAATTATTACATTTAAGTAATAACATTTTCAAATACAGATTGCTGAAAAATCTATTGCAACACAGCAGGAGTTTCAGAACTTAAGTAAATATTATTCTTCCTCTCCAACTAAACGGAATTTTTAAAATATATTTTTAAATATGCGGCAACGAAATGTGTAAAATATGCAAAACCACTTGAGAAACATTTACAGTTGGACGCAACTTTCGTCCAACTTTGTTTTTCGGAATTTCTTTGTTTCTTTGTTTTTCTGAATTTTCGTCCAACTTTGGACGAAAATTCCGAAAAACAAAAATCAACACAAATTTCAACGGAATTCCTGTTTCGTGAGCTATACATAAATTACGAAAAAAAACGTTGATGGCATAGGTAGATGTATTTTTTTCAATTATTGGTGAAGTACAGCTCTTTACCAACTTTGTTTAAATATATTTCTGGGACTTTTTTATGATGAAAGCTGAATCTTTCTTATGATTAATGTATGTGTGATATTTTATGTGGCTACAAACGTAATAGATATATTTTTTTCTTATTCGTTTTTAATTCAGTAGCACAACTAGTTCAAAATACGTTTAGCTAGCTGTATGAGAACGCAGGCTAAACGTCTTTTAAACTAGTTGTATTACGGAAGCAATCATTATTTGATGAAAAATATGGATTTCTCTCAAATACTTTTGATTTTAATCGAAAAACGCTGGTATCACATATTTCTAAATGTTTATTATTTCTCTAGGCTGTGACTATTTAAAAACTCTTCGAGAAGCTTCATCCAGATTCTGGCCAAAACGACTGGGGCTATTCTGAGAATTTTAAAGAATTTCTTTGAAGGTGAATCGAAAAATAAAACGCAAATGACGAAATTACAGTGAAACGGGTTAGAAATTTCTGATTAATACTTCACTACACATGAATGCATGTATTCGTTTTAAATTTATAGGTTGCTGTAAAAAAAAGATACAATTTTTAAAAGTTGCTTTCCTCTTCATCTTCACTCATTATTTGATTAATGACATCCATTTCTCATGATATACTATCTTAAAATATGTGTTTCGGTTTTTGATTTCTACGTATTTATTTATATAATAACTTGCTTTTTTTCGCTAGTTTTACTATAGAGTTTATGAAACAAACATCCTAGAATTCGGGGCTCGCATTTCCAAACACATATTAGGTACGATCGGGAAAAAACCAGCCAAATCGTCTGAAATTGATTCTTTATACTCTTCTTGATTATAGAAGTGTAGAACATCAATTTCTCGTAATCATGTAGAAACAGTGCTAGAATTAATCAGTGCTAATCATAAAGTAATAAAAGAGGATTTATGTTGTTCCGTTTCTCTTCATATATGCTTTCATTAATGCTAAAATTCAGGCGTTTTATAAACTTGAACACGTTTTCAAATTGGATTCTAGAGTGTGGCTATTTTTATAGATACTTCTGGGGAACAGTGAGCACCAAGCGAACTTGTTTGTTTAGTAACAAAATGTGCGACAGTTTAGTAGTTCACTGTGTTTGTTTAGTAACAAATCATGCGTTAAAAATGTGTTTCATTAACGTAATCTACGAAAACTGTTCAGGGTCAATATAAATGTTCATTTAAAAATATTGATGTAATAATTAAAACAAAATAGTTAAATCACTTGCATACAGCATTGGTGTTTTGAAAGATACGAACCTTTTAAAACGAAATCTAAGAGCACTTCTTACTGCTAATGTGTAACTTGTGGCGTTCATGTCTGCCTTTCTTGTCCCTATTTAGTGAATGTTAATGTCTTAAAACTGCACTACCCCAATTTCGTGTTTTTGTGTAATTGAACAGTTATGAGTTCAAATTCGAAAGCAGATCAAAAAGGAAGTTGCAGTTCCAAATTATGGTCATTTATTAAATAACATATACAAAAGCAACAGGGCTATGGCAGCATACAATGTAAGTTCACATTTCCACGTAGTTACCTAGAGACTCTAAACATTTATCCGAACGGACAACCAACATTTCAATTCAGGATACATAGAAATCTCCTGCAGCTGTATATGACAACACGGAGACAACTGCTTTCACCTCCTTTTCATTTCGGAATCATTGTCCACCGACATCCTTCTGGGTTTTTCTAGTGTCTGTGTGGAGGATGTTGCCATACCTCCCACTTCAATCAATATAGGCCGTGTGAGGTCCATACAGTTCCGATATAGCGCCCTGTGATTACCATGTTTTCGGTAAGCTCAAAAAGGAACTCGGTAGATAATGATTCCGAAATGGTGAGGAGGTGAAACAGCTGCCCCCGTGTTGTTACATAGCGCTAGAGGAGATGTCTGTGCATCCGGAATCGGATAATTGGTTGTCCGTTCGGAGAAATGTTTAGAGTCTCTTCGGAAATATGTTGAAAAGTGAACTTACATTGTATGCTGTCATAACTATGTTGCTTTTGTATAGGATACTAGCTGAAGTACCCGTTCTTCGCACGGGAATGAATGAACTTTTTGATATTAATATTTGTTGTGATTACTATATATTGTAATAAAGAGATATAGCAAAATGGATATCGCGTTATATTGTGTTCAATAATCATGCATACTGAATTTCAAGGCAATCGTTTTTACGGTGCAGAAGGCGATGCGGCGTAGCACAATCTAGTGGCGAGTTTTAGCAAAACGGATACGGCAAAAATATTCTTCGCATTCAGATATCGATGTATACGAATTTTCATGACGATCGGCTGAATAGTCTTGAAGTTCATGTGTTGACGCGACATCTAGTGTCAAGTTATAGGAAAATGGATCGTGCCAAACTCTTCCCCGTGTTCAAATATCTATGTATACCTATTTTCATAGCGATCATTCGCACAGTCAAGAAGTGATACACTGCAGGGCCATCTAGTGGTTAATTAAAGTAATGATTTGCTACAGCGCCGTCATGTGGCGAGTTATAGCAAAATGGATAACGCCAAAATATTCTCATTGTTCAAATAGCTATGCATACTGATTTTCATAGCCACCGTTTGAATGGTCAAAAATTTGGCCTGCTGCAGCGTCATCTAGTGGCGAGTTATAGCAAAATGGATAAGGCCAAAATATTCTCATTGTTCAAATAGCTATGCATACTGATTTTCATAGCCACCGTTTGAATGGTCAAAAATTTGGCCTGCTGCAGCGTCATCTAGTGGCGAGTTAAAATAATAATGCATTGCAGTGCCATCTAGTGGTGAGTAACATCAAAAGTAACGCAGTTAGAATATATTCTTCGTTCTCAAATGTGTAAGTATAAAAAATTTTATGCCGATCGGTCGAACGGTATAGAAGTTGATGCGTTGCAGCGCTATTTAGCGGTAAGTTACAGCAAATGGATAGTGAAAAATATTCTCCGTGTTCTAATATTCGCGTGTACCAAATTTCATCGAAATTGGTTGGACGATATTCGCATAGCAAACGGCTAAACGGAATAGAATTCGACGTTCTGCTGCGCCACCTAGTGAAAAGTTAGAGGAAAACGGATAGCATAAAAACCTTCTCCATGATAAAAGACTTACGTGAACCAAATTTCATGGTGTTCGGTGAAACGGTGCTGGAGTTTTTCAACCTCCTACACACATACCAACTTTCATTTTTATCTATAACCAGTCTTATTATACGTATATACCAGTCTCAAGTAAAATCCAGTTTCAAATCTAAGCCTCGCCAAAGTGCCAGCATACGCCATTTTGCAAGAGTTTTTTCAGGGAATCATTCGAAGCATTGACTTAGCAGCAATCAAAATGGGAAATGGTTCGACCGCCAGGCATTTATTTGAAAAGTGGAATCCCTTAATACCGCCGCATTTTTTAAATTATCAACTATAACATGTTTTATTCATCGTTACCTCGATGTACTAAATGCAAAGATTTCAATTTTCTGAAATTTGACGGATTTCCCCCAAGTTAAATCAATGTACTCAATTGGCGAGAATTCTGAAGCTACATCGCTTGAAATGCCCTAATAACTGCATTATTTCTGCACGGATAGTTAAAATTTAATGCTGTATTCTAAGAAAACCTATACACTTGTTTTCAAAAGTGCTATCCCCTTAAGCTCTCAGTAAATTGCGCAAAAAGCCTAAAACTGTGCAAACCGCTAGAACTCACTCTCTAAAAATCGGCCTATCAGCCATTTTTTTTTTCGCCAAACTAAAAAAAATTACATATTAGTCTCGGATATCTTCGATCCTCATTGTTTTGCGTATAAAACATTTCATTCCTGCTCTCATTTCTTATGCGCACACGATATTATAATTTAAAAAATAACCTAAAAAAATAAACTAAAAAAATCATTATTATTTTTTTATTTTTACTTTAAGAATTTAAAACATTGTATTCGGCAAAATCGCCACACATGGCAACCAACATGCTTATTTCACACACTTTTTTCACTACAGGGGTTAATATTACGTAAAGCTTTCTGCGTGGAGAACATAAAAAATCTTTTAAATTCCGGGAACGGAAATTAAGAGAACCATTCAGGAGGAAAACGTTTTTAAGTGGAGTTTCAACGTTTTAAAGTGGACTATCATTTATTCTATATTATTTTAGATATCTGTGTAAAATTTCAGGCTGACAGGTCCATTTTTGTGGAACTGTATATTACCCAAATCAACAAATTGACAAACAGAATTTCATTTTTATTTATAAGATAACCTACGCTTGTTTTTAAAAATACCCTCTCATTAAATTGCGCCAAGCGCTAGAATCATAGAAAATCTGACACACTTTCATATTTTTAAATACGCACTAAAGTGCTATATATAAAAAGAGTTATAATCCATGGGTCTTCCCTATTTTCGTTCCTTCTTTCATTAAGTTGGAAAGTGTATCATTATTCATGAGTGTGATTAAACAAAATTAAAATTGATATTTCTAACATCCTTTTTTCTGGATGTAATACATTAGATGCAGAAACGCTGCTCAGAAAAATGCACAATTCCAACTGAATGAAAATTTCAAAAACTTATACGCAGGTGTATTCATAACCCAAATAGCAGACCATTAAATTACGATAAATAGCGCCAAGGCTAGAACTCACTTTCTCGGCATTTGAGCCATTTTATTTTTTCGCCAAACTAAAAAATTTTAACATATTAGCCTCGGAAATCTTCAATTCTTATTGTTTTGCGTATAAAACATTTCATTCCTGCTCCGATTTCCCATGCACACGATATTATAATTAAAAAATATATAACCTTACGAATATAAACTAACAAAAAAAATCATTATTATTCTTTTATTTTTACTTTGAGAATTTAAAACATTTTATTCGGCAAAATCGCCACACATGGCAACCACGATCCTTATTTCACACTTTTTTCACTACAGGGGTTATAATTACGGAAAGCTTTTTGCGTGGAGAACATAAAAAATCTCTTAAATTCCGGGAACGGGTGGACTTTCAAAGTTTTAAAGTGGACTATGATTTATTCTATATTATTTTACATATGTGTGCAAAATTTCAGGCTGATAGGTCCATTTTTGTGGATTTGTATACAACTTAAATCCACAAACAAACAAATAAACAAACAAACAAACAAACAAACAAACAGAATTTCATTTTTATTTATAAGATTTAATAAATGGCCATAAGATGGAAGTGAAGCTTACTTTTTTGATCTGCACTCAAAAGAGTATTCTCATAATATAAACAGGTATTTGGCTAGTGAATTTAATTGTTACGAATATGACAAAGTGGGTATACGTGAAAATTGTCCACCAAGCTCGAAAGCAACTATAGCACTTGCTTCAACTAATTGAATCTAGCGCTGATAGCTCACAAAAAATTTAGAATTTTATAATACATACAACAGCTAATCATTGGCTATCACAGTAATAACGCTATCCAAATCGCAATGTCAATAATACATATCTGCTTTCAATATCTACAATCTTCTTTTAACTCATTCACAGCCCTATTTATAGATTTCCAAGAAAGACGGGACGTCATATATCTCGTAACGTCATATTTCTCGATTTTTCTTTTAACTTCTTTTCAGCCAAAGAAAGATACAGCTAAATTTACTTTTTCTTTTAGTTGCCGAAGTCGACAAAACGGTCGCTGGGTCGCCAAGGTCAAAGGGTCACATACTTCTTTCACTTGCAAGAATGCCTGTACAACTCTCTTTCCAAGAACACACATTAATATAGGATAGCAACATTACAATTTTGTGACGCATTATATTAATTTATTTTAAAATGTAAAAGTTTTAATTATAGGGAATAATATCTTTGCATTTTTCGGAACACACAGCATGAAACAGCCTGTTATTTACTTGATATATTCGCAATCTAAAAATAAAAAAATAAATCCTTGCCACTTAGGAATCACGGTTATTACAACTTAAAACGATTTACCATTACCGAAAAAAAGTTTTGTTTTCTCTTAGAACTATTTTAGAAAATTTATAAAAAAGTTTCTTTTTCAGAAAAAGTGGAATGTGTCCACTGATAATAATAAATATGAAAAGGAATGGGAGGAAAGAAACACCAGGTGTTGGAAGCAGGCGATTTTGAAGCACTCCTATTTCTGTTATGGTGATGTCTTGGTCAATCGTTTTTATTCATTGGTCAATAAATTTTTTCTATATTTTCATTGCATATGACCATTAACATTTATCTGCATTATTGGCTTATTTTACAGCTTTATCGACTTTGAATTACATGAGCACCACCAGGTTTAATTTTTATAATCGATCGTTATACCAGGTCTTAAGAATATTTTTAGAATCATCCAATTGGGGATAATATTCCTATAACTGAACTTGAAGAATAATGGGATAGTATTCTGATGAAAGTTTTGAATGTAATTTAAATATAGTAGAACTGCCACCGAATAGAGCAGATGATGCTTGCGATTTGCAAGTTATCCTCTTTGGATGTGTGCAAAACTGGTAAAGGGAGAAAAACAAGGCTAATCGCATTATAAACTGCTGTAACAATGCTGTAACAGCATGTGGTGCTCGAAAACTGTACGGTGGTTAACTTACCACTCTCAAAAATTACTCTTTCCCTTAAAAAAAAAGAAAAACAAAAAAAAAAAAACAAAAAAACAAAAAATGGATGCCTACTGTGTTCCCCCATTCGAAAACAACATTTATGGGATGGCCAACAGTTAAAATGGGACAACATGTTAAATTTGGCAACAGCCTTTTAAGAAACCCTGTATAAATTTATGATATATATATATATATATATATATATGTATTATTTCCACTACAGCACCTGTGTAAGAAGTATCATGTGTTTACAACTTTCCTGAAATATTAATGTTTACGAAAACAGTGAAAACTTTAGGTAGTAGATTTAATTTTATTAACCACATACAATTCGAACATTTTATTCACTACCTCAACATCAAATTTTTTTTCTAGATGACACGTCTAAATAGATTCAAATTTAAACTATTCTTCATTGAAAAAAAAGTCTTAAGTTTGTGAACGCAAGACTTTAAAAATATATATTTATTTTAGCATCATTTAAGGTAGGAGCACAGTGCTTTTTACTTTTAAACGAATAACACCACGATAAATCAAAGCAAAAAAGAAAAAAATCAAGGTCTAGTATTTCTTATCACAATGACCCAGGTTTACTTTCCATGCGGGAAATGAGTGCCAAATTGACAATAGAAAATATTTCTGTAGTAAATATTGTTTAAGTGAGTTTGGTACGATATACATCAAATGTATAAAATATTTATGGTATGTAAAAATTACGGTTTTACATTATTTTTATTTGTCGTGTATGAACACAACAATTCCAAAAATTTTTGTACTGATTCATAACATTACTTTCAACTTTTCGAATACGTTTAGATTGTAAGGGAAAAACGTAAGCTTTACGGAAATACTGGTTTGAGTATTTGTTTGTTCAATAAACACTGGAAAAAATTATAAAATGTATCAATAAGTTATTTAAAAATCGAAAGTAGTCTTTTTTTTTCTTTTTCTTTTTTTTTTTTTTTTTTTTTTTTTTTTCAAATCATGCAATTGAGACAGGGTGCGATAGTTGACGTTTTTGATTTTGTTGACATTTTCAGATACCCTCTTCATATAAATTTGTTTGACAGTTATTTATTTTTATTATAATTATTCTTGAAAAAAACTACAGTTCTGGGCATTCGAAGTTGAAAATCGTCCCTTATGTTAATAAAACTGTATCAATCGACATGAGACTTTCTACTTTTATACCAGAAGTGAACCATGCCAGCTGCAGTTATATTGCCTTCTACTACTTCTATACTGACTGTTAGGACATAAAGACTTCTGGCTGACTCTTCGCACAAAGGACAAGGTTCCTTCAAATTTTCTAAAATTTTGAGTGCCATTTTTTTTTCTAGAATTGAACCATGAAGAATTACATATTAGTGAATATACTGAAGGAGAAAATACCGAAAATGGGTAAGATATGTGCAGTTGACTTTTGGCGTGCAGATAAAATTGATTTAAAAAAAGAAAAATTCAATGATTTTAGAGGTCATCTACTGCTTTAGCCAAGGCTGGCGAGGTACTGAATTCAAATTTGATACATGACTCGATTATTTGTGCTGAATGCAAATAGCAAATTTGTCCATTTTATTATAGGTAAATTTCATCACAAGCATATCCAGTACATCTCCATATCTGTAACAAGATTTGTCCTGAACGTCATTCTAATAATATCTTTGGGAACATCCATAATTCGTCGGTAATATGGCATAAGATGGAAAAATAAAGACCCCCGTATTCATCTTTATACGTACATAAGCTCGGAAATCCATGATATATCTCTAACGTAAAATTAAGTGAACCCTACTTATGCTCGCATATTGACAAAAACGGTAAAAACCTAACTTCAGCTGGTTCAATTGAATGTTCAATATTTGTCATAAGATATCATCATGGGAGCCGTATTTTGCCATCGAGACATGTTATGGACTTATGCGGAAAAATAGTCGTTATGGTCATGTCACTATTTCTATAACTTGTCTAGTTATGCAAATAGACATATTCTAGACGAGTTTGTGCTGAATGGAAACATGTGTATGGGAACATGTGTTCAGAGTAGCCTCATTATAGGAACTTTGAATAAATTACCACATCTGTGAATTGATATTGTTTCTGCTATACTTAAGGCTTCATTTCCTTATAATTTCATATCTGGTCACTACCGGTGCAAACAGCAGATGACCTTTAAAATCATACAATTTTACAATTTCAAAGTCGAACATGTCTAAACGAAAAAGTTAACTACACATATCTTACCCTTTTCAGTATTTCTTATTAGAATGACCGAAATAGCACGAATGCTCCTATAATCAAAATGTGGCCACGCAATATAGCCATTACCGAGTTACAAACAGTCGCTGTGGGGTCACGATACTATCCCCATATCCACTCGCGATGACTTCACATTGCGAACCAACAGCGTTGTTAAAATACGAGCCCTGTGCGACCTCGACAGGAAATAATTTTTGGACACTCACTGTAGATGACAGAACCAAACATCATTTAGATAAGAACTCGCTTTCGACCGGGACACTCGATCTATCGGTTAATAAGACCCGAACGCCTTACGAACGATCTAAACTTCAATTGATCGCAAAAATAAGTTTGAAAATTTAAATTTTAAAAGCAGCTGCATAAATGGAGGGAAAATACCTACCATAATTAACAAATATAGATTACATTTTCAGGAATATTATTTTTTCCAAAATTTATTTTCTGTTAATAAAATAATAAAAAAAGAGATAAATTAAATAATTCTAATGAGTAATTTTTTCTAATGTTAAAAATAAACTTGTAAATTACAATATATTTAAGAGAGTTGTTTGTTACATTACACATTCATTTAGTAATCAATCGAAATTACAAACACCATCAGCGTAACCATTCCCCCCCCCCCGAGGGTGTATGAGAACTCAGAAACTGGAATGCAAAATAACCGATAAAAATACATATATCTTTTCTTGTGATGGAGCCCTATAGTTTGCCTAAAAGTGTTCGCAAATAAAAACTTGATAGAAAATAATAAAACGAGCTTAATGTTTTTACAGCTGGAAAAATATACATTATGGGAAAAAATTGTCTCTTACCAGTAGCTTAATCAAGTTTTTTCCATGGAGACGGCTTTCAAATAATATATGGGAATATTAAGAGAAATTTTCAACTTTATCTACGATACGTAATTTTCTCCATGTCTTATGTTTACTCATTTCGAGGGTGGCTGCAGTTCCACTAGCTTAGCCACGGCTAAGCCCCTGACAACACAGATTTTGTTTCCAACACTCAGCTCTAACTTTTTTTCGGAATAATAACATTTTTATAAATAATATAATTTTTTTAACGAGAAAAAAATTAGTAAATTAAGCTAAATTCCGTTGCTTCAGAACCAAGAGATTTTATTTAATGAATCGTTATCATTTTCGGTTTAACTCATTAAATGTTTCACTAATGGAATTATCAAACAAATGCTAGCAAAAATATGTTTGTTTAAAAAATCTCAACAAATGGCCACTGTTACGTCATTTTGAACTCACAACAGCCAGCAGCCATGCAGTGACTTCACAAATGGGTCCTTTAGTGACTGGTCACACAGCAGTCACAAGGTGACGCCATTTGGTGACTGGCCACAAAAAAAAATCTTTAGTGTGGATTCAGATCACTCAAGAGTCACAATGAGACTAATTTTGTGACAGACCTGTGACAACTGTGACCTTTTGTGACATCACAGTGATAGTTTTGTGACCATCTGCTTAGTAGCTATATTTACTGAAATATGCATGCTTGTAGTTCACTTTTGGCACAAAAATATTTTTGACGATCAAAGTTTCAGAAAAGGGACATTTTTCGTATAATTTTGAATGACCCTTGGCCTTTGTGTAAGTCAAACAAAAGTATTTTTGTATAACAAAAATAGCTTAATTATACCACATGTCATTTTAAATTTTCCTTTGGGTAACATTGGGATTTGGGGATACATCAACGAAAAAAATATGTAACCAACGAAATGATTACCAATATTTTAAGTTGGTAACCATTTTGATGGCATATTTTCGGCGGCAACATCTCAACATTTAAAAAAAAAATTGCCAAATTTGTAGATATGCATCGCAACTTTGAGTGATGAGGTACGATAACGACATGATATTTGTGTACTTTTAACAAATAGCATAGTACGGGTGGAGTGTGTACAATGATACCATTAACTAATTTCATACCGAAATTTACATTGGGGGAATCTACGTAAGGGGAATCTCTGCTATCGCGTTTTTGTAAGAATGCTTGTGAACACTGTAACTACTTGTTTCATATAAAAAAAAATTGTTATGACTAGTACTCAAGATATCCAGTTAAGTAATGTTTTACTCAATCATCAAATTAGAAATGAACATTTTTATTTCTTGTAAAACCGTGTCCTAACGCACTTCAAAAATGAGTTGTTTAAATGTTTCAATAATAAATTTAAATGTGTGGAATTTCCTGCAGCAAACACAGTATATTTCTGGAAAAATATAATGTCTGTGTGAAATAAAAAGGAAAGGAAATAGAAAAATGTTGATAAGAATCTTCGCTAGGATTTCGCGGTTTCGGAGACTGCTATATTTTCGAATCGGTGAGGTAGAACATATCGATTTATCATGAACTTATTTCAAAGTACTGTAGTTGCGAATCCACTTTCAGTATTTTATCAGGATGTGGAGTTTGAAAAGAAAAACGTTTCCCTTTCTAATGATAAATACATTTTCATTTCAATCTTTTTTTTTTCCTCACCTTTTGAAGAACTATTTATCTTGCCGTGTCCAATTATTCAGGAAAGTAAATGGTAAAACTGAATGAGTTCCATGTCTTTGGTGAATTTCATGTACTTTTGTGTGGAGGCTTATGTATTCTTCCTTTCAGTTTGTATTGTTTTGTTTTGTTTTCAATTCATTTGACCAAGTATCGAACGAAAAAATTACAGAATTATCGAAAACATAAATTTCAAACTTCAATTTGGAAATCCACACATAACATTTAAAATTTACATTGCGCTAATGCGGTTTTTTGCATTTCTAAAGCAATGTACTACTAAATCATTTTAAAAAAGAAAATAAAACTGTGACAGATATTTTAATTGTTAAAAAAATCTATTATATTAGACACACTCTGAAAAAATTAAAATGCTTTTCACGCTTTGTACTATGCATTTTCATAATTAACAACGTCAATACATTCCATACAGTTGTACATTTTAATACAAAGTATTGCAATTTACAAAGTTTTCTGCCTTTATCATAAACCTTGCAAGTTTACTATTTTTAGAATGTGCACCGTTAAGCAAGTGAAGAAAAATACCAAGAATTTTCAGTCCCCGTAGTCAGTCTTCGCTTTTAAACGGTGCTCAGATTTGTATTATTTCTGATAAGATCCTAAAAGCAAATGACGGGTCAGCAATATTAGAAGTAAAAATATCAAGTTCACTGAAAGGAAAAAATATAGTATATATATATATATATATATATATATATATATTCGGTAAGGGATATACCTAAAAAAATGAATACAAATACTAAACTATGAATACAAAAACTATAAACGTTGGAAGTACAAAAAGTATAAACGTTTGGAGAAACTTACTTGATTTGATTAAATGGACCAGATTAAGATGTAAAACAATTCGTAATATTTCTCCATTTAAATGTTTCACCAAATTTAGCATTCATTCATGATGAAATGTTGATCCTTAATGCACACATAGCACATAGCTGTTCATATTGATTTTCCGTGTCCATTTTTATTTCTTTTTTATCAAAGAGAAAAATAGAAGCTTTAGAGCAAGGATGCTTTAGATTCGGTAACGGTGCTCAAATTTGTATTATTTCTGATAAGAGCCTAAAAGGAAATGACGGGTCAGCAATATTACAAGCAAAAATATCACACGACAACAGCATCAGACAAAAATATAAATTAATGAGCTCGCAGTTGCAATCAATGTCAGTAAATTATTATCAATGTATAACACAAAACTAGGCTGAAAAATAAAAATAAAATGTCTGCAAAACTTCATGCAAAAAATAAACCTTTAGTTGCATAAAATGTTTTATATCGATTGAAAAAGGCAGCATCAAACTGTATAAATACGGAGAATAAGCAGTTTTTAGAAAATAACACTTTTTAAAAAATATATTTCTTTTTTTTTTCTTTCCAAATTTCTAAACTACTTCTCCTCTAACATACGCAGAAGATTTTAGAGTCAACGTCACTTTCAATTTTATGTCCAATTCGGATGCACTGGAAAAAGTTCCCATTTACTTAATGCATATCTACTGAAAAAAAAGTATATATTTTAAGGATTTACGTTTTCAGGTGCGTGTGTGTGTTTACATATACAAGGTGTCCCTAAAAAATATCTAAACTAAGGTAGGAAAAAAGACTGTGTGGATAAAGATTCGTCTGGTTAGTTTTCAAAAACTGACACTTTTTAAATTTGCATACGGTGCGAGACAATGCGAAACCCCATGCGAGACTATCTCAGTTCATAAATGTGTCTCATACACAAAGGAGCGATTGCATAAAATTTGAAAATGATATCTTAAAGATTGTTGGAGAGATATTAAGATACGTATATGCTGTATGCTGACTTAAACTACTTTTTAATAGTTCTCGAAAATGGTTCGATAAAATTGCATCGGATGATCCCGTTTCAGGGGTCTACCTGAAATTTTGGGATGGCCAAGGTTTCGGATCTGTTTTAATTGCTTCGCCTTGCCATTCAAAACCGTTGGCCATTCGCTTAAAGTTATAACAAAAGATTTCTAAATTTATATTTTCATAATTTATTCATGTAATTTTAATGCACTTATAGCACTTTATAATATTAAATTTCGTATGTTCATGACAATTCATTTAACCAGTATTCTAGTTAAGTATATAATCATAACTGGCGCACACTTTTTAATAGAATTCTGTAATTCTAAACTATTCGTTTTCCCTAAATTTTCAAGCTTAACTATAAGTTGTATAAGGATATTTAACCAGAACATTGTTACTCAGTAGTCTAACTTCACTGTTAAAAATGATTTATCGCAGAAGGTCCAGTAAGGATAATTTTAGTGATTCTGTAATTTTTCGGTGAAAATTTCCATACAAATGTTTGGAAAGTGACAACACTTATGTCACTTTCATATGTAGATACACGATAGTGTCTTTTTAAAGCTCCCAATCAATTTATAACATTTGAATTGCAAAAAACTAGATATGTTATTTAATTTCAATTACGAGATAAACTTACTTAAATTCATTATCGAAAAAAATATCGAATGTATAAATGAGTGCATTCAATAAATATATATTTTAGTTTACTTTTACTCAACTTGGTCAACTTTTACTCAACTTAAAAGAAATCATTACTAGGCATAAAATATGAAGATTTATTTATGCTTCAGAGAACACATAGCAATTGTAGCAGACGTATCCATAATATACTTTCTCAGGTTTCGCAAGTAAAAATTGTGTTCTTAAATTGGATATATTTTAAAATACTCATTTACAAAATTGGACTGTTTTTAGAGGAATTAATTCAATTAGAAAATACTATTTATTTCTTTTCACATTTTAATTTACTTATTTAGATTATTATTTGTAATGTGACAAATAAAGATTTATAAGAGTTGTAATTTTCCTTAAATTAAGAATTCAGATTTCAATTGATTTCGTTATCGTTTTACAATTTTTTTTTATTATTTATATTATCAATTAGTATTATAACTTGTTCTTGGTGGCTTTTTGTCATGGGAATTCTCTGGATAAAACAACTAAAAATAAAAAAACATATATTCAGTAAAACTATGAAATTTATGATATTTTATGCATTAAGGAACGTACTTAGTTTTTGTGTCAAATATATATACATATATATACACGCACACACACACACACACACACACACACATATATATATATATATATATATATATATATATCGGGTGATTGAAAATAGATGTCAAGGAGATTATTTTTTAAACCGCAAGTGATCGAAACATACTTCCAATTTTATAGCTTATTTTATAGCTTTTGAAGGTAAAAACTCTATAAACATACATACATTTAACGCTGTACCTTTATCAGACCTAAAGAATTCAGTCACTATCCTAAATTCCCGGGTGTGGTTTGTTCGACAAACAATTAATCTTCCTTGTATCAATTTATTATGCACATAAAGTGTTATTATTAAAATCGTTTAATCATTTACTCATAATTAATGAATTTATGTATGTCGTCATTTATATCCTAGTATTATAAAAATGATACAGTGATGAGAAATAAACCATGCATAGTTATGATAAATGACTGTGCACTCAATTTTATCTAAGGAGTACATAACGAAAAGCAGACGTGAACGTTAAGGGTACAGGTACTGATAAAATCGATATCAATTTAAAGTCATTTTAACTTATTACATTTCTCTTT
The DNA here is from genome assembly GCA_038373885.1 of Cheiracanthium punctorium. Taxonomy (NCBI): domain Eukaryota; kingdom Metazoa; phylum Arthropoda; class Arachnida; order Araneae; family Cheiracanthiidae; genus Cheiracanthium; species Cheiracanthium punctorium. Next base: position 1,129,924 of record JAWZYV010004260.1, read on the forward strand.
TGGATTCGGCAGAATTGAAATTTTATTAAACTGAAAAAATAAATTATTTCATTTATTTCATTTTAATTTAAATAAAGTAATTTGAATGCTTCCAATATGATTATAAATATCACTCACACACATATATACATATATACCGGATGATTGAAAATAGATGTTAAAGCGATTATTTTTTAAACCGTAAGTGAGCGAGACATACTTCCAATTAGAAAAGTTCGTCAAATTAAAAGTAGCTTTCAAATTTGGTATTTTTTACTGGGGGTTGTATACATATTAAAATACGAAATTTAATTTTTATACGGTCCCTCTTTTCCTATCCTTTATATTTAGAAGAATGTTGCTCTTTGCCTAGGAAAATTAATAAAACAAATCCCGTGTCTCTACGTGGAATAGTTAGCGAGAAAATTAATTTTGAAAATGCTGATTTACACCACTTTACCTACTGTGTTGGCGTCAGTTTTCAGGCGAAAAAATCTTTACTTTGGGGGACCACCTATGAGTTGATAAAAATTAAATAAAGATTCCATTGTTCGGAAAAGCAATTAATGTGTGAAATTAGCAGGTGCAATTTTACGTAAAATGATCGGTACTGATTCATCAAATTAGCGATTATTTAGTCTTTTGATGGGTCAACCACTAATTACATCACGCTTCCAGAGAAGGAATTTTAAAGTGTAAAAGAGAATGACAAAATAATGGTGTAACTTACTATGGTGTGGGTAACTTTCACTAGAAACTGCCAATCATATGTTACTGGAAAATTCTTGCTAAATTAAGATTTGCGGAGCCAACTATGTCTATCCAGTGACTATTAACATGAATTAACCATAGTTGAAAAGTAGTTATATTTTTCTCACTTTGGAGACAACCCCTTAGTGCTTGGCGACAAATGCCAAAATTTTCAAATTGATATATCGCGGAAACTATTCCAGGTAGAGACACGAAGTTTGTTTTATCAATTTTCTTAGGCAAAGAGCAACATTCTACTAAATATAAAGGATAGGAAAGGAGGGACCGTATAAAAATTAAATTTCGTATTTTAATATGTATACAACCCCCAGTAAAAAATACCAAATTTGAAAGCTACTTTTAATTTGACGAACTTTTCTAATTGGAAGTATGTCTCGCTCACTTACGGTTTAAAAAATAATCGCTTTAACATCTATTTTCAATCATCCGGTATATATGTATATATGTGTGTGAGTGATATTTATAATCATATTGGAAGCATTCAAATTACTTTATTTAAATTAAAATGAAATAAATGAAATAATTTATTTTTTCAGTTTAATAAAATTTCAATTCTGCCGAATCCAAAAGATAAATGTAATAAGTTAAAATGACTTTAAATTGATATCTATAAGTTTTATCAGTACCTGTACCCTTAACGTTCACGTCTGCTTTTCGTTATGTACTCCTTAGATAAAATTGAGTGCACAGTCATTTATCATAACTATGCATGGTTTATTTCTCATCACTATCATTTTTATAATACTAGGATATAAATGACGACTTACATAAATTCATTAATTATGAGTAAATGATTAAACGATTTTAATAATAACACTTTATGTGCATAATAAATTGTTACAAGGAAGATTAATTGTTTGTCGAACAAACCACACCCGGGAATTTAGGATAGTGACTGAATTCTTTAGGTCTGATAAAGGTACAGCGTTAAATGTATGTATGTTTATAGAGTTTTTACCTTCAAAAGCTATAAAATATAGTGAATTGGGGTTATACAGGGTGAGTCCAAACTATATGTCTGATATGTAAAGGGTGATAGAGGACAGCAAGACGATTCTGAATCACTTAGCAATGTAGGTTTTGAAACTTCGACTTCATTTATCTGCTAATAATCACTTTGAAAGAAGTATTGAAGTAACACTGAACTTTTCGTTCGTCGTATGTGGAAAGCTAATGCATCTTTCACAAAAAGCATTTACCAGAAATTAGCAGTTTATAAATTCTACTTCATTGTTGAAAGCGTCGATGGAAATCTCATTGTTTATAAAACACTATTTAGAATTTAAACAAAACTCCAACAGTTCTTGCAAAGTTATTATAAACTGGTACACGAAGACGAAGTTTATGACCTCAGTCTGCTATGTGATTGTGAACGGTCTTGGGCTCCTCTATCACCCTTTACATTTTTGACTTATAGTTTTGAATCACCCAATTTTTGTTTTCTAAGGTATCCAATTAAGCTAAAATAATTAAAACTTCGTAAATTAACACACATAAAAGGTACTTATCAGAGTAAAGATCGGGTACATAGCAGATCAGTCTGCCAGTCTGATAAGTACATAGCAGGTACGTATCATATTTGTTTGTATATAACTAACGTCCAGAGATGCGTTTTTTAAAATGAAAAGTTATAACGCACTGAATATATTTTGTTTCTATTTAAGACAACGTATATCATATAAAATTAAATTATATATGTCTATTTTGTATTTGAATTTTCTTATAAATATTTGCTCAGTGTTTATTGTTAAAAAAACGACATTCTTTTTAAAACTAAAAGACTACATTCATTTAATACACTTTTTCTAAACAGTATTCAAGTGTAAGCTGAATTTTATTTTTTTTTCTTACTACCTAATTCGAATTTCAAAAAATACACAATTCAGAAGAAATATTAGGTGTTATTAATATGCAAGGAAAATGCACTATTTATTGACACTTGTTCCTTCACTGCTCAAATATTATCGTTTAAGGCCACCTAATTAAAAATAGTATGAAGTTCAAATTTTTACGTTCCAAGGAACATGCAAGAACCAAGCAGTGTGTAGCTCAGTAACCTTCTATCTGATCCAATCTTTGGGTTTTTTTCTGTTGAAAGTATACCTTATTTTACGAATGAGCCTTATTAGGAGACGAAATCTTCATACGAAAAGCAAGCGTAGAGAGTCTTGGGGCTTGGGCCCTATTAATGTTAAAAATATGCAGTTTAAGGTGTTGTAAATTATATAACTACTGCCCATTGAAGTATTTGAAACACATTGACACCCAAAAAGAAGAAAGAAGAAATAATAAAGCTACTAGTGTTTAGTACTGTTTTCTTATTTTTTTTTATCACCCTATAAACTCGCTTGTAGAGGATTAACAATTTTTAGTTAAACAACAGAGAAAATAATTTAAAGAAATAAAAGTCACCAAAAGCGTAGCCATTGCCTATAGCTTACAATAATTACCCGCATCACAGCACAGTAAATGACTAGTAACTTAAAATGATAAAGTCTGAATCGACTTTAAACATAAGCATGCATTCATAACAAAATATTAAATTTAAATCTAATAACATAGTCCTCAATAAATTAAAATAGATTGCATTTGGCATCCATAACTGCATCAGATAATTGTTTTACCGATGGTGACCAGACAGAATCACCAGAGTCAAAATCTTCTACTATAAATTTATGATAGTTAAAAATAATGATTGTATAAAATTAATAGGATAAAATAAATTTAAATCGGAGTTATTTGGTATATGCTCCTTATTTTTTGTGGAATTTAATGTACATGTAAGATTTTTGTACATGCACTGCAAATCAATCGATTTTTAAGACATTGGGATAACAAACTCCTTAAAGAATGTTACTAGGCTTTGTTACAAGGCCAATTGCTAGGGAATGTTACTAGGCCAATGTTACTTAAAACAATTATCTTTCCAGATGCTGGTGGTTGCACGTTTTTCTTTCTTTTCCTTAATTTTGATATTCATTTCATTTTTCTTAACTTATTTTGTATCATTTCGAGTTGTTGCTTAAAATATTCAATCTGTTGGCGGTCATTGTTTACTTAAGTTTTATTTATGTCCCTAGAATTTACCATCTCACTATTAGGATTCATCCAAGAATTTTCATTTCTTTTGATTTTCGTTTGAAGTTTTATTTTCTTTTGCAGTCTACTTTTTTGCATTTTAGGTATTTTTCTTCTCTTTCAACGTCTTCTCTTCTTTAACTTTTAAAGAATTTTATTTTTCTATTTCTTTTGTGCGTAAGGGTACTTTACAATTTTGTGAGCTTAGAGCATACGGTTATCGCTGAGCTTGTTTTTTCCCCTTTTTTACGGAAGTTTTTGGGTAAGCTAAATATTCTCCCAAAAAACATTTTCTTTTTAAAATTTTGGCAGTTGTAGTGTAACATGACCAGTGATTACTGAAAATTCACAACTAGCGAGTGACTTGCATTTCATTTACTTTCAAGGATGTTTTAGTCTTATGTTTATATGTAGAAGTTTCAGGAACGGAGAAAAGTATTTTAAACAACTGCACGTGATATTTGAAATACAATTTGACCAGTAATTGACCATGACGGTTATTGCCCGATCATTAATGATTGACATTAGCATGTGGCAATCACTAAAATTATGGTGGACAAAATAAAAATATAAAAATTTATATTGATTGATTGCCCCCAGCTAAAACAACAATTAGGAATCAAAATTCAACATAACTTTCTATTAAAAACGGAGAAAATGTTAATTTTATCATATCTGTGGATCATATCTATCATATCTATATTTTAATACCAAATAAAATAAAAATAAAAATAACTATTGAACTAGTAAGTCCTTATGAAAATTATTAAAATGTTTACCTGTTTGATTAACACTTTCGCCCAGCTTGACAAAATCAGCTATTACTGGTTTTTTCTTTTAAGTGTTGTAAATTGTGAATTTTTAATCTACTGTAAATCAATCACAACACCCTCTTGCGAATTTTAATAGAAATAGAACTATACAAAATAATACCTGATAATGTTTTTCTTAAAGCAGGCAATCACTGTCGATAGACAATTTCTCTCTGGGTTAACCTACACTTTAAACACAGATTTATTTTCAATCAAGTCAGTCTCTTACAATATTATTCCTAAATACGATTTCTTAATACTCATCTAAAATGCATAAAAGAATTAAGGATTAATACTTTATTTTGAGACAGCAAGGCAAAAAAGTATATTTTTACATATAATAATCCTTTGAAGGTAGTGGTAAAACTTAATTTAGTTAAAAAAAATGCATAAGATTTTATAATATATTTACTTCAGACATGTTTTTGATTTTTCGCATACTGAATTTATTATTTAAAATTTGATATTCATGCATTTTGCATACGGAATTCATCAGATTCTATTTGATATTTACCGTGCGAAATTGCATTTGCAGTGGAATTTCTACACAAAACAGCTGTTTTTTTTTAGTCTTGCTGTTTCCTTATTTTAATAGTAATCCCCAAAGTTAGAAAAAATAAATTTTTCATTCCTGGGGAAAAAATATTTCGTAATCTAAAAGAAATGATTCTATTTTTTTTCTTTGAGCAAAGATCTTTTTTTTTCTCTTCACTTTTATATTTCTATATTTTACTCGCTGAAAATTGAAAGTATTTTCTTTCACATATACCTATCATAAAAGGAAGCTAAAGGAAGACTTGAATAAGAAAGGACGAATGTGAAAAATTTTCCCAGAGAGAAATATAGGAATGCGAGAGATTTTACTATTTTCCGTTTTGCTTTGTATGAAAAGATTGAGTTTGATGCAAACTTTGAAACTAAAAAAAGTATGATATATACATTTTTTTCCATTTTCACACAACATATTAATACATTTTTCATTTAAATATACAATACATGCGAATAAGAACTTACTGTGGCTAAATGTGAATTTTTAAAATTTTGTGTGCAATGCGAGAAGGCTTTGTTAAAAAATATTTTATAATAACATATATCTATTTTGCAATGTCAGTTTTGGGTGGTACTAGAAAATTGTCAAAAATATAGACATATTAATCTAGTCAATATTATGTAATATTTTTTAGTGCACGGATTTGCAGATTTATTATTAAACGAAATGCTGTGTCATATGCATTTAGAAATCTCTGTTATTTGTTTTGTTTTGCCGATATTCAAATTATTAAAACCCAGAATAATATTTTTTAAAATTTACTTTGAATGATTTCGCTACATAAAAATATTTGTATTGCATTCCAAATTATTATTTATAGTTAATTAAAATGATAATTTATAGTAAATTAAATTACCTAGTTTATTTACAGAAAGCACATTTGATCTGCAAAATACTTCCCAGAATGTATATTCTGTAATGTATCGTACACAAATATTCTATGATTTATAATGGAGACGGAATAGGTCAATCTATGAAAGTTTTAATATCTGAACAATTAAATATATAGTTTCTATATATAAGACTACTTCTGAAAGACAATTTTATGAATACACTTTTTTAACGAAATTAAATTTTATTCAACATTTCTTCGCTGTGAAACTGTCACTTTCAACTGGCAGCTCCTATTTTCTCTAATGGATTTCTATAATTCACTTCTCTATCCAATTAAAATATTTCGATTGGACGATGTAATTACTGTAACTTATAGTACTTTTATAAAAGAAAGAATTTCGTTTGGTGATAGATCAAATTTAAACTTTGTTAAAGAGTAATATCATATTAAGCAAAAAATAATTTATTAATCTCTGAGTAAGCATCACTTAAATTTTGCAATACACAGAAATAGAATCATTATCAATAGAACATTTTCTATATATTGCAACACACGATATTGCATACATTTAAAATTAATGTAAAAAATCAAAATACATATGATAATTAATTTTGAAATCATTTAAGACGCATAAAATGTACTTGTTTTTTATACATCAACTATTTTTAAAGTAAATGAACCTTTCTTCAACATAATCTGTTTTTAAAAGTTAGACAACATGCATAGTTTTATCTATAATTCATTTACTTTTGCAGTTTCCCTTACTTATTTATTTATATAATATAATGAAATGCAAATGATGAAAATAATGAAAAAAATCACATATTGTTAAGGTGCCTAAGCTAAAAAAAAAAAAAAAATGAAAGTAATGACGTAAAACGAATGTATCTGCATGTAATAGCTGATAAATGCTATAATTTTATACTATTCCGTTAAATTTTACATCAAGAAACCATATTTAAATGTAATGCAACTAAATTTCAGTATTTTAGGAAGAGAACGCGAGACATTCTTTTTCGAAAGGAAGAACATATTTTATTTGAATAAACATCACTCATGTTCAAACTCCCCAATCTCGCTCCAAATGTGGAGGAAATGTAGATCAATTTTTTGCCCATTAACTGATTTATGGAACGTAATTATTAAAATATGAATTTTAAATACTTTTATCAGTTGTTAGTTATTTTATAAGATTTTTGGTCATCTCATTTAAGTTTCAATTACGTAAAATTTGACAAAATTCAGCTAAATGCGACATGGAATTTATGTCTTTTTTTAAAATAATCGATAATATAATTACTTCTGTCAATAAGTTTAGGTAGAACTAAAATACAAGTATTTCATTTACTGTGTAAATATTTATGATAATATGGAATAAAATACTGAATATGCTCTAAGCGTGAGAAATCTGGGAGAAATTGTATCTCATTTAGGGGAAGTGACCTTACATCTATTTTTATTTTCCATAGAGATTCTGAAACTATTTTCTTAAAAACTTTAAGTTACCTAGAACCAGTAATTTTGGGCATGGATATCTCTAATAGAAAAGCTGTCTTATTCGTTGTAGAATGATTCATTTCTATATTACTAAATATTAAATGCTCTTTTGTAAAATTATTCTTCTGTTTACGGAACTTTTTTCTTAGCCTTAGAAATTGTAGTATTTACTTTTTTTGCACAATACATAACTCTCTAGAGAGAAATGTGCCTGCTAAAGAAAGAGGAGGAAAGATCTTGGAACAGCGTTAGTCCAGCGAGCCGAAATTTGGTCTAAAACACTTTGTCAGCGAACTGTTGTTTCTACCGACGTAAACAGGTTGATACCGGAGTTACTTATAACGTTCTTTACTCTGTATTTCCAAAAAAATAAAAGCAATAATTAAAATTTCTAGGGTGGCTTGATATACCCAGACAACAAGGAATTATATAAGAATAAATTTTTAAACCCGTTACATGAATTTTTTTAAACGTATCTCAAAAAAATAAAGAAAGAAATTTAATTAAATAAATAAATAAATATAAGCTATGGAAATAAATGTTTAAACATTCTTTAGGAATATCGAATATACTACTGTTAGTATTAGACTCTCTTTTAAAAGTTCGTATTTTTATGAAATTTTTAAGTTGAACTATTAAATATCTCTTATGACACTACAATTACATTTTTGTTCCTTCATAAAGCAAATAAAAAGAATTGCCATAAAACTTTGAATGTTAAACTAATAATAAGTTAACCTGCATCATACTCTTAAAAATTTTCTTTTTTAACAATTTTAATGCCATTAAAATGACTTATATATTGTCTCTACAAAACCTTCTGTAGAAAAAAAAAAACGTAGGAAATTCACTACCTATTCCAATTTCAATTTTTTCTTTCGCTTTATCATTTTGACCTGCATAAATAGTACTATCCTAACACAAACTTCCACAGAGAAAAATAAATTTTCAAGCCCAAGAAAATACAGAAACCGCAATTTATTTCGAAAAAAACCTACGAAACCCTTGTGTATAAAAAGGAGATATTCTCAGTCCTCAAACGTATATATGTTTAATCAGGATCGTAAACTTTCGTTTTCTGCATCCCTGTGATCCGTTTTCTAGAAATACTTCAACTTTATGTGAAAAAATAACTATTCTTTCGATTTAATTCCTGAGTTACGATCGTTGTTTTAGTATCAAGAGATTTCATAACGCCCGCTGGGATACAGGAAGAATGAGATACAGAAAAACGTTATCCTCGATGTAGATTTCTTTTCTTTCTGCGTTTTTAGATTTTATTCAGCTCTTATTTACGCAAATACAAAAGAGTCAGACGGAAAAATAAAGTACGAAATACAGTAAAATATCTCAGATAGAACTTAAAGTTGAATTCCGGTTGTTTTGCATTATTCATGTACGTTTTCTATGAGTATTATTTTAGTAGTTTAAATTTATTAAAAAAGCATTAATCCGTTGTATCACCGTTTTGAAGATCTGCAACATACCAATTAAAGCTGTATAAATAAATCATAGTCAATTAAAAATATTTGAATGACTGAGCATTCAATAATTTTTAAAAAAATTCTAAATAGTCTCTGCTATTTAATTAATATTGTTAGATGAAACTATATTTTCTCCTTCAGCAGACGCATTATTGGTTATTGAAGCACTTATATTGTTTTTCGGTAGGTCAACCTTATGTTATTGATTGTACAAAAAAGTTCTCAGCTTCCACTGTTCACAAACATTTCAGTAACACTTTGGTACACTACAGATATATTTTCAAGTAAAACAGAAATAAAATTTATTGAACTCCGCAACAAACGTATTTTGGTTAATTAATTTTACACACATAATAAGATGGGAAATAAAAACTTTCATTATGCTTGTAATCTGTTTCTTATATTTCTTATATTTCTTAATTCTTACAATTTATTTTAGGAAAATTCCTTTTTTTAATTTGTGATTTTTAAAATGTACTTTACTGTACTTCAGAAATGTACTTCAGAACAAAGGCATTTGCAGAGAAATGCTTACAGAACACGTTCAATACAGTCAGTAATGTTTTGAGTAGGATACTGTGTTTTAGTATTTATTATACATTTTACAATGTTTTATAAATAATATTTATTAAACCTTAAGAACAGTCCAAAAAATGGTAATCAAGAAATGTGCTCTTCATTTCAAATGTCCATTTTCATAAAAATACGTTCTATTTTAGGGAACATCCCACTGACGATCATATACAATGATGAGAATACAAGTTAAAATCCTGAAACACAGATATTACTGGATATGTAAAGTGGACAGAAGATAGGAACTTCCGGTTTAGAAAAATCCAAATTAACCGTGCACTAATTGAAAATGAAAAAATAAGAAAAAGCTGGGTTTTATGTAATTCATCAATATTTAAAGTAAGAACGTACATTTTCTTCGAGGTCATTAGTAGTTTTATCTTCTGCATTGCATACACATGTAAGCATCTCCACTGTTTGGTCATTTTAACATTTATTGACGCTGTCTATTTCATTTCCAAATGAAATAAGTTTTCATGAAGAGTCTTCAAAATGAGTATAAATAATTTAAGTATAAAGAAGTCATCTATTTTCTGCATCTTATATTTTTTTCTTTGGCATTATAAATATATTTTTTCAAATTAAAAACTATTATTAAATATTTTGTTAGATGTCGTAAACGCAGAAGAATCGTATACAGAACTTTTATGCTGAAACACATTTCAAATTCGATTACTATGTTACACATATTTTTTTTTCCCAACAAATTATACTTTTGATCAGACATGAGTATTTAATACATTTTTAAATACTTTTTTATTTAGATTTGAATGTAAAATGTCCAAAAGAAGATTACTCCTCTCTGTAAGATATTAGATACTCCTAAATTAAATTAAAACACATACCGCTTTTCATATATCGAAAAAATTAAAAAAACCCAAAACGCATCTGATATCGTGTTTCCAATCACTCACAAATACAGCATTTGGCGACAAAGAGTAACCTCGCGTTGCACTGCACCAAGATAAATGGGGAATTTTTACAGTAATCATTTTACACGTAGCTTCTTGCAGAACAGGGGGGGGGGGGGATACAGAGTGAAAAGATGAGTTTCTTGAAAAAGACAAACGTTTAGGATCTTATTTGACAAAATGTAAATTGAAAGTATTATAAAATAGGAACGAGACATTAAATCTGAAATATTAAAAAGAACGAGATGAAACTGTATGCTTTCATTTTTCAATAATTACTTTATTATCGTAACGAAATTTGTTGTGAAATAAAATGCATTTAATCCATAATTTGACACGTCAGTACAAGCACATTTAATTAGAGACATAATCCATGTATCGTACATATAATAAATACTAGCTAGCTACCCGTTCTTCGCACGGTAGTCCACGAATAATTTTCTTACATATATATACATCGAACAATGTACCTTTTTTGACTGATTACATAAAGATCGCATTGCAGATAATAAAATAAGATGAAATATTGCGCAGTTGCAACACGCCTCAAAAACGTTGTCATTGTCATTCGCGATGGGCGCAAAACGAAAACTGCACGCTGTTAAAAATCGTCAAATACAACATAAACTAACAGGCATTTTACAAACTCTTGCAATTTTAATGCAAATAAAATTGCAACAGCTGTATTATTATTCTTTTACATGAAATTTTATTCCATAGTTTCTCTTAAATCAGAATTATTCAATGATTTCGTTGCGAAGACAATGCAAATTATAAACTCATTGAAAATTACGGAGTTCAAGATTTTTTTTAAAATGATATTTTGATGAGAAAATTAGAAATCGTTACAAGCTGGAAAAAACACGACTAGCTGATACCCCCGTTCCTTGAATTAAAAAATCTGATGTGTCCAACACATGACTTCCTTGCACGTCCATTAGATCAAAAATATTTTCGACGCACTTCCTCTAAATTTATTTGTTTGAAAGAGATAAAATATCAATAATAGTAAGGTTTAGCGATTTCTAGCCAAATATTTCGATATCGCCAAGCTGAGTTCAATTTGAAAGATTTCCTTCTGACACTTTATTTGGCGATATTTCACCAAAAGCCGACAAACTTGAGATAGTCAGCGAGATTTTGGGGATAGCCAAAGTAGTCATTGACCACAGACTTTCAATGAATTGAATGCATCTATACACCTCAATGTATTCAAAGTCATTTGGCTCACCCTGTAAATAAATTCTCAGTCGATTGCTGTCAAAAAAGATATTGAAAACAGTTAGATATTACAATAGTTCTAAATACAAAGTTAAAAAATCTACGGGTTAAAGTTTTAGAGTTATACAAAATAGGATATAATTTTTGGCGCCAAATTTGGCGATAGTTCGGCGAAACTCGTCAATGTCGACGACATTTGGCGAGATTTTAAGCATGAACCAAACATTGACAGATTATCGCCAAATTTGGCGATATTTCGCCAAGAGCGATGACAAATGGCGATACTTTGGGCATGGACCAAATGACTGACTATCGCCAAATTTGGCGATATTTCGCCAAAACTCGCCAAGGTCGAGGACAGACGGCGAGATTTTGGGCATGTACCAAACAATGACTGTCTACAGTTGTATTATATTGAAGATGTCCATAGACATTAAAGTGCTGAAATTCTTTTCGGTGGTCCTGTAAATAAACTCTCCAGTAGATTGGAACCAAAAATCGAGATGCACAACTAGATGTTACAACATTCTTATATATGAAATTTCATAATAGTTTTTGAGATTTGAGAGTTAAATATGCACACACGTACACAAAAAAGTCGCCAAGCTTGTCGACTTTTGGCATAGTTCTTGAGGGAGGCACGTGACCGTGGTCGGACCGTTACCTAACTTATGTGGTAGGACGGTATTGTGCTTGAAATGGATGAATGCCCCTAAAATTGCTATTGACCGTAATGTATTGGAAATCTTTTGAGTGTTCCTGTAGCAGAACTATAAATGATAAAGACACTTTTTTTAATGGAGAAATTCATTTTCTAACTCTTTACAGCATTCACTTCTGAGTCGTTTGAAATAGCCCAATACCTCTAAAAAACGCTTTGATGAATTTCGGCCCATAGAGCGTAATGTATTTCGAATCTTTTGGGCGGTTCTGTAGATAAACTATCCAGTCGAATGGAATCGAAAGGGGAGGTGCACAACTAGATGTTACAACAATCCTAAATATAAAGTTTCAACATTCAACGCCTAACAGTTTTTGAGATATGCGAGTTTAATGAATTTCGGCCCATTGAGTGTAATGTATTTCGAATGTTTTGGGCAGTCCTGTAGATAAACTATCCAGTCGAATGGAACCAAAAGGGGAGGTGCACAACTAGATGTTACAAATATCCAAAATATGAAGTTTCGACATTTTACGCCTAATAGCTTTTGAGTTAGGCGAGTTTAATGAATTTCTGCCCATATAGCGTAATGTATTTCGAATCTTTTGGGCGGTCCTGTACATAAACTATCCATTCGATTGCCACCAAAAGGGGAGGTGCACAACTAGATCATAGAACAATCCTAAATATCAAATCTCAACATTCTACGACCAATAGTTTTTGAGATATGCGAGTTATATACATACGTACGTACGTACAGACGGCATGGAAAAACTGGCCACAGTAGACTCGCCACTGGTCAAAATGAGTTGCAGACGCGTTAATATGATCGTGCATGCTAGCCTACGATGAGATGCATCGAAAAAATTTTTTAAATTAAATTTAGAGGTAGTCAAAATCGGTTTTTATGTCGAAATTTGGCCCCCAAAATTTTTCGTGATCACATTACTTCCTTATACTACGTACAAGGAAGTAAAAAAATAATTTTACAACATCTTATAAATAAAAATGAAATTCTGTTTGTTTGTTTGTTAGTTTGTTTGTGGATTTGATTCGTATACAAATCCACAAAAATGGACCTATCGGCCTGAAATTTAGCACAGATTTGTAAAATAATATAGAATAAACCATAGTCCACTTTAAAACTTTGAAAGTCCACCCGTTCCCGGAATTTAAGAGATTTTTTTATGATCTTCACGCAAAAATCTTTCCGTAATTGTAACCCCTGTAGTGAAAAAAGTGTGAAATAAGGATCATGGTTGCCATGTGTGGCGATTTTGCCGAATAAAATGTCGTTCGTGTACAAATCCACAAAAATGAACCTATCGGCCTGAAATTTAGCACAGGTATGTAAAATAATACAGAATAAATCGTAGTCCACTTTAAAACTTTGAAAGTCCACCCGTTCCCGGAATTTAAGAGATTTTTTATGCTCTTCACGCAAAAAGCTTTCCGTAATTGTAACCCCTGTAGTGAAAAAAGTGTGAAATAAGGATCGTGGTTGCCATGTGTGGCGATTTTGCCGAATAAAATGTTTTAAATTCTCAAAGTAAAAATAAAAGAATAATAATGATTTTTTTTTGTTAGTTTATATTCGTAAGGTTATTTTTTTTTAATTATAATATCGCGTGCATGGGAAATCAGAGCAGGAATGTAATGCTTTACACGCAAAACAATAAGAATTGAAGATTTCCGAGGCTAATGTGTAAATTTTTTTAGTTTGGCGAAAAAATAAAATGGCTGAAATATGGATTTTGAGTAAGTGAGTTCTAGCGGTTTGCACAGTTTTCGGCTTGGCGCAATTTATTGAGAGCTTAAGGAAATAGATTTTTGAAAACAAGTGCAAAGGTTTTATTAGAATACAGCGTTAAATTTTAATGATCCGTGAAGAAATAATGCAGTTATTAAGGGATTTCAAGCGATCTAACTTCAGAATTCTCGCCAATTGTGTACATTGATTTAAGTTGGGGGAATTCCGCCAAATTTCAGAAAATTGAAATCTTCTCATTTAGTACATCTGAGTAACGATGAATAAAACACATTATAGTTGATAATTTTAAAAAAAATCGGCTGTATTAAGGGATTCCAATTTTCAAATAAATGCGTGCTACTCTTTGGCGGTCGAACCATTTCCCATATTGATTGCTGCTAAGTCAATGCTTCGAATGATTCCCTGAAAAAACTCTTGCAAAATGGCGTATGTTGGCACTTTGGCGAGGCTTAGATTTAAAACTGGATTTCATTTGAGACTGGTATATATAATAACACTGGTTATAGATAAAAATGAATGTTGGTATGTGTTTATGAGGTTGAAAAACTCCAGCACCGTTGAGCACCGTTGCACGATGAAATTTGGTTCACCTAAGTCTTTTATGATGGAGAAGATTTTTATGCTATCCGTTTTCCTTAACTTGCCACTTGGTGCCGCAGCACAACGTTGAATTCTATTCCGTTTAGCCGTTTGCTATGCGAATATCGTCCAACCCATTTCGATGAAATTTGGTACACGCGAATATTAGAACACGGAGAATATTTTTCACTATCCATTTTGCTGTAACTTGCCGCTAAATGGCGCTGCAAAGCATCAACTTCTATACCGTTCGACCGACCGGCATAAAATTTTTTATACTTACACATTTGAGCACGAAGAATATATTCTAACTGCGTTCCTTTTGATGTTACTCACCACTAGAGGACACTGCAATGCATTATTATTTTAACTCGCCACTAGAGGTCACTGCAATGCATTATTATTTTAACTCGCTACTAGATGACGCTGCAGCAGGCCAAATTCTTGACCATTCAAACGGTCGCTATGAAAATCAGTATACATAGCTATTTGAACAATGAGAATATTTTGGCGTTATCCATTTTGCTATAACTCGCTGTGGTGAAGTGAAACAGCAGTAAAATATAATTTTGAGACGGTTCCCATGGGAAGACCACACAAGTGGACCGTAAATTAGAAGAGGCGCCAGGCAATGGACAGTCTGGACACTATAGCACAATGAACTGTCAACGTTAAAATATTTATGGCCGAAAATATTTATGGCCGAAAATGATATGCAAATTTGGCGGGGTATATACCCCGATGACCCACCTACATGTCTGGGATTCGACGAGAGGATGCATTAATTCCCCGATACGAACAAATCAGAAACTCCAGCCAATGATGAAAGAGGGGGTAAGAAAAAAGGAAACAACCCCGTGAGAGAAAGAAAAAAGACGACAGAACGAGTGTGCTAGACAAAAGAAGCAGAAGAGAGTTTGGTAAAGGTGTGAACGGGCTTAAAAAATCAGTGTGTGCTTCGAATCAATATGATCAAGTTGTGTTCAAAAGAAACATGGAATCGGTGGCTTGATGATGGCTTAAGAGAAAGAAAGCGGTTCCAATAGTGCACGCGTCGATCGTGTCCTGTGTAAAGATGGCTACCTCATCATAATGGTGAATATCCCAAGTAATTTATTTATTATTTGTGTTTCAAACCTTTTGTGGATACCCCTTATCCTCCAAAACCACATCTCCCCCAGACATGTTTTTAAGTTTAAAATTATGTCAATATCGTCTTTTAATTAATATTAGTAGAATGACTAAGAATAAATGGAATTTATTTGCAATTCAAAAAAAAAAAAAAAAAAAACCATGCATTGATATTCTTTGAATATTTTATTTGTGTTTTGTAAGTGTTAATATACTGCTGCAAAAAAAAAAAAAAAAATATATATATATATATATATATATATATATATATATATATACGAAAGAACTTTGATTTTAAAGGTGACAAAGAAGGTATTTTTGTTAAAACAATTAATTTCTCGAATAGAAAGAATGTTGTGAATAAGATAGTTTGTAGTCATTACAACGTATTGACATATAGAAAAATTAAATTAAATAAAATTAAGTAAATAAATAAAATAAATAAATAAATATTTTATTGATGGAATATTATGCAACAATCAGTAGAACTGAACAATTGAATTAGTACTTGCTTAATATGTATGTATTCATGTACAATATTTTTCATTTATGTGTATGTTGAAAGTGTCAAAGTGCATTTTGTATATGTATAAGGTAACGGAACATATAGTGTTAAAATAGGTAAAATAGTATCTGTAAATATTTAAAGTAAAAAAAAAAAAAAAAAAAAAAATGGGTCGTCCCAGAGTTAGACAGGATTCGCCAGAGTCTCTTAGGAATCGAAATACCCAAAGTTCGGCACAAAGCCAGCATAACAAAACGCCAGACACGGGACTAATCCCTCTATTGCCCCGATATTCGGCTGATAGTCTCGAGACAGTTTCTCTCAAGGTATATAGAATTATTTCCATGTAGAAAAATCACTGCAGATCAAATAGTTCAATGTTTACAAAGTTATTTTTCTCGTTTTGGGCTTCCAGATACGATTATATCGGATAACGGACCTCAATTTAGATCAAAGGAATTAAGGAGTTTTTTAAAATCTCTCAATATAGAGAGTCGTTTTTCGTCGATCTACCACCCACAATCGAATGGGACGGTAGAGCGCGCACAAGGCACGCTTCAGCAGTGTATTCGATGCATAGCAGAGAACACTTTTGAATGGGAAGATGCAAGTGTATGGGCGCAGCTCTATTACAACGCCTCTAAACACAGGGCGACGAATTTCCCGCCGGCGTTACTATTTCTGGGTCGTGACATTAAAATACCCCTGGACAATACAACTGACGTACAGGGACAGAATATTTTCGAATCAAGATGGTCCCAGGAGGAAATACAAATATTTGTGGACAAATTAATTAAGCAGAATTTAAATAACAGACAACAGGCCTGGATATTTCAAGAAAAAGCGGCTAAACCGCAGAACTTAGAAAAACCCGCTAAACATACTCCAATCCACATAGGGGTTTGGAATACATGAGAAATATGCACAAGAAGTGTAAATTTGACCCCATTTTTACCGGCCCTTATAGGGTAATGAAACTATTTCGTAATGATAATTTGTTACTTAAAGAAGTGAATAAACCTCATGTAGAATCGAAAAAAGTACATAAAAACCTCATTTTTCGGGTAAAACCCCAGACACAAGAAACAGACTCTGACGAGTCAAAAACCCCCACCCATGGTTATTGGTTACGCAACCGCTCCCGGAAGGGGCGAGAAACAGCACAAACATAAGAAAAGAACAAAAATTCAAAAAAAAAAAAAAAGGGGGTTCTTACCAGCAGCCGAGTTGTGAGGTCCAGAGTGTTCCACGAGTGTTCATTCAGAGTGTTGATCTTCAATTGCGTCAGTAGCTGATGAACAGATTGGGATCTCTGTGAAAGGAAAACCGAACACGAGAATTACAAAACTGATAGGAAAAAAGAGAAAAACGCGACCTGGAAGGCAATTGAATTTAGCTAATCATAACAGTAATAATAATAAGAATTATAATAATAATGACATGATATATATATAATCAAAAGGGATATCCCGTGTAACCTTGTGCACTGCAGAAAAGCTAAGCTGAAAATGAAGGGAATGTTAACAACAACAACAAAAAAAAAAAAAAAAAAAGAGACGGACAAAATATAATAATGTAGATAATAATAGCAAGCAATAAGATAACAGGCACACACATACGTATGTTAAAAAAAAAAATAAATAAAAAATAAAATAAATAAAAAAATAAATAAATAAAAAGTAAAACACAAGTTAGCAAGGCATCAGCTGGTGTTGTCGTTTGGCTTTTGCTGTTGGTAAACAAACCGGCAGGGAGTCATTCCCATGGGGGCGAGTCGTTCGTTCGGATTCGCGGCGAGTCGTTCGTTCGGATGTCACGCATAGGATGCAAGAGAAGGGCAACATGAAAAGACAAAAATATGCATATAAATAAATACCGGACATACAGCTATAGGCGAGACAAATACATAGTACAGTAATTTTACTAATCAAATTTTAATTAATACAAGTTAGAATAAAATTATTGAGTTGCGTCACCAGAGTACCTGGGACGGAAAGCTGCAGATTTCCTCTTGGATTTTGGTACTTATCGGGCAATTGCAGGCAATAGCCACGATGAGTAAGACGCGCTCTAGAATAATAGAAAACTCTATTCATTTTAAAGTAAACATAGGGATTTCACAGAATAATAACCTATCAGACCGCATGGACTTGACATGCAGAACGGCGCTTTACAAAAAATGCGTAAGAATAGTAACGTTAAGTTTGTTTCTCTTTACAAAATTACAGTTAATAGGGCGGCATAAGCTTTCATTAACAAAATAATTAAATAACAATCACTTACCTCTACACGACGTTGACATCCTAAAAAAAAGAAAAACACAGGCGAAAAATGTGCCGAGTCACTCCAGGCGCAGGACATAAACCGGTTGCATGCAGCACGAGTTGAGTCGTCGAGCTGCAGTTTCCCCCTTTTCCAAACGCGCGGATGTATTATACGCAGTGAAAAACCGGAAATTTCAACCATGAGTTCCGATTGTCAAGCGACAAACAGTTTCGCAGCCGGAAGGATCTGCTTAAAAGGAATACAAGAGGAGAGAGGGTAGTTCCAGAACGCACGGGTTTAGCGGTGGTGAAACTCTTTTACAGATACAGACGTGGGAATTTAGAAATGAATTGAATGAGTAAATAAGAACGCATCGATGATTATGGCTAGATATTTTGGAACAGTGGTACGTGAGGTGTACCGTATAAATAAAAGGGTGTGCAATATAGGAATGAATCCCCTGTCTGAGCAAAAAAAAAAAAATAATAATAATAATAATAATAATAATAATAATAATAATTAAAAAAAAAAAAAAAAAAAAAAAGGGAAGGAAGACGAGTATTTTCTATGATATGCAGATAAATATATATGTGTAACAAGTAATAGACACACATGATATTGTATGTTATTCTTAATATATATATATCCATCTCTAACAATATAAATATGGTACATGTTGGTACAGAATGTGTGATTAAACATAATAATGTGTGTACAATCCCATTGGTGTACAATATATTATTTTGAAGAAATTGAGAAACAAGATACAAAGGTAACTCATTAATGTTATTAATGCAAAGTGGTTCGGAAACATTATCGATACTGCCAGATTTAACAAAATCTGACAAAACAAAGCCGCAAAGGAGAACGAAAATGTTCACGTGAAACCACAAAATGCTTGAGACACAACGGGAGAACAAATGTATCACAACTGAGACTTTCGCCGTGTGTAGCTACGCGTGATGGACTATTGTGTATGGACTAAACTCCAACTACTAAACGGTAGAACGTAGCACATAATTTGCTACGTATGATGGACTATATCGCATGGACTATACAGGACAAGTGCCAAATTTTAAAACGTAGCACATGTGTAGCTACGTGTAATGAACTAGTGACTGTGGACATTGAATATTTTTTTTTCTTGTTTTTTTTATGTACACGGGGGAGAGATGTGGTGAAGTGAAACAGCAGTAAAATATAATTTTGAGACGGTTCCCATGGGAAGACCACACAAGTGGACCGTAAATTAGAAGAGGCGCCAGGCAATGGACAGTCTGGACACTATAGCACAATGAACTGTCAACGTTAAAATATTTATGGCCGAAAATGATATGCAAATTTGGCGGGGTATATTCCCCGATGACCCACCTACATGTCTGGGATTCGACGAGAGGATGCATTAATTCCCCGATACGAACAAATCAGAAACTCCAGCCAATGATGTAAGAGGGGGTAAGAAAAAAGGAAACAGCCCCGTGAGAGAAGAAAAAAAGACGACAGAACGAGTGTGCTAGAGAGAAGAAGCAGAAGAGAGTTTGGTAAAGGTGTGAACGGGCTTAAAAAATCAGTGTGTGCTTCGAATCAATATGATCAAGTTGTGTTCAAAAGAAACATGGAATCGGTGGCTTGATGATGGCTTAAGAGAAAGAAAGCGGTTCCAATAGTGCACGAGTCGATCGTGTCCTGTGTAAAGATGGCTACCTCATCATAATGGTGAATATCCCAAGTAATTTATTTATTATTTGTGTTTCAAACCTTTTGTGGATACCCCTTATCCTCCAAAACCACATCTCCCCCAGACATGTTTTTAAGTTTAAAATTATGTCAATATCGTCTTTTAATTAATATTAGTGGAATGACTAAGAATAAATGGAATTTAGTTGCAATTCATAGAGTCTTTAGTTTTTTTAGTGTTTTGGTGTATGTCAATCATTTTTCATTTTTTCAGCGTAATCCTAGGAGTACTTGCCAGGCAGGTTATGCGCGGCATAATACCACTGTACGATCATCTTAGGCTTTAGTTTTCATCAAATTTTAACCATAACAAAATTAATCCACCACACTCGCCACTTGACGGCACTGTAGCAAATCATTACTTTAATTAACTACAAGATGGCCCTGCAGTGTATCACTTCTTGACTGTGCAAATGATCGTTATGAAAATTGGTATACATAGATAGTTGAACACGGTCGCTATGAAAATCAGTATACATAGCTATTTGAACAATGAGAATATTTTGGCGTTATCCATTTTGCTATAACTCGCCACTTGACGGCGCTGTAGCAAATCATTACTTTATTGAACCTCTAGATGGCCCTGCAGTGTATCACTTCTTGACTGTGCAAATAATCGCTATGAAAATAGGTACACATAGATATTTGAACACGGGGAAGAGTTTGCGCTATCCATTTTCCTATAACTTGCCACTAGATGTCGCGTCAACACATGAACTTCAGGACTGTCCAGCCGATAGTCATGAAAATTCGTATACATCGATATCTGAATGCGAAAAATATTTTCGCCGTATCCGTTTTGCTAAAACTCGCCACTAGATTGCGCTACGCCGCATAGCCTTCTGCACCGTACAAACGATTGCCTTGCAATTCGGTATGCATGATTATTGGACACAGTATAACGCGATATCCACTTTGCTATATCTGTTTATTACAATGAATAGTAATCACCACAAATCGTAATATCAAAAAGTCCATTCATTCCCGTGCGAAGAACGGGTACTTCAGCTAGTTTTTAAATAAAAAAAACCCTGCGCAACACCTTGAGTATTTACCAACCACGGCAGTTTTTCATAATTTGGAAACTTACGCAAGCGTATAGTTGGTGTTTATTTCATATTAAGATTGCAAACCAAACAATGTTCCACTTGTTTTCTTTGTTCAAACCTGTGGAACAGCTTGAATATTTAGCATAAATAGCGTGTTTTCATTATTTGGCTATTTATGCCTGCGGATGAATGATAATAATTTCTCATTAAGGTTGTTATTAAAACTCTTCCCCATATATTCTTTTGCATATCCTTGGGAGATTTAACACCGCGAAATATTTCTTCTGGCCGTGATAGGAAATATTCAAGATGGACCAAACTGCTAACATGGCATAATTCATAAATACATGCCAATTATTTCAACTCGGTAACGGGTGGCGAATACCCAAGCTAACCTAAAAGATTACCATAGACATTATTTGAATTACTTTATACTTTCAAGATATTGGGTGTAGCTTGGTTTCTACCTGATGCCAAAGTGGTACTTTTTTACTTTCCGAACATGTACCATGTAAGGAAAGTATTGTAATCATGAAAAAATTCGACTTCGAGATTTTGGTGTTTTTACACGTTTTGAGGGCTTCTGAATCCATTTATGCTATTTTTACGAGATGTATGTATGTATGTGTGTATGTGTGTGTGTGTGTGTGTATGTGTGTGTGTGTGTGTGTGTGTTTGTGTGTATGTGAGTGAACACGATAGCTCCTGAACGGAGCATTCGATTGAGCTCAAATTGGATATATATGTCATAAACCACCGTCGCAAGACCGGTATTAATTTTGGTGTGTATAGGACTTATAGTTTTTCTACAGGGCTACGACAAAGATTTCTTTTACATTATGGCCTATGGGGAGAATTTCTTGAAAGTGCGCTAGCGTTTAAACGGAAGATTCGATTGAGCTCAAATTGGGTATATATGTTATAAACCACCGTTGCAAGACCGGTATTGATTTTGGTGTGTATAGGACTTATAGTTTTTCTACAGGGCTACGACAAAGATTTCTTTTACATTATAGCCTATGGGGGGAATTTCTTGAAAGTGCGCTAGCGTTTAAACGATACATTCGATTGAGCTCAAATTCGGTATACATGTTATAAACCACCATCCTAAGACCGGTATTGATTTTGGTGTGTATAGGACTTATAGTTCTCCTACAGGGCTACGACAAAACTTTCTTTTATGTTATGGTATAATGGCATATGGGGAGAAATTCTTGAAAGTGCGCAAGCGTTTAAACGGTGCATTCGATTGAGTTTCAATTTGGTATACGTTTGAATTATTCATCGATTAAAATTTATTTAAGTGCTTGGTAATGATCTTAATCGTAAGTGTTCGGAAAGTCGAGTGGAGTCACTCCAGATTTTTAATCTTACAATTAGTTATCTTGTATTAGAAAAAGAAATATATATATATATATAAATAAGTCAATTCCTACTTAGGTCAACAAAGAAAAGTTTTATTTGAGTTACATTATATTAAATTTATTTAATTACATATAATTAAGAATTAACGTTTGAAAAAACTATTTGAATTTGAGTGGATGCATAAAAAGTATTTTATTAATGACTAAAAATTTGAATAAGATATATAAATATATATAGGGAGAGTATGAATTGAGAGTGTCTCTTTTCGTTAATTAAAAAAAAGAGATGCATCGTTAGATTTTGCAATCGTTCTAAATACGAAATTTCAACATTCTACGCTTAAAAGTTTTAGAAATATGCGAAATGCGAAATGATTTTTGGCGCCAAATTTGGTCAGATTTCGGCAAAACTCACGAGGTCAGATTTCGGCAAAACTCAAAAGGTCGACGACAAATGGCGAGGTTTTAGGCATGGACCAAACAATGATTGACTACAGATGTAATATATTGAAGATGCCCACAGACATTAATGTATTGAAATTCTTTTGGGTAGTACTGTAAATAAACTTTCCAATAGATTGGAACCAAAAATCGAGATGCGCAACTAGATGTTACAGCAATCTTATACATGAAATTTCAAATTCTACGACTAATAGTTTTTGAGATTTGAGAATAAAATCCATACACACGTACAAAGTCGCCAAGCTTGGCGACTTTTGGCGTAATTATTGAGGAAGAAACGTGACTGTGGTCGCACCATTACCTAACTACAGGGTAGGACTGTATTGTGCTTGAAATGGATGAATGTCCAAAAAACTGCCATTCTGAGACGTTCGAACTAGCCAAACACCCTAAAATACGCTTAAACGAATTTCTGCCCATAGAACGTAATGTATTTAAAATCTTTTGGGCGGCCCTCTAGATAAACTATCCAGTCGAATGGGACCGAAAGGGATGGTCACAGTTGGATGCTACAACAATCTTGAACATAAAATTTTAACATTCTAATAGTTTTTGAGATATGCGAGTTTAATGAATTTCTGCCGATACAGCGTAATGCATTTCGAATCTTTTGGGCGGTCCTGTAGATAATTTATCCAGTCGATTGGGTATAATGTTAACATATATCCTAATATTCTTTAAGATTGAAATTGTATATTTCTCTACATTGGTCCAATTAAAAAAAAGAATTACGTATTTTTCCTAATAACTCTTGCATAAATAAATTCCATAAACGTAAATTCAATCTTCTTGCATAAATATAGATGCTATGGAAGTATTTTCTTGCATAATTATGCTTTAAACATAATTTTCTTTTATAAACTCATACTTCAGGGGAAAAAAAATCTAAATTTAAATTATTAGAATAAAGCACACTTCGAAATCACATGAAATCGACCACGGAATAGATAAAAAATATTCTTTTACAATAACTTTATAATAACATTAACTACATAAACGACAATAATATTGACAATAATAGAACAAACGGATGGACTAAAAAAATAGAAACTTCTAACTTCGAATAAAACTAAAATACATCGTACCCTACTATAGTTACTCAGAACTCTGAGTGTGTCACAATTCCGGCTCAACCCTAAAAATAAAACTTTTACCATCGTTAATCCAAACAGATTAAAAAGTTATCGTCTAATAACGTATAATGCTCACCGTTCGTGGTGCTATCCGCCTGCAAAATTTCATAAATTTGCAAAAAAATCTGCGATACTTCTAAAATCTGAAAATCCACCCGTTCCCTGATTTTTGAGTGCTTTTTTGCCACTTTCAACATCATTTTATTTCCGAGAGTACAAAAAAAACTTGTGATTTGCGTGTCAAACTTAGGTATTGCATGTGGCATTGACGTCATATTGAAGTCAAAGTTTGTTATGGGCTTTGAAGGGAAAATTACGATTCTGATTCTCGTAAAATAATTCTTCTAAAGTACAGCAGTATATTTTTTTTTTCAAAAATAAAATAGTTTTCTTTGCATTAAACTGTGATATAGGGGAGGATTTTCTTACCAAACGAAATGTTCCGAAAGCGAAAAGTTTCTGCAGAGTATGCAATTCCAGTCACGTGACCTTTTTCAATCACGTGACATAGCACAATCGTTTAGTGGACCCCAAAAACCCCCAAGTACAAAATTTTAAGAAAGTCCTTCGAGCCGTTTCGGGATCATTCGGACTAACATATATTCCACGTTTAATATAGAAACGGACTCACTATCGCCTGTCCATTATTGATAATCACTTGTTCTCCATTGAAAAATGCTGTTCTCTCGCATATTTTTAATCTTTAACTAATTTCCTCACAACTACCTTTTATCTCCTTTTCTAATGATTCTAAAGAAATTTTCTTACTACACCAATTTTCTAGATAGGTTTTTTTTTTCTTATCGTTGACTTGTTTAACTTTAGTAGACCTAGTAATTTCTTCGTTTTATTTCTTATTTTTCAGTATTTCCGTTTTAGTATATCCTCTAATAATTCATTTCATAGGGTGCTGATGATGCATTCACTGTTCATTCACTGTAACGTGGAATTTTACGCAAATAAACAACATTACTTTCCTGCCCCCAATATATATATTCAAAGTTGCTATGATTAAACTTTCTTTATAAACAAGGTTCTACAGCTAAAACGAGTAAAAATATTGTAACCGAATTCAATATATAGACTATACTTGAGATGCGCACGAGCAATATTAAAAAAAAAAAAAAAAAAAAAAAAAACAGCAACTTCAACAATGGAAATGACAAATTCGTACCTACCAACAATTTCAATGCTTATTCAACAATTTATTATATAATTTGGGTATTTTTTAAGTTGATTTTAGTATGCAAAAGGGCATCCTGTGGAGGTGTTTTGAACTAAACTTTTTCAAAATTTTCCTTGGGCGCATCTGGTGCACAGTTCATAAGTGAAATCTGGTGGCAATCAGATCACCAATTTCAGCTCCAGAACACTGTTTATAGGAGCGGTTTAACTATAACCTTCATATACACTAGTTAAAGAACGTATGTATTGACTTGAGTAAATATAAACAAAATAATCTATTATGTAACATAACAAATGAATACAAATTTTATTAATTAAATAAGAGTCATCTATTCATTTTTAATGTATTGCATTAATAGCAAAATTGTAAATAATTTTTTATATATTTTCTTTCTATTCTATAATTTTTTATATATTTTCTTTCATTTACACATTTAATTTAAAATGCAAAAGTTAGTCTTTTCTCAACATACCATTAGGAGTGATTACGGACAATTTCCCCATGTATTTTGATCATATTATATAATCTGTAAACCAACGTATTCCTCTTAAAATATATGTAGAATATATTTTTTTTCAATCTCTATCTGATTTGTAATTAACATATTTGTTAGAAATGTCATGAAAGATTACAATAATTAAAAGGGTATCAAAGAATACTTAGAGATGAGAAATAGCTACAAATTTCTATGGAGGTTCCAAAAACATAGTTTTCTTCGGTAACTAACTATTAAGATGATTTTCTTTAATTTTCATAAATTCTGAATCAAACACAATAACAGTACATAAATTCCGACACTCTTACTAAGAAATAACGAAATTGCAGAAAACAAATTTGCTTCCTTTCTGAAAATACATCTGTTTTGTTACGAGATCTGTAATTGAGTGAACAATAAGCGGGTAGTCGGAGAAAGTAAGATTTCATATTGTTACAGAAACTGCTTCCACCACTCCGAAAGATAGCAAGCACATGAGAAGGCTCTTAGCAAGTTACCAATACTTCAATTTGCAGCAACCATGCGAAGAAATCAATAAAGCATTAGAGAGATAAGTCTTTTTACCTTATTCTTTTTTATTTTCAACACAAAGTTACTTTCCTACCACTTAGTGTCGTATTTCTATATCCTATTTTTAACGGTACTTGGGGATCAACAAATGAATTTTCTTGAAAACAAAACAAGTTATATTCTTTGTGTGGGGGGATTAGGAAATAAATAAATATATACACGAATAAATATGAGTACATATATATATATATATATATATATATATATATATATATATATATATATATATATATATATATATATATATATATATATATATATATATATATATATATATATACTCATACCCTATATATTATATATATATATATAATATGTAGTAAAAATGCTGAAAATTGATACTTACATGTTTTTTGGGTTACACAATTCATTTCATTATACTATTTATATAATATTTTTAATATTTTTACTGTTCATTAATTCGTGCATTTGTTCAGTTATCGAACAAAGCTTTCGAAATACATCTTATTTCCACTTCTGAATGTTCTATTCGTATGCTGCACAATAAATCCTTTATTTAATTCTTTTAAATTTCTATTAAGGGAAGGTGGCCTAAAATGATGCCCTTAAGGTGAAAATTTGTATAAATAACATAAATATTAAATTAAACTTTGGCTTTTTGCTAGCCTGTTTTACTCTATGGTTTGCATTACAAACATATTTCAATAATATTTTTAACTCACATTGAGTAATTAAAAATTGGAATTTTGAAGAAGTGTCCAAAGCATCATTACAGTTTCAACCAAACGTCAAAATGATCCTTCGATTAAAAATAATTGTAAATTGTTTTTATCGAGAAAATAAAAAGATGTAAAAGTAATTATGACTATACATAATGAAGTAAAATTAGTTTTACAATCAGATAACATACATAATTTAATGAATATTTTAAAATAAAAAAGTGTCACATTCAAAATCGAATATTTGAAAATAATAATTCAAAAATTATGGCCTACAATAAACGCAGAAATACATTAAATAATGCCTTTTCCCTCCACTTCGAAAACTTGGAATATTTGAGAACAAAACGCAAAAATGCACGTGATCACTTTTCACAGTTATCTCAGCGCATGCATCATACACCCACCATTTGCGGCACTGGATCTAACCTAAATAATATTTTTAAAAAAATATTGCATTCAGCAAACTAAGCCATATTTCATTACATGAACGACTGTTTACTTAAATAAATAGGGTGGATAGTGCTTACCTTATGGCAAATGTTATAAAAACCAAATTTTCAAAGAATTCTAATTAGACGCCTAATACTGTGACGGTCATTGCTTCTTCACGTGGCACTAGTTTATGTGTTAACCGGTAGATAGCGCTACCTGTGTGTTAGAATACGTATGTGACTGGTAAGTGGGTCGTTTTACGAGCTAGGATGATTTTATGCCGCATTCCTCTTCTTCCTTTGTTGTTCAATTATAATCTTTTCATACTTCGCAATTGTGATTCAACCATTTGTTTTACGTTTAAAAATACATTTCTTTTTTATTTATTTATTAACTATATTTATTAAAAATAAAAGTACATTTATGCACGAATATATTTTCGTGGAATCACCGCAGAAATGTTTAAATTATTTCCGTAATATTCTATTTATACCTTATTAGAAAAACTTTGGGTTTGGACCAGAGAAAAACTGTCCATGAACATTCTGAAGCTGACCGATGACTTCAATGTATTGAAATAATTTTTGGTGACTCTGTAAAAGTACTCAAACTTGATTCACTTGTAATAACAAACGGAAGGGCAAAACTTGATCGATGAAAATAAATCGCCTGTGGCGTAGTCTCTAAGCTCCGTTTCCGTAAGAACACGGAATTTGAAGCAGCGCCGGCTTGGTCTGTGCTTGGGAGGGCGAAGTCTTCTCTCCTATGGACTAATGTGGGACTGTGCACGCTTATGGGAGAAAGTGCACGTAAAATCTGTTCGTGGTTCCAATGTCCTCTATGTTCAAACGATACCTCTGGGGGTGTCAATTTCAGATGCCGAGTTTATCGTCTGGAGTTGGTTCAAAATTGAGAGACCATCCATAGGGAAAAAAATAGGCCTAGCTAATGGGCTCTCTCGTAATGAAATAACTAACATATGCTGCCCACGTTATGGTCAAGCGTCCAGTAGATAGCTGTCCCGACCATTAGTAAAGAAAAAAAAATCCAGAATTAACTTACTTTATTTTCAGGAGATGAATTTTTATACTTCTCAAATAGATGTATATTATTAATACTTTTTATTAGTTTTATGTTTCGAGCAACCCCATCTTAAATTTCAAACTTCATTAGAACGCCACTAAATATGAACTTAATAAAAATGTGAGTTTATCTAAACATCTATTCAATATTGCCTTGATGTTTAATCAAGCGTGCAACAAAATAGCTGAAATGTTACTGTGTTGTTTTCCTTTTAACGTATTATTCTACTACTTTAGAGATTAACATAAGTGCAGAATGTGAAGTAAAACATAAAGCAAAAGAAGAAATCGATTATAATCTTTGGATCTATATCATTTGTAAAGAGCCGTGCGTAGGCGACTTTTACGGAAGAAGATTTGATATCGAAAAGAAAACAGCTTTTATGCGTGAAACAAATGCGGTAGAAGAAATGCGAAATGCAGTGTTGGTTTAAAATTAATTCAAGTGTGAAAGGAAGATGCCTGCAACTTGAACATTTACAAAAATGCGCAGGTAAAATGTTTCAAATACGGTAAAATAAATTAATAGTATAAAGTTACGTAACATTATTAGAATTAAAATAAACGACATGTCTGAATTGCTTTGGATACATGATCTTTGTAAATTGTCAAAATATTCATCAGAAAATGTTTCTGTATTTTTGTCATTATTACATTTTTATACAATCGTCACATAAAAGCAGAACAGGTGAATTTAACAAAATTTTATTTTAGATGTTTCATCAGCATTAAATATGAAATGTAAATTTCTCAAAAATTCCAGCAGTCTTTACAATGTAAATAGCTATATAAATGTATACAAATGTGCTCAGCATTCCTTTACACAAAGCATGAAATCGGATAAGGTTTTGTGAAACTAAACTCTTCAGTTGGATTGCTGGTTGTAAACTTTATTGTGTAAGCTTATTGTACTGTGTAAAAGAATCATAATTTTGCTTTCGCAGTTAACGTGTAATAGCTAACTTGCATTGAATGAAATTCTATATTGTTTATAATGTTTTCTTCCTTTAAATATGGAAGATCGAATATTGAAGACTAAGCAGAAAAATGATAGGAATAGGGAGGGGGGGGGTAATTTTTTTCGAACTTGAAAAATGTGCAAGAATTGAGTAACGCCCACTTGCTTGTGCATTTTGTTAATGTATAACGTGGAGATACTACTAACCATGTAGACGATGAATGTTGAACCATTCTTCGAATACTTTATACATGATTAAAAATGTATTGCGAAATATAATATTAGAATCGTACCTTCTAAAAGCCAAGGAGTTCTATGTTATAAAATTTGCTATGTGATACCATGAAATTTTTATGAATGTACGTTTTTCAGGTTTTTCCATGTCGAGAGTTTAAAAACGTAGCTTTTATTTCTATTCGAACAATAGAAACTCAAGATATAACTAGTAAAATATCAAAAAAATTTGTAACTCTTCAATTTCTAAACAGTATTATATAAGCAATAGAACTCTGTAACACAAATTCATTATCTGCTTTTCCCTGCAATTACTGCTTCATGGATATATTTATTTACTAGAATGAAGTGTAAGTTGGTAACGCAGACAAATGTTTGTATAGAAGTGCTCTCTTTTGGAAATAAGAAACTGACAGAGCGAACATTCATCAGTGTGCCATTTTTCTGTTATTCGTGCTCGAAGGCAGGTCTGAGATTCATGTGTGCATCTGATATGGAAGTAAGGAAGGACAGGTTGTGAGGCGTAGTTCATTTTCTTTTTCTGCAGAATGGTGTCAGGAAATGAAATTCACGCCTGTATGTGTGCTGTGTATGTCGCGTGTGCAGTTGTTTCAATAAACGGCATTATTCTGATGCACGAAAACTCTCTCCTGCCTTTTGTTGTCAAGTTTTCTCCTGCTAAACTGCAGAAGATTTCTTAGACATCCTTCATACAGTCAAGATTTCTCCCCATACAGCTTTAATAGTTTTGAAACTCTGAAAAGAGACATTAGTGGCCTTCCATTTTCATCGGAATGAAGATGTACACTCCGGTTCCGTAAGCAACCCCAAAGACATAATCCGTTTTGTTCCACAGTAGAGCAAAATTTATTAAAAATTATGGAAATTGCGTTTAAAATAATTCATCAATCCCGTTTTCATATGAACGACCCTTATAAATATTATAATTCATATGGATTATCATGTCATTTACACCCTCTTTTAACAAACGCCGAAATACTTCCACTCGGGAGAATGAATATTATTTTGACTATTTTAATTTGTTTTTATTTCTACACAACTGTAAACTTGTTTTTAAATGTCCTGTAGACTATTTTTTTCATATTTAATTTTTTAAAACTGATTAAACACTAAAGAAAGAACACACATAAATTGTCGATGTTGTTGTGATAAGTATCTGTAGAAAATACTTTTGAAAATAGACAAACTTAACACTTTTTATTTATTTTCAGTTTTAATCGAGAAATTCCTCCTTCCCACAATGGAAAACTTCTAAAAAAAATTCCCATACCAAGCATAGAAATGTTATTTAAAGATTGCACATCATCTGACAACAAACGTTACGTCATGTATAAGATAACTGCCAACTGTATACATTGTAATTTAATTTAAATAATTCACTTTTTAAATTTTCATTTGTATTTTATTTCGTTAATTTCGAATAGAAAGTTTTATACTACTTTATATACACATTCTCTCAGCTCAGATTGTAACTTAAGAGGAATCTAAAACATATGGGAGAGTAATCACGATGAATAGGTTAATCGATTATTCAGTTAACTGAAGTGGAATTCTAAAACACTGCTGTATAAAATTATCCTCCAGAATTTATCAAGGAGTTGTTGATACGAAGCCTCTTTGGAGATTTTCTGCACAATAGAATGTTCAAAATTTAGGAAATTTAATATTACAAAGGGACTTCATCACTGACTGGTTTGAAAAACTTTATGTAAAGTTATAAGTGTCGTAACAGAGATGAATTTCTTTATGATTATGTCTAATAATGTATGTTAGTTGAATTATTAAAATTAGAAAAACTCCTAGAATAGGTTCTTCAATAAACTGAAATATTCGGATAGTTTCTTGAGGATTGAACTTTCATGAATGCATTTTGAAAATTGACTATGTAGCAATTTTTTTTAATGTAAAGGGAGATTCTTAAAAGGTGGGTCACCAAATGCCAACTATAATACATTTTCCAAATTTTGGAGTTTCACTATTTTTTAAGTTATAGTATATAAGCCTAGAATAGAGTGTACAAACATAAAAATGTAACAAGCGTTCTGAAAAATTTCTAAATAAAACACTTACTTATCAGTTCTGAAGATTAAACATTTGAATCGGTGATAGCAGATACCACCTCAGTCACAAAAAGGAATTTTTCAGGAGAGAGAAAACTCCTCCAAATTTTCAAATATTTAAACTTTTTTTTACCTCTGTCATAACATGCATTTATGTTTCAATCATGCATATATTACCTAATTTCGACATCAATTAGGCTCAGTAAAATTTAAAATTTGATTCGACATGATGCTGTTTCTGCACTCAACTGGTTTTTAGTCAGCTGAAAACTTGGGAAAAAGGTAATCATTCAAATCAAATCAAAGCAAATCAAATCACCATTTATTGCCTAACCATATTTATGGTATACAAAAGTCAAGAACATGAATTTAGGAGAAAAAAGTGCTTTTCTTGCAGAAAATATTATGGAGATGAAAATCTAATATTGAAGCTGGAATAACTATTTTTTAGAAAACCACCCCTAGGGCAGTTCAGGTGGCCAATAATAGTGTTAAAATAGATCATTGTCGCCCATCGTTCGAAAAAGAAGCCCCGTATCTACGAACTCAACAGACTAACGTCGATCTTGCCCTCAACACGCATCTTGCCTTTCTAAGCTTATTTTCACCGAAAACGATTTTTCGCATTTTTGTGACTGAAGTGGTTTCTCCACTCACCTATTCATTTTTGACAACTTGCCCAGTAGGTTACACATTTCGGACATCTTTGATCTGTAGATTACAAATTTTGGGCATTGTTGATCTTTTGGTTACTGATTTTCAACAGTGGAATTATAGATATGTGCACTAACAATGCTAAGGGCTATAAATGCATTAAATGGGTTTTATCTAATTGTGTTTTGTTAATCAAATGTATAATAGTATTTTCTTTTTTTCTTTTTTTTAAGAAGAGCGTTATGTCTTTTGATACGTTGATTTTCGTGAGTCATTGTTGTAGAAAATATCATAAGCAACATATTTCAACTGTACATGTTATATGCAACTAATCAAATGTTTTTGGTCTCACATTCACTCATTATTAGAAGTATCGAACTTAGTTTCTTTTAAACACTTAAGATATAAATTAAGAGATTGAAAAATAAACAGATAGCATTTGTCATTGCACTTTATTTAAAATAATAAAACTGTCTTAATTTAATTAAAAAATAAAAACTTTAAAATTTTTGGGTTTTACCTCTACGAATTCCAAAAATTATATATATATTATGTATTGCTCACAAATTTATTTAAAAATGTATCAGTATTTCGTTAGTTACGCAGTTTGAATTCGTCAAACAATTTTATTAAGTACATTTTCCGAAAAAAAGAACAAAAACATTCCTAATAAAATTAAACACTTACAAACATTGAAGTCCCATTTATAAAGTTAGTTAGGTTTTACTCACTTATAAATTGCACTTTTTAAATAATCATGTCCAAAATTTCGTAAAGATCGAAGCTACCACCATTTTCTTTCAATCGTATACAAGTATTTGCCATGCTCATCAATGATGTTAATCATTATTTCTACTAAATAACTTTATTTCCCGGATAAAAACTGTATATTTGGAGAAACAGGATTGTAATTAATGACTTCTTTAAAAGTTTAGGACACTGGCAACTCTTGTGAAAATAAATTAAATATTAAAGAAATCGATGTTCCGATCATTACACGATATAGACATCGTGGTTTATATGAATATTTATCTCAGAGAAAATGCACAAAAACTTTTAAAATGTCGAATTTAAAACAACGTCAAAACAATGCTTTTAAACGTTGAAAAAAATATTGTAAAAGCTGATTGAGATACTTACATATTATTTATTTAAGCTTTCAGATAGCATTGTTTCGATCGTTACTTTTTGACAACAGAATTGGCAAGAACACATTATTGTGATTCTTGTTATAATTCTTCAATATTTTAAGCATGCTACTGCTATATGTTGACCAAAATACTAAATAAATCATCATTTTATTGTATTCACTCCATATTTTAATTATGAAAAGCCTAAAAAGTGGTAAAATTTTTCTTTGTTGGTGTTGCAGAGACATCAGTTAACATAAAAGATGTCCAAAATTAACCATTTGTAGCTAAAATGTTCTAATTTAAAGATATTTACAACAAACTTTTGTAATAAATGATACCAGTTCTTGCTTCTGTGTAGAACTAAAAATTCGCTGAGAAAAAATTTCAGTTATAAGATCTATTTTTTTTTTCTGAGAATTTTAAGTTAACATGTGTGTTTGACCATCTTTTTTAGAATCACCCTAAAGTGGTTATGTTTGATTGGCATGCTGTCATGCACAGCATATCATTAAAAAAAACTTGCTCTTTATTTGGTCGTCGTTCGTCGTACAGCAAAGTTATAAATAACATTCGTTTGCGTATATTTAATATATACTTTTCTCTATTTAAATATACTCCATTTAAATATATATAATTTAATTTACTATTAATTTAATTTGAATACGGGGGCGTCTTCATGTTTAATTCTGCATTAACTTCGTTTTTCTCAATGGCAACACTGTATTTTAACTTTATTATACAATATAAAACCTTAAAATTACCCTAAATATAAGTTTTTACCAATTTTCAACGATAATTTCCGGAGATATTGCGAATTCATTTTTGCGTGATTTTAAGGGTCTTTCTGCAAATTGAAAAACGCTATTTGTAGGTTCCGAAATTTTCGCCTTTCACTAATTTTGCTCGTGATAGTTAAATTAAATAAATATTATTTACAGGGAAAATACTATATCTAGCCTTAAAGTATTCTGAACTGAGAATATCAGAGGTAGAAATTAGAATATTTATTCAGTGGCCCAAATGAAACGTGATTCCGAAATTTCTTTTGTCCATACGCATGATTTGAAGAAAAAATGTAAAACCACTGCTTACGATTTTGAATGTGTTTCTAAATTGAAAATTGTAATCGAGTATTTGCAGGTTCTCTTAAACAGGTGAAATGTTGCAAGGAGTGAGAATCTGTTCTCAGCTCTTCTGACTACAATCATGAATGTTACTCAGCTACAGTCGAACTTGAAGAATGGTTTCATGATTGAAAATTTATTTGTTTGAATTTCATGTTAAAAACGCGATTACTTTTATGCGGACCCAAAATTATCATTGTGTTTGTTATTTCCCTTGCTTAATATGCTATTATTGTCTGCAGTGTTCAATATTTTTATAAGACCTTTTGGGGGTACTTCAATTCATAGTTGGATGAAAATTTAGACAGAAAAACGTCTCTAGAAAAGTTTGGTCCCGGATACATATTCGTGCTTTAAAATGTTTCATTTTCTAATTTAATGTTTATTGATGTGTTTTATTCTCTTCTCTTTAAGTTATATAACACCAGTTCATTTAAAAACCTCTTAAAAATTCTATTTTCAGTAAAAGCTATATGTTAATTTATTAGACAGACATAGTTAAACGTTAACATACTTTATTGCAATCTACAATCGTAAAATGATGGATGAAATTGCTAATAATTATTACAAGGCTAAAAACCATGTATATTAATTTTTTTCAAATTCATTTTGTATAAAACCCGTATTTCGCATCACGAAAAGTGCTCTAACTTTAATCAGTTGTAACGCGGTGAATTTTGGTCCTAGATTGACAATAATTTATATTGCGCATGAAACTGTGTAAGGAATATTTTTCTAAGTATATGTGATAGGACCGAGGGACCGTATAAAATTTAAATTTCGTAATTTTTTTAGGAACTGATTTATTGACTTCGATTGTTTCTCAGATAATAGATTATGCAATTTATAGCATTTTTTGCCATGGGAACTATGTGTCTCTCTCTAACAGTTTAGGAAATAGCCAATGGCTACCGTTAGAACTGGACACTCTGTATATGTACATATATTTGTGGACACTCCAAATCGTTAAGAAATCACAAAAAGAGGACCGAAATTTAAACTAGATAAAACTAATTTATACTAGAATATTTTTGTGAGTGGCTGTTATCGATGCATCTGGAACATTTATTTTCGGATTTGTGTGCATGTATCTAAGAATTCACTTTTAAATCCTCGTCGATCAAAGCGAACAATAAAATGAACAATTTTACAAGCGTAAAAAGATAACAGATTTTTAAAACCAGGGTATGGGTGGGAATCAAGCCATGACCATAAGCTTAGGCGATAGGCGTGAAGTAGTACAGAACCTTAAGAGGCCTCTGTAGTCGGTAGGGAATGCAATCCCGCACTGTTTTTCGCTTCGCGGGATTGTGGGATTGAGATTTGTTGATTTCGCGGTATCCCGCAATCCCGCGGGATTGATATTTCATTCAACTAAAAATGGATTTCGATAGAGAAAAGTGGGAAAAAGTCTGATTGTAAGCTCTATGAAGTTTAGCTTTAATAATAATACTTTTTCTTATTTGATAATTAATACAATACCTTTGCTAAATATGATAATTATAGTCATGTATTCATGATAATAAACTAAGTTATTTCTCAGTTGCTATAAAAGAAGAA
This sequence comes from Cheiracanthium punctorium, assembly GCA_038373885.1. NCBI lineage: Eukaryota > Metazoa > Arthropoda > Arachnida > Araneae > Cheiracanthiidae > Cheiracanthium > Cheiracanthium punctorium. Next base: position 1,166,485 of record JAWZYV010004260.1, read on the forward strand.
TGTAAAAAAGACAACGTAAAGAGGAACTCGTCTTCTTGGTTTTCGTCTAATTTTGATAGAGAATACAAAATCTCTTAACAAAATATTTTTTTTTCTTTGTATGAAATCCTCAAGGAGCCTTACATTTTTTAGCGGTTAACTGAAGTTCACCTTTAAAAGACATCACTAGCTTGGGCGGCAACATGGTTGTTAATGGAGGGGAGGGGGACAAGTCAAGAGTCCTATTCCAGAGAGGTACAATATTTGGTGTGGAAGCCCTTCTGCGTTTTACCAGTACGTAAATCATAACAATATGGGAGCTGGGGGGGTGGGGACTAAGGCACCTACCTGTAAATAGGTATCAGCGATCAAGATCACTGGTTCTTATTGTTCATCTTATGCAAAAATTTTTGGCCAATTGATGATCGGGAAAGATTCGTGAAATTGTAATAAAAATAATTTATTGTTCAATATCAATCCCGCGTATTACGGTCTTAATCCAGGGGGACTAGTCCCGCAAATATTTGTGCGGGATCCCGCAGGATCCCGTTACCGCGGGATCGGGATTGCATTCCCTAGTAGTCGGCTTGCGGAGATGCTTGCTTCCCTAGTAGTCGGCTTGCGCGCACTCTAGAATTTATGTTACTTTTCAGACTGCAATAAAATCTCTTTCGGCTAAATTAACTCAAATCTGATTCGCGAAATCCTTGCGAATAGTTCTCAAGATTCACACAGGAAAATTTCATTTAAAAATACCTAATACTTTTTGAGAAAAATGATTAGGCGTTAAGGCACTTTTCTCTATAGCAAAGCATTGGGACTTGAATCTCCGCAAGCCAACTACAGAGGACTCTTAACCTCCAAGCAGCCGGTCCCCTATGAATGGTCAAAGTACTCCTAATAGTCTGAAGACGCCAGTGAAAAAAATATCTAGTAAACCTAATCTTTTTCATCGTACCTAAGCTTATTGTAAAATAGGTGAATCTTTTTTTTTTTGCATCGCTTCGCTTCTATTTAAATGACGAAAAGAGCAAAAGTGTGTGATTTTCACATGCAAGGTTGTTTTTCCAACTCTTGTTATTCCTAATTAAGGGTGGCACATGATCAAAGACCTTGTCTCCTTCGTTACTACAAATTTCTATCCCTGGTCCAACCTGAAGAAAGAGCGCATCTGTTAGGGCAGTAATAAAAGCCATAAAAGCATACTGACTTTAAGGCACATTTTAAAGTAAAATATGCGCCTGAAAGATCTAGAAATACGGTTCTTCAAAACAGGAATTTTGCCTTGCACGCTAATACATTTTAAACTGCCTTACGACTTATCTGTGGAAATTTTCACGAGTTAAAATCTCTCTCACATTTCTTCCCTACAAACCAAACCCTTATACCACTTTAAAAACACCTATTAACTCAAATACCATGTACTACGAAAAAAAATATGTGGACAGCTATTAATATATTAATATAAGAAGGGTTTAATCCAACTATTAGCATAAGCGCAGAACATAGAAATAAATAATTAAATTGCAGATGATGAATGAACCCTTGGACCCGAACACGTTAACTCCTACTTAGAAACTAGTACAATAAGAATTTCCTTCAAATGTTTCATCCTTATTGAATAATGTATCTCTCTACTCTGCAAATCCCAATTCTAGCATATCTGCTAATGACATTCGGGCATTTACAAGCTCGAGAAGTCGCCCGAGTTCATTTTCGGTAGAATAAACGCAATTAATCACTTTGGTAATGAAGAATTTTAGTGAAATATGTGGAAAATTCGTCCTAAGACTACTGAGGTGCATATTTCCTTAGATGTGTGAAGTTGGATCTTGGCGTTAGGGATAAGATTTATCGTGTCTTTTCACAAGCAGGCATCGCCCGTGTTGCAGCTTTTGTTATTAAGGGCTTAAAATTGAGGAAACTTCGGCATTTTCCTCCAATTTATAATGGAACGGGTGGCATATTTTTCTCGAATTTTATTTTGAAGAAACGAGTCTCACTTGACAAGAGCATAATGCACAAATGTATCTGTTCAATAGTTTAATAAAATGTAATAGAGTTTAACCCTTTCTGAGGTACGATTTCATGCAGAAAGTTGCTATTATACTAAATTTCCTCGTCTACGTTTTAGTTTTCATATATGTGTATTTGATTTTCTTTATTATTTGGCATAAAAGTTAGGGAAACAACTGTTAGTCACATATTTAAACTTTACAGGAGTTTAAATTCGTTATTTTCAAAATAAAAGTCGAAAAACTAGCCGCTGCTTGTACAGGTAATCAAATGCAACACTACATAACTAACGTCAAAGTAGGTTTGTTATACTCATTTTTCCAATAATCACGTAATCTTCACGCTTAAATCTACTGAGTAAAATAATAATCAAACGGAGTACATTTTAACTCAATTTTTCACTTCAAAAAGCCATTCTCCCGATTGAGTAAAATTTGCTCCATTAATCGACAAATATCAATGGAGCGAAAAATTCTCAATTCTTGAGCATTATACAACAGCTCCATTTAGCCTAAATAATAATCAAAAAAGAGGGGTGTTTTTACAAAATTTGCCCGTTTTTTATTAATATAACTGTACTCAATTATGATCACTTTTTACGCTATAGAAGGAGTGTTTTTACAAAATCTGTCGATTTTTTATTAATGTAACAGTACTCTATAGCTTAAATAATGATTATTATTTAAGCTATAGAATGAGCGTTTTTACAAAATCAGTCCTGTTTTGATTAATATATCTGTACTCAATTAAGATTATTATTTTAAACTATAAAAAAGGTGTTTTAAGAAAATTTGCTATTTTTGATTTGTATAATACACTGGAATTTGTTATTTAAGGCTGTTAAATCAGTGTTTTCTAGTATTTTCTTTTTTCTGACATTAATTGTTCACGTTGCAATTTTAAGTTGAGTAATGATTAATATGTTGATTACACATTTTAATCACGCGCGAGGATGGGGGTGGCACGCCCCCGCATGTCGAATTAAGTTTAGACTACAAAATATTGACTTTTTCTGTCAATTCACATGCATTTATAAAGAGACAAAAAATTGTGCGACCTCATGTGGGGGGGAGGTTCCCCCTATGCTAAACTTTTCTGCATTATTTTGGTACTGAAAGTAAGTATTTGACAGCCGAAGATGAGGCCTCGCTCACAACTACTCATGGAGAGACATTGGTACATACATGTACATATAATTTTATAAATACTCCACAGTTAAAAATATGTTTGAATTATTAGTTTTCTTCGTTTTTTATTATCACAGCTGTAATCTATGATTATAAGGCCGGAAAAATAAATTTTAAATCAAAGCAAATACATGACATATATCTTAATACACTATACAAAAAGTATTTTTTTTAATAAATCTTAATATATATATATATATAAAATTCTAATGTTCGTTTGTAAAGACAGGGTTTTCTCTATCACCACCTACTCGAATTAACTTCCCGTTGGGGTGGTAAATACCCCTTGGTCTCACGGTGAAAGTAAGGGAGTTTGGTCGCGGTGGGTGGAAGTGGGTGGCGAAAATGTGAAAAAATATATATCTGTCCTTTTCTAACTTATAAGAACTTCTGAATTTCAACACCAATAAAATATTAAAATTTAATGTTTATCGTCTGTTGCCAAATCAGCAGGAAAACTGAATCTCAAGCAATTATCGTCTGCGAACCATTTTACCTGAAACAAATTCAAGTTATTTTGACAAGTGTAAGTGAAAAAGAAAAAATTGTTTGAATATTCTGGTACTAGCAATTTCGATGTGTTATCTATATATATATATAAATGAATGTTTGTGTGTGTGTGGGTGTGTATGACGTTGAAAAATTCCAAAACCGTTTGACCGATCACCATCAAATTTGGTACACTTAAGTCTTGCCGCTAGATGGCACTGCAGAACGTCGATTTCCATTCCGTTCTCACGCTTGCTATGAAAATACCATTCAACCGATTTTGCTGAAAATTGGTACTCACGGGTATTTGAAGACGTAGAGTATTTTTACACTATCCATTTTGCTGTAACTTGCCGCTAGATGATGCTGCAGAACGTCGAATTCCATTTCGTTTAAGCGCTTGCTGCGAAAATGCCGGTCAACTGATTTTGATCACAATTGGTACACATGGATATATGAACATTGAGAATACTTTTACGTTATCTGTTTGACTATAACTTTCCACAAGATGGGGCTGCAGCACATCAACTTCTATACCGTTCGAGCAATCACCATAAAAAAATTTTATACTTACACATTTGAGCGAGCAGAATACATTCTAACTATTCATTTAGCTGTTACTCACTACTAGATGGCACTGCAGCGCATTATTACTTTAACTTGAAAATTAGATGGCAATGCAGCGCACCAACTTCTTGACCGGACAATTGACCGCTATGAAAATTGATATACATAGATACTTGAACATGGAGAATATTTTCGTGCTATCCATTTTGCTATAAATAGCTACTTCATTGTGCTGTAGCACATCATCACTTTAACTCGCCAATAGATGGCGCAGCAGCATAGAAAGACTGTTCAATTGATCCCTATCAAAACTGGTATAGATAGATATTTGAACACGGAGAATATTTTGGCGTTATCCATTTTGCAGTAACTTGCCACTAGATGTCACTTCAAACCAATAACTACAGGACCGTTCAACTGATAACCAGGGAAATTCGTAAACATACATGTTTGAACGAAAAGAATACTTTCTCGGCATCCGTTAAGCTATAACTCGCCTTCTGTACCATTCAACCGTTTGCTATGAAAACACCGTTCAACTGATTTATAAAATTAGTACATACAGATATTTGAGCACGGAGAATACTCTTACGCGAACTATTTTGCTATGACTTACCTCTAGATACCGATGCAACGCACGAACTTCAAAGCCGTTCGACCGATCACCTTAAAAATTGGTATACGTACACATTTGAACAGAGAGAATATTTTTTTAGTATTCATGTAGCTGTACTCACAACTTGATGGCACTGCAGCCAGGAGCTGATTTCCGGGAGGGCATTCGGGGCAAGCGCCTGGACCCCCAACAAAAAGGGGCCCCCCAAATTTTTCTTTAAGTTTCAAAATTTGTAAACTTTGAAAAACATTTCGAAAGAGGGTCCCCTAATGAAATTTTTGCCCAGGGCCCCCAACTCGGCAAATTTGCCCTTGTGTGCAGTACTTTATTATTTTAACTCGCTACTAGAAAGCACTTCAGCAATCAACTTCTTGATCGTTCAACTAACCGCTCTGAAAATTGGTATACATACACATTTGAACACGGAAAATATTTTCACGTTATCCATTTTTCTTAACTCGCCCTTTGATGGCGCTTTAGCGTATTATTACTTTTAATTTGCCACTAGATGGCGATTTAGCATATCTTTACCGTTAAACTGTTTCTATGAAAATCGGTACACATACATATTTGAACATGAAAATATTTTGATGCTACCCATTTTGCAAAAACTTCGACAGTTGATAGCGCTGCGCCGAATCATCTTCTTCACCGCGCGCGTTCAAACAATCGCCATGGAATTCTTTATGCATAATTATTGAACACAGATAATATTTATGCGATATAAGTTTTGCAATATCGATTTATTATGATAAATAGTAATTACAACAAACCGTAATATAAAAAGAATACATTCATTCCCGTGCGAAGAACGGGGCATTGAGCTAGTAGAATATAATTTCACTATAGTCTCTAGTTATAAAATGAATTCACAGTACAGTCAGAATACATAAATGCAATCATGGTTAAACCAGCTGTGAGATTTAATTCAAGCAGCAACCCAATTTATTTACATGAAAAAGGTAAAATACTACTTACTCACTTTGAGTGGAGATATCATAACTTCATTTGTGTTTTACAACAGCTTTTTATAATCCAATCGTAAGAAACTGTGTCATTAAAGCGAAATCTTTACCTAAACCATCTCCTCCATATCTAGGCTGAATTTATTTTACAACTCTAAATATGAAAAAGATGCATTTGTTATTTGGATATACTCGTAAAAATATTATCACAAGCGAATACACACACAACTAAGCACCCACAACAAAAGGACTTGATATTAAAGTGCATCCAGTATCCTCTTCAGAAATTCTTTTACTTCATATTTTGATAACGACATGCTTGTCCTTCGATGTCCGCGAGGGGACTATGGTAAAGAATCCGTTGAAGAGCGTTGGTCACGTGATAGTAATACGATATCAGACAGTTCTTTTCGTGGGGAAGTCAGAATACTCAAATAGAGAAGATTTAAGTGAAAATGGAGTTAACGATTTGAAGACGGGCGGTCGATTTTTTAAATAAGCAGTAGAACACATTAAAGGACGGGCTTGGTTTATATTTCGGCTAACCAATGCTTTCCCCCTCTGTAATTGTTCACCTGTACTGTAACAGCGGGGAGAGATGTCAATATACATCCATAAAGTCAGTTGCACCCCAGTTCCTGAAAAGGAGAATATATGCGTAAATGTAATTCCCTTGTTAAAGAAGTTTGTTTTACTTCGGGGGCGGGAAAGAGTAATCCATCAATGATTGTTGCACAAATAGCAGCTTCAGCTAAGAGTCACTGAAATGGGGGAAAGCATATTTCAGCTGCTCCAGTCCTTCTGAAACAGCACGGCCAAAATTTTCCCGCCGGGAAAAGGTTAAGTAGAATCTAGTAAATCGGGAGCATTGAGGGGAATTGAGGAGTTTACAAATTATTGTCTTTAAAGAGTATTTTTCGGAAATTTTTAGCGTAAAAGGATTTAAATCAGCCGATAAGAAATTTAATCAATAAAGAAGTGTTAGTTTTAATCAATAGATTTAAGCATGTTTCTTTAAAAAAATCATATCAAAGCAAATATCCTAAACCATATAAAGTTGTTCAAAAAATTATCATAAGGGTCTGCCATACCATGATAAACACGATTTACATAGCAACTTGTGCCCAGAAATGCAAACGGCGACCGCTAGAGGGCGATGTTCGAAGGCTTGTGGAAAGGTGATCATTTTCTCTATGATCATTTTAGCCTAGGAAGTTTTCGGAGATGGGTGAATCGGTTTTTACTAACTCAGAATTGGCCAATATCCATAATGTGTATGGTTCTAGGAATGGGAATGGGCGAATGGCGGTACGGATGGGTAATTTCACCGAAATATTAGCAGGCAGAGAGGGAAGGGAGAAATGGTTTCAATAGATGTGTGGCTTTTATGAAACTACTTATTCATTAGTGTGATGCGCCATCCGTAATACCATACATGTAATGCATACCGGCCAATTCTGAGTTAGTAAACTGATTCATTCATAACTGGCAATGTCCTAGACTGAAATGATCACACTTCCAATTCCATAAGCCTGCGAACATCGCCCTCTGGCAGTCGCCGTTTGCATTTCCGGACTTGAATTGCAAACGGAATGTAAATTTTCTGTGCCATGGTATGACAGACCAGCATGTTAAGTTTGGTAACTATGTCATGTGATTTCCTATTTAATTTAGAAGTTATTGTAAAATATATCATCCATTCTTTATAGGATAAATTAGAAAATTGCGAAACGATTATTCCTTTCTATAGTCAACAGACCTTTAACTCGTACTTATATATACCCTATAAATTTTGTACGCATTGTTCGGTACGCATGTATTATCCAGTCGTCATTTTTTGCAAACAGTTTCTTTTTCTCCATTGGGCGAATTAGAACCAATAACGGAATATAATTACTCAATTATCTGTTAATCCTTGTAATAAAAATGAAATTTTGTTTTTGGGTCTAGACCGTATACAAATCCACAAAAATGGACATATCAGCCTGAAATTTTATTAAACTATTTATTCATTAGTGTGACGTACCATCCATTGCGCTGAAGCTAAAACAATGTAGTTAAAATGATAAATCTTAAATCGAATGTAAAAATGAAAAAAGAAAATAAATTCAAAAAACAAAACTGCAAATGTAATAAAAAATGCAAGAATACCAAATAGTAAAGCAAACAATATGATAATATAAATTGGTAAATACTTTCTACATTGAGAAACTATTTCCCATGTGTACGTCTTGTAAACTAAATTTTTCCTTTACTTTATTTAAACTATATTTTAATAAACACGGGACTATTTAAATTAATTTGGTATTTTATTGCAGTTATACTTCGTACGGAATTATTTTCTGTTTTGTGCAATTTCACTAACGGTTTAAGCGTATTTATTTCCCCAAACACTGGAATTTAATTGGACTCAGCTTGTTTTAAAGGAGGTATCATCTAATTAAATTACTCTTCTCTAATCGGTCGAAAATAAACGATTTTTAAGCCATTAAATATAGTAATTTAGTTTTCACTAGTTTAGCTTAGAGTTTCATGAAAAGCTTTTACTATGTGACTATTTGGTCTCAGGATTTTATCAATCTTTTAAAGTTCTTTTCCAGAGAATACTACACACACACACACATATATATACAGGGTGTCCAGCCTTAATGTGACCCAATAGCTATTTCCCGAACCGTTCGGTTTAGATATGCATTTCCAATTTGAAAAATGTTTTTAAAAAAGTAAAGAATGTTTTTACGTGCGTTTCGAACCCAAAAACCCATATAGAAAAAATTACAATAATTACATTTTTATACGGTCCCCATGTCCTATCACTTATATTTAGGAAAAGATGCATTACATAAACACAAAGTAAACACAAAAAGTTTCATTTTATTACGATAAAAACTGACCGAGTTATGGAACTTTCAAAATCATGCATTTCATTCATTGTCTCGGCTATTTTCAAGAAGCAAGTAAGGGACCGTCTTGAAAATGGCCGAAAAAATGGATGAAATGTATGCTTTTCAAAGATTTTCAAAGTCAGTTTTTATCATAATAAAATGAAACTTTTTGTGTTTACTTTGCTTTTGTGTACTTCATCTTTTCCTAAATATAAGTGATAGGACATGGGGACCGTATAAAAATTTAATTTTTGTAATTTTTTTTCTAAATGGGTTTTTTGGTTCGAAAAGCACCTAAAACATTCTTTACCTTTTTAAAAACATTTTTCAAACTGGAAGTGCATGTCTAAACCGAACGGAAATAGCTATTGGGTCACATTAAGGCTGGACACCCTGTATATATACCGGATGATTCAAAATAAATGTTAAGGCAATTATTTTTTAAACCGTAAGTGATCTTAACATAAACAAAACAACTGAAAAAACACTCAAAATACTGGTGTTAAACGATAAAGTAATTAAAAAAAACTTTGTAAAAAACACACATAAGAGGTAAAAGGAAAGAGGATACGCGTTTCGTTCAAAAATTGTTTTGAACTTCATCAGTCCAAGCCCTTCGTCGTAAAGAACACAGGGAACTGAAAAGAGAAAAACAAGCAAGATGTTGCCACAAGGGGCAAAGAAAAGACGAACAAAACCACGGAGAGGGGAGAAAAAAATTAAAAAGGGGGATAAAAAGGAAAGGAAAGAAGCACAAAAAATACAGAAATAAAAAAGGAATAAAGAAAAATAATAAAAAGGGAACACACAAGTACAAACACACACACACAAAAAAGAGAAAACAGAACAAACAAACAAAAATCTTAAAATACTTCGAATTAGAAAAGTTTGTCAAATTAAGTGTAGTTTTCAGATATGGTACTTTTTTAATGGGGGTTGTATACAGATTAAAACACGAAATTTAATTTTTATACGGTCCCTATTTTCCTACCCTTTATTTTTAGAAGAAGTTACATTTAGTTGCTCTTTGCCTAAGAAAATTAATAAAACAAATCCTGTGTCTCTACGTGGAATAATTTTTGAGATATATCAATTTGGAAATTTTGGCATTTGTCGCCAAGCAATAAGGGGATGTCTCCAAAGTGAGAAAAATATAATTACTTTTCAACTGGCGTTAATTTATGTTAATAGTTACTCGGTAGACACAGTTGACTCCTCAAATCCTAATTTATTTAGAATTTTCCTGTAAAGCATGCTTGGCAGTTTTTAGAGAAATTTACCACATCATAGTAACCAACACCATTATTTTGTCATTCTCTTTTAAACTCTAGAAGCGTGATGTAATTAGTAGATGACACCCATAAAACACTAAATTATCGCTAATTTCATACATTTGAACGCGTTTAATTGCTTTTCCCAACAACGGGATCTTTATTTATCTTTCATCAACTCATAGTTGGTGCCACAAAGTATAAATATTTTCTCGCATGAAACCTGTCTCTAACACAGTAGGTAAAATGGTGTAAGTCATCCTTTTCAAAATTAATTTTCTCGGAAACTACTCCACGTAGAGACACCGGATTTGTTTTATTAATTTTCTTAGACAAGGGTAAACATTCTTCCAAATATAAAGGGTAGGAAAGGAGGGACCGTATAAAAATTAAATTTCGTATTTTAATATGTATACATCCCAAGTTAAAATAATGCCATATCTGAATACTTCTCTTAATTTCACGAGCTCCACTAATAAAGTTTAGAAAAATAATACATATTAATTTTTACTAAAGCTCAGTACAACCGGGGATAAAAGGCCAATATATATTCTATTTGGTAAATGCAATATTTTGATCATTTAGTATACTCAAATATTTAACTGGATAATATTTTTTAAAAATAATATAACATAAAAAATAAAAACTACTACTAAAACTGTTGTTTTTATAGTAAATAATATAAATATTAATTACAGTAAACGAAATAGTACTCCGGCGGAAAATATACCCACTGAGTATAACGTAGACTCTAATTTTATTACAATAAGACTAATAAATCATAGATTTTATGCGCGCTTCTGAATTTCAAGATAACCATTAAAATCATGCTAAAGCGAATGCACAATACCCCGAGATTATCTTAAAATGTTCCTGAAAATTCGTACATAAAGTAATTTAATGTTTTATATTGTTCAAAAAATAAAAAATAATAAGAAAAAAGGATTCCCGCTCCTGAGAAATGGTAAAATTTATAAGAAATGAAGCAAAAATATTTTCTCTTCTGCAAATTGTGCATAGCAAATTGAACTGCCTAAATACCTCAGTCGTAAATAATTGGTATATGTAAATTTTCGTACATCGAACGGCGTCTAAATACTAGTAGAATGAGCCATTTCCACTACCCTGCCTAGACAAATATGGTTTCTTCTCGACATGTTCACCATAGTGGTTCAAACATTTGTCTTGCTGGTAATTAATTGAGTTTTATGATCCCAGCATCTAAAACGTTGCAGCTAGTCAGAGTTGGGCAAAATCTAACATTCAATTAACAACTAGAACGCATTTAACTAGTTGGCAAGAAATGAAAACTGAACTAATTGTCTTTAGTTATAAGGTTCAACTAACTCAGCTCAACTAATTTAGTTGAGCCAATTTAGTTGATCCGTCAACTAACATCTAACAGTTTTAGCTGTAAGCTTCAACTATATCGGCTAAACTACAGTTTTAGTTGAACAGAAAATTAAATTTAATTCTTGAGTTGAGTTAGATGGACCTGCAACTAACAACTGTTTTTTTTAGTTGCAGTTTTCGAATAACAGCTAACAACTAACTGTAATCTATCCATACTTATATGCAGAGTTGAGCATCAATATGTAAATCACTAAATGTGAAAGCCCGTTTTTTAGGTAATTACAATGGGTTCTAGAAAAAGTATTCGACAAAAATAAGTCAAAACTCTAGATATTTAATCTTAATATGTATTAAATGTGCATATAAGAGGGGATGTTTCCAGCGAATCGAAATATTTCGAATGGAAAAAGCTTTCAGATGTTTTAGAAGAAAATGCAATTCCGATTTCGGTATATAATAATATAATTGACTATGAAATTCTTCATTTTAAGTGGACATAGTCAATTATATTATTATATACCGAAATCGGAATTGCATTTTCTTCTAAAACATCTGAAAGCTTTTTCCATTCGAAATATTTCGATTCGCTGGAAACATCCCCTCTTATATCAATGCTTCATGCAGACGAGTTTTTTTTTGTATGTGGAAAAAAGAACTACACACCTAGAAAATCTATTTTAAAGGAATGAGAATCTCAATTTTTCCTTCAAAGCCTGATAACCCTTATTTCAGTATGACATCATTGTCACTTGAAACAACTAATTTTGTCACGCAAATGATTCACTTTTTTGACTCTCGGAAATAAAGTAGAGCTGAAAATAGCAAAACATAGCTTTAAAATGAGGGAACGGGTGGATTTCCAGATTTTTAAAGCAGTGCAGATTATTTTTTTTATTCTTGTGCTTAATTCTGAAAATTTTCAAGCGGATCGTACAAACGTGTAGATTTTAATACTTTTTTGGGATTAACATTTTATTGGTTTCGGAGTAATGGTGGTAAAAGTTTAATCTTGGAATGGTTTAACCGGAACCGTTACACAGTCAGTGAGTCAGGGATCAGTGTAACTATAAAAACAATCAGCTGACATTTTGAGCTTTGTTAAAACTGTGGCTTTCAATGGACTGTTATTTAGAGGATTGCTGCTTGTTAATTATGCTGTGCAGATTGTTCAACGACCTCGTGGAAGGAATAAAATTTTGAGTTTTGTCCCAACATCTGGAATAATTTCTGAAACTCTCCAGACACTTATTAGTTCTCGTCCCATTCATAAACGGAAGAATCCGGAATTCTCAAAATATTCAAAAGTCTATAGAAATTTCTGTTACTATCTATATACATAAAATTAGACTTTTTTCTGCATTATTTGTAATCAAAAAATTTGTCGCTTTCTATCCGTTCCAATCATGTAACAACCCAGTACTACTTTTAAAAAAATGTCATTCTGTCCGCGGCGCTTTCTTTGTTCGAGCATCACGTAAAAACGACAAAAGCGAATGAAATAAAATTTGGTGAAATGATCTTTTTTTTAAATCAAGGAGGTTTAATCATGACAATCGCATCAATTACAAAATATTTTCCAATAAAACCTGTCGAACCCTTCCTGTAAAACCCTTTCCAATAAAACGATCTCTTCATGTCAAATTTGGCGAGATTTTCGAAAAAAAAAAATAAATATAAAAATAAAAAATGCACCAGTATGATAAAGAGAGGTGTTTATAATACTGATGCAGTTTTGGAAGACGCTGTAAAGGAATTTTAAATAATATTTTCATGCTTTAAATAAAGCATGAAACTATAGTATGTTTTAAATAAAGAGTAATATGTATTAAATGTGCATATTACAATAACTGTGCTCTCTTTGATAAGGGTGACTGACTGCTACAGACCGCAAAGTACTGTAATGCTTTTGCATGCTCTTGTAGGAGAACTATAACTGATACAGGCACTATTTTCAATGGAGAGTAGTACATAGTACTCCATAGCATGCATCCTCTCATAAAAATATAGTTTAAAAAACTAAAAAACACGCTTTAGATATGAATTGAACTAACTAAAACGTGAAACATAATTCTTAATATAGAAATAAATTAATGAACGAAAAATAGTATTATTGTGAAACAAGTGTGGGGCTATTTGTCTATATTTTTTGTATCATTTTTGTATTAATCGTACCGATTGAATATTCTCAAGAACTGGTGTATGGAGCCCCCCACGCTTTTTTCACAATAATAATATTTTTCGTTCATTAATTTATTTCTTTTTTTCAGGTTTTTGTTATTACACTAAAGCGTGTTTTTTAATGTCAAACACTAAAGCGTATTTTTTAGTTTTTTAAAACTATATTTTTTTCACGTTTTAGTTCGATTTGCTATAAAAGCGTTTTTTTTTTGTTTTTTTAAACTCTATTTATTTAAAATTTATTTTTAATTTTCGATATCTCTCATAAGACACTACGGAACACTAAGTTGGAAAGTACAAACTGTGAGATAATTTATTTTCACTGTGCACCAATGGCGTAGCCAGGATTTTATTTCGGAGTGGGCTGGGTATCAAATTTAAAGCTAACGTTCAATTGTAATCTAAATAAGAAATTGTAAGCTAAGTAAAGGGTCTCATTTCGAGGGGGGGGGCAGCAGCCTCCTCAGCCTCCCCCTCTGGCTACGCCCCTACTGTGCACCAAAGTATTAATTAACCTGCAGTTAAATGCTACCTTTCTCACTAAAAAGGAAAATTAGGTCTCTAATCAACAAGCAAATTTCATAACGACTACAGAAAACACAAACATCCGCGTAACAATACTGAGGTAAAATTTTTAGATTTACCATTTGGATTTCAAAAACTTAACTACCCAAACATATCATTGAATACAGTTACTAATAGAGAGAGAGGCTCTACTCCATTGTGCTGAGTCGAGTGCCGAAATGGTAGGCATGCGTAGACCGCGAGCTTGCTCCATCTCTCTCGCACTCACGCAAACGATCTCTAAGAAAATTACTAATCCTGACGATCCTAATCAGGATAATGGGCTAAGCTTATCAAATTATTGTATTGACATCGGTCCTTAATAAGTCTAAGTTTAAATTAAATCTGATCGTTTAAAGTGGGTCAAAATCGAGTTCAAAGGAGTCTGTTAAACACAAACAAACATACAGGTGAAACTAATAAAAACGTGTTAAAAAGTATTCGAACATAAACAAAATTTCCCATTTTAGTTTCGCAAATAATTATTTACTGTCTGAAAAATGCAAAACTGTGCAGAAATATTTTAAAAAAAATTATAACTTTGCATAACCTAATTCATATTTTATGATAAATAGTTTTTATATTTGAAAACAACTTAGAAAGTTTACTTTAGCTTGAATACTTTTTTGAGAAGAAATATGAATACTTTTTTTGTACATGAATTCTGTTTTGTTTGAAAAGCCGACCTTCAAAATATGGTTTAAAGAGTGACTACCTATACAGCGTGTTGTATTGGAATTCTTTTGGGTACTCCTTTTAAAGATCTGCTATAGGCAAATTTTAATAGATTTCTGGATACGGTATATATAGATAAAACATATAAATTTTCTAGTAATAAATGTATATTTATGTCAGTAGACTATGGACGGGTTTTCAGCCTTGCTGGAAAGCTTTAAGAAATTATACTTTGTTTTTGAACTTAACTGAATCTAAATCCCTGTCAAAGAAATTGGGGTAACACAAGAAAAGTGTTAACTAGAATTGTAAAAAGAAATAACATCCATTTGTAAAGGATCACGAACACGCAGCTCTGTGCTCTCACCAACAAAAATCGAGTAAGTGTTCATCCTTTGTCGACCTCATCAGTTATTAGTTGTTATTCAACAATTACAACTAAACTAATAGTTGTTAGTTGCAAGGTTCAACTAACTCTGCTGAAGTAAATTAGTTATAGTGGAACAGAAAACTAAAACTAATTTAGTTTAGCCAAGTTAGTTGAACCTGTTAGGAAAATTAACTGTAAACCTTACCTAAAAGGTTCCATGAGATGTAATTGTGGTTTTCTTTATTATAACAAAACGCTGTACAACTTAACTTTAATTATTTGCCTTAAATCTAAAGGCTCTTATAGCTTTTATTTTTCTTTCTTAAAGTTCGTACTTAACACTATTTCAATTTTGACGCTTCGAACAAGCACCTAATTGCTGCAAAACATTTTGCTTAATGTGTTTCTGTGACTGGCCGCTGGAGGCGCTGTATTCCCGGCGACTTGTCGCCGAGCTATTTTTTTTTTTTCCTTTCATGTCACAGGTCCGCAGTAAGACGCCGTTGCCTGGCTGACAGCATAAAAGTCCGCCGTTCGCCGCGATCTAAAGAGGAGAGGCGAAAAGCTTTGGTGATGACGAGATAAGATGAGTGTGGAAGGAAGCTCGTAGCTGGCCGTGTGAGATGCTCTGAGCTGAGTCAAGTGATTAACCTGGAGCCTTCCCGCAGCCGCTTCCAATAGAGCCTTTTGATACCCTGCAAGTTTATTTCAAGACGATGCTGTTCGACCCGGTACCATAGGCTGGTTTGTTATCCAGAACGTCCGACGACACATGGATGCTGTACTACATCAAATATCTGTTTTTTGATTTGTTCATCCCCATCTGTATACAAGCTTCACACCTCATTACTAAAATAAAAGAACTATCAAGGTAAACGCTTTTGTCATCCTTTACCTGGCAAGCCCTCAATTCATTTTTACTAGCTTTCACTGCTTTAAAATTCTGAAGTATAAAAACTCTAACTCTGCTAAACTAAGAGAACCTTCAACTAAAACTATTAGATTTAGTTGTAAGGTCCAACTAACACGGCTCAACTAAATTAGTTATAATTGAACAGAAAACTAAAACTAATTTAGTTGAGTCGTGCTAGCTGAACCTTCAACAAACATTTACTTTAGTTGAACACTTATTTGCGGTCAATTAAAACTGACTTTGCTTGTAGTTGGATTTTTAGTTCAATTAATATTTCAATTAATAATGCCCACAATTCTGCAGCTAGTGATGTTAGATGAATTTTCATTAAAATCTTCTTATTGGTATGAAATCGTTTGACACCTATCGAGATCTTAAATTAAGGGAAGAAATGAAAATCCATCGATTTTAGTTCAATGTTCAATACATGCCAAAATAACGTACAGGTACATTTTACATCAATGGCTCGTCTGCTATCATCTTTGAAGGTACACATAAAAAATATCATAGTATTTAAAAGTTTTTCTCATCATTTCTGTCCTTAAATAAGTCATATACTTCTGAAGGAAGATATTTCCTTCATTAATTCAAATATCTCTCATCCTAGTGAATTAATTATCAACAGCATACTACAAATAAATAAGTTTTAAATCTTTAATACAGCAGTACAGGAACGTTAACCACACTTATATGTATCGTTGAATTTATTGAAAAATGTAATATTTCAAAAATTTTCAGTCCTCAAATAACACAAAATACACGAAAACTGCAAAGAAACGTAATAACAACTATGTTTCGCATGTGCACCGCATATACGATCAATTTCTATAAAGTATTGCACTTTATTGAATATCTAATCAAGTTCTGAAACTTTATAAGCTCAAGATAAACAATTCCTCTTTTTTTATAAATTTGGTAGTTTACTTACGCATTCCTGCAACTGTAGCAAAATAAGATACTACATGTTTTACAAATTGAAGAACATCAGGTGGTTTCTTCTTAGAAATGATCCAGTAACGGGACTCAAAATCCAATATTGGATTACAGACCCACACAACTATTTATCATTTTATTAAAAAGTGAAGTTTACCTTTTCTCGCCGATCCGTTTTATTTTATTTTATTCGCAGGACTGGGTGGAATACAACTACAGAAATAACGGTGTATTATTTTATTAGAATTTTCTTTAATATTCCTTCTTTGTCGAGCAGTTGTTTACAAGATTACAAAATTTTCAATAAATTTATTGGATGCTTCTAAAAATAAATAAATAAAATAAAAACTATTTTATTTCAGTCGTGTATAAGCGGAATTTCATAAATAGAACTGAAAAGAGTTTTATTCCTACCCAAATCTATAAAATTATATGAAAATTGTCATAGTTTTAAATGAAAATATGTAACATCGCAAATTACGTATAACGTCGATTCTGACGGAAAGTTGGGTAAAACGCATTAAGTCTGTTTTAAAGAAAAGAATTATGGTAAAATAATTATGTTCAGACAATGTGTTTTGAGAATTTTTCCTGGTAATCTTTTCTTTCATAGAATACTATCTGAGGGTCGATTTTTCCATGGATAAAATTGCTATTTTTAAGCGAAATAACTTTTTTGAGATATTCAAAGGAAACACTATTTTCATGAATTCAATGTTTAGTCACATAATATCTCAATTACGATAATTCTGTTACGAGGGCACGTGCGCGATCATCTATGAAGGAAGTAAATATATGCCATTGTGAGTGTCACCTCGTCATAGGATATTGTACTGCTATAAATGTGCTGCAGTATTTGGAAAATAGACAAGAAATCAGTTTTACTCCTTTTAATTTTTAATTTAAACAAGGAACAGTGTTTAGCTCTTCAAATATTTATAGTTAGCTTTTCGGTTCAATCAAATTACTTCAATATAAATCACGTTACATCCATCACTTTACATGGGATAATTTGGGAATAATGTCATTTTCCACCAAATCGGAAAGAATATTGCTAAAATATGCAAACTTTGGCAATCATTTGGCACGAACAAAAACTTCATGAATTCTTCAAAATCCATTCGAAATTAATGCAAATTTAATATTTATTGGCTGTCACATGCTAAAGTGATAACGAATCTCATTTCATTCATTCCTATTGTTTACAGATGAGGTACAAACAAAAGTTAACACAGTTTTCAGAGAGCTTAAATGTATTCGTATCATTGAAAAAAATCAACGCTTATACTTATTGTTGAGTGACCAAATATTATGCCAATAAATTTCAGTTTGTTCACTTGAGCCATTTTCATTTAGTGGGCGAACCAAAATATTGTTGCAGACAGACAGGCAGAACGAGCCATATCGAAGGATAAGCTTTTTCTTTATAGACTTTTTAAGATTCTTCAATGTTTGAAACGTAAAAAAATTTGAATGCGAACCAACGTAATTAGTTTTTTTTTTGTTTGTTTGTTTAAATGTCGATAACCCGGTGATTATACAATATTGCTGTGTACTTCGAATTGAATGGAGCTATATTGCCCCAAACATTTAGGAAATAAATGCAAATTTTCTGATTTAGCGAGGATAATAAAGAAAATTTTTGCATCTTGACAAGTGCGGTGTGTCAGATAGCAAGAAATGAAAACATAAATAAATGAAATAAAATAAAATAAATAGAAATAAATATAAATCGAAATAAAGAAATGTAGGCCAGACTTATTCCTTGATTATAGTAGAACAAAAAAAAGGGTGTTCTATGGAGGCTTTTTCGATAATTCACCGTTTTTCCTCTGACTGCCCTCCTATAGTTTTCTCTTGTTTTTCTCAGCCTATTCTTAAATGAACAATCGACTTTTCTCTAATTAACTTCATTAATTTGATAACTGCCATTTATTTAATTAAAACTAAATATTCAAAATTCATTTTTTTTCCTTTTATTTCATTTAATTTAAATATTTGAAGTAATTAATTATTTTCCAAACTAGAAAATTAAGTGAATCAAGGGAAGAACAAAACTTAAAGCCTCAATATATATATATATATATATATATATATATATATATATATATATATATATATATATATATATATATATATATATATATATACAGATAAATTAGTAACCGTGCCACTGGAACATGCATGTGCTATTGGGTTTACAACCTAGCCTGGAATTTGAAGCAGAACAAATATTGAAGACTGACATTAACAGTTGTAAATCCTCTTATAGGTTCGCCTGTCAGCTCTCCATGAATCTGAACCTGCAGCGTAACAAATGTATTTGTTTTCCAATTTCATAAATATTTTCATATATATACACACGATTTTTTGATTTTATTGTCATTTGAAAAGTTTATTTGGAAATATATGTAACTTGGAAAGTGATAAATTATCGACATGAAATCCATGAAAAAATGTCGCAAACTGTTTCCAGTAGAGCTTGGAAGAAAGTTGGTGGAACCTTAGTTATGTTTCAGATATCGAAAAGAAAAAAAAAGAAAGAAGAAAGATCTTAGAAATAAATGTACCACAATTAAGGCTGTAAAATTTAGTCGAAGGGGAGTAACAAAATTAAAGCATCTAATCGACTCAAAAAAGACTTCAGAGAAACCATTTATCACAGCTGCTTAAAATTAGAGCAATTTTTGGGCTGCGAAATAGAAGTTGTATACAGTATGAATTTTATTTACTCAACATATTAAGATTCTGTAACTTTGTTTACAGAAAAGATATTCAAAAGATCTCGAACAGATTTTTACAGAGTCTGACTATAAACCTCTGCTTAAAGATTAGTATTCTAAAATTTGTTATGTTTTTTCTACGCATTAAGCCAGAAAATTAAATGAAAATCTATAATTTATCAGTATCTATAATGATTTTTTTTTCAGCTGATTATGGTGAACATTTCCCCCCAGAAATATGCATCCTGAAGATAAGTATTTTTTAATGTATGATTTTTAAATTTCAATCATATTGCTTTATACAGGTTGTCCAGTGGTGACGGTGCAAAATGGCTATTAGCTATTTCCTAAACCGTTAGCCAGAGACACATAGTTCCAGTCGCAAAAATGCTTTAAATTATATAATCTATTAAACCAGAAACAATCCAAGTCAATAAATCAATTCCTATAAAAACTAGGAAATTTAACTTTTTATACGGTCCACGGTCCTATCAGTTATATTTAGAAAAATATTATTTATTCAATTTCACGCACAATAAAAAAAATGGCCCTTCTACGACCAAAATTCACCGAGTTACACCTGCTTAAAATTGGAACACTTTTCGAGATGTGAAATAAGGGTTGGGGTTTGGTACAAATTGAATTTGAGGAAAATTAATGGTCATGGTTTTGTGCCTTCTAATATTTATTAACAATTTCATCAACTATTTTACGATACACACACACACACACGCATATATATGTGTGTGTGTATATACATATATAAATGTATAACATACTAAATCAGAATCCCAAACTGCTGAACAGCGTAGCTGAGAACAAAAGAAATTCGCTTTCAAAAACCTCAACTATTGCACAGTGCAGTGCAGTTTCTTTCTAAATTTGTGGCCAGTCCCCGCTGTTCAGTCTGTCAAGCTATTTCGAATCAAAACTTTTGCGTCCCAGATATGGGTTCGCAAGGTCATTGTCAAGGTAATCGTTCGCAAGGTCATCGTCAAGGTAATCGTTTGCAAGGTCATGTTATCGCAGGTTGCAAGGTCACGTGACAAGACCTCAAAGAGTTGATAAAAAGCCTGACGCAGCTGAAGAGACATGATTATTGCGTGATCTCTTGCCCAGTAATATCTGTTCCAAGCGTCGATAATAAAAGTATGTAAACCCGCAAGACTTCCTTTCTTGGCCCGACTATGAGTTCCAGCCGCGGACGGCTGGAGGGCTCTATGCCAAAGTCCCGACTGCACTGCCCCGCCTAGTCACCTGCTCAACCCGATGATATCTTACAAGAACCGCTTGCAACGACGATGTTATGACCCAATGCTGTGAATGGGTTCCAGCGAAGCCGCAACCGCATCGCACTACCCCGGGCTCGTCCACGGGAAACTGTTCAAATGTTGTGTGTCATATAATACACACACACATATATATGTGTGTGTGTGTATACATTACCAGTACCGGAACAAAGTTGACTTTATTGGAAAAAGAAATGCTACAAGTTTTATTTCACAAAAGTCCAATATGTGAACCTTTCGAGACAGCGACGGATTAATTCAATTTCTTCGGGGCTGGAGGTGTGACCAGGGAAGTTAGTTTGTTCTCCCGGAATGACAAAACTTGCGATGTTTCTTTCGACAGTAAAGTCTTCTCCAAGAAAGAGACACTGCAAATTTTTTTTCACAAATAACAGGCTTCCTCGTCGTTGGATTGGACGAGGCTCTGTCGACGATAATCGCCTTCCTCCGTAGCCACCTCGCTCTCCGGACCTAATTCTAGGGATTTTTTTTATGGGGTTACATAAAAGATCGTGCTTTCGTGCGAAAAAACCAGATTTGCACCAAAGGATCACAACTGCATTCGTTACCACGATAAAACAAGTGTGTGAGTGCGGTAAGAATTTGTCTTTAGACTTGGTATCTGCCGTATCACGAAACAAGGACGGATTATACGGGGGAGGCGCAGCCCCTCCCCGTATTGAGAAGAACCCTCAATTGACATAAAACAAATTAATGTAAAAGATTCTATTTTACCTCCGTAAAATGGATGTATATGCCAATCTTCTGACTAACTGCCCTCCCCCGCCTCCATCCCCGCCAAAATTGAATTAATCCGTTGCTGTCACAAAAAGGTCATATGTGGACTTTCGTGAAAAATAAATTTTGTAACATTTCTTTCCCCAATAAAGTCAACTTTGTTGCTGCATTGGTAATATATATATTTTTATAAGACTTCCAAACCCGAGAGGCAACTGTGAAACACTCTGTATAACAGAAAGTGAGCCGTTTGCATTTTTGATAGCTTTTCAGATGATGGCATGTAGTATCATATGATTTATTTATTTGCGATATTTTAATTACAGAATTAAACTTTCTTCTTCATGATTTCTCTTCACTTAGGGTAACCTATAGTACAGTAAAGTTTTATAAAAATTAGGTGATGCCGATTGCTTTGATTTCTTGTCAAAAATTTCAAGACAACCATCAAAGTTTATATTTTTGAGGGTCACCCAGATAAGGTGGTAAAGTGACTAGGGAACCGTTGTATGAAGCCTTGTGTCCGTGTTCGATTCCCACCTTCGGCTTGGGTTTTAGCTCGCTCCTCACTTCAAATAAGGTAATGTTCGAAACCCACAAGGTAGCCCTCCCCATAATGAAATGGTCAATACCTACTGACCGTTTGATGGCGAATGCCTAATAAGGAATTAGCCTTCATTATTTATTTATTGTTATTTCATTTTATTTTTAAGAAAGAAGGAAGATTAATAATGTAATAGTAGAATATAAATTTAATGATATGGAGACTTAAGGAATATAGAATATAGTACTCCGTATACTACAGCCTTACAAACACATGCACACACACACAAAAAAAAAAACGGTTATGCAAGAACAATTTTCAGTAGCACTTTGAACTAAAATTGAATTCTTGGACTGGAGCAATTTGTGATTTTCAAGACTTAGATTTTCTTTTCTTTTCTCTTCTCTTATATTCTTTAAACTGCATTATAAAAATAGTAAAAAATATTATATTTACTCTATGGAGACAGAAAATATTTTTTACAAAATGCCTAAATATATATTTTAAAGGATTATGTTATTAAAGAATTCTCATTCAAGGAAAACATTTTAATTATAATTTACTTCAAAAATGTAGCTCACACTTGCTCCTAGAAAACATGACAATGCACTAGGAAGATCTGCGGCAATAAATCATTTAAATTTGTCTTTTTTTTTGCAGCTTGGTTAGACAAATTAACTCCAAAACGGCGGTAACATCGGCTAGCAAAATTTAAAATGTCATTTCTCACCTTTGAAATTATCATTTTTTATCCACTGTTGTCTAACGAATACATTTTTATATAAGAAAGACGATGGATTAATAAAACATATGAAGATACATTTAAGTATACATGTACCTGGTTTCAAATTAAATATGTATATTTTACGCCTAATGGGAAAAAATAATTATAGTTTATGAAGTGGACTGTTAATTAAAATCTCTATATATCTGTACTTCTGTTATTTGAAACTTTAAAATGTTAAACATTTTTAATATAATATTCATTATAATATATATATATATATATATATATATATATATATATATATATATATTTAAATAATGTAAGTCCGTTTTTTAAGCTATGGCGACGAAATTTTAATAACACAGTGATACGAAAAGTAGCACGTATTTAAAATTGAACAGTATTAATAATATTGAATTAGTTCAATGAAAAAAATATATTTATTTTTATGCGAAATTTTACTCGATGTTTTAAAAATTGAAGGGATTTAGTTACTTCGAAGAATCTTTAATACGGAAAAATCCTTTAAAGTAGCTGATTTTCTGTTTAAGAGAATTGTATGCATTATGTAATGTTAAAATTTGTTGGTTTTAATTAATTATCCGACTCATTAGTATATTATAATGAGTATATTGTGTGTCGTTTTTAAAGTAAGAATTAAAAAAAACCTCTTATCTAAATAATGAATATGTTCTACCAATTAGGCAATTAATTTTTTAATTTTTTTTTATGAAATAAGATATTGCTAAGAAAAAAATATGTTTTATGTTGTACTAATGCTAGTCTCGCAAGTATAAAACGAACTGCATTATTTATGAGAGAAATTAATTAAAACAATCATATAATTGATAATTCCTCTGAGCGAAAGGAACTTGACTAAACATATCGAATAAGTAATTAGTATATTTGAATGACTAAAATGTGTGTCGTTTTTAATGTAAGAATTAAAAAAAAACTCTTACCTAAATAATGAATACGTTCTACCAATTAGGCAATTAATTTTCATATGAAGATACATTTCATTCATTTGTAAATAGTGATCGGGTAAAGTACCCCAAAACGGGATAGCTTATCTATTCTTCGCTTTATATCTTATTGTGTACAAGGTACATTCCAAAGTTAGACGGCATTTAAAAGTATACACCTTTTCAACTACTTAAAATACCTTTGTCACATTTGTTCAATAATATTTATGTGAAAAATACTAGTTTTTTAAAGTCTTACACGATCCCGTTTTACCCTACCAAGGGTGGGTAAAACGGAATAGGGATTTGTATGTTATTAACTTTTTGCTGATTTTACTTTTGATTTAGTTTTTAGAAAAAAAATAGCCTGCGTTTTTATGGAAAGAAACTTTTTAATTGTAAATTTGAAAAATTACATAACACAGAAATCGCATAAAAATGTATCGTCTTCTTCTTCTGCTTTGGAACAGGCTTCGTGGGCCCATCCCTTGCAGCTCGAGCATTGTACCCAGCCTTTTCCAGATTTCGATTCAAGATACAGAGCGTTGCAAAAAGTACATGCTTCATCTTCTGAAGACGACGACGTCCAACCTTGGCTAACTGATGATTTTTTTTTAGGTTTTCTTATGTTAGGTCCATTTTCTTCGATTTTTACAAATGATGATTGTGGGTTTTTTTCAGGTTCAGAGTAACATTTTTTAACTTTATCTGCATTTTTTAACTTTATCTGCATTTTTTAACTTTATCTGCATCTCCACTTGGTTTTATTTTACGCCTCGTTTGTTTTGTCTTCTGAACATTCAAGAGACTTGTTTTGGCAGTCCTTTTTCATGCTTTTGAGTTCTTTCTCGTTCCTTTTTTTCACGCTCTCAAGTTTATATGGGCTTCGTGTTACAATTGCTGTTTTCCCTCTTCTCCTATCGTGTTTATTTTGAGGTCTTGGTCCAATCACTCGTGGTGGAGGTAGAATTTCTTTGGGTGATATAGAAAATGGCAGTGAAGGACGATAGTATAGCCGTAGTCCTTTGTTTCCTGTTGAAGTGGACGCTTGGATAACTCCTGCGTTTGTGCTAGTGTTATCGGTGCCCCCATCACTAGGTGATTTATTCAATACTGTATCTAGTGGTTATGATGACTGCTAACTCTTAGATGGGTCATTCCACGTCAAATCAAACACAAAACTGGAAAAAGTTCACCACAACAACTTAGACTTTCCTCAAATTTTATATAGATGATTTATAGGCTAAGACATCAACAAATCTCAATTTTGAAGGTTCTACGATAATTAATTACCGAGAAATTAATTATGCAAATTTTTAAGTTTTCTGCAAGCCGCGGCAACTTTTTTCTCAATTCCTTAAATAACTCCTTACCAGTAAAAGTTACTGAAGTGCAAATTTGTTTCTAGGAGTAACTTTTTACGCTGATTCCAAAAATGTTATCGAAATTTGCGTATCTTCTATAGTTTATGCATGAGCACTGCATTTGCTAAAAAACATCATGAATTTTTTTCGGCATGTCTGATCGCAGACACATGTTTTAAATTTTTATATGTTGTTAAGATGGAATAATCCTACATCCCAAAATAATTTCATCTTGGCTTTCTGCTCAGGAGCAGATAAAAAAAATTGTATGTATGTACCTATATATGAGGATTTTCATATGCAACATTTATACTGAAGATGAGAAAATTCAGAAGCGTTAGTCAATTTTATTATGTCTTTTAAATTGATATAAGAAATTTAACTGCTACTCTAGGCATTTGAAAAACTAGAAAATGCATAAAAGTGTTTGTATCGGAAAACGTAAAACAAACAAACAACAAAAAAAAAATGCATGTCACACACAGTGTTAAATAAAAAAAAATTCTAAAGTTAAAATTTTGAATTACTTTTAATTTAACCCTGTTGTTTTTGGAAATCATCCATCAGCCAATAAATCTTTGTAATTATGTATGACATTCAAGTCGATAGAAGGAAAAAAGTTTATTGAAAGAATTGAATTCCTGTAAGTTACAGTACTTATTTACCTTTAACAGAATGCGAACAAAATTGTGCTTTGGCTAGTTTTGTGGATACAGCAATTTGAAATAGGTTTTACTGTATACTGTATTAAATTTTTTTTGTTACAACAACTAGCATAGCAATGTCATCCACATTGTAAAATTGCACAATTGGTAATATATTGCAGAATAAATGTCATGTAACCAGTTATTCACGGCAAACTTTTACGTCTACCCTCCTAGGAGGATTATATTCGAAATGTTCTGAAATCGATTTTTAGGCATTCTTGAGTGTTGTGTATTTTACAGGAAGAATTTTATCGATATCTCTTTTCTTCTTTGAAATCCCGCAGAATATGTGAAAAGAACATTTTGGGCCTTTATCCTCCATAAATTTCGAATTTTGGAAAATGCTATCTAATCTAGCACCTACGCTCCCACTCGTGCCACGTAAATCCCACTCGTGCTAAATTTCGTGTTATTAGCTTCAGTAGTTTTGGCTAGGCAAAATATTGACATACGGAAATCGGATAGAACTTTCCGGTAGACCTAATATATATATATATACATATATGTTTTATTAAACATTGTTCTTTCTTTTTAGTTAAATATCATACAGAATTCCACAGATTTATTGGCTGATGGATGACTGCCAAAAACAACAGGGTTAAATTAAAAACAATTCTAAATTTTGACTTTTGAATTCTTTTTTATTTAACACTGTGTATGACATGCATTTTTTGTCGTTTGTTTGTTCTTCGTTTTCCGATGCAAGCACTTTGAAATATTTTCTAGTTTTTGAAAATGCCTGGAGTAGTAGTTAAACTTCGGATATCAATTTAAAAGACATAGGAAAATTGACTAACGCTTCTGAATTTTCCAATCTTCAGTATAAATAATGCATATGAAAATCCTCATATATAGGTACATACATACAATTTTTTTTCTCTGCTCCTGAGCAGAAACCCAAGATGAAATTATTTTGGGATGTAGGATTATTCCATCTTAACAACATATAAAAATTTAAAACATGTGCCTGTGATCAGACATGCCGAAAAAAATTCAAGATGTTTTTTTAGAAAATGCAGTGCTCATGCATAAACTATAGAAGATACGCAAATTTCGATAACATTTTTAGAATCAGCGTAAAAAGTTACTCCCAGAATCAAATTTTCACTTCAGTAACTTTTACAGGTAAGGAGTTATTTAAGGAGTTGAGAAAAAAGTTGGCGCATCTTGCAGAAAACTTAAAAATTTGCATAGTTAATTTCTCGGTAATTAATTATCGTATAACCTTCAAAATTGAGATTTGTTAATGTGTTAGCCTATAAATCATCTATATAAAATTTGAGAAAAATCCGAGTTGGTGCGGTGAACTGCACTGTTTGATCTGACGTGGAATGACCCAGATGCTATGACTGAACTTCAAGATCCTTCGGATCTGCCCTCGTTATGTTGCATTTGTAATTGATTATACATATTTTTATTCATTACTTATTTCAATTAAAATAACTTAAACACATTGCCAAAACATTAATGGAAATGGTCGGGTAAAACGGGACACATCAAAATTGCATCCCGATTTGGGCACCCCAAAAGTGTCCCGTTTTGCCCGACCGTGATGCTTTTGACAACATAAATGGCTGACGCCTGAACCGTCACTCACTAGCAATATTTAAATACATGAAACTGTTGTTAAAAGAGCTATGAACAAAACACAGTACTTACCGGAATTGTTCCGAAGGACGGAGAAGCACAAGGATAGTTGTTCTGCAGTCGAAAAAAGTACAGAGTAAGTAAAAATCTCGCTTGAAAACTTTGAAAAAATATTTCTTTGCGAAACACGTGGCTAGCGTTGAGAGATCAACTGACAATGCTTTCATGGCGGTCGGGAACCAGTTTAGCCTGTCTCCCGCGAAATAGCACCACCAGTCAAGCTTCGAGGCTGAATTTCCCGTTTTGCCCGCCTATCCGGTTTTGGGCAACTTTCCCCTACTATTTTATTTTGGGAATCAAGCCTTTTAGTTGATATTATTCCCTTATTTACGATCATATTAAATATGATTTTTTAAGTAGGTTAACTGTATGTTCAGTAGCACCGGTTTACTGAGAAAGCCACGTTGAGCACTTAAGCATTGAAGCCGTAAAAGCGATTTTCCTGATAATTTTGCCAGCTTGTCAACTTCCATATTGTGCAACTTCCGAGGGATATTTCAAACTAGTCTCGACATTCGCATTGTTCCTCTGGGAAAACACTTTTAGCAGAAAGGATAAATGAAATTAATGTCAGATTACTATACAGTTTAAAAAAATTCGACGAATAAATGGAGGGGGGGAAATGTGTGTTATGCCTTCCATCCGTAGGATTATCGCGTGAATTAATGAATATCATGTGTAAATTAAGGTGTTTTTCCTTACTGGTTCCATGATGGTGAAGAACTTTGTAACTGAAATTTTTTCCCTAATCTCGAACCGTTTTTAAGTTAAAAACACTAACTCAAAATTTAGCCGCCAGGTGGCACTGTAAGTGTTTTTCTTGAGCAGTACATGGCAACACAACCATACCTAGACTCTACTCTTATGCTTATAGCTCTAAACGTTAAGAAATTATTGGGGATGACAGCAGAATTTATAGCAAGGCACGCTCTATACATGTACATGTATATATATATATATATATATATACAGGGTGAATCTAAACTCTTGGGCAAAACTTTAAGGGGTGATAGGGCACATAATAAGGAATCAGAATTACATAGCAATGTGGGGTCGGCAACGACGTCTTCGTGTAACTGTTAATAATCTCTTTGGATAAAAGTGCCAAAACATTTTGGAACATTTTCTTTTTTAGGTTGTCATTAAACCCCATATCATTCCTAGCATGTGTGCCGGTTTTTACCTCTCTACCTACATTATGTCGTGAAATATTAATCCTTCAAACTCATACTCATTTTCTGATCATCCTGTATATACATATATCCTATTAAAGCACTTTAGCTTTTACATTATTGCTGTTTTTATTTAGATGTTAATTAAAAATCTCGATGCTATTGTATTGAAAATATTTTTTTAAGATGCATATGAAGAATTTCGTGTAAATTTAAAAGATTGGGCATAATTTTTAAAAGAAATCATTTAAATACATTATTTAGGATGACAAAATTGAAGATTAATTGATACTAATTCAATTATAATTATTCAGTTTTTTTTTATTCAAGTCAGAATGAAAAACTTTCGTCTAATTATATTATCTGGCGCAATTCCAAATTCATTGCTATTTAGGAGCTAGGAGTCTCTCAAACTGTGTGAGTGCTCGTAATTGATTGCAGTGTTTAAGTTAATGACTTTCTTCCTACCTATAAGGTTACAAGAAAGTGTTAAATGTGCGCCAAGGGCTAAAAGTAATTGACTTAGTGTTAATGACTTTTACCCATGAGATTACAATTGAGATTTCGGAAGTCACCTGGGTGATGAAGTAATTTTTCTTATTCTCGCACTTGAAAGTTACTCATAATTATATTTATGGTACTTTTTTAGTCATATTTATTAAGCAGGGTATTTAAAAATTCATAAAACTGTTTAGGCAGTGTGCACAAAAGCAAAAACGTGAAGCAGGGCTAGTTGTCACGCAGATCTTAATAAGCTCATTTAAAAAGAAATGAGCCATGTTCGTTTACTTTTCGCTAATATTAGAGAAAAAATACTGAATTATGTTAACAGGTAGAAAAATCGATATTTGTTTTTATAAAGTAACTTTTTCTGTATTGAAAATTGTTATTGTATGTGAGGGGACGAGTATTACAGTTTGATTAAATATTATATCAGTGTACTCTCTATAAAAAGTAATTCAAAATTCGTACGTAATGTATTTTTCCTATATACATTTAAACTGTATATATTAAGTTTTATCACAAATTAACATTTAATTAAGTCTACTATTTGAGAAATTAAATACTGTTTTTATGTTTGAGGCTTGTCAGATCCAGTCTTCGATAGTTCATAGATGCAGACGTTTGGAACTAGAAATAAAATCTCATATCCATACATAGATTAAACCTATCATTGTAAAAATTATATAAAATGGATTCGGAAAAAAACGTAACCAATTTTTTTTATATTTATGAATGCACCGCAATTAATAAATAGATTTGAGTAGTTTTTATAAATGAATAAAAAAATGAAATAAATGTTAAATTTCGATCAAATTCTCAAACTTTTTGTTGCACGCATGCAGCTAAAAAAATCTCTTGAAATTATTTTTTTTTCATTCAAACATTTTTTAAGCTTAATTTTTACTGAAAAAAAAACGACAAATTGAAGCATAGTTCTTCTTAAGCCTAATAATTGTTTATTTAAAATATTTGGCTGTGATAATAAACAAAAATTTGTTCCTTAGTTTATTACCTGGCTTACTTCCAACTTCATTAACTATTTATAAAAGCCGAGCGTGTGAAGCCATTAGGGTGTTCATAATTCATTACCGCACTTGAGCTGGAGAATTTTTATTATCAGACAACAAGAAAGTGTGAAAGTGTGATTTCTGGGCTTAAAATAATTGATGGACGGTAATGGTAGTATCCTGTACGATTTCTATTACGGTTTCTGATTAAAATCATCTACGTGATGAAATAATTGTTTTTTTCTTCACACAGAACGTATATAAAACTCCGAAAGTCTGTGCTTACTTGAAACTTCTTCAAACTAACTCATATTTATGTTAGTATGACGTGAAACGTCTTGCTCTGTGGTAGAAAAATTGCATACTCTGTACTAATAGTACTTTTATCTGGGCAGTCGTCTTACTCGACGTGAAAAGTATAAATTGCATTTTCAGAATTTTTCTTACATTTGTATCATGCTAAATTAAAAGAGCGCTGTTTCTATACAAGAAACT
This sequence comes from Cheiracanthium punctorium, assembly GCA_038373885.1. Lineage (NCBI taxonomy): Eukaryota > Metazoa > Arthropoda > Arachnida > Araneae > Cheiracanthiidae > Cheiracanthium > Cheiracanthium punctorium. Next base: position 1,197,328 of record JAWZYV010004260.1, read on the forward strand.
GGAACTAAAATGACATATATTTGGAGTCCCTAGAAAAAAAAAATATATTGATGGTAGCACTGTTTCTCAAAAATATCCATTATCAATTTATTTAGTATGGATCATTTTGACCAATCTAGCTAACTGAAGTGATTTATACTTGTGTGCCAGAAACAATAAGGTGGGTCGAAGGAATAAAAAACCTTATACAAACTCGAAAAATGAATCCTCAAACATCATTTAAACCCATCAGTACTTTCCAATGGAGCACTTCCTGCAAATTTAATGAGATTTTGACAAAAAATTACATATAATGGTGGAGAGCGGTTTGAGGGGGAAACTATAACAATTTATAATTTCTTTATTTATTGAATAGGACCAGGTTGGGGGAAAATGGGGGTACATTGCAAAATACATTTTTTCTCCATAAAAATTGAGATGTTTCAATACTTTTTTTTAATAGAGATATATTTCAACAGCATAGCAAGTACTTCTAATGAAGGTTTAGGATATTTCGACAATATTAATATGGGCAAAACTTCCCGCTTATGCTCTAACCATGCTGCCCATTAAAAGTGATATTTAACAATTTTCTTTCATATTACTTATAATTAGATACAGCATTTATATTTTGATACATATTGGTATAGAACCTTTAAAAGAACTGAATTATGTTAACAAAATAAATAAATAAAATAAGAACAACATTACAATTTCTATTTTTGATTTTTTTTTTCTCAGGTGGTGTAAAATGGATGGTTCGACTTAGCAAAGTTCTTTATGATACTCACATTTCAGTTTCTCCTTTTATTAAATATTCCGAAACAACAGTTAAAATCAATGAAATTGACATTTTAATTAAATGTTTATTGTATAAATTAATTTTGAGGAACTATTGGTGTTGCTAAGATTTTTTTCTGAGGTGACTGAGAACTCAGAAAATTAGTATCCAATATAGCTTATACAAAATTGATACAATATATCACTTTTTGGAGAGAGAAATGTAAACCCTTTATTTTGCCTGCAAGTGCTCGCATATATAAATGAATTTTAAAAAATGAAAGGAAAAATAAATTCATAAATTGATTTTGTAATATTTGCTGATGGAGAAACATGCATTAGAAAAAATATCAAATTTGGCTTAGATACGTAGCTGAACCTCCAATTTTTCAAGGGAACATTTCAAATTTACCCACAAATACATAATAATTTTCATATCTTATGTTTACTTATTTTGGGGGTTGGTACGGATCCATCAGACATCCCCTGCATACATCCCTGTGTGGAACCAAGTTACCTTTGTCATGTACTCAGTGAACCTGAATTTGATAATCGTGAGCATTATTTCATTTGCTAAATATTTTGGAAAATAACTATTTACTATGCAATTTTTTTTCTTGGAGTATATTAAGAATGCATTGAATTCATTGACTTTTCTTTCATTCATTGCATTAACATGATTTTTCATTAAAAATACACAGATACTTTTGTACTACCCCCATTTTCCCCCACCATGGGGGGAAAATGAGGGAATCAATACTTTCCTAACTAAAAATGAAACCATAGAAAAGTATTTTGATGACATTAAAAATAATGCTATATTTTCAATCTATATAAGTCAATAATCTAATGCATGTAATATAAGTTATTAATTTAATTAACATAAACTTAACAGCTTGATTTTAGGACCTTTAAAAAAAATACAAGATTTTCTCACCATATTAAACTACAAACTCAAAATCCAATTATTTTAGAATGTTAGTGATATTTGTAAACTAATTATTTTTAACTGATGAAACTAAGTTTTTATGAGAACAGCTGTAAATCCAGAAAAATCATGTTGTGAGTGAACACAGTCGAATATCTCTGTTTTCATTCATTCTTAGTCTAAGATATTTTGAAATCTAATTTTTGAGTGATGTTATACGTGGTTCATTTTAACAGCATAGGCATTCTTATGAAACCATATCTAGACTCCACAAACTTTTCTTGAGGATTCGGTCACAAGTTTCAAGCAACTTTCAACATCCTGTGTGTGAACCGAGAAAGACTTGAATGTTATATTCCACAAACTTTGAGTCACTCTTGTAGTAAATATAAAAGTTGAATTTCTTTGCTAGAAAGGCACATAAATTAAAACAAACACTTTTTATCACTCAAACTTCTACTGGTGAAAACGTGTTTCGGTTTGGTTCAAAAGAGAGATACGACGAGGCAATCAAAGTTAATAATAAAGCATCGATTTTCTTCAAATTGATACTATAGTAACTAACAAAGTAACAAAGATTTGACAGAGCATCTTGCAAATGCTTAATTGTTATTAACAATATTTATTACAAAACCCCTGATTTATTTAAACAGAATATAACGGTCAGCTTTGATTGTGAAAAATCAAATTAAATACCTACTTTTGAGGTAAGGTTTGTTTACTTGTTAGTGAAACAAAGAAACTTAATCAATGGAAAGGAGATCACATGACAGCCATTTTAATTTCGATGATAAATCTAAATCTGATCTGAAACACTTTCCCTCCTGCGTTGCCATCAATATTTAAATTCTGCGAATTTCCTTTTCTATGAATCTTACCTATCTAATGTTATGTGCTCTGCTAATTTTATTATCATTATTATTATTTTACTTTTCTTAGATCTTTTTAGTCACCCAAATTCGCAACTTTACCGCGATATTAGGACT